>JAZGTH010000122.1:2500-602500 GCA_036877525.1 Chromobotia macracanthus
ACACAAACAAAAGATGTTCATGTCGTAAAAATGGTGTGTGGGAGAATAAAAACAAGGAAACTGAAGAATAATGGGATGGTGCATGTAATAAGAAAACCAACAGAAAAGGATAGAAAACAATAGAAAGACATTAATATCTGAGTCTACACCCTAAGGGGAGTAGTTATTTTACACTGGGGATTAAAGCCCTGCCCAGGTCCTCCAAAAGAGAGAGATCTGAATATTGTTTTCACCCCTAACCCCCTATCCTATCCCTAACCCGCACCCTCGCCCTGGACCCTTAGAAGCCTGGGGTTTGGAATTTCATTCCCTAAACACTCTCCAGACCCTGACAATCAGGTAAATTTATCAACGGTTATGAGCGATTTCTTGAACTTTCTTATATTATTTGACCACTGGTGTCACTGGCATTTGAATTGGCATGAGCTAAAGAATTCAAAAACAATTTCGTTTTTAGAGCTTTTAAGTCAAAAGTTAAACATAAATGAAACTTTGAACTGTTGGTGGTTCTAAAGGGAGACTCCAAATTTCGTGGTGATTGGTGGTTACATTTCAAACTGTCTTCTGTGCCAAATTTTAAAATTGTTTTGCCATACCATTCTACCATAGACTCATCACTTTAGATTACTTTATTTGGAAGTATCAACAGTAATAAAAGTAAAATTAAAAAGCGACTACTAAAGATCTTTATGTAACTCATCTTAATTTAACCGATGTACTGCCTGAAAAAAAACTTTCCTGAAAAATTTAAATAACTGCTGAAGACTACAGCGACCAACAAAACTGGGGCATTTAACATTAAGTAATAGCGTGTATTTACTGTAAATTAAAAGTGCATTGTATAAAAACAAGAACACACACTACAAAGCAAGTGATGGACCATATACATATTATAAAAATAGGGACATTTAAGACTTTATAATTCATACATCAAGAAAACCAAGGTCTTTTCAGAATTTGCAGTTTTTCATATTTAGAAAAAATAACTTGTGTACTAAAACAAAATGAATTAAGTCTTTTTTTACTGTAATACATGAATGCATGATGGCTTGTGAGTAAACTATTCAACGTTAAAAAAACTATTATAATATCAGTTTCCCACAGTTTTAACCTTTCTGTGCTTTTATGATTCAGTTTCAAAACTTTTCTTGTATTTGTACCACTGCCTGATACATGACCACACTAAAAGTTTAGTTCAGAGAAATGCTAAAAGAAACTGAAAGGCCTTATATATAGGAAAATGCAAAAAAGGAGGATGAGGTAAACAAATGACCACATCTGACGTCTGTTTCAATTCATTCACACTTCCCAGTCAATACTCACTCCAATCAAGCCACCCAGTGTTCATTGATAGTCATTGTTATTCAAGTTAATGGAGTGGAGATCTGTAACTTGCATAACATCGATGTTACTAGAAGCCAATCGCGCAAAGCCTTCTGACGACAATGTGTCCATGGTTATAAGAGCTTTCTGATCACTCATCCCATTGCTTGTAGCGCAGCTGTCAGTAGTGGCTAAAGTGGGGACAGTGCTGTCATTGGTGTTTGCCACTCCAGCTGAACTTTTCTTATTCAAATGGGTCTTGATGTGCTTAGACAGGTGGTCACTACGCATGAAACGTTTAGGACACACTAGGCATGAGAACTGTTTTTCACCTGTAAACAGACAAAATCCAAATATGTTCAGAAAAAGCACATTACTACAAAACTCTTACAAATAAAATGTGATCAACTTTAGATATGCCTTACTGTCTACAACAAGTGACTACTGGTGCTTAAAGTGAGAGAAAATTTTGCTTCTATAAATTTTACTGCTTTAAAATGCACATTCTCTTTGAAGCCATTATTTCTAGGGCCGGCAACTAAGTATGTTGATCCGGTGTTATTATTTAGAAAAAATTAGTTAATAAAGAACACAATTAATCAACTGTTGAGCTGTACATAAATTCTTATCTCTTGCAAGGGTTATAAAAACGACCAATCGCAAGCAACACAGACACCACAAACAGAACTTAATGTAAGAGTCCAGAGACGCAATGAAATCATGGCAGTGTACACAGACCAAATAATACACAAACAGTTCCCCAAGTCATATTTGACTTAACACATTACTTGTATTACACATACAGAACATGTGTTCTAGTGCCAGCGTAAGATGGGCTTTAGGACACAACAATGTTCTAATGAACCCTAACCCTCTAATGAATCAATATGTCTCCAATATGGTTTGTCATTTGAATCTTGTATTTGGCTAATGTTAATCACTTTACATGGCCATTCACACTAATGTTAACCTAGACAAATGCGCACTATTAGGCACATATCCAAGCTAAATTAGTGCCACTCTTAGTGCATGCATTAATGCCTTAATGTGCATTTCTCTCCAAAAGCGTATCCACTATACAGCACAGAGGATGAATCAGTGTTTTTTACTTCATTATCGATGCTCCTAAAGACTTCACAAATGTTAAAAACTGCTCTAGTGTTTACCATCAATCTCTCTCTCACCTGTGTGTGTTCTCTTGTGCCGCTGCAGCTCATCAGAGCGTGTGAAACGTTTCCCACAGAAGGACCAGGAGCAAACAAAGGGTCTCTCCCCAGTGTGCCAGCGCAGGTGTGCCCGCAGATGAGATGTTTTGCCATATACCTTCCAACATCCAGGAATATGGCAGATGTGCTGCTTTTTTTTACTCGGATCACTGCTGTAACAGGAAGCACACTTAGAAAGAGATATACAACTACAACTATTAAATGACTTGAAACTAGTCACAACTCAGTCTATCCACCATCACTTTAGAATTGTATAGATAACAGGCTAAGAGGATACCTGTAACATCATGCCAGCAGAGGGAGCCCTCACCGGAATACTGACTGCTCATGCTCCCTCTGCTGAACTCTGAACTTACTTCCTGTTTGGCATCTATATAAACCTTGCTGCCACATGGCCATGTTGCGAAGTATTGCCAGCTTAACACCTGACTACTAAGCATTCTCTTTTACTGCCTGCTTACCTGTGATTTACCTATTGTTTGGTTCTCGTTTTCTGATTTTTGCCTAGCCCCTTTGTTTGACACCTGCATTGGACTGTCTATGTTTATTACGACCCTTTGCCTGTACTTTCGACTTTGATTATGGATAACCCCAATAAACATCCGCAACTGGATCCTGCTTCAGTTTCTGCCTCAGCCCCCTTACAGAATACTTCGCCTACCCTCAATCCAGCGGATGTTTCACAGCTGCAAGCTGCATTTGTCTACCAGGGAGAACTATTACACAGCTACCACGAACAGCTAGTTAACTTACAGGCATCGAATGAACTACTGCTCCAGCGACTTTGCTCTCCTCCTTCCACCATGTCGAGCACGGTAAGACTTGCTCTTCCCGATAAGTTTGATGGTTCTGCAGAACGGTGTAAAGGGTTCATTCGACAAGTACGCACTTATTTGGAATCGTTGGGGGATCAGTCTCATGCTAGTTCTGAGCAATGCTCTTTTATCATGTCACTATTATCTGGCAAGGCTATTGATTGGGCTGCTGCGGTTTGGGAGACGGACGAACAGTTTAGATCTTCACCTGAGTATTTTTTGCAACAACTCCGAGAAGTATTTGAATATCCTGCTGGGGGTCGGGATGTTTCGTCTCGTCTTTTACACCTTTCTCAAGGCTCACATAGTGCAGCAGAGCACGCAGTCGAATTCAGGACTCTTGCAGCTCAGAGTGGATGGAATGATGCTGCACTTAAAGGGGTGTTTCGGGAAAGCCTATGTCCCCAATTGCAGTTGGAGATGGCATGTCGAGGTGAGGAATCTTCTTTCAATGACTTTGTTAACATGACTGTTAAGATTGATAATTTGCTCAGGAACTCACCTAAACCCAAGCAAGCGCATGCATCCCACCTTATGTCACGACCTGCACTTCGGAATCCTGAGGCACCATGTGTTACCGAGCCCATGCAAGTAGGATCTACCAGACTGTCTGAGGACGACCGTAGACGAAGGCTCATCAACAACCTCTGCTTTTATTGTGGTGAACCAGGTCATCATAAGTCACAGTGTCCTCAAAAGACCCGGAGGTCCCTCACAGCACAAGACCGGGTGAATGTGGACACCTTTTCACAAAATCCAGTTAAAGTCTTCACATTACCCGTACAGATTTCTACCGAAAGTGGTTCTTTTATGTTGACAGCATTAGTAGATTCCGGCGCCGCTCTCAACCTCATCAACTCGGACATCGCCCGGAAACATCAACTACCCACCATTCCATGCTTTCCACCTATCAGTATTACGGCTGTCAATAACCAACCCATCAAAGGAGGAGTTCTGGAACAGACCCGATCACTGAAAATGCAAATTGGGGTTTTTCATGAAGAGAACATCTCTCTATATCTGATCGACTCACCCAAATATGAAATAATTTTAGGAATGCCATGGCTAAGTTGCCACGATCCCCACATCTCCTGGCGCACGGGTGAGCTGACCCACTGGTCTCCATTCTGTTTTAGTCACTGTCTAACCCTTAAGCAGTCCAGTCCATGTCTGTCCACAAGCATGGGGAGCCCTCCGAGCCTGACCCAACCAAAGATCCCCAAGGTTTATAACGAGCTTTTGGAGGTCTTCAGCAAGGTTAAAGCCACACAGTTACCACCACATCGGCACTGGGACTGTGCTATAGACCTTCTTCCCAACATGTGTCCTCCCAAAAGCAAAGTCTACCCGCTGTCACGCCAAGAAGCACAGGCTATGGAGGACTACATCAAGGAGGCTCTGGAAGCTGGCTTTATCCGTCCTTCTACTTCTCCCGCTGCAGCCGGCTTCTTCTTCGTGGAGAAGAAGGATGGGGGTCTGCGTCCGTGCATCGACTACAGAGGCCTCAATAATGTCACTGTTAAATTCAGGTATCCACTGCCTCTAGTCCCTTCTGCCCTAGAACAACTCAGGAAGGCCAAAATTTTTACTAAACTCGACTTGAGAAACGCTTATAACCTGATACGCATCAGGGACGGAGATGAGTGGAAGACAGCTTTTCTCACCACCAGGGGGCACTACGAATACCTGGTTATGCCCTTTGGCCTTGCCAATGCCCCAGCCGTCTTCCAATCCTTCATAAATGAAGTCTTCAAAGATGTCCTCCACAAGTATGTCATATCTTGCGCATATCTTGACGACATCCTAATCTATTCCCTGAATGAAGAGGATCATGTCACTCACGTCAAGAGTGTTCTTTCCAAGCTTCTCAATCACCAACTCTATGTCAAGACTGAAAAATGTGAGTTTCATGTGAAGCAGACAACATTCCTGGGGTACAACATCAGCCACCAGGGCGTTGAAATGGATGCTTCTAAGGTAACCGCCGTCACTGAGTGGCCGCAGCCCTCCACGTTGAAAGAATTGCAGAGGTTCCTGGGATTTGCTAACTTCTATCGACGCTTCATTAGGAACTACAGTTCTATTGCTGCACCTCTCACCTCATTACTCAAGGGAAAACCCAGGAAGTTGTCATGGAACGCTTCCGCCAATGCAGCCTTCCAAAAGCTCAAGACCAGCTTCACGACGGCCCCCATCCTTAAACATCCAGATCCAGAACTCCCCTTCATTGTGGAGGTCGATGCTTCTGACTGCGGGATTGGAGCCGTGCTCTCTCAACGTCACGGACAGCCTCCCAAGCTTTTCCCGTGTGCCTTCTTCTCTCGGAAGCTAACCCCCGCTGAGTTTAATTATGATGTGGGAAACAAAGAGCTTCTGTCAATGAAGGCTGCCATGGAAGAGTGGAGACATTGGCTCGAGGGGGCAGCTCATCCTTTTCAAGTTATCACGGACCATAAGAACCTTGAGTATGTCAAGTCTGCTCGACGTCTGAATTCACGCCAGGCAAGATGGTCTCTGTTCTTTTCACGATTCCATTTTACAGTTACTTATCGTCCAGGCTCCAAGAATAGCAAGGCAGATGCACTATCCAGGCGCCATGATCCCCCACGACAGAACTACAATCCTGAACCTATCCTAAGTCCAGCCTTGTTTGTTGCTCCGGTCAACTGGGACATAATGGAGGAAATTCACCTGACCGTCCAGCACCACGTCCACGGGGACGCCCACGTAGAGCACCTGGAGGTGCTCCTAGAGGGGGGGGTTCTGTAACATCACGCCAGCAGAGGGAGCCCTCACCGGAATACTGACTGCTCATGCTCCCTCCGCTGAACTCTGAACTTTGAACTATGAACTTACTTCCTGTTTGGCAGCTATATAAACCTTGCTGCCACATGGCCACGTTGCGAAGTATTGCCAGCTTAACACCTGACTACTAAGCATTGTCTTTTACTGCCTGCTTTCCTGTGTTACCTATTGTTTGGTTCTCGTTTTCTGATTTTTGCCTAGCCCCTTTGTTTGACACCTGGATCGGACTGTTTGTTTAGATATTGATTCTCTGCCTGGATTTACGACCTCTGATTTACGTCTCTCCCTTTTGTTGTGTTGCATGGTTGGACTGTCTATGTGTATTACGACCCTTTGCCTGTACTTTCGACTTTGATTATGGATAACCCCAATAAACATCCGCAACTGGATCCTGCTTCAGCTTCTGCCTCAGCCCCCTTACACCTGCTACCAAAAGAAACAAAAAACAGTGAGATCAAAAAATATTCAGACTGTTAAATATATAAACTGTAACAAAGGGTCAGAGACACGAGGATCCATTTGCAGCACTTTAATAGAATAAACAGACAGGCTGGGTCAACAACAGTAACTGGTATTTCAGAGGCAGAGCAGAGACTAGTTGAGGGACAGGCAAGGGTCAAAGGCAGGCAGCTACAATCATATAACCAAACACAGTCCGGGATCAGGGCAGGCAGCAAACAAACAATAAATCCAAAGACAGTCTGAGATAAGGGTAGGCAGCAAACAATCGTATAATCCACTTAGTCCAGAATCAAAACGAGTAATCCAACTGGGTAATACAAACACTCTGAATTGTTGCCAGGACAAAACAAGACTTCACAATGAGTAAAACAAAGCATAGGGTTTATATACGCAGGCAGATGAGGTTCAGGTGTCCAGACAGGAAGTAATCAGTCCCAGGTATGAGGCATGATGGGAAATGTAGTTCACACCGAGACGAGTATTCAGGCAACGGTTCCCTCTGGTGGGGCAGAGGAGGTGGAGCAGGGACCTCCTCCGTAACATAAACTACATCCCTCACCTTGATACCTGTGGCACCATCCCGGCCAGGAGGACCATCACATCTGGGATTTCCCTACAAAACAACATAGAAAATTAAACATTAAATTTTCAAGACAACTGTCAAATGTGTACAGGCAGTCAAAAACATTTTAGCAAATACTAAAGACATGACATTTCTCTATTAGAAATTCAGCTGACCTCTTTGACAGTTCTCCAGAAGGTCCTGTCAGTCCAGAAGGTCCTACAGGTCCAGGTGGTCCACGGTCTCCAGGTCCACCAGGATGAATGCTAACAGCTGTTCTCGTTTTGCAGTGAGTCAAGAGACAGGTTAAAATGGGACTGCAGCAGAAGGTTGGGGTCAAGGAAGAGAGTGAGGATAGGACCCAGAGCTACAGAGGTTTTGGTGCTACAATAATGGAATGCTATAAAGCCCACATGCTAATTTTATTATTGTTTTTCTGAAACTGGAAATAAAATACTTTACTGCCTTTCATGTCGCTCTCCGACCCGTCTTTTTTTTTCCTTACACCCTTCACCAGGGAGACACGTGAGTGTCCCAACTAATCCTCACACACAGCACAAGAGTAAGGGTAAACCTTGGGCAACTCATGGTGTCTCATTAATATTTACATTCCTTTAAAACACTCTTCTGCCACTTTGAATCCAAGGATGTTTCAAACATTTTATAGCAAAGATACAGCAAGATTTCTAAAATATTGAGGAGAAATATAATCGGACTCTTTTTTGTTTGTTGCCATGTCAGACAAAATTCATAGTGACATTTTGTGATAACTACTATCTTTTTTGTTTATTTTTAGCTTTGTCCATAACACAGACTTTCTCTTTAACTTTGGTTTATTTGCACAATGGTTATTACATATGATAGAAACTCTCTTGTTTCTATTGGTGTACAATCAAGCCACTTACAACAGTTTTTAAACCCGGACTCAAGCTGGCCAAGCGAGATCCTGAGGAGCAAGAAAGGACGCGACCTGATGCGGAGGCCAAGAGGGAAAAGAACCGGTGTCAGGAACAGGCTGCTTACACGTGCACACTGTCCTCCTCTGCCTAGCATCCTGTTAGCCAACGTCCAGACTCTGGAAAACAAACTCGACGACCTCAGGGCCAGGGTAAAATTCCAGAGGGATATTTGGGACTGCAACCTCCTCTGCTTCACCAAAACGTGGCTGAACCCAGCGGTACCGGACCATGCCATCCAACTGGCCGAGTTCTTCTCGATCTACCGCATGGACAGGACAATGGAGCCGGGGAAGTCAAGAGGTGGTGGTGTGTGTTTGATGGTGAACAACAGCTGGTGTGACCGTGCATGCGTTGTTCCCTTAACACGCTCCTGCTCACCCTATCTGGAACTTCTGACCATTAAATGGCGCCGTTTCTACCTTCCTCTGGAATTCAGCTCGGTGATAGTCAATGCCGTTTATATTCCACCTCAGGTGGACACGGACACTGCTTTATGGGAACTACATGAAGCTTTAACATCACAACAAACAACACCGGGAGACTGCACTCATTGTAGCGGGGGATTTTAACAGTGCAAACCTCATACGTGCTGTTTTGAACTTTCACCAGCAAATCACTTGCCCCACCAGGGGTGAAAAGGACATTAGACCACTTCATTCAAAGACGACTACAAGGCACAATCTCGTCCACCATTTGGTAAATCGGACCACACCACCATCTTCCTCATGCCTAGATATAAACAAAGGCTAAAACAGCTCTGGTTCAGAGGGAGGTCACACGCTGGATGGACCAATTGGCGGCCGCTCTGTAAGATGCTATGGATGACACTCTGGACGAAGCGGACTGGGACATGTTCAGGCGCAGCTCTGATGACGTCAACATGTTTACAGAAGCGGTCGTGGGATTCATCGGGAAATTTGCGGATGATACAGTTCATAATACGGTCGTCAGAACATTCCTGAACTAGAAACCATGGGCTGTGTCCTACAACGTGCGCAGAGCGGTGAAGGAGGTGAAGCGTCACAGTTCCAATACGGTGGCTAAATGTTAATATAAGTTTAACATCGGGCTATCATCCACAGTCCAATGGACAGACTGAGAGACTTAATCAGAAATCATTCGTTTTTTGAGATCGTATTGTAACCAGAACCAGAATGATTAAAGCCATTTTTTGATGTGGGCGGAATATGCTCAGAACTCCTTGGTTAAATTGCCACAGGGATGACTCCTTTTAAATGTATTTTGGGGTACCAACCGCCGCTTTTCTCTTGGTTCAGGAAACCCACAGACCTGCCTTCAGTATCGGACTGGCTCCAACGTAGTGAGGAGGTCTGGGACTGAGCACACACTCATCTCCTGCACGCTGTTTATCGTCAGGCCCAATAGGCTAACCGGCACCGACGTCCCGGTCCTATCTACTCCCCTGGTCAATGGGTATGGCTCTCCACGAAGGATCTACGAATCAAACTGCATTGCAAAAAACTCAACCCCAGGTATGTCGGCCCTTTCAAAATTTCAAGACAAATTACCCCAGTCTCATTTTATTTAGAGCTTCTCAGTAACTACCGCATTTCTCCTACGTTTCAATGAACAAAACCTGCTGGTGGGCCGGTTGGAGAGTCTGAGGAAGGACCCAGGGAGCAGACATATCATGGTTATCATCAACCCCCTATCATGGTTGATGGCAAGGAGGGGTGGGTGGGTGGGTGCTCTGTTACGGAGGTTAGGGTTGGGAGCCGTCTCCGGAGTATTAATTTATAGAAACTACATTTCCCATAATGCCTCATACCTGGGTGTAACTGCTTCCTGTTTCCTGTTTGTTCTATCACCTAACTCCCATTAACTTGTGTGTGTGTATATAAACCCCTTGCTTTCACTAGCACAGTGCGAAGTCTTGTTTTGCCCCAGCAACATTTCTGAGCGTTTATTTCTTGTGTGTTGGATTACTCATTACCGTTTGGATTTCTTGTTACAGTTTGGATTACTACTTGGTTTTGGATTGTTTACTGCCTGCCCTGTTATTTGGACTGCCTCATGTTTCTGATTGTTCGCTGCCTGCATCGACCCATTCCTATTCTACGACTACTCTTCTGCCTTGTCTCCTTTATCCCTGTTTGCTGTTGTTTGACCCTGTCTGCCTGGTTTACGAATAAAACACTGAACATGGATGAGTTTGTCTCTTCGTTACAGATACAACCATCATAATCCTGTTTTAAAAAAATGGGTTGTTTTGCATCATTTTACATTTACATTTATTCATTTAGCAGATGCTTTTATCCAAAGCGACTTACAAGTGCGGAATACAACAAGCGAGTCAACCTGAAGAGGCAACTAGACACAATAAATGCTCACAATACAAGTTTCAGACATTGCTCAGAGTATCATATGCTACAACAAAGGAGAGATTTAAAGGAAAGAGGGATAGAAAATGAAGGGAAATCATTTTTTTTAGGATGAGGTTAAGTGCTCACGAAATAGATGTGTTTTCAGCTGTCTTTTGAATATTGCCAGGGATTCTGCATTCCGGATGAAGGCAGGAAGATCATTCCACCAGCATGCAGTAGTGAACGAAAATGATCTGGAGAGTGATTTTGTCACAGAAAGACAAAACAGAAAGATTTCACAGAAAGATTTCCTTCTGTGATCGCGGGCTTCTGGTAGGAGTGTAGACTTGTAAGAATGAGTGAAAGTAGGAGGGTGCTGACCCAGTGATAGATCTGTAGGCAAGTGTCAAGGCCTTGAACTTGATGCGAGCAGTGAGCGATAGCCAATGCAGAGAGATGAGGAGAGGGGTGACATGGGCTCTTTTGGGCTTGTTGAAGACGAGACGTGCTGCAGCGTTCTGAATAATTTGTAGAGGCTTGATTGTGCATGATGGCAGTCCAGCCAGAAGACCATTGCAGTAATCAAGCCTAGAAATGACCAGGGCCTGGATGAGAAGTTGTGTTGTATGTTCTGTTAGAAAAGGCCTGATTTTCCTGATGTTATGTAATGCAAATCTGCATGACCAAGCCATCTTAGCAATGTGGTCTTTAAAGGTCAGTTGGTCATCAAATATCCTCGTCCACTGGATGACACAAAATGTAATTCTGCAGTTTTGACAGCTCCAAGGCTTGTTACACTTACAGAGTGTACTGTATCTTGTTTAAAAATAAATATTAAAATAGTAACAAATTTACTCTCACTATCACCATGTAAATATATTCCAATTTGGCACAATCCTTATTTTTAATTGCATTATAAACCTATCCACTTTCCATCACGCCTGTCAGGGTCCTGGCTTCCTGTTCTGAGTATTTCTAGATTATATTGCCAGGATCCTGACATGCCCTGTGTGTTGTGTCAGAGCGTGTTGTTTTGATCCTGACTCTTTCTAGTCTTGGTTCTTGTTTCTTGGAGTCGGGATCTGAACACATGCTCTGGGTCTTCGTCTCATATGGAAGCACATGGCTTCACAAGCACCCTAACCCTCTGTTTTGTTTACATTCGCCATGTGATCTCCGGTCATGCGTCTTGGCCCCGCCCCCTTGTTCTCTTGTCTAGTTTGCGCTTATTTCGCTCACCTGTTCCTCGTTGTCCGTGTCCTATCTAATGCCCTCGTGTTCTCTGTTTCTTGTTAGTTCGTTCTCGTATCCTGTGATCTTGTATCAGGTAGTCTTGCTTCTTGTATCTCGTACCTCGTTTCCTGTCACAGTAAGTCGAGTCATGTTTCTCGTCAAGTCATGTTTTTGTCCCATGTTTGCGCTCTGTTGTGTCTTGTTTAAGTTTCGTTTTTGCTCCGGGTTTTTGGAGCCCTTTCAGTTCTAGTTATATTGCCGTCTCTGTTCACGTTTTTACCCCCTCGTGGGTTGTTGTTGTCGTCGTCGTCGTCTTTCATTAATTTTTTTTCCTCTCAGTTTAACGCTGTCTGCGTCTGGGTTCGTTTTTCCGTGATACCTGACAACGCCAGGATAAAAAAATATATATATCTTTATTTATAAATGACCAATTCAAATCATCTAATACACCTGGAACAATCATTAACCATAAACTAATCTAACCATAAAAAATAATCTCAAATTCCCAATGTTTTTTTTTTTTTTGTCGTCCAGTTAATTGCTGTTGGGTGTACTTTTGCTGACTTTCTGATCAAATTACTCGATGTTTACTTATTATTTATTATTATTATTATTATTATTATTGGTTCCCATATCAATTCCATATCACCCCGTGTTGTTTACATTTCGCTGTCACTGCTCGCTACCCATTCGCTGTATGCTAATTTGGATTTGTGCCTACCTATGAGTGCAGGTGATGACTCGTTCGAGCTGCAAACGGTGCATTTGGAGTTGGAGAAAGTGGAGAAGCTGATTACCGACCTTCTTGAAAAGCAGGCCCGGCTACAAGAGTGGAGAACCGCACTGGAAACATCTTATGTGGACGCACCCAGACCCGCGGTAAGTCCGCAGCATGTAGCTAACACTGCAGTTGCCTCTACACCTCTACACTGGAGTTTTGGTTCCTTGCCACTGTTGCCCTATTGGTTTGCTTACTGGGAGACTGCTGATATTAGCTTAGAACATTTGCTTTGTACATTTTGTTATTTTCATTGTTTGTTAATTTTATCAATTTTGAATTCATTTTCTCCTTTCTTTCATTTTCAATTTCAGTTTTCACGGTTAAATATTTTTGGATATTTTCATTTGTACAGCTGCTTTGTAACAGTGTGTCACTGTGAAAAGCGCTATATAAATAAATTGAACTTGAATGACTTTTGAACCATCCACAATAAGAGGGTCAGTTATGGCGTTCATTAGTGAATGACTAGAATCTTTTTTTGGCTGGGAGATTAATGTAAACACGAACATTGGATACGAGGTGTAAGTGTAAATAGGCGGGACAAAAATACCAGATATGGACATTAAGACTTGCAGTGTAAACGCAGCCTTTGTCATCTGCTGTAAAGCCATTTTGTGCAATACACAGATATTGTATGGTCATTTGAACCACTGTTTCATTGGTCTGCTGAGTTAAGAAGCAAAATCATCATTGTCCATCTCGAATCGACAGAGTAAAATTGACACGATTCCTATTTACACCTGAGAAGCTGTTAAGAGGAATGACGTTTATGAAACACAAGCTGTTGACCAATCACAACACACGTTTCCAGTCGACCAGTCAGAGCACATTACGCTTTTGAGATGGAGGAGCTGCAAAGAGACAGACTGGAAAGAGGGGTGTTAATGTACAAATTACATAAGTGAGTGGGTTTTTTTTTTTGAACAATCATTAAGAAACCCTATTCTAGTATACTCCCACAACAAATGAAAGACTTTATAAGAGGGCACAGTAGGCGTTACGGTGGAGGCTCCTGTACTGCCTCCCCCGAACCACCAGAGGGAGCCGTCACCTGATTATTAAATCTTGTCTGGACTACATCTCATAGGGCCACATCCCTGGGGCTAATTACTTCCTGTACACCTGAATCTCATTTACTCCTGTGTATATAAACCCTGCCCTTGGTATTACTCTTTGCGAAGTCTTGTTTTGCCCTGGCTAACATTTCTGAGCGGTTTCTATTGTTGTTGGATTACCTGTTATTACCTGGACTGCTTATCGTTTCTCTTATTGTTTGCTTCCTGCCCTGACCTTGGATTGTTTATCGTTGCTGATTAGCCTAACCCCTGATATACCTGTTTGCTGTTGTCGACCCTGCCTGTTCTATTCTAATAAATTACTGCAAATGGATCCTACCCTCTCTGTCTCCTCGTTACAGTAGGTCCCGTTTAAACCCTGCAACTAAATCCTAGCCTCAACGCCTCTTTACAATCTGTACTAGACATGTAACATGTATAGCTTTACAGTATATTTTAAAATATTTTAAACGCAAGTATGCTTTTAATTGCTGAGGAGGTGCGGGAGATTTTGACCCTGAGAACAGATGAAGAGAAACAGATGGGGTAATTACCATATTAATTCCAGAATAATATACACCTTTCCATTTAAAATATTAGTTTTTAATATATTAGAAATATATTAGGTGTTTAATTCTGTCAGTCACCTGTTTAGTGAATTCTGTCATTAAAATTGATCTGATTTAAATGTTCCTATTATGATGAAGTATCACCTTAACATGTTTCATCAACATAAAAAAAGCTACACAGATACCAAACTGTAGGTCTGACTTAGTACAAATTGCAGTTTCGTGAGTTTATAAACAATCACACTCCATTTAGTATTTAAATTTAAAAAATTTTGATAATAGGTATATTTGCAGCTATATACAGCTATTCTTCAATATATTGTTCTGTATATCACAATCATTAGTCTTTAAACTTAAAAATGAAAAACACTGAAAAGGCAACTTGTAAAATGTTTAATAAAATAGATTCGTAATAGCACGTTTTGATCAGTGCAAGTCACAAAGTCAAAATTAGTGGCACAGCATGTTTGTCCACTGCATTCTCTGGCTGGTGTGCAGCATAGTTTGATTATCTGATCATCCCATCACTCCAGAGGGTCGCCCACTGCTTTTTGTGTAAAATTAAAGTGTTGTCCAGAAATTGTCTCCTTGCACAGGATCCTCACAGTATGGTACAGGGGTATAATTCTTTATACTGAACTCTTTTGAAGAAGCCACACTGTAAGAGAAAACCAGACACGCATAAGTAATTTCATATCAGTTTGTTCATTCATATGTTTGGAAGTTGTGGCAAGATGTTAACTTAAGACCCTGCTTGGTGGTTTTTAGTTGCCTTAAGCTGCAATAACTATGAAGGCAGTGACTACTATCAGAAACCTCTAACAGCAATAACACTTTAATGCAACAGTTTCACCTAAAACAATTCTAATAGAAGAATTTACATTTTAGTTTTGTTGTTTTGTCACAGAGGCTAAGTAGTTTTGCCTCTGTTGATATTATACTGACTTAACACATTTGTAACTGCATTAGACATTCCTGTTTAACCCCAACACCACAAGCAGAGCGCAATACCACTTCTTTTAAAACTAACAGATCATTTAAAAGGCATACTCATACTCATCAATAGAAAGGAATTAGTACATGCCTTACAATTACCTTTTGTTAAGAGTGACCATCTATTTTAACACCTTACAAACGAAAACAAATTTTTATTAAATTATTAACATAACTTTATGAACCAGCAGTAATGGTATAATGTATCAATCTTGTTCTGTTTTCATGTCTTTCATTTTTAAGTATATCTTGCAGTCATAGTTATAGTAGTCATTTTTTTTTTCCCACCCTAGTGTTTCCAGGTGTCCCTTGTGTTCATTAATTACTCTGTGTATAAATACCCTGGTGATCCTTAGTCCTTCATCAGGTTTTTGTAAGTTTGTGTGTTCACGTCTATGATCGTGGTTCATGTTTGATTCATTAAATACATTTTACCTGCATTTAGATCCAGTTCCATAGCCTTGTCTCTTCTGCACGTTACAAACGTATAAACTTTAAATAAAAATTTCTTTTTGATTTAAGTGACCCATCATAGTTCCCTACACTTCTTTAACAATCAGCTCTACAGCTGCCTAGATTGCTAGTCATTAACAATTCCATTTATTAGTGACTTGGATGGAAATAGATTCATCCATCTTCTATTGCTAGGACCACAACAAGTCACAGCTGTCTGCTGTTTATAAGGCAGGGCCTTCCTAATGGCTTTCTAAAGATAATGCTTAACTTAATGTGCACAAAACTGTATGAATGTATAAACAATAGAATATTTCTCACACCATGTTACTTTTTCTTTCACGTTACTTTATGCTGACAGATTTATGTTTAGCTTTATGTTTAGCTTACAGAAGCTTACATTTATGTTTAGCTTACAGAAGGCCTAGAGTGCCTTCCACCCACTTTATCTGTCATCATATGGCAGGTACCAATTTGTATGATTGTAGTCATGACAAATGGAAGAACAGATGGTTAAACAAAGTAAATGACTACACATCCACTTATACTGCTGCAGCTGCAGGGCAAGTACAAAGACTTAACTTTTAAAGCAAACACAAACATGCAAGACACAACATTTTCAGTAGGCAGGTCTACACATTGAGCTGGGGGATGGTGGGGTCTGTTAGAACATTCTGAAA
Organism: Chromobotia macracanthus; assembly: GCA_036877525.1. Lineage (NCBI taxonomy): Eukaryota > Metazoa > Chordata > Actinopteri > Cypriniformes > Botiidae > Chromobotia > Chromobotia macracanthus. Next base: position 18,741 of record JAZGTH010000122.1, read on the forward strand.
GTTCACTGTAGAGATTCCAGCTTACAGCAAAAACAAGGCACAACTGTGGTGTTCTTTTTCTGTGTTAGAGGTCCAGCCTGTGCCTCTAGAGTTTTCCCACCAAAACTAAGTTATTGTTTTACTTACAAATAAAGTTGAAATTAATTACTTGTAAACTATGTGCCTGTCATCCTGTGTGCACTCACTTGTACATGTTAAACTGAATTCCTGGGTATGATTCTAGAGGTGATGTTGTAGACTGAAACGGAGTGGAACAATGACTTATTCTAGTATACTCGAACAATGAAGCATTAAAAGAAGTAATGAAACTGTAGTTTGGCCTCTTATTCCTTTTTTTATACAGAGTAGATATTAAGGAATCGTTAGATCATGTCATTATTTCTTTTTTCCATTGTTTTAGTCATTATAAAGATAATAAGCAACAGCATGCAAATTAACACGCCGAAGCAGCACACTGCACCTCCAGACTGAGCTTTACCACATTATGGAAGCACTAGAGGTACATCAGGGTTGATGAGATTTTTATTGAAGTTCTGTGGCTTGTTTCCTCTCCACATCAGAGGGCTGCAGCTGCAGTTGAGCACGGTAATACTCTGTTTCATACTGAGGTTTCCTCTCCGTACGTTTGAAAAATCCACACTGTTCCACCACACAAGAAAACACACAACACAAATGAGCAAACAAATGTGAAAAATTGTCTGAATCTGAAACGGCATCATGAACATTCTGATAAATACCTTGTGTGTTCCTCAGACTAAAAAGATAATACCAATGTGTGTCGGGTTTATGTTCAGTTTGTTTTCTTGTGTCCCTCTTTAGTTCCTATGGTTACACAGTGAGATCTCCTTTGTTTGATTTAGTTTCACCTGTGTCTTTAGTTTCCCATGCATATTGATTTGTTCAGTACTTTGTTTTTGATTAGGTATGTGTCACAGTGCTACTTGGTCCTGAGTTTTGTTATCAAGTCTATTTTTGAGATTACCTTCCTGTTACCTTGGATTACTCCTACACACCGCATGACAATGTGGCAAAATGATTGAGGCATTTACACTGTGAGAGATTTCAGCCAATATATTATTTAATTTTATTATTTAAATGTGTTTTACTAATAACAATGCATGCTGCAAACAATTTTAGAATTCACTTTTTTAAAGGTGAATCCTGACAGGTATTGATCAATAGACGGGTGCAAATAAGTAGCTACTTGTTGTACATGGTCCAATGTTTTGGAATTCCTCAGGAAGCTCCTGTAAATATGCTGAGATTATGGACGTGAGTGTGCTAGCACCGTGATTTCACTGTGATAGCTAAACAAGTAGTAAAGCAGATATACACATACCTTCCACAGTATACACACAAGCAGCGCAAGAACAATCATTCCAGCAAGAACAGAAAAGAGGATGATCCACCATGGCATACTGTGGTGGTCGGACAATCCATGCTCTGGGTAAACTGTTACTGACACCTGAACAAACACCAACACTGTCATGCTGTAACACTAACATATAGAAACTGATGTACTGCATTTTCAAAAAAAATAAAGTACTGCAAAAGACAAACCTGTAATCTATCAAAAAAAATTGTGAAAACGTAAACAAAACGTAGTAATTTTGAACTTTTTCCTCTGCATGAGATTTTTGCAGCAATTCTTTTGAGACAAACAAGTTTTTTAAACTTGTAACTATTATATACTCATTTTCTCTTGAATATATGAATTGCACAATAACAACATTCATATGAATTGTTTCCCGTGGCTCAGCTGGTAGATCATCACACTACCATTGCACCATCACAGGTTAAAATCCCAGAAAATGCACATACTGAGAAAATGTAAAAAGACTAAATGCCCTTTAAGCACCTGCCAAACATGTAAATGTAAAGTAACATGTCTCATACATCTGTCTATGACCCTCTCACAACAAAGTGATATCAGACAGTGAAATCCAAAAAAATAAACACAAAAGGAAAGATTTATTGCTAAGCTGAAATTCAGATTAAATAAACATTGGAAAGAAGAAAATATTGCTTAGTAACACTCAACGTTAGCACACATCTGCTGCAAACTGTTGGCAAAAGTTACATTTTTTTTGGGTTTTGTTTACAAAAAAAGTTCCCTTTCTGTCACTTACTCATCTGTCCATCAGCCTGCCTGACTCATTTTTGTATGTGATTAATAGACTAAGATCAACTACAATTCGTTCGACTAAGCCCTTTCTTACCAGCTAATGTTTTGTTGACTGATAGAGCCTACCCTAGATAATATTGACTCTATAGGCATGTGCAGGTGTGAAAATGAGTGTCTGTATTTTTACCTTTGTCGCAGCATTCTTTAGCACAAGATGTCTGATGATGGATTTGATGGTAATATTGGCTCTGATCAGTAACTCCACAGCACTGACAGATGAAAACTCCTAATCAACACAGAGTTTACAGCACATTGGCAACAAACCATTAAAAAATAAAGGGGTGAAACTCGGTAAGAAATGTCATATTTCACCCCAAATTAGTGATAATAAAGAATAAAAAGTTGTGTCCATTTAACAACTCTGTTTAAATTCTGTTTTGCTCCATCACACACACACACACACACTATATTATAATTGGATACTTCCAATGGGAACAGCCAGATATGTATGTGCTTCATTGTCATGAAATTAACGCCAAATGCAACGAACAATTGCAAAAAATGCAAATAGAGCTGATATAAAATTACTGTAACACACAGCTTCTCTTGACTAATTGCTTTAACTTAGTGCGTCTGTGGGGAAAATTACCTCAATGAAAGTGCTGTTCCACACATGTGCTCGGATCCTGATATAGATTGAGCCAGAAAATGTGTATATAGGACACTGAAAAATTAGACACCGCGCAGAACCCAACAAACAATCCTGAAACACACCAGCCCATGTCATATTAGTGTAAAAAGTGTAAAAACATCTCAGGTTATGACTGTAACCCTTGTTCCCTAAGAAGGATTACAGTTAAAAGGGTTACAGACGTTCCCTTTTGAGGTAAACAACACTTTGAAATGACACTTTGGGGAAATACCCACTGCACCACAACCTAGAGCTTATACTGGTGTGAAACCTGACTGGTCACCACTCAGGCTGAGAGGACATAGGAACCTGGTATGAAAGAAAGATCTTTATAGGATTTATAGAATCTTATAAACATGTATGGGGATGCAAAAACAAGCAATGTGACAGACTTCCTGTAGGAAGACCCCTGACAAAAGGAATTTGGAGGAAGACACTCCTCTAGTTGAATAAGCCCTAACCTGAAGAGAAGGCAAACTGCATACCTCAAAAGACTCATAGACAACCCAGTTGCTTATGATTTATTTAGAAGCAGTGAAGCCCCTTTTGAGAGACCCAAAACACACCAACAGCTGATGAAACTTTCTACACTGAGAGGTTATTTGCACATAGGCCTCTAAAACCTGAACTGGCCAAAGTAAATGCAGCTTCCTATGTTCAACTGACTCATAGAGTGGAGTATAGCAGGCCTAAAGTATCATAGACTCTGTATGTTGGCACTTTGGGCACATAAACTGGTCTAGGGTGGAAAATGGCCTTAACTCCAGAGTTACTTAACTTAATGGCCATAACTCCAGTTCAGTAGACAAAGAAAGTCCACAACTTTTTTGGGTGATGTAAAAGCCAGGATAAAGGCCATCTTAAGGGATAGAAACAACTTTGACATATAGTCAATAGGTTCAACAGGCTCCGGGGATAGCCCCTCTAGAACTACTGCCAGGTCCCAACCAGGTACACTAGACCGGGTAGGGGGCTTCATCCTCCTAATACCATGAAGGAAACAAACAACAGTGCGTGGAAGTCATCTATGGCAGGCACATAGATCTTAAATGTGGATGGGGAAAGACCCCCAGAGAAACAATCCTGGAAGAAATTCAGCACTGAAACCACTGGGCAGTTAAATGGGTCCAACTGACATTCTCTGTACATCAAGTGAAAACATTCCACTTTAAGACATAACGTTTCCATGTGGAAGGAGCTCTGGAGTTTAGAATGGTCTCAACAACCTCATTTGATAAGACCTGTGGCATTGCATCCAACCCTAATGGGGCTGGATGCATGAGGTGGAACCAGAGCAAACACTGAGTGTTCTGCCAAGATGCAAACAAATCCATTTCCACCTGGCCAAACCTCCTTCAAATAAACTCTACTATTTGGGGATGAAGTCTCCATTCCCTGGGTCTCAGCCTCTGCCTTGACAGGGTGTCTGCCACAATCTTGCATAGACAGTATGCTCCCAAAGACAGGCCTTGGGGGGAAAAGAACCATGGTTTCTTCCACATAACCAGAGAAAGAAGGCACTTGCATGCAACTTTGATAATGTAAAACAGGTTTTCCCTTGGGGGAAAACCCCTGGTCCTGAGCCACCACTGTAGTGGTCTCGTACAGCAGGTCAAAAGGAAATTATGTTAGACACTGCTGCCCTAAGCCCCAACACACTCTTTAAAGTTTCACTGTGATGGCTTGGCCTAGCCTAATCTCAAGAACAGCAGCCAGGATCTACTCGATACGAGCAGGAGACAACTGTGCTTGGATCGTAGTGAAGTTCCACACTATCCCCAGAAACATTATTCTGTGCTGGGGAGATAGTGAGCTTTTCTTGGTATTAAGCCTCAGCCCCAAAACCTGAGAGATGGCCAGGGACAACATTTAGATGCCAAACTGCTTTTTTCTCCATTTGGACCAAAGTAAGCTGATCATTGATGGAACTATAAATTGGAACTATAATTCCTCTTTTGGGAAAAAAACAAACTCTTTGGCCCTTTTTGCCAAGAGAGACTATACTTCTAGCTCCAACACCCAATACTGCTCAGTGCTGACTACAGTCCAAACCACGCCATTGAACCTGAGAGGTCAGAACACGAATTGAATTCTGTACTGAACCCACTGAACCTAACACAGAACCCAATGAGACGTTACAAAGGGCCTTTCATGTCTCTAAATAATTTGCTGCCATGTAGCAGCTGATGGCATTGGCCCTTAGTGGCCCAAAGAGAAAGAAATCCCCAGCAAGAGTGCTGGACCCTGCTAATGAGGGCTGACAAAGGGCCAAAGCAATATCAAGCTCCTTCATCAGGTCCATCTGCATTCCCAATGACCGTAACCACCATGGTGCCTGGGGGGCGTGGGTCCCAAACCATGAGGAATGCGAGTCTGGCCTCACAAACAGGGCCAGGTGGGAGCAGAGCATTTTCAATAGAAGCAACTCAATGTTTACAGGCAGCGTTTTCGAGCGCCGCCTGTGCATGCTTCACTCACAAACAATCAAAAAAGCTTGTATGTATCCCTGCCCATAAATATATCTAGGGCACAGAAGAACACATGGATTGAATTAATTGCTCATGCTTGCCATTATAACTTTTCTGTTTTCTCTTTTTATCACACACAACACACAAGACAGACAGCTTTACACAGAATGCTTGCTTAAGACCAGAAGCTAACTTCCATGTTCTGATGTATTTTTGTAGCTTCTGTGGTCCATCGTCACATGCTACGTCATCACGCAGTACCAATCAAGATCAGTCTAGTGACACCTTTTAGACGCTGTTATGCCGTGAGCGTTCCCCAAAGTGTTGTTTCACTATGCAGAACAAGTTCACTTGAAAGTCATCTTTCTTTTTTTAAATATTCTATTTTATTCTGTGTCCAGTGATGTGCTGAATTTGACTCACCAGTCTGAGAGATTTCCTCTTCTCAGATGCAGATACAGCTGGAGTGATTTCACCCACAAGGTTTTTGAGGACAGTATCGTCTTCTGCCTCCATGTGAGAGCGCACCTTTCTGCTCTGTTTCCAAAGCACCCACAGAAATGTATTTCTCAAATGGATGTTTAATATTAGCCAAGAATGTGGTTTGATGGTGTTTGTATGAATACCTTCAGGTTTACCGCATGTGGTGGCCCATTGAAGTTTAGCCTGAGCGGATTCAGTGCTGACTGTGGTTCGCAGTGAGTATCTGGCTGCCCATCAACATGCAAAACAGAGGGATACAACAGCCACTTTCCATTGATCAACTCAAATGGCCAAAGAATGTTCAGAGAGGCCGAGCCGAACGTCTGGAGTGACTGACCAGTGTTAGACACCTATTGAAAAACAGCAAATATCACATAAGTCATTTCTGTTACATTCTCAAAATCCACAAAAAGCATCAGTAAGACCATAATTATGTCCACTGATCAAGCCAGTGGTGTAAAACCTCTTAGCTCCAAGTCTGTTTTGGTGGTCACAACCAAAGTAATGTGGTCACCAATCAACATTATGTCATTGGACCACAGATGCTATTACCCTGGCTTATGAAGCCTGTGACCTAGTGTCACCTCTGGGTGTTAATGCCTATTCCACTAGAATTGTAGCATCGTCAATGGACACTGTCTAGAGGGTGGGCCTTCTGCACGCATTTGTTAGATTTTATAGTTTAGACTTGAAGTCAACTCCAGACGGTAAGGTCCACCTGGGTTGATAGTCACTTTAGTGAACGTTACTGAAAATTGAAAGTGACATATTTAGTCAGATATGGTAACCCATACCCGAAATGTGAACTCTGCATTTAACCCATCACTGGTGAGGAGTGAACACACACACACACACACACACACACAGTTCCCTATTTCTGTGTCACATTGTCACACTTCAATCTACATAGCCTTCCATCAGACTACAGAATGTGGTGACATTTTGCAGGTGCCTTTCAAAGGCTATGTGGAGTACAATGCTATATCATATGGACTGGACCTGCCTATAAGTAGGCATGATTTCACGTGTTCGGACCCGGGTGTGCCTGAAGTGCATTCCCACATATCGTCAAGCCATGACACAGCATCTCATTCTCTATCTCAGGGATGTTACATTACATAGGTTCACTGCAAGGGAACTCAGGCTGATGCTATTGGAACATACCCAGCTGTGTCTGAAGAAACACTGTATAGACACACTCACATTCATTGACTGAGAGGCACTGCATCACCAGCATCTTATAAGGATGTGTTCATGCCATTATTCTTTAGATTTCTTTTCAGCAGGCGGTTACATCTGTCCATGGTCAGGAGATGTTTGTTTTTTAATTAGGATTTAATCACCTTCAACGACCTCTCTAAGTGGATCATTGCTTGGGATTTATTACAGTATGGTGTGTTAAGTGCTAAGGTAAAGTGTTAAGGTGTGTTTATCATGTTTGTGCTGTACTTGAGTGCATTGGCAGAATTTTAAACTTACAAGTTTAAACTTACAGTTTACAAAAACAAGCTAGCTTTGAAAGCATAAGATCCCACCCTTGCTTCTGTGCACTCTCCAAAGCCACACCTCTTTCAACACATGAACACACTGATGACAGAATTAGCAGGGTGCGTGAAGGTATGCAAATACATAGTTTGACAGGCATGTAGGACATCCTATCATTGCAACCTTACTTAGTAAATGGAGATCAGCCACTCCTTTACACTACTTTTGCAGGTGCTGAAACATAGATTGTGTTCCTTCATTAAGGCTGTGGTATGTGACCTTGTCCGGTGGGGACAAGGGGTTAAGACACTCTTCTCCGCACAAAGTGCCACCAAAGGGTGGCAATCGTCACACCTGGGGGTTTTCTCATAGCATCAGCGATTTACATTTTCCTCTGGAAACATTACAACAGACTTACAATAAATTCAAAGTCCACTGCACTGCCCACATCTTCCAGTGATGTCATAGCACTCTCTCCCTTCACCTCACCACTGAAGAACAGTTGATGGGGATGAGCCAGCCTACAACACATGACCAGGGAACACACTGACTGTCAGTGCAATGCTAGGAGAAAAACATTATTCTATAACATTTACAAGTTTAGTGGCTTGATTCAGGTTCACTGATGCTTTTTACAATAAACACAGACACATGTGAGATTAGGACAGAAGAGTGACATCAAAGGTTTTTGTGAAACTTGATTTGAACACACCCGCTAAGCACCAGAGGAAGTTCGATCACCACTTTTGCATACGCGATAACAGGGACCAAAGCTGGCTGCTCACTTATCCTGTGTGTGATTCAAAGAATATCATGTGAGCTAGGCTAACATCAATATTTTCTTTTAGTTAGTTTGAAAACAAGGAAAATGTTACAGAAAATGTCAATTTGACCCCCAAATCAAAATGAAAACAAGAAATTATATTGTGCATGAGGCAGAACCATATTTTTAGAAGAAAAATTATTTTGATTGACATTTTTTGATAACTGAGCACATAACACACCAAACCATTTTTTTGTAACATGGATGTAAACAAAAATGATAATATTATTTAAACTGTAATACACAGACAGTATAAACATCCTGTTAGTATAAAATCAACATGTTGTACCTCATGCTGATTTTTAATTTAAAACTTCAATGTGTCTGGACTGGATGATTTTTATGACTACATAACTATTACAAGAACTTGCGGGGAAACTGACGAATTGACGAAAATATTTTCACAATGAGTAGACCTAAAGATAAATTTCATTGTCTTAATTTTTTTATTTGATTTTTAGGTGAAATTTGACATGCAGAGTTTTTGTGAAATTTGCCCAACAATTATTTTTAGTGAATTTGCATTATTTTGTTTTGGTCACAAATGACACATTTTGAATCTGGAGAAATGTAAAATAAAACTCACGTAGACATCATCAGCTTGACAGACAGTGATGTGGTTTCAATTGTGATCGCTGATGTGCTCAGAATTAGATAAAATTTGACCTGATGTAAAGAAACAGATCTTGGGTATTTCAGAACTCCAGATGAGAATTGTTTATGATGCATCATCATCAATCAATGTTTATTTATAGAGCACAATTTAACACAATCAGTGTTGACTGAAGTACTTTACAAAGTGTGAAAGATCACGAATAAACACAAGATAAAGTAAAAAAATAATCAAACAATTAAAGTAATCAACAGTATACACAAGAAAACCAGAAAAAACATACTTTAACAAGGAATGTTAAAAGCCAGGGAGAATGAATGTGTGTTAAGATGACAGTGTTACTGTACCATAGCATTTCTTTTGACAGGATTGCCCAGTTCACACAGTGCTTGAGAACCATTCTGATTGGCTTCACACAAAACCTGCAGAACAACAATACAGATGCCTATAAGAGAAATTACATAAAAATGGATGATGTAACCAGGCGATGGGAGGCTGTGTTGATCACGGCCTGCGACTCTGTGTTCCTGACCTCTAAGACACTGGCAGACTTGTCTCCTCTCCTGCCACGAGAGCCACATCACTTTTATTTTTCTTATTACGTCAAGCCTTTTTTGGTCTGTTTTCATGCTAGCTGGAATGGCATATTCAGTTTATGCAGCAACTGTCAACTGCCCAGCTAAAGTGTATGTTTAAGGCTATATTCATACATTACCCTCTTATAAAGGATGAAGGTACAATCTTTCTGATGGAATTATGTATATTGATTTTTTGAAATATTTTAAAATTGAGGCATCTGTAATGAATTTGGTCATGTTCAAGGTTTCAGAGTTAGCGGAGACATGAGATCTGGTTATAAATATGTTTTAGCATTTACTAGCATTTAGCATTTACTATATGACCACATAACACATACTTGCTTAATAGCACTTTAAATATAACGGTTAAAATACAATCATATAGGCAATTATTTTTCCAGATGCAATGCTAAAACATTATAAAAATTTTCTTTGTATTTTTATAACTTTCCTGTTGTCTATGATCCTTATTGCTATACTATTTTTTCTTAGTCTATTTGTTTTCTGTAAACTGAACTGAATGCTGATGGTGTACCTGCTGGCCTATGAGTCCAGAGTATGACAGGGTGTTCGGCAGGGACACCAGGAGCTGGGCTGCATGGGCATCATCACCGTCTTCCTGTGGCTTCTCCAGGTTAGACGGCATGTTTGTGACTGTGACCTCGAGCAATATTAACCTCTGATCTGACAGAGAGAAGACTGGAACATCCCACTCATCTCTGAACAGATTAAGAAAAAGGTGCAAATAACTGTATTCTCTTTATTAATAAATGTATCTCTAATGTCTCTAATGTTTTAATAAAATGCTTTTGAAATGGATTATTGGTACCAGATAATAAAGAAAAAGCAGCCTATAGGAACTACGTATAGAAGAAGGAAGACTCTGTCATCTCAGGGTGAGACCTACATCATACTTCAATAAAGATAAAGATTGCACTTGCAACACTTGTAAGACTTTTCTTTGAAAGAAACATTGTTGGGTGCAGCTGTGGACTTACCAAGATAGAGGAGTGACGGTATCTGAAATGGACTTACCGTGGTAGGGGAGTGAAGGCATTTGAAATGGGTGCTCTGGTGCCCAACTGATAAGCCAGTTGAAGGTTACTCTGGCAGATTTTATCCTCACCACAACCTTCTCTAATAAAATTCACCTAAGAGAAAGACACTTTACACTAAGGGGGTGAGTCTCTGGTTACATTTCACTCCAGAATCAGAAATTAAAGCAAGTTAAAATTAAAGAAATTAATTTTAGACACATTTCATTGTCACTCTCACTTCTGTAAAGTGACAATGAAAAAATCACTTCTTTTACTTTCTTACTATTCTTAATGCAGATTTGTATTACTATAATACAGTGTCAATGAGAAAGGACAAAAATTAGAACAAAAATATCATGGTGGCTTAAAAATATTATCATACTGTTGTCATGATCCTGGTCTGATCAACCCAGGGTTTTGTCTTTGTGATATGTCCGTGTGTTTTGGCTTTGTTTTACCAGTTCGCCATGTGCTAATCTGTCATTATCTTGTCTTCCCCACCCTCCGTTTTTCTTGTTAGCTCCTACCCCTTGTTTTCTCATTCTCTCCACCTGTTCTCCCTCATTAACCTCCCTTTATATTCTCCTCATGTTTGTTGTCTGGTGTTGGATTGTTTTGCCTTGTTTGCTTTTGGTCCTGATGTGTAGTGTAGTGTAGTGTAGTGTAGTCTAGTCTTTATCATTTAGACTCCTAGCTTTTTTTGTTTTTGTGTGTTTTCTTTATCTCTTTCAGTTTTTGTTCTCCCTGTTCCTGTCGCCAGAATCACTCTCAGTGATCCCACTGCCATCACTCGCTAACTGGACCTGTATCTGCTTGTCATCTGCCAGCTCATCTGCCTAATCTCCAGTCTTATGCTGCCTGCTGAGTATGGAACATCTTCTCTGCCTGTTAGCTATCATGCTTTTTTTCTGATTTTGTTTTCTTAATGTTCATAAAATAAGAATTTAATTCTATTACAAAAGAAAAAGAGATGAAGGGTTGAGGTGCTCAGTACCTCAAAGTAGAGTGTGTTTGAGGGTCTGGGGCTCAGAACAGGGCTCAGCTGATGATGATGTTTATGTCCAGTGTGGTAGTGATGTCTGCTTCTCCGTATGGTGTGTGTGATAGCCAGAGAGACAGGTCGTAACTTATCATGAATATTTTCCTGCAAAATGAGAGCAGAAATGTGCAAAAACAACTGGCATAATATTAATACCGACAGTGACCTCCATCTCTAACCATCCTACCTGTACAGCGAAAGTAACATTTTCACACTCGGGATGTTTCTGTCCATCAAGCTTGACTTCCACTGAATGAGCATACTCTGGTTCTGATGAGCTGCGATCCAGGAAATGAACTCTGTGAGGCAGACCCAACTTCCGGCGCTCTATGTCGGCCTCAAAATGGACACCAAGTGCTGATGTGGGGAAGAAATACAGAAACATTCATACACGTATATCTGTATATCTAGAGTATACAATAATGATATGTAGTATATCTTACTGATATGTGGTGAGTAGGACTCTGGATAAGCGGTGTATTTGTAGCAGGCCTTCACTGTCACACTAGATTAAGACATTTGTTAAGACAATTGATACAAGAAAGCAATAGAAAGTCTTTAATAAATGCAAAAGAGTGACAAGCCCAAACAACAGGAAAATAGAACAGAACATCCACACAAAGAGGGGTATAAATACAGAAAACAACAAGACATGTAATGGGACATGGTTGAGGCACTAGAAGTCCCATCAGCCCCAGTGCTATATAAAGAAGTAGCGAGGTTCGTTTGTTCTCTTGCTTTCTCACTAATGAATGGAGGTTGCAGCAGATTCAGAATTTTAAAGAATGGTAGGTAGTGAGATTGCTCTCTCGCTTCTAATTTGCTTTTACTAATTGTAATTCGTGTATTTTGTGACAGATTTAGTACTTCAAAAGAGGGATAGAGGACAAGTGGTTAAATATTGGTGGAGTGTCATTGAGAGCTGTCAGTGAACATGATACACCGTTTGAGGTAGTAGTTTGCATGGTTACTGTTTACTTTAGATTTAATTTCTCTTCAAATTTTATTTTGTTGGATGTTGGAGCCGATATAAAAAAAGACGTCTTTTTTGTACTTTATGGACTGCAGTGCTGAGGTGTCTGGGATTGTGTGGTGTTTTTTATTTCTTTGTAGGTTTGCAGTGTGACTTGCTGTGAGTGTGCTTGCAGTGCAAACATTTTTGCCTATATGCCACTTTGTCTTCATGATATAGGTATGCCCTCCGTGGGTTGTTTTCATTTGTTTGTTTGGTCATTTTCTTATGTTCCTTTGTTGGTGGGTATTTGCATTAAATTTCTGTAACATCCCTTTTTTTATGTGTTAATTGAAGCTGCACTACCACCTTTCGCCGTTATCCACCTATTATGGGTCATATGGTCACACATAGGTTAAACGAATCAGGAGCAGCCGATCACAGATAGAGATAACAAGACTAGATAAAAACTACAACTGACATGACAACAATATACATATTTTAAGAATGCTGTTACAACATTTAACTTCATGCACAAACTGACATTCGTGTATTGTAATATTACCCCCCTCATATCAGATTTCATCATTTTAAAGCATTTGTTTAGCTTGACATGAGTACGACTTTACACGCTGAGCAATGTGTCGGATGTGTCAGTAATGACAGTCGAGGAGAACAATGTAGCGCTTTTTGAAAATGATCAATGCATATTTAAAATGATCTTATTAATTATTATTAAGTTCATGTAAGTATATTGGGTTTTTGTAGACATAACATTGTTCTTTTGTTATGTTGTATTCTTGCATTTCTTTATAATCGGCACAAATATGGTTCAAAAATACATTGTTAATGACATGAAACCGTTTATCGATGCTCTTTAAAGACTAACATGTAATATAAAACAATGCAAACGAGGCATCTAAATGCAGACAAATACAAAAAGACAGATACACTGTACAAATTTGAACTAACCAAACATTGTTCCACAGGCAGTTGTGTTGTGTAAGGTCAATATGCTGAGGCTCAATGGAAATATCTCTGATCACATGGACCACCGGACGTGACCTAACAAATAGACAATCAAAGCTCTGAGTAACCAAAATAAACATCAAGTCTACTTTTAAAAAGATAATATAAGGTTTGTTGAATATTTATTAAATTTAAAATGATTGAATACTACACACTTGTGAATAGTAAAATCAGGTGTTTTGTTTTACCTGTAAAGCACAACCTGATCACTGAGGGAGCCAACAGCCAGATCCGGATAAAAGTTTCCATCAACATCCAGACCTCCTGATATAGAGTAACCCAACCGTTTCACACCCACATTAAGCCCATCTAAAACCTTCATGTGAGAACAAACACTTAACTAATTAAAATCCACATTCTGAAATATCACAGCTGGTTAACTGGTAAATTGTTGTATATATATTCACCATGCATAAGTCAGGTCTGGAACTTTGTTACCAAAAGCTATTTTGTAAGCCCAACAATACTACTACTGAACTGTGCCATAGATCTCTACAGAGCAGCTTTTTATTCTCTGCCGTGTTTTACTGAAAAAAGAAAAGAAGTGGTGTAATTCCCAACCGATTTAGTCCCTAACATACTGCCAGTCCAGATTTCAGATAAACAGATAAACACAGATAAACAATTTCTTTACTGTTGCCCTCAAACAAGGTGGGCAACAGTATTGCCCACCTATTGGCTTAAACCATTGCTAGGTGATTATTTGTACTTCGTAATTTGTTGAAAGGATTTTGTCATCGTAAAGATGCTGAAACAAAAGAGTCTAGCACATTTCTATCACAGCAATGAAAAATATGATAATTATGATCATATTTCCTGACCAGACAGAGACTCTAAGTAAAGACACTTTACTTACTTGACATTTAACTTAGTTTGGAGTTTTTCAAATTGTTACTATTGCTTTTAGCGTAATGATCTAATTACAGTCCTGCACTGTTTTGCTAATTCCATTCTCTTTCACTGTGTAATGTTCAGGTATTTTATGGTATTATTGCAAATCCCTTATACCCCATCCCATAAAATTTTACCTCGTTTCTGTGCGCCATCTCCATATAGGATGGAACAGCATAGTCATAGTCATAGTCATGTTGCATAGTCTCAGAAGTACATACTGTTTTAAATACATTACCCTCTCATAGACCACTGAGAGAGGTATGAGCCTTCACACGGACATGCATTAGACAGACAATTACATTTATTCAAATGATCCATATGTGTGGTAGTTTCAGTTTGGTCAACTTTCGGTCAACCAAATCCAACTACAACTTAAATTTGCAATAATAAAATGTATTCTGTTTTTTGTGTTGTATGTTTGGCAATTTTTCTGTTTTCTGTGTTACTGTACAGTCATGTGAAAAAATTAGGACACCCTATGAAAGCCTGTGTATTTTTGTAACATTTTTGCAACATTTTGGATATATGGATATTTAATCTCAATTTTAACAATACAGAGAGATTAAATTAATATATCTAAGCAATTAAAACTGCAAAGGGGATTTTCTGTAAAATGTAATTCCACAAAATGCAAATTCTAACTGAGGCAAAAGTTAGGACACCCTCACATGTATTCCCTCTTAAAATGGCTCAAATCACACACAGGTGTATCACACCAGGTGCACATAATAAGTAGATCGTTACTCAGCATTTTGAATGAGGCTTGCTCTATCTAAACCTCAGACATTTAGTTTGGTGTGCTCCTGACTGCTGAAGTGAGAGTGAGCACTATGGTGAGAGCTAAAGAGCTGTCAGAGGCCTTCAGAAAAAAAATTATAGCATCCTATGAGTCAGGTAAGGGATTTAAAAAGATCTCAAAGATTTTGATCAGCCATTCCACTGTCCAGAAGATCATCTACAAGTGGAGGGCTTTCAAAACAACTGCCAACATGCCCAGGTCTGGTTGCCCCAGCAAGTTCACCCCAAGAGCAGACTGCAAGATGCTAAAAGAGGTCTCCTAAAACCCAATGTCGGGCCTACAGCAGGCTCTGGCTACTGTTGATGTAAAAGTGCATGCCTCTACAATCAGAAAGAGACTGCACAAGTTCAACTTGCATAGGAGGTGTGCAAGGAGGAAACCTTTGCTCTCTGAGAGAAACATCAAGGCCAGCCTGACATTTGCCAGAGAGAATGTTAACAAAGACTCAGGACTTCTGGAATAATGTTCTTTGGACAGAAAGTCCAAAATTGAATTATTTGGACACCAGAGCAGAGGACATGTTTGAAAATCAAAGAAGTGAAGCATGGAGGAGGAAGTGTCATGGTTTGGGGCTGCTTTGCTGCAGCAGGACCTGGTCAGTTTACCATCATATAATCCACCATGAATTCTACTGTGTAATCAGAAGGTGCTTGAAGAACATGTGAGACCATTAGTTAGAAAATTAAAGCTGAAGCGGAACTGGACCATGCAACATGACAATGACCCAAAACATACTAGTAAATCAACCAAAAACTGGCTGAAAAGGCAGAAATGGAGAGTCCTGGAATGGCCGAGTCAAAATCCAGATCTGAATCCCATTGAGATGCTGTGGGGTGACTTGAAAAGGTCTGTATATGCAAGAAACCCTTCAACCATTTCACAGCTGAAAAAATTCTGCATTGAGGAGTGGGGTAAAATTTCCTCAGACCGATGTCAGAGACTGGTAGATGGCTACAAGAAGCATCTCACTGCAGTTATTTCAGCCAAAGGAGGTAACACTAGCACTAGCTATAGGGACTAGGGTGTCCTGTCTTTTTCCTCAGTTAAAATAGGCATTTTTTAGAATGTAATTCTACAAAGGCATTTACAGAAGATCTTTAAAACTTAAAAAGAAAAGTCTTTTCAAGTTTTAATTGTTTAGTTATTACTTAATTTAACAAAATACACATGCTTTCACAGGATATCCTATTTTTTTTATATTACTGTATGTAAAGCTGCTTTGAAGCAATGCAACACTGTAAAAAGTGTTATACAAATAAAACTGTTTTTGAAATTTAGAAAATGTCAGTTTACTAATTCATGCTAATCTAATCCAAAATTACACTTTCTTACTCGGCAGCAAATGATTTCTCTTTTGAAAAAAGAACCAAAAGGTTAAGACAGCTGAAGCTTTCTATTTCCAGGTCAAGTTCATCTCTCCATCAATTCAGCAAAGACTAGGGAAAGTTATGAAGATTAGGGAAGGTTACAATATGTTGGTGCACCTTGTCACCACGCATGCAACAGTTTGCCAACACTAGACCTTATAATGCAGTTCAAGTGCTGTGGCGTTTAGTATAGGGACACAAAGTGTCACAACATCAACACAATGTTGAGTGAGTAACAGGGACCAGGGAACATCTTGGTTATGACTGCAACCTCTGTTTCCTGATGGAAGAAACGAGACGTTGTGTCTCTTCTGCCACAGCACTGTACTGACTGTGCTAGGATGAGTGAAGCAAGCCACTTCCTTTTACATCCATGTGTTTGGGGAATTGGCATGCAAATTCCACTCTTCAATTCTTATTGGCACGTAACTCTTATCGCAGCTATCAGAGGTGTTTGGGGCTCCCAAGTGCAACCCCAAGTGTCACTACATTGGCACAAAGTGGAGTAAGTGACATAGAAGGAAATATACAAATTCAAGAATAAGAGCCAGGGCATGTATAAATACCACAGTGTACTAGAAATGGTAGCCTGGCACTTATTCAGCAATATCTAGCAGGTTGTATTTGTTAAAGTGGCTTAAGTGGGAAAGAGTTTGCCTGAGAGGGTTTGGTATCGATGCCGGACGGAGAGCCGCGGTAAATAAAAACTTTCCCATCTCCATCAAATGGGGCTCCAATGGCAATATCTGTAAAAACAAACATTTAGTGCAGCAGTTTAATAAAACAGTTCAAAGACTTGTAGAGGAAAAGAAGTAACCACAAAATTAATTTACATCATCTCAGTGCTTGCAATCACCTATTAATATTTACATGGTAGATAATAAAATAGTAGATTGTTCAATTGCTAACGTGATTTTGTCCTTACCTTCATAACCATCCTGGTCCAGATCTCCAGTACTGCTGATGGTCATTCCAAACATAGAGTCATAAGTTCCATTGAGTCTGATTGGTCGTGCCTTTTCCCAGTGACTAGCTGGATTCAGGAACACATACACTGCCCCTCCGATCTCAGCTTTACGATCAAAGAAATTTGGAGCTCCCACTACAAGGTCTGTCCAGCTATAAGGTGAAATTATCCTGTCAGATATTGGCAACATCAGATTCATTGTTTTACACAGCAGTATGTAAAGGGTCTTACCCATCACTGTTCAGATCAGCAGTTGCCACAGAAAAACCAAAAGAGGAGGCCAGTTCCTCACCCCACAGGATGTGATCGGGCATCAGTCTGTAGACATTGTCTTTTCTGAGCAGAACCACAGCTCCTGTGTGATTGGCTCGTGGAGCTCCGGCAACAAACGTCAGCTCAGACTTACTCATCAGACCTTTGGCTGAATCCACAGAGAAACCTGTTAAGAGATAAAATGAAAGATTTCTAACAATTTAAGTTATTATATGATCTCACTTATTAGTGTGTGACGTTAGTGTATGAGTGGACTGTTGATGTGATAAAACAAACTGTTGTGGTTTGTGAAAGGTCCTTAAGATTGTGTTGAGGAAGTCAATGGGAGTTAACTTAACATGAACCATTAAGATCACCAGCCTAGCCATTCAGTGAACAAGAGAAATAAAATAATGCTGTGTCTATAATGTGTGTATATTATTAAGCAGGGCTGAATTTATTAAAGTAACCAGGCATATCACTGCATTTTAATCCTAGCTCAGTTTATTAAAGGCTTTTCCTTAATCACGAGTGCCCTGCAATCTAACATTTATCATATTTTATTCAATTCCTGCATAAATTATAATTACTAGTATGAAAAGTTTGCATATTAAAGAAACACACTGTAAATTATAAGTCTTAATTAATTAGTAATTTTCTTTTTTTACAAACCCAAGTAGCTGTTCTGAGCTACATCTTCAAAGGAGCTTTTGGATGGTTCCATAGTTTTGTAGACAAGAGCGTCTTCAACAGGACTTGCCATAAACAACAGCCCTGAACGCAGAGACAAAAAGAAGATCAGCAAAGAAATTTCTTCCAGAGTAAAGACAAATGAAGTCTTTGGGTCCCTGGTGCAGGCACTAGTAGCTGGTACTTTGATTTGACAAACAGATTCTAACACTGACTTCATTGATATTACATCATCATTTGGAATATTCCAGTACTCAATGGATTTTTGGAACATCAACAAATGGGATTCAAAACCTGTATTTTATTTTGTAGATTCTTTTCCTTTTTGTTTTAATTTGCTTTGTTAATGTGGATTCGTTTATTATCTAAATTATGTTCTAAAATGTATTATTTTTATTTTATTATACACAAAATGGCTCTTATTAAGTACATTCATACCTTTCCAGTTGTAGGTACCAGGAGCTCCAAACAGGATATAGTTGTTGTCGGGTGTAAAACTTGCAGAAAGTCCCTGCTGGCAAAATCCAAACTGCTCATGTCCTTGTGGACGACCCTCACAGAACTTCCACTCCCCTCCATCCAGATCATCTTTCTCAGTAAGGTCCTCACTCAGCACGTAACAGCGTCCGATGGGGTCTCGTGTCTCAAATGTCTGGTTGACGTGTTGTCTGAGCTCATAGAGGTGAGCACACGTCTGGATGATGACATCAGAACAGAAGGTCATGTTCATAGTCAGTCAGGAGACATTTAGTACATTTGCCACTAGGTGTCAGAAGATCCAATCCAATGTGTCAATATGCTTTGGATAATAAGATCAGTCCAATAAGATCAGAGGAGAGCATCCAATAAGACCAGAGAAAAAACTGTCAGAGAACAGAGAACTGGACAGCCAAGCAGCTTAAACAAAAAGATTGAAAAGTACCATATTTTCTTGATATACTGGGTGATCAGTTTTGCAGACAGTCAATTGTTCCAAAAAATGTTTGTGTCTTGCTAATAGGTATAATTAATTTATTAATTACATGTTAACATTTTTAAGTTTTTAGCCATGATTGATATTATTAATGATATTTAAGGATTTAGGTCTTCACACAGAGAGTATTTAGATATAGAGCTGAAAAAAAAACTGAACTTGTGGAGTCATTGGGATTAGAGTTTAGGTTGTGCTGATATTATATGACGTGAACTGTGAAATATCTACAAAACTGTTATAACCTGTTATAACATACAGCCTCAAGTGCCATAATGTTTTCATTAAAAAATGGCAAAACTTGCTGAGTTTGCTGAGTAATGTAGCTCATTAGCTTATAGTAACTCTTAGTTTCTGAATTGTCATGGATGTGCACATACCATGAGATGTCTTGTGTTACTGTTCTTTAAAGATAAAATTATTGCATTGCACTGATATCATATTATTTCACAAACATTTGTCATCCAGCTTGTGGTAATAGAGTCAAGTGTCTGATTAACTGAAATCACGAGGGATCGATTGACTTGTACAGAGTGGAGCTTGAGTTGGTGTTTCAGTGGATCACAGACTCGCAAGCTCTTCTGCTGCTAATGTGCTAATTTGATGTGCTCTGATCTGTGACTGCAGATATCACAGTTCACCACACATCAGTTTTATATCCTTTGGTTTTCAAACTATATGTCAAGATCACAGGAAACAAACCCAGTTGCAGACAGCATTTAAACAGAAAAAAACACTTTATTTATAAATGAACAAAACAACAACCCATGAGGGAAGACCCGACGGACAGACCAGGCAGGCTGACCAGACAGGGCAGACAGACCAACAGACAGGGCAGACGAGACAGACAGGCACAACCAGGCAGGCAGATGGACAGGCCAGACAGGCTGGCGGACAGACCAGACGGATAGTCTGGCAGACAGACAGACTGGAGGACAATACAGGACAGGAGCAAAACATGACACAAGACGGGGAGAACACCAAGCAAAAAGGGCATCATGACAGAAATCAGAAACACAGGATTAACAAATGAAGGGAGCACAGGACAAGGACCAAGGACAGATGGCCCAGTGGAGCCCATGCCGGGGAATCCCCGGGGCCCCAGGAGCCAGGAATCAGGTCTCGGTGGAACGGTCCAGGTCGGCAGAGGTGTGGTAAGAGTAGCTGGCCACGGATGGGGAGGACCAGTGGGACCGCCGGGACACAGAAAGGAGGAGAGGATGCCGCCGCTGCCGGGACACAGATCGCTTCAGGAACAGACACAGAGACTGATTCTCCCGAAGGCTCGGGAACATACATCTCCGGGGTTTCAGACACAGGCACGGGCATGGACATCTCCAGGGGCATGGGCGCAGACATCTCTGGAGGCATGGGCACGGGCGCAAACTTCTCCAGAGGCATGGGCATAGGTCCTGGGGGAAGAGCAGACCTCCCCTTTTGCTGCTTCTTCCTGGAAGAAGCAGACATAGAAGGCTCGAGCGCCAGAACAGACACGAGGCTCGAGCGCAGGAACAGACACGAGGCTCGAGCGCAGGAACAGACAAGAGGCTCGAGCGCAGGAACAGACACGAGGCTCGAGCGCAGGAACAGACACGAGGCTCGAGCGCAGGAACAGACACAAGAGGCTCGAGCGCAGGAACAGACACGAGGCTCGAGCGCAGGAACAGACACAAGAGGCTCGAGCGCAGGAACAGACACAGGAGGCGTGGCAGTCTTCCTCTTCCCCTTCCATCTGCGGAGACGGGAGACAATCAACGAACAGTGCCAGATCCGGAGGGGCAGCTGTATGAGCAGCTGGGTCCAGGACAGGCTCCACTAGCGACTCAGTGGAGTCCTGTGAGGTCCTCCTCCTCCTGGACATGGGGCCCAGAGAGATGGGGGCCCCGAAGGAGATACAGCCCAAGGACAGACCCTCTGCAGCCAGACCCCAACCGAACCGAGAGGGGACAGGAAGAGACCTGCGGGAGAAGCTTCCTGCTCCTTCTTCCGACAGCACAACTCCCGCACCAGGTCCCAGAATGGTAAATTGACCAGTCTATGT
Organism: Chromobotia macracanthus; assembly: GCA_036877525.1. Classification (NCBI taxonomy): domain Eukaryota; kingdom Metazoa; phylum Chordata; class Actinopteri; order Cypriniformes; family Botiidae; genus Chromobotia; species Chromobotia macracanthus. The sequence goes on from JAZGTH010000122.1 coordinate 40,044, forward strand.
CGCTTCTCGAATGGTGAAGGGTGGTTGAGGCTGGCCATAAGATAGGTGCTGAGAAGGGGCATGCCCACCCCGACACCCCTCAACTGCATATTGCATGGTCTGCCCTTCCTGGGGAGGAAAAGGACCCGCGTAGCTGCGCATGTCGGCTTCTGTGGATCGCCACCACTCCTCTGGGATCACCATCGTTGTGTCTGTAGAAAAAAGAAGAAGAGGGAAAAGAAAAAAAGGTGCTGTCGCAGACAGCGTTTAAACAGAAAAAACACTTTATTTATAAATAAACAAAACAACAACCCACGAGGGGGTAAAAATGAGAACAGAATAGGCAATAACAAGAACTAAGGATGTCTCTAAAAACTGGAGCAAAAGTGAAACCAAAAACCGCTAACGAGAAAAGAGAACAAGGGGGCGGGGCCAAGACGCACGACCGGAGAGCACATGGCAAATGTAAACAAAACAAAGGCCATGTGCTTCCACACAAGGACCCAGAGCATGACTCCAGAAAACAAGAACCAAGACCAGGAGGAGTCAGGATCCAAAAAAACATGCTCTGACACAAAACTCAGGGGACGTCAGGATCCTGGCAAGATAATCTAGAGGAATACAAAACAGGACCCTGACACTATAACCTTATAATTTAAAACAATAAAACGTAACATAACATTCAACACATTATACAAGTCTGTGGTTTATATGCATACATATGCATACATACATACATACATACATATACGTCACATACATCTGAACCTGTGTAAAATAAGGCCTAGGTCAAAGTCGTGCCACAAAGCCTTTAATAAATGGCACCTGCAAAATATGTCATCAGCTTCTTGTCTTCAGGAAGCCTGCTGGCCTGCACAGCAGATCTAAGTGTGAGGGGAAAAAAAAAGAAAAAAAAAGAGAAAAGGTCCCACCATTTCTTTTGCATGTTTTCTGAATTGGATGAACACATGCCAGCTTCAGAAGACCGCTCAGCAGTCTCTACACAGTAGTATCTTCACAATGTGTTGAAGTCATGAAAGAATCCATATTCGGCTCGTGTTTTTTACCCCTGGTGTGAATAGTTATTTTTCCATTGTGGCTGGAGAAAACCTGCCTTGCTAAGCAGAATTCTATGTAGAATTACATTTAATATGGCAGGCAAGGCGTATGCGGCAACAGGTCAGGCTGGTGCATCGCTGCAGACTGTGGCGGTTTTGCAAGTGTACTAGGCTGACCCACTTAAAGACCGGACCGGACCTTAAAAGAGCCACAGATCTTGTTCTTCGTACCACTAAGCAGACTGCCCAGTCCATTGGCTGTTCTATGGCTGCTTTGGTAGCACTTGTGGCTCAACCTGTCATTCAGGCCTACCTTTTGGACACACTGGTTGCCCCTTAGGACCTATTCGCCAACACAGTGAACTCTGTTGTGGACAGATAGCTTGAGGCTAAAAAGCAATCAGAGGTTTTCAAGGAGCTCCTCCCCTGCCATGGCCAGGCTGCTGCGTCAGTTGGTGCTGGCCAGGGTGGCAGTTCGAGCTCCTGCAGAGAAACCTAAGGGGACTGGGAAGCACACACAGGCTTGGCAGCCAAAGAGGAGATTCTATCTGAGGGCTGTTATTTCCTTGAAGACTGCAAAGAAGAACACCTGATGCCAGTAGCATACTGGGGGCCACCCTCATGAGGGGGGTCCCTGTGCATGCCAACACTCTCTGCAAGACCTTCCTCTAAGCCCCCAGAAGATGAAGAAGTGTTTTGGGGTAGAAGCACCCGACAGTTCGGTTCAACCGACAGATTTCAACCCAGACTTTCTGGCAGCATGGACGCTTTTGCCCAGTTTGTATAGCAGAGAGAGGGTACAGAATTCAGTTTGCCTCCTGTCCTTCTTGTTTCAATGGCATTTTGCAGACTGTGGTAGTAGGAGGGCAGCATTTAGTGGTGCAAGAGCATTTCTGGCTCCGCTGAGACTCCAGGGCATCCACATACTGAACAACAGATGACTGGCTAGTTATGGCCAGCTCCCAAGAGTTAGCTACACAAAATCAAGATGCAGCATTACAGGATTCTTATGACGGATGCTTTCCTTCCAGGCTGGGGTGTGGATCTCTATGGCCCTGTCCATGGGCAGTGGGAGGGCCCTCATCTCTCCTGGCAGATAAACTGCCTGGAAATGAGGGCAGTGTTTCTGGCTCTGAAACACGTCCTCCCACACCTTAAAGGTTAATACATCCTAACCCTAACACATCCTAACCCTAACACCAAAGTGGTCTCATACTTAAATCAACAAAGAGGGCTGGATTTGCACCCCCTGTTCAGGCTGGCACGGCAGATCCTTCTTTAGGAGGAGACCAGGCTGCTTTTTTTCTGGGAGCAGATAAAACGGCAGTTTTTCTGACGGCAGTTCTTCGCATCATTGTGTGGGCGACACCATGTTTACCCAGTTCACTGCCCTATTGGTTCAGTGCCAGAGTTTTTTCAAGAGTGCCTCTAGGCAGGATTGGCCCTGGCTACCCTAAAGGTTTATGTTACCGCTGTGTCTGCTAGCCACAATTGATGGAGCCTCTCCCAAAGGGAGATGGTGGGGTTCTTCAAGCCACCTAAAGGGAGAAGGTGGTACTTTTCTCCCTAGTTGCCAGAGCAGGGAAGTCTTAATTTACTGTCCAGTTAGAGCTTTGAGAATCTATGTCCACTGCTCAGACCAGTGGCATAAGACCTCTCAGCTCTTAGTCTGTTTTGGTGGCTGCAACCAAGGTAATGCAGTCACAAAATAGCACTTATCTTACTGGATCACAGATGCTATTACCCTGGCCTACGAGGCCTGTGACTTGGTGTTACCTTTGGACATTACAACCTATTCTACCAGGGATGTAACATCATCTAAGGCTCTGTCTAGAGGAACATCTTTAAGTGATGTTTGTGCTGCAGCACTTTGGTCCTTTCTTCACATATTTATTAGATTTTACAGTTTAGACTTGAATTTAACTCCAGGCACTCAGGTCCTCCTGGACTGACTAGTCTAAGTCTGCTCCTGATGTTCTGCCAATGCTTCACAGCATCTGGGGAAGACTTTGCCTCAATGTGGCATGGTGGGCATTATCATTCCTCATAGCGTCAAGCTTGATGTAGTGTTGAGTTCCTTTGAAAGGGAACATCTCAGGATATGTATGTCCTGGGGAACAAGACGTTGCGTTGCTTTGCCATACCTCGGTCTTGCCTGCACAGCCTTCTTAAGGAAGACTTAAATCTGATGACATTTTACAGCCACCTTTTAAATGCTTGGTGGTCACACAACCTTGACCTGCCCATGAATAGGCCTGATTTTACACCCGTTCAGACTCAGGCATGCAAGTGCATTGCCCATAGCATCAAGCCTGGCGCACCATCTTGTTCTCTGTCTCAGGGCCCCAGGTTACAAACGTAACCTGAGATGTTTCTCTGGTTTTACTCGTTATAGGTGTGTGTTTAAATAAAATGAACATGTTTTATGCTATAAACTACTGTAGCACTGCCACAAAACAGAATGAGAAAAGACATATACAAATAGTTTTGATAATTGTTTCTTAAAATTTTTGTTGTGGTTATTTATATTTGTAAGTTGTTTTTATGCGAGGCGGGATTTGTTGTATTGAATTGGGATGTCGGGTGTGAAGGACTCTTATTGAAGATGGCCACTATTTAAGAAAGAGGAAATGGGCGGCCATGATGGGGGAAATGTGAGGGCACATGGTGAGACAGGTAGCATGTGCTGAGAGGCTGGCAAATAAAGGTGCTGAGAAATGCCATGCGCTCACTGGTGCAAGTGCCATGGTGTAATGTTTTATCTGGCACTCTGATATAAGGATTACCTGTTTGGTTTTGGAGCCTATTTCCAGTGGACTCTAACAATTTCTCTTTCTGAGATTGTTGAGATTGTTTGTGGATTACTTTTTCCTTTTTTGTGGCATTTCCTGTGGAATCCAGAAATCCCTGAGAAGATAACGTTGATGAGATCGATGTGGTTTTTGACTTTTTCTCTCTTTTTTCTTTTTGCCTTATTGCTGGGATTATTGTTTTGGACTTCCTCTTTAATGTGGACTAAGTTTGTTGGGGTTTTCTTCTTTGTGTTTTGATTGGACTCAATGTACTTTTATTTGTTTGTGTTATGGGCGTTGGAAATTGTCTGTATATGTATTGATCAATGAGAGTTTTGTGCTTTGTCCGTGCTTTATTGAATTGATGTAGAGGAAACAAAATGAACCTAAAATAACCCAGAGGTAACAATAGGACTTAAGGAAGGAAAAGTTAAATTGTTACACTACTAACAACATTTCTCCAAATAATTATATTAACATATTATCATTTAGAGCATTTATTTGCAGAAAATGAACTCAAAACAACAAAAAATGATGCAGTGTTTTCAGACCTCAAATAATGCAAAGAAAACAACACAAAACCAATTTTTAACTTGGGAAGAGTTCAAAAATCAATATTTGGTGGAACAACCCTGGTTTTTAATCACAGCTTTCATGTGTTTTGGTATGCTCTCCACCAGTCTTTCACATTGCTGTTAAGTGATTTGCCACTCCTGGTGCAAAAATTCAAACAGCTCGGCTTTGTTTGATAGCTTGTGACCATCCATCTTACTCTTGATCACGTTCCAGAGGTTTTTAATGAGGTTCAGGTCTGGAGATTGGTCATCCAAACTTTGATTGACCTGGCTGTGTGACATGGAGCATTGTCCTGTTGGGAAAGCAATCTTTAGAGTTGGGGAACATTGTCAGAGCAGAAGGAAGAAATTTTTCTTCCAGAATAACCTTGTATGTGGTTTGATTCATGCACCCTTCACAAAGACGAATTTGCCCAATTCCAGCCTTGCTGAATCACCCTGAGATCATCACAGATCCTCCACCAGATTTGCATGATTTGCTTTGCATGACTTCAGCCCTGTCTCTAGAAGCCTGTTTTGAACCTGTTTCTTGTCATGCACTTTACCCCAGCTGCCATTTACCATTCTTTTTGCATATCACTTAATGTCATTGTAAGGTTTTTGATTGACATTTGAGTGAGTTGACAGTGATCTTAAATGGAGTTGTTTTCCACTTAAGATCAGTAATGATCACGAAAATGCTAATGTGCCTAAGACTTTTGCACAGTACAGTGTGTGTGTGTGTGCGCACAATATATATATATATATATATAAAGCACATACGTATATATAACATGTATATGAAAGCACTCACCACCACTTTTCCACCAATCCCCTGACTCTTGACTGTGACACCCAACCACTGGTTGTTCTTGCTTTCTCGGTCCAGACTCACTTAAGAAAACAAAAAGACATTTTTCTTGTAATTGTGTTGAGTTCCTATCTCAGTTCATCACATCAATGCAAATTAAGCACCTTCTGTCTTAAAAGAGTGATTCACCCCAAATTAAACACGTTTCATCATTTACCCACTAATCATTAAATTCATTTATTTGTGATGGCTGTATGTGCTTTTAGGAGCTTCAGCATTGTTGGCCTTCATCTTTCTTTCATTGAATGGTACTACACCAATGGAATTGTTTTCTATAAAATCTATATACAAAAGTTTTTTTGTATCTTGTGTGTGTTTAGTTGAAAAGAAAAGCCTTATTTGGGATCGTATGAGGGTGGGTAAATAATGAGAGAATTTTCATGTTTGGGTGAACTGATCTCACCATCTGCATCAATGTCCACTCGTTCACACTTCTCTGATGTGATTGGGCAGCGATACAGGGCACCAGGACGGCTGCTCTGTAAATGTCCCATTCCTCGTGCCTGTGGCGCTCCCACCAATATCCTGTAAAAGAAACGGTGACTAACAAATTTCAATGTGATGGCTAATATGATTAATCACATCAAAGCATTCAACAACTGATTAGTTCACATAAACTAGTTTATTTTAATTAGTACATAGATGTTGATTTAACTTAACTTTAAACCACATCTAACACAACACCAGCAGGGAGTTTGGAGCAGCTGTCTCAGCTACGTTGTGCCAGGGAGGGAAACACTTTGGACAGGCAACCAGCCCATCACAGGGCTAACAGAAAATATCCACACAATTAAGCTACAGTATCTGCATATAACACATTGGACGCTTGTTTCAGGTTTCATTTGTCAGATAAACTCAATTGTAAGAATTATGGTTACATATTTATTAAAAGTATATTTTTATTTTTACAGACTATTATAACCCAAATGCGTCACTGACAAATACTGTAAGGTGGAGGTCCTGCTACACTGTCTGTAAGAAAGCTTGTGGTGTAGGATGATCTCCAGGGCATCTCACCAAAAAATGGTATTGTTGAAGCTAGAAAGGCAGTTGTGAATGCCTGATGGTTAGAGTCAGATTTGTAACCAGAAGGTTTCTGCTTCAATTCCTATGCCGGCATGTAGCAACTCAGGTGCCGTTAACCAAGGCACTTAACCCCTGATTTCTCCCTGGCAGAGCAGTGCTGTCCGCTGTTCCAAGTGTGTCTGTGTGTGTGTGTGTGTGTGTGTGTGTGTTCACCACTTGCAGTGTGTGTTTATTCCTTACTGGTGATGTGTTAAATGCAGAGGTCACATTTCGGGAATGGATAACCTGACAAATCATCACTTCGTTAACACAAACAGGAGCCTTAGGAACTGTGAGAAATCCACACCCAGAGGTAGAGTGGAATCTGTCTGCAAAAATTTATTATAAGATCAAACACCAAGAAAACAATCCAAGACATAAAGCAATACATGGTGGCCGAAACACTTTGGGAAAGTCAGCAAAGAAGCAGTGAAACAGCATGGTTTACATGCATTACAAACAAGTAGTAATTCATGGATGTGACCTGTTCATGCCCACTGTACAACCTTCCTGCATCCCCCAGTCTGAAAACCTCTGGTCTACATAACTTATATTATTCCTCAAACTCTCCTCATGCACACATATCCGGAACAAAATTGCTTAATAAGGTACTGATATATAAAAATGTTATGCTTTTTCTTAAATGTTACAGAACAAAATATAGGTGCAAGCAGCAATTACAGGGTCAAGCCTATTGATTAGATTAGATTAGATTCAACTTTATCATCATTATGCCGAGTACAAGTACAGAGCTAATGAAATGTAGTTAGCATCTAACCAGAAGTGCAGGAATATAGTGATTTATATATACAAATAAGTGCAGGGGAGTTGAAAATATACAATATTTATGGAAAATGTGCATAATATGAGCAGCAGGTGCAAATATAAGGATATGTGTGAGGTATGGAAAAACAGCAGCAATACAAATACAGATAGATATCTGCAAAAATATTGAGTATGAGTAGTGTAAGTAGTATGAATGTTGAACAATGTACAGAATTGTCCAAAACATGGGTAGCAAATAGTAACCAGCAATGTTTCTTGTAAATATACCAAAGTGGTGCTAAGATACAGCCTTATATCCATTATTGCGTGCATTTTGTCAAATTTGTTGATGCTTTGTACGAGAATGGACTGGCCGATCAAAAATGTTTTAACTTGTTGTCAGGGGTGTCTGTAGATGATGCGTCCCAAATTTCATGCAAATTGGACTAGCACAGTAGGAGTTTGAAAAAGTATGTTTTTCAAAAAATTCTAAATGGCCGACAGGAAATAGCATTGATTTGGTATACACAAAATTAGTATTGTACAATTTGGCATGAGCTAAAGAATCTGAAGAAAGAAGTTGTATGACAATACGTTATTGCAATCATGTTATAAGCATTTTCATAAATTTTACTATATACTTTGATCACCAAGTGGTGCTGGCCCCAAACTTTGCAGGGTCACCTAAGAACATGGTGATGATGAACCACAAAAAGTTTTGTAACAATATGCAATTGTGTTTGTTAAATACTGCATTTTACGACAAAATTAAAATTGGGTGATGCCCAAAATGGCCTAGCATAGAACATCAGATATTGTTTGACTCATCATGCATCAAGGAATCTAAGGAGATCACTTACATAATTATAGACCAAAGCATTCAAATTTTATAAGCTTAGTTATAAAAAATAGAGATTTTTCATATTTATGGACCTGTAGGTGGTGCTGTAACAAAATTGTACAACCCCAAATCAGAAAAAGTTGGGACAGTATGGAAAACACAAATAAAATGAAAGTAGTGATTTCTAAATTTACTTTGACTTGCATTTCATTGCAGACAATACAACAGCACATTATTTAATGTGTTCCTCATGATTTTTATTGTTTTTTCTTCAAAAAACCAAAATTCCTATTTCCTATTATAATGATGTGATTTGAAACGTGGTGATGTCAACAGGTGATTGTAATTATGATTTGGTACAAAAGCAGCATCCAAGAAAGATCTAGTACTTTAGGAGCAAAGATGGGCCAAGGATCGCCAGTTTGCCAACAAATACGTGAGAAAATTATTGAAATGTTTAAAAACAATGTTCCTCAAAGAAAGATAGGTAGACATTTACTTATTTCACCTTCAACAGTGCATAACATAATTAAAAGATTCAAGGAATGTGGAGGAATTTCAGTGCGTAAAGGACAAGGGCGCAAGCCTAAGCTGAACAACTGTGCTCTCTGATCCCTCAGGCGGCACTGCATCAAGAATCGTCATTCATCTATAGGCAATATCACCACATGGGCTCAGGACTACTTTGGCAAACCTTTGTCAAGTACCACAATATGTAGTTACATCCACAAATGCCAGTTAAAATTGTACTGTGCCAAAAGGAAGCCCTATGTTAACAGTGTCCAGAAGCGCCGTTGACTTCTCTGGGCTCGGAGGCATCTGGGATGGACCATCACACAGTGGAAATGTACTGTGGTCAGATGAATCAGTATTTCAGGTATTTTTTGGGAGAAAAGGACGTTGTGTGCTCCGGACCAAAGAAGAAAAGGATCATCCAGATTGTTACCAGCAACAAGTCCAAAAGCCTTCTTCACCTCTTCACTTGGTGTCCCTAAACATCTTTTAAGTGTTGTGAAAAGGAATGGCAACATTACAAAGTGGTAAATGCTTTACTGTTCCAACTTTTTTTGAAATGTGTTGTAAGAACCAAAATAGGAATTTTGTTTTTTTGAAGAAAAAACAATAAAAATCATGATGAACACATTAAATAATGTGCTGTTGTATTGTCTGCAATGAAATACAAGTCAAAGTAAATTTAGAAATCATTACTTATTTGTAATAAATGGTACTCATTACCATTTTTTATTTGTGTTTTCCATACTGTCCCAACTTTTTCTGATTTGGGGTTGTAGATTGGCAGGGGTGTCTGTAGATGATGCATACCAATTTTCGGACAAAAAACAGACAAATGCCCTAGGAGGAGTTCACAAAAGTAGGTTTTTCAAAGAATTAAAATGTGAGCAAACTTTTGTACTGTTGGCTAGAGTTTAAGGTACAGACCAAATCTGCTTTGGTTAGATTTCAGACTGTCCTCTCTCTGTGTGCCAAGTTTCATAACTTTCCTATGTATGGTTCTATGGGCTGCCATAGAATCAAGCGGAAAAAGAATAATAGGAAGAAAATATACAACAGGGGTCTTCGCCCCTCCCGGGCTTGACCCTTAAATACTAAATAAAATGACAATGACATTCAGTTTGTTTATTTTTATCCATGGCCATTCAAAGACAGTAGTATAAAGTCAATGTTAAACTCTTTAACTTGTAAAGAATTTATGTATTTTATTTCATGATATCTAGCACTATCTAGCATCATCACTTTCATATAATACAAATGGAAATTTTAAAACATTAACAAAACTGAACATAAACATGATTACCTTCTTGATTCTCACTGTTTTGTTTGGTAAATAATATGTAGTAATATTACCATCATCCCCCATTTTTTTGTCATGCATTGTTATGCAATCTGTTTGTATCAACATCTTTTTCATAGAATGGAAGAAAGGATAAAAGGAAAAAAACATTCCAATTAATCATGAGTGTTAAAGCATTTGTAGGAGAAATCCAAGGAAACAGGGAGACCAAAACTCAGGAACTTAGGAGATCAGGAAAACACAAAACACCATACCCAAACACAAACATCAAATGCAAACAAGTACTGACCAAGGCAAAAACATAAACAAAGCAGGGAAAAGGAAGGAGGTCTAGGACGTGGGCGTGGAGCTGGCATATGGTAGGGAACTCGGGAGACCAGCCGAGAGGTAGAGCCAGGGGGTTGACTGACAGAGGTGGAGCTGGTAGAGCTGGAGGCATAGCCAGAGGACCGGAAGTCCAGAGTGTAACCAGAGTGACAAGGTGACCAAGATGGAACCCGAGGGATCAGAAGGAGCCCAGTGGAGCCTCTGGGATGACAGACCACAGTGGAGTCGAAGGAGGACAAAGTCAAGGTGGATCCGAATGGTTGATGGGATGAGTTTTAATCGTGGGCCCAGAGGACTGAGGTGCAGCCAGAGGTTTTGCCTTCCAGAGTCTAGCTGGTAAAGGAGCCCAAGGCAGAGCTAACATTACCAAGCAGGGCGGAACCGAGGAGCTGCAAAACACCAGCAGAGGCAGTTGATTCTGAGCATAGGGCCAAATCAGAGAACTGGAAGAAGCCAGCAGAGAACAGGGAGCCAAGAAGATGGGCAGGCCCAGCAGAGATAAGGGATCCACTGTGCTGAGTGGGATCAGCGGTAGATCCAAGAATCATGGGGTGGGCTGAATACAGTCAAAATTGGTGCTTATATCATACATGCATGCACCTGTATGAAATGTGGTATGTGTATCAGTTGTGGTATGTGTGGTATGTGTATGTCGACCTGAACAACTTTCGCCCTGACAACCCTTAGCTCCACTGGACAGAAAGTCAGAACAGAAAGTCATTTATGATTTTCTGAAAAGCCAAGATATTGAAGATGCAAATTTGTGAAAGAATTTTTGATTTTCTCATTTTTCATATCTCAGATTTTCTTTTTGGGCATTGAGTCATTTTGTTAAAATTTGAGCTGTATGTTTGGTCCTAGGGACTGATGACGTGAGTCACAGTCATAGTCATGTGACACCACCAACTGGCAGAAGGAAGTATGTCACATAAAACAGTGTTTAAAAGAGTCCTTTTAAATTTACTCAAGTCACTTCACACTTGTATAAATACATTTGTTTAAATAATTTCCACCCACATATATGCAAGGGTGGACTTAATGTTTTCAGGGGCCAAGGCAATTTCAAGAATGGGGGCCCAACAAACCAACTATATGCCCTTTCACTTTTGTAACATGTACTATGTAATTGTTGTATAATATACAGTATGTATTACACTATCATATTTACTAGTTACCATGATACGCCAACAGAACAATTACATTATTGTGTTTAAAGAGGCAGCCACCTACAACAACCACACCGACCTGCAGGAGTACACAGAAACAGTGAATGCATATATCAACAAATGCATTAATGATGTGACAGTCACAAAGACTATCACCACATGTGCAAACCAGAAGCCATGGATGAAAGCAGAGGTTCGTGGGCTGTTAAAGACCGGAGATGAAGCATTCAGATCAGGAGATAATGCAGCCCTCAAAACAGCAAAACCCAAGTCTGTCCTGTGGCATCAAGAATGCTAAATGGTCATATGAATGAAAAATCAATAACCACTTCACAGTCAGCAGAGACTCACAGAGCCTGTGGCAAGCCATTCAGACCATCACTGACTACAAGTCCCCGCCACAGGCCTGTGATGATGACACATCCCTCCCAGATACACTCAACCAGTTTTATTCACGGTTTGAAATGCAGAATGACACACCTGCACAAAAACTGCCCACACCTCCCTCTGTCTGTCTCCAGCCGAAGTGAGGAAGACCCTATCTAGGATTAACCTACGCAAGGCTGTGGGTCCTGATAACATACCTAGCCGTGTATTGAGAGACTGTGCTGCACAGCACAGATGTCCTAACAGATATCTTCAGCATCTCGCTGAACTAGGCAGTCGTCCCCGTGTGTCTCACAATCAGAATCATCATACCGGTACCTAAGAAATCACCTGTGTCCTGTTTTAATGACTGTCGTCCCATAGCACTGACTCCAATCATGATGAAGTGCTTTGAGAGATTAGTCATGAACCACATCACAACCAGCCTCCTCAACACACTCGATCTGCTCCAGTTTGCTTACCATCCAAACCACTCTACAGACGATGCAATTTCCTCCACTCTCCACCAGGCTCTTACCCACTTAGAACAGAATGCTGTTCATTGCCTTCAGCTCAGCATTCAACACAATAATCCCACAACACCTCATCAACAAATTAAACTTGCTGGGCCTCAACTTATCCCTCAGTAACTGGATTCTAGACTTTTTAACCAGACGACACCAGTCAGTCCGTGTTGGCCACGACACCACGAGCATGAGCACTACCACACTGAGCACTGGTGCCCCACAAGGCTGTTTGCTCAGCCCGCTGCTCTTCACGCTGCTGACCTATGACTGCACTGCCAAGTACTCCAACCATCTGTCACAAATCATCAAGTTCGCTAATGACACAACGGTGGTAGGAATCATCAGCAACAACGATGAAACGCACTACAGAGAGGAAGTGGCACAGCTGGCGGTATGGTGTGGCGCTAACAACCTGTTCCTCAATGTGGGGAAGATAAAGAAGTTTGTGATGGACTCCACTGACCACTCCCCACTGACCATCGACAGCTCGACTGTGGACAGTCAGCAGCACTAAATTCCTGGTGGTGCACATTACAGAGGATCTCATCTGGACCACCAACACCAAGTCACTCTCCAAAAAGGCACAACAGTGCCTACACTTTCTCCACTGTCTGAAAACAGCAAGTCTCCCTTTACCCATCCTCACCACACTCTACAGGGGAACCATTGAGAGCATACTGACCAGCTGCATCACTGTCTGGTATGGGAACTGTGTCGCCACATAATGCAAGACCCTCCAGCGAACAATGAACACAGCTGAAAAGATCATCGGTGCCCCTCTGGACATTTTCCTTACATGATGCTCCAGCAAAGCCACCAGCATCGTGAAAGGACCCCACCCATCCCTCATACAGTCTCTTCCAGCACCTGCCATCAGGAAAATGGTATCGGAGGTTTTTCCCCAGGCTGTGAGAGCCTGAACTCAATGTTAATGCTTCTGGCTCAATCCTTAAGACAGACTCTGGACATCACTTTAGCTAACTTTATCAAGTTCAAGTTCAAGTTGAGCTTTATTGTCATTCCGCTATATGTGGGGACATACAGTGGAACGAAATGTCGTGTCTCACAGGACCACGGTGCTACATAAATATAGACATACAACAATGACGTGAAACAGTATAAATCTAAACACAAATACTAACAGAATTAGATTATAAATATATTATATATAAAGTTGCCTATACATAAACTATTAAATACAAACTATACAAATGTTCCACATAAATATTGCATGAGGAAAAAGAAAGTCAAGCACTGTTCCTGGCTGGAGAACAGTACAAGATGATCTGTAGTGCATGGGCTTGTAAACATACATGAGTCTTTTGTGGGATTATGTACCCTCAGTTGTAAAAAGTGTCTAGTGCACATAGAGGAGAGTGTGTTACTACAGGTGGTCTGTGCGGCCTACTTACCTGTGTGTAGCACACTCAGAATTGCACAAGGGAGAAATAAAAAAAAAAATATATATATTTAAGAGGTATGAGGTTTTTTCAGAGGGGGGCCGTGCTTGAGTTCAGGGCTCTCACAGCCTGGGGGATAAAGCTGTTGAGCAGTCTGGCAGTGCGGGCTCTGATGCTCCGGTACCGTTTTCCTGACGGCAGGAGCTGGAAGAAACTGTGTGAGGGATGGGTGGGGTCCTTTGCGATGCTGGTGGCTTTGTTGAAGCATCGTGAAAGGAAAATGTCCAGGATGGAGGGGAGAGGGGCACCGATGATCTTTGCAGCTGTGTTCACTGTCCGCTGGAGGGTCTTGCGGTCTGCGGTGCTGCAGTTCCCATACCAGACAGTGATGCAGCTGGTCAGCACACTCTCAATGGTTCCCCTGTAGAACATGGTGAGGATTGGTGGAGGGAGACTTGCTCTTTTCAGCCGGCGGAGAAAGTGTAGGCGCTGTTGTGCCTTTTTGGAGAGTGACGTGGTGTTGGTGGTCCAGGTGAGATCCTCTGTGATATGCACCCCCAGGAATTTAGTGCTGCTGACTCTCTCCACAGTCGAGCTGTCGATGGTCAGTGGGGGGTGGTCAGTGGAGTTTCTCCTGAGGTCCATCACAACCTCCTTTGTCTTCTCCACATTGAGGGACAGGTTGTTCGCGCCACACCATGCCGCTAGCTGTGCCACTTCCTCTCTGTAGTGCGTTTCATCGTTGTTGCTGATGAGACCTACCACCGTGGTGTCATCAGCGAACTTGATGATGTGGTTGGAGCTGAACTTGGCAGTGCAGTCGTGGGTCAGCAGTGTGAAGAGCAGCGGGCTGAGCACACAGCCTTGTGGGGCACCTGTGCTCAGTGTGGTAGTGCTCGAGGTGTTGTGGCCGACACGGACTGACTGGGGTCTTTCAGTTAAAAAGTCCAGAATCCAGTTACAGAGAGAGTTGTTAAGGCCCAGCAGGTGTAATTTATTAATGAGCTGTTGTGGGATTATTGTGTTGAATGCTGAGCTGAAGTCAATGAACAGCATTCTTACATAAGTGTTCTTTTGGTCTAAGTGGGTAAGAGCCAGGTGGAGGGTGGAGGAAATTGCATCATCCGTAGAGCGGTTTGGACGGTATGCAAACTGGAGCGGGTCGAGTGTGTTGGGGAGGCTGGTTTTTATGTGATTCATGACTAATCTCTCAAAGCACTTCATCATGATTGGAGTCAGTGCTATGGGACGATAGTCATTCAGACAGGACACAGGTGATTTCTTAGGTACCGGTATGATGGTTGTGGACTTGAGACACGTGGGGACGACTGCCTGGCTCAGCAAGATGTTGAAGATATCTGTTAGGACATCTGTCAGTTGTGCAGCACAGTCTCTCAGTACACGGCCAGGTATATTGTCGGGACCCGTAGCCTTGCGTGGGTTAATCCTAGACAGGGTCTTCCTCACTACGGCTGGAGACAGACAGAGCGCCTGGTCGGTGGGAGGTGTGGGCAGTTTTTGTGCAGGTGTGTCATTCTGCATTTCAAACCGTGAATAAAACTGGTTAAGTGCATCTGGAAGGGATGTGTCGTCATCACAGGCCTGTGGCAGGGGCTTGTAGTCAGTGATGGTCTGAATGCCTCGCCACAGGCTCCGTGAGTCTCTGCTGTCTGTGAAGTGGTTATTGATTTTTTGTGCATATGACCATTTTTCTTTCTTGATGCCACAGGACAGGCTGGCTCTTGCTGTTTTTAGGGCTGCTTTATCTCCTGATCTGAATGCCTCATCTCTGGTCTTTAGCAGCCCACGAACCTTTGCCGTCATCCACGGCTTCTGGTTGGCACGTGTGGTGATGGTCTTTGTCACTGTCACATCATCAATGCACTTCTTGATATATGCACTCACTGTTTCAGTGTACTCATGCAGGTCGGTGCTGTTGTTGTAGGTGGCTGCCTCTTTAAACATGCTCCAGTCTGTAGTCTGAGGTAGCGTCATCCGGCCAGACTGTGATGAGTTTTTGAACCGATTTGGTGAGTTTCAACAGTGGATTGTATGCTGGGATTAGCATAACAGAGATGTGATCGGAGTACCCGAGGTGGGGGCGGGGTTCAGCCCTGTACGCGTCTTTCTGTGTTGTGTAAACAAAGTCCAGTGTGTTATTTCCCCTTGTAGCAAAGTTCACATGTTGGTAGAACTTTGGCAAGACTGTCTTTAAGTTTGCGTGGTTAAAATCCCCGGCTATGATGAAAAAGCCGTCGGGGTTGTTTGTTTGTTGAACTCCCGCGGCAGATAGAACGGTCTGCACTTCACAAACATCACCTCCACCAGCGACGAACAGTGTTTACACACACAAGCCGCCCCCGCGAGTCTTACCAGACAGTAATGAATCCCTGTCCGCTCTGTAGCAGGTTAGTCCGTGCAGCTGAATGGCGGAGTCCGGGATGTTGTCGTTTAGCCATGTTTCAGTGAAAACAAACACACAGCAATCCCTTGACTCATGCTGTGTAGAGCTGTGTATTGATCTCTGGAACTCTGCAAACTACCTTGCATATCTGAACCATCAGGACTCTCTCTCTCCACACGCTCTCTCCAACGCAGAGAAGGGTTGCTTTTCAAGGCCAGACAAATAATGTTTCTTAGATCCAATAAGATCATATATGTACTTGCTGGACGAATGCATAAGCTGATTATTGTCATAATTCCTGCTGATCAGGTACTACAAAATATGTATATGAAATGACGATTAATTATATGCATTTTCTAGATGAACGATTCCATGAATGAAATAGTGTTTTAAACAGCACCGTGTTGTTTATTTGGGCCTCGATTCGCTACATTGTTATAATGGTCGAGAACAGATCTATTAACATTAATTTTGAGTGAACTTGTTCATAAATAATTACATCTGTGGTGGAGAATGCTTTATTTGTGAACAAAACTCAATATTAATCCCCTTTACATTTGTTACATCACCTTGTCAATAGACACAGTTGTTCCACTATGGTTCTAACCCACTTTGTTCTGCCTTCCTAACATTGATGATGTTAATGTGGACTCACTTTTTGTCACTTTTGTTAGTCTCTTAATTATTCTGGTGACAAAGATTCAGCTATACCCATTCTAAGAAGAGATAACTGTGTGTTTCATTCTGTAGCAACCAGCCCTAATAATCCCTTTAAGGAATTTATCATCCACTGTGAAAACTATTCTGTGTAATACTAATATTGTGCTTGTGTGAACTTTTCTATTATCTTATAACATCCCATCTAAATTACAAGACCATTACAAGATAAAAACAACTGATCGCTGGTTCACATTCCACTTGGAGCAAGCTTGAGTAGGACCGGCTATATTTCCAAAGGTTGGCCAGTCTTGACCAATCAAAGCGTTTCAGAAGGAAGGGCTTCATAAAGTCCGGAAGTAACAGAGCATTACAGACAGATTGGGAGGAGATGTGCTGCAATAATGTTAATGTTTTTTAAACAATAAAGCATGAAAACCTTTTCTAGTACACCCCAAAAAACAAAATCACAACTTTGGGCACAATAGGACAATAGGCCAGCAGCTTCTCTTCTCCATCATCTTTTAAACAAACATTAGAAAACACAAATAGCTTATAGAAAGAGCATTGTAATGGGCCACCAGACAGAAAAGAGTTTATATATTGAAGGAGTGGAGAGGGAACAGTTGTTTACAGAACACTTATGAACTGTTTCACCATTCTCAAAGATCTAAAAGAGAAAAGAGTTTTAAAACAGCGGTTCACTTAGGACAACATAAACATCTTAACTTAAAAGTAGTGCTTTATGAACTGTCCAAGAGTCCAAAGCCAAAGCATAAAATTAGACTATGCCTTTATCATATGAATACTTCAGAATACTCAGATTGTACAACACGAGTCACATGTCCTTTTAAAACTTGAGAAGATACAGGCATGCAGGCATCATTTTTGCTTGATCTATCACTTGAACTATCAATAGTTTCACACAATAGTTTCACTAATGTATCATTTGACACATGAGACAAGCACAAAAATACTTTGTTAAAATAATTATTTTCAGGCTTATACCTTTTGTTTCATAATTTCAAACCTAAAAAATGTATTTTGTTAATAGGTTTGTTTGAAAAGTGTTAAAATTAAATAAATGCCACATGCTTTAATACTATACCACATGTGTCACATTAATACATATTTTAGGTATAACTGAAGTTATACATATTTTTGTAGCCACTGTATATTCAACAAGGTTAATAAAGACAGCCTGGGGTTTTTAAGATAGAATGTGATAAAGCCGGTCTTGAGCTTGTTGTATTGCGGTGACTGGACACGGTTCAAGGGCTGTGAAAACTCTCGAACTTATTAGCATGATAAAGACTCGATGTGAACGGCAGCTAAATGGGGAACATTGAGCCTGAGCTGGCAGTCACTCTCACAGGAGTATAAATAGAGCACAGACACAGTATTAGCAGATGACTGACAGATCACATGACTTCATCAATCAATTTTGTCCACATCTGCATTTACTGTCTTTATACAGAGAACCTCACAGTGTGTGTGTCAGAGATTGACCAGCAGACTCCAGCTGCTTTAGAAATACTGATCAGAATGTGAAACAAACTACAGCCCGCCTGTGCTTTTTATGTGTGTAGTATCTCAGTATATGCAGTAGTTTTCTAACATTGCAAATTTCTTTGTGGAATCCAGTGGCTTCTTCATCAAACAAAGCACTTAAAGCATTGAATCCTGAATGTTTAATTACAAAGGCAAGGCATGAGAAAGTCGTGAGTCATGGAGATTGGGTTCTGGATGCTTTATCCTACAGTTTCTGAACTGCTTATGTTTCCCCTCAGGGATTAATAAATCATTAATATATTATACAACCTGAGAAATGCAAACATAATCAAAACTAGGAACTCAACATAAATGCAACAAATAGTTTCAAACACAATTTATTAATTACTGCAAACACAACTGGGAATTTACAAAGTAACTACTTACTGAACAAGTGAGCCAATAACCATGGTGACAGACAACTCTCTGCTGGTTAACTTTTGTGATGTTCCTCATTTATAAGTGACTCTGAATGAAAATGTCTCCTAAATAAATTAGCATAAACCTAAACATAAACAAACATTTGGCAGTGAAGTGTGACCATATCTGTGACAGATCTTTAAATTAATAATTTCTGCCTTGGGTCTAAACTAAAACCTGAGTCCTAAAACATTTAATGTGGTTTTAGCAGTGTCTTACTTAAAAGGAATTTTGAAACTTAATAGCTCACTGACATACACATACGCAAGCTACTTTTAGATGCTTGAGACAGACAGGCACCAGTAGAGGTAAAGTGAGTAGTGTACACTTGTACACCTACAGCTCCAGTGGACACACTGAACAAAAGCTGTGCTACCTTTAGAGTGATACAACCACCCCCCCCCCAGCCTTAATCAGTCCATGGGTTATATGAAGTACTAGACGGGCTTAAGGAGGTCTTGTATAAATAGGCTGGTTCAGAGTCAGACCACAAGGACCATCACACGCCAATCAGGTGTATGTTTCTCAAATACAACCAATTATTTCATTCAAAAGCAGCTGAATAGAGAGAACAGAATGCAAGGACCTTCTCTCAGCAGTTGCTTCTATAAATTCATCGCTGCTAATAGCAATACCTCTAAAGAAGCTCTAAAATTAAGAGTCAACTTTAGCTAGACAACTAGCTAGACAGCATATATATTTATAGATAGATAGATAAACAGTAATGACTGTTTTATATACATTTACCTTCAAAACATGAAGAAATCTGCTGTGTCATTCAGTGAACATTCAGCATATTAACACATTTATCTCTGAATATAAAATGTTTAGCATGAAAACTTATTTTGACACACACAGGTACATACAGAAAATATAATTAAATCATCACACTTTTTATACAACATACTTTATCACTTCAGATCTAAATAGTCTTAACAATACATAGATAACATCCCTCACATCTGTGTACTCGTCTCATCTTTTCTCATGAACAGTGCCACTATGTGATGAACACGATCATTCTCAGCAGGAGGATTCATGTATTTATTTTGTCCGCTATATGAGGAATTCAGGTTTCATTCAGATTTGTTGGCACTTAACTGCAGTTAGTCTGTGTGTAGTCGCGATCACTCACCAGCTGTGAGGTTCAGGTGTGAGCTGCTGGTGTAAATCCAAAGAAAAGCCAAAAAAACTTCCCTCCTCCCCGTCCTTGATCACAATGTTCGTGGTATCTATGTTAAAAGCTGAGATGTGTAAGAACAGAGCTTGCAGGATCCAGCAGAGTCCAGTCCCACTCCACAGAGACATGACGAAGTCCCGGAACAAACTGTTTTCGTATATTCAATGTTATTAATGTTTATTCTGTTTGTGCTCTCCTCAGTGGGCATGTGGTCCGTTTGCTGTTGCTAGTCTGAAATAAGCTCCAGCTTGTGCAGTCTGTGAAAAGACTGCACAAGTGCAGCCCCCCCCCCCCCAACACACACACAGACGAGCCATGAATAGAACCCCCCCCCACACACACCTGACATCATCACTCAACAATCCATGGCACATTGATCACAATGGTTTAACATATCGCTAAATATAGAGAAATAAAAGCATACTTACATCTCTGTTATTTCATGACAAATTTAAAAGGTGAAAAGACAGTAATAGCACAGCATCTGAGATTATTATACCTTGTTTTTATTCTCTATAACCATAAGTACTGAGGACGCAGTTTAATTTTAACATTAAAATTGCGTCATAATTTACTCACTTCAATGAGATTCAAATGTATGTGACGTTCATCACTAGAACACAAGCAAGAACATTCAAAATGAGCTGAGCTGTGTGTGAAGACCAGAAAGACCAGACCCAAATCTGAGCTGTTACTTACTGAAGATGTTCATCAATCAGTGTTTAACATGTGAGTCAGTTGATGTATCATGGATAAATATTACTGCAGGTGAGAGCATGATGAAAGATTATCAGTTACCGAATGAATATTTACATAATTTAAATCGTTAATAAAATTACTTTATAAGATATATGACCTTACAACAGAACAGCACACATGTTTCATGCACAAGTTACATTTATATTGCTTTCTTGTCATGGTTGTAGTCTCCACAGCAACTGCTCTCATTATATAGTTAGTTATAAAGTTATAAATTAAAGAGTTGAGGTATGAGTTACAGTAGAAATTTTCTTCAGCAGAACTTCACCAGAGACACAACTGTAATACAGGATTGTAATTACAGGATGATACAGAGAGTGAGAGGGTTCAGTGCTTCTATATAAGCTGAGCCTGTCGTCATTGTTGTGACATTTGGTCACAGCTGTTTATTATGGAGTCAAAGAATCACTTTTGTTCCTCTCTGGCCTTATGCAACTGTCAGTCAAGATCTCTAAGGGCCTAAAATGTTTCCATTTTTTTACATTATTTTTAGATTCAAAACACAAAAGAACACACATTTTTAAAAGCGAATGAATAGCAGTTTATCGCATTCGCTGTTACCCTTCTGCACAGCCATATGCCATGCTCACAGCTGATTCAATGACTGCCAGATGCAGCACACGAAACTAGATAGTAAAGTTTGAGGACAAGCTTTATGTTGACGTGACAAGGTCTGGCCTAAAAGCTTTAAAACAGTCCAAAATATTTTAGGTTTGGCATTCTCTAACATGATGAAAACAAGTTTAACATGACTTTTACCTCAAAGATCACAGGTTTGATTACCATTGCCAGCAGCAAATGACTGAGGTGCCCTTGCGCAAGGCAACTTTTCACCAGTTGCTCCCTGGGTGATGCTATGCTGCCCAAAAACTAGTCACTCTTATATATTTTATTTCATATATTCATGTAACGTGATTAGCATTTTTGCATAATTTTAGCATGTTTTTACATCAAGATAGCACATTTTACCATGATACTAACACGTTTTAGACTTAATTAGCATTATGCTAACACATTTTAACATTAATTAGCATGGTGGTAGCACATTTAACCATGATACTAACACGTTTTAGACTTAATTAGCATTATGCTAACACATTGTAACATTAATTAGCATGGTGGTAGCACATTTTAGCATGATGCTAACATAATTTAGTATGATGCTAGCAAGACTTAGCATAATGTCAGAATGACTTAGAATGATGTCAACATTATTGTTACACAGTAATAAGCCCACCCAATACGGAGATAATGTCCTAATACGGAGATATGGATGCACATACTTTGTGGAAAATTAAACCAGTAGCTGAAATTAAGGATGTCTCTGGAGGAACTTATTTTTATGCTGGCATTAAACATGGTGTGGTGCCACACCTCAAAACATCTGTTCATTCAGCATGGTCTGAGTCAGTGTCCCTACAAATCAATATAGATGGCATTCTTCTATATGTAGCAGGGATATGTTGTGGCACCAGATTATTCATTTTATTTATTTATTGTGCTTTATTTTATTTTTAATTGTTATTAGTTATAGGGTATTTTATTTTGAAAGAAGGTTGTGCACTCTTATTAAAGGTGATAATCACAGTATGCACATCGGCTGATGTCATACATAATTGTGCAAAGGAAATCGCGGCGCAGTCTCGTCCTCTTTCCGGTGATGTCATTAGAGGAGAGAGGTACGATTTCATAAGCTCTGTTCATTTGATGTTATATTAAGTTTTATAAGTGTTCACTTCATATTAAATGATCAAATAAGAAAAAGCATTCTATCTGGTGTTATGTAATCTGTGATAGACTGTATGCCTTTGTATGTGATAGACTGTATGTGATAGACTGTATAATTTGTGATAGACTGTATACCTTGCCACATATGCCGGGGGTCTGAAGAGTTGAAGTGTTCTTCGATTATCTGCCAGGCCAAAATTGCATATAAGCAAAAAATGTACCTCAATCATATCTTTATATTTGCACATTTCCTGTAAATATTGTATATTTTCAACTCCCCTGTACTTATCTGTATATATAAATCACTATATTCCTGCACTTCTGGTTAGATGCTAACTGCATTTCATTAGCTCTGTACTTGTACTCTGCATAATGACAATAAAGTTGAATCAAATCTAATCTAATGTCAAACTGTTAAATGAAGTTTATTTCAGTGCTGTTATCGGGTGAATAGCGAATGTGTGAAATGGCGGTGCCGTTCGTGCATCACATGCGAAAGTTAAGCGGCTGTGAAAGTGTTAGCGGCTATGCGGCTAATATCGTGTTTAATGATAGAATATGTCTCATTATATATGTATGTATGTATATCTTTTTATACTTTATAAAGACAATTGATGTTATATTAAAGAAGTGGGATGCTGTGTGTTCTATGATTAACTACTTGGTGCACTTAACATTTTTTGGTTAACAGGCAATGCAGAGCAAGCATCACTGATGGTGCCTGTATGTTTATGTGTTTTAATTAAACAGGTATGTTAATTGGTATCTAAGAAACACTGTAAGTATGATGTGGATGTAAAAATGCTTATAAATCCCACTAATTAGTATTATCATTGTTAAATATTATTGCTATTATTGTTTATACCTTTAATATTATTACATATAATGTAAATATGTGTTGTGAATTGTGCTCTTGCTCTTTCCGGCAATGTCATTAGAGGAGAGAGGCAATGCAGAGCAAGCACCGCTGATGGTGCCTTTATGTTTATGTGTTTTAATTTAACAGGCACTACAAATAAATCACCCTTGACGAATACCAGCTTTGTATGGAAAGTTCTTTATTCACCTAAAAATCAACACAACGCAGGGGAACAACAGTTACATATACAAGAGCTCAAACTCAATTTTGGCCAGTTATGGCCAGCAGGAAACTACAGACTTGGGGTCTAGACAAACAGGTCACTATTTGTCATTTGGATGTTTTATTTGTCATTTGGATGAGATAAAACAACAGGTCTCGATTTCTGGATTTACTTTGATGACGATATGAAACAGCTGGAAACAGAAGGTGTCGTGTTTGAAGACAGAAATATTAAATTCAAGATTTCGACCATTGTTTGTGACACATCAGCAAGGGCCTCTATCAGAAATACCAAAGGTCATAATGCCTACTATGGCTTTGACAAATGCTACTGGAAAGGTACTGTTCCATACATTTCTCTTGTACACATATTTGAAAGGGAATATTTCATGGGTCATGTATAAAAACTTATGCTGCTTACAGTTGCCATGACCATCAAGTCCATCCTTGTGTGAAGACTATACAGACTATGGTCCCACTTGAAATCGCACCACAGTACTATAGGGGCTCTCCCTGACACCGTTTGGGCCTGCACATTCTGCATCCATCAGATGCATCACCTTAAAGTTGCACTCCTGTTAACGATTACCTCGTAATTGTTAATCGATTAGAGTAAGAGACTTGCAAGCCCTATCAGCTGCCGCCTCTTGCTCTAAGTTTGCACCAGGCAGGGTGAAGGTGATTCTTCACCTGAGACCAGGGTATGTTGCTAAGGTGCCCACCAATGTGGTTCAGTCCACTGTGCTCCAGGCTTTTCATCTTCCTTGTGTGTGTCGGCAGAAAAGGAGCAGCTTCACTTTAAGGTCTATGTTCAGAAGACCTCTCACTGGAGAAAAAACATTTAGCTACTGGTATGCTTCAGGACCCCCAAGAAGGGCTATTTGATTAACAATCTATAAGCAGGTAGATTGTGGAAGCAATCTCCCTGGCTTATGAGGCATGCGGTCTGCCTTAATCTGCCTTTACATGAGAGCACATTACACAAGGAGTGTGTCTTCCTCCAAAGCCTGGCTTACAGGGGCATCTATTTAGGATGTTTGTGATGCAGCGGGGTGGTCCTTCCTGCACACCTTTGTAAAATTTTATAGCCTGGACCTCCTGGCCATACCAGGGCCCAAAGTGCTATTAACTTAAATTGTGCTTATTCGGCTTCACGTCAGGACAGGCATTTGTCTGCAACTTGCTTCAGCCTATCAAAAGCTATTTTTGTTCTGTGCCGGCTTGGTTTTATAGCGTCTGTGTTTTACCGTCACACATCATGAATGTCAAAACACCAATCAGGAATGGACTAGTTGCAAATGCTTTAGATGCTATCGTGCTGTGTCATTTTATGACACGTCCTTCTCAGGGAACCAGGGTTACAGTCATAAACAGAGACCTTTTCTCACTCCCTGGGTAATTTTCTTGTGCTAAGCCCTTTTGTGCTTTCTTGTGCTAAGCCCTTTTGGCAGTCAGTCCTGGCCTGTCTAAGCACTTTCAGGCAGAGGAAAACAGTGCCATTGAGACTGTCTCAGAGGCTCCAGGGGCATATAGGACCCTCAGCAGGTCTCCTTGGGTTGATGCATATAAATGCATATGACCAAACCTTCAGCCCATGGTCAGACCTGGCATTTCTACAGACAAGGGTTCCCTCAGAACAGGCTTCAAGGTGTCTCTTGGGATCTCTCAGTGGTCAAGTTGGCCTTTCAGAGAGCTCCCTTTGAGCCCAAGGAGGAGGCAGAGTTCATAAATTTGTCACTGAAGATGACTTCCTGGCGGTACTCTCCTCTATCAGGAGGGCTGGAGACCTGCAGACCCTTTCTGTCACCAGTGAATGCCTAGTTCAGACCAGGACACTCATGAGATTGAGATGATTTCATGTTCAAGCTCCCACCACCCTGACCCCCACCTTTGTGAGCAAGTAGGTGTAACTGCCTAAAGGTTTAGTAGGGGAAATAAATGTTTAATAAATGTGTGTGTTTGTTTGGATCTCTGTTTAATCTCAAGGTGTCGTCTGCTAGTTTTCTGATTGAAGGACATGCCCAATCTTGATCTTCCTGACTGTGAGATAGAAAAGGGGCCATGTGTTAACACCTTTCATGGTTCACTTCTAACAGAGACTAAAGACTATGAGTTAAAGAATTAAATATTTAACAATTCAAAGGATCCTATTCTGTCTAATACCATCTGGTGGGTAGATCAGCAGAAGATATGGGGTGACATGGATAGATCAAAGGGCAGGACCTTTTACTGATATGCTCACCCCTCAAAAGTAAAATGGTCTGTGTTAAGGGAGGTGTACTGCAGAGATGATATGTTTCTGTGTGAGCATCCTGAAGGGCAATCTGTGGAGTGCCCTTTTTGGGCACAATGAAGTAAGGGCTGTAGAAACCCCTAGTCATCTCAGCCTATCAAGCTGTAGCCTTCTGTAAACGGGTAGCGACCTCACTCCACAGAGTGATTCTTTCATTCCTAAGAAGCCACTGCGATGGGTTGGAGAGTGCTGCCAATGCTCCTAGGGACTGGCCCCACCATGTCTTATGTTTGTTAAGTCGAAGAGGACTTCTGGTTCCTGTCCACCTTGCTGCAAGTGGTTTGTGTCTCTGCTTAGCCTTGTTCTGATTCTTTTTTCTCTCTTATTTCTTTTTGGTGTCTAAATTCCGATTGATTATATATGATAAATATAAAGAAATATTTAGGCTGATAGAAAAGATTTCAGAATTAGAGACATGCACCCAAACTTTAAGGATAGTTAAAGTTATAGGACTATAGAATAGACTTTGGATGCAACTAAGTCCATACATTGTTCAGTTCCGGTTGAAGATCCCTCGCAGTAGGGAAAGTTTGTGACTGTGAGACAGCATAGCCACAGGACAAAACCGCTCTCCAGTCCCGATTACAGTTTCAAACAGGTTCTCCCGACTCAATAAGACATCCTATGTAAAGTGCCCTAGTTATCAGAGATTCTATTGTACGAACTTGAAAATAAAAGCACCAGCCACCATAGTCAGATGTTTACTGGGAGCCACAGTGCCCAGCATAAAAGCACATTTAAACTGGCTGGCTAAAGCTAAATTTTAGTAAATTTAGTAAGATTATTATATATGTCGGCACAAATGGTCTCCATCAGTCAGAGATCACTAAAGATAATATTAAAGAAATGCGTTAACTTGCTAGTACGATGTCGGACACTGTAATATTTTCTGGCCCCCTTCCTGCTTATTGTGGTGACAAAATACATAGAAGACTGTAATCACTAAATGACTGGATGTCTAAGTGGTGTTCACAGAATATTATAGGTTACATAGATAACTGGAAAATTACTTGGTGTAGACCTAACCTGTTGAAAAGAGATGGCCTCCATCCCTCTAGGGAAGGTGTTGCTTATTTATCTAGAAATTTGGCACATAGTCTTGTTATTAATACTACTAATATTTGACTAACTGGGTTAGGGTTAGCCCAGGCCATAAAGGAGACAGGCTGGCTTAACTAACCATCTGTTGGTTAAGCCATCACAACATAGCTGTCACATAATTTACAACACATAGAATCATCTGGATATTATAATATAGAGACTGTGTCTGTCCCCTGGACTGGTAAATACAATGATTACATTACATTAAATGAATATATCACCCAAAATTATCGTTATAAGCATAAGCCCGTCCAAAAGGCAAAGGGGAAGGTTGCTGCACTTTATAGGAATACGTTTACAGTTACCCAGAGATCTGATGGGAGAACTCTTTTGAAGTAATGATATACCTTCATATGGTATAAATAATATACAGAGTTTGTCATTTCTACTGGCTACTGTCTACAGGCCACTTGAATACCAAACAAACTTTATCAAAGAATTTGCTGACATTTGTTCAGTAGTAGTATTAGTAGTAGTCTTAATTGTTTGTGATTTTAACGTCCATGTGGACAATGAAAAGATGCATTGGGGTTGGCTTTCAAAGACATTTTAAACTCTAGCAGTGTCTTACAACATGTGTCATTGTCATAATCATACCTTAGATTTAATACTGTCCTATGGTGTAAAAGTTGACCATTAATATTCTGCGGCAGAGTGAAGACGTTTCAGATCATTATTTGGTGCCCTGTATGATACATTTATGTATGGTTGCAAAATCAGTTCCTTACTACAAATATAGCAGAATGATAACTTCTGCCACAAAAGATTGTTTCAACAACAGTCTACCTGAACTGTCTCAATTCCTTAGTGTAACTCTCTTACAGACCCATCTGAAATGTACCTTATTTCAAAAGTACTGGAAAAGGTGGTGTCTTCACAGATATGTTCATTCCTGGAAAGAAATGGTATCTGTGAGAATTTCCAGTCAGTATTCAGACCATATCATGGTACAGAGACTGCTATCATTAGAGTGACAAATGGCTTACTCTTGTCAGCCAATTGTGGCTGCAAAAATTCAACGTAAGTAATCCAAAGTAACAGAATGTATAGTCGAAATCAAAACTTGGATGACTAGCAACTTTCTACTGCTAAATTCAGACAAAACAGAAGTTTTACTTACTGGACCAAAATCTTCCACACAGAACAACCTAGAATACTGTCTTACTCTTGATGTTGTATGTATGTATGTTCTATAAAGCCTGCTTCATTAGTCAGGAATCTGGGTGTACTTTTTGATAGCACTTTGTCCTTTGAAAACCACATTTCCAATATTTGTAAAAATGCATTTTTTCATCTTATATATCAAAACTATGACACATGCTCTCCATGTCAGACACCGAAAAATTAATTCATGCATTCATGACATCAAGACTTGATTATTGTAACAGAACTCAGACTCAACACACGGATATTAGTATAATCCAACAGAAGTGTTTATTGACATCAGAGGTAATTATGAAACAGGTGAGTATATATATTGATGCAATGTCCAAACGTTTAGCAGGAGCGGATATAGAGCATTGCTGTATGTTGCCACCAGGTCTGGAGAATGGTTATATAGACAGGCATGGAGAAGAGTCTAATTCCAACGTGGAGACCAGACAATGTGACTGAGGAAAGTGTTTGCTATTATAGTTGTGCTAATGATATGATGATGATCAAGTGTGTTGATAAGAAGTCAGGACCTAATGATGTGGTGTAAATAGAGAACAGAAGAGGTTCAAGGACTGATCCTTGAGGGACCCCTGTGACCATGTGATGCAATTTGGACAGCTCACTTCTCCATGACACCCTGAAGTATCTATTGGAGAGGTAGGACTGAAACCACTGGAGTGCAGATCCTTGGATCTCCAGTGAGGACAAGGTATTAAGGAGGCTGCAGACAGATTGAGTAGCAATAGTATGGAGGATTTGGACTTTTGCTGTCCTCAACGCTTCGGTGACGGACAGCAGCACAGTCTCGGTGGAATGGTTGTTCTTGTTTGAGCCGGTTATTCTGTGAGAGAAAAATGTTGGCTGGTTGAGAACAGCCCATTGAAGTGTTTTTGCTATGAACGGGAGGAGTGCTACAGGTCTTTAGTTGTTAGTAATGGAAGTGTCGAGTGTGGGCTTTTTAAGCAGAGGAATAACCAGGGCTTGCTTAAATGTGGAGGGAAAAGTGCCAGTAATAAGGGATGAGTTGATGATGTGTGTGAGTGATGGTTTAAGTGAGCTTGATATGGTCAGTATGAGATGGGAGGGGATTGGGTAGAGTGGGCAGGTAGTGGGGTTACAGGATAGAGGTTTGGACACCTCTGCTTCACTGAGCCTAGGAAAAAAAGTGAGTTTTGGGTGTGGGTGGGTCAAGTGTTGGAGTTGGTGGTGGTGTGAACTGGCTGCTTATGGATGCTATTTTGTTTGTGAAAAAGTCTGCAAAGTTACCTGTCTGTGGCAGTGTTCACATCCAAGGATGAGGACTATGTAGCAGAGGGAAGAGAGGATGAGACTGCATGGGCGAGGGACTCTGGAGAGAGAAAGCGAAGGTTACGCCTGAATGAAACTAACGGGTGTGGGTGTGTTGCATGTGGGGAGATTGATCTTGAATGAGATGAAAAAGTGATCCGAAATATGAAGAGGGAAAACAGTAATTGTCGGTGGTGCAGTTGCGTGTTAAAAAGAGGTCTAACTGGTGGCCTGATTTGTGAGTTCCTGAAGTCTTGAGGAGGGAGAGGTCAAATGAGGCAAGCAGCTCTTGGAAGCCTGCAGCACGGGGTTTCTCTAGGTGGATGTTGAAGTCCCCAAAGACTATGAATGGGCTGAGCATGTCAAGCTCCTCTAGGAAGTTGTTTAGGGGACCTAGGAGACTAAACCTGCGTAAACTACACGACATGAATTTGTGAAGGAGAAGTGATTGTAACAGCATGATATTCACGATTAAACGATAGTGATGGCAATGGAGTATTTTTCCAGTTATTTGATATCAGCAAACCTGTTCCTCCACACCTGCCTGTTTAGCGAGGAGTGTGAGAGAAAGAGTAGTTGGTGGAGAGGGCAGAAGGGGTTGCTGAGTACTCTGGATGAATTCAGGTCTCATTAAGACCTAATATTTTTTTATAGTGGAATGGAAGGCGTAAGCAGAGATGAACTGGCAATTCCAAAGACCTGCAGAGAGAGAT
Source organism: Chromobotia macracanthus (assembly GCA_036877525.1). Classification (NCBI taxonomy): domain Eukaryota; kingdom Metazoa; phylum Chordata; class Actinopteri; order Cypriniformes; family Botiidae; genus Chromobotia; species Chromobotia macracanthus. Next base: position 69,897 of record JAZGTH010000122.1, read on the forward strand.
AGAGGTGGAGGGGAGAGAGAACGAATGGGATGAAAGTAGGAGGGGGCGAGGACGATGCCTGTTGTGAAGGACAGGAATATACTGGAAGCTCATATTAGGTAAAAACATTGAAGAGGAGGAAATGGGGATGTAAAAGTACGTAAAGTAAATCAAAGATATTTAAGTGCCAAGATGGTGTCCTTGCCCAGTGGAGTCACGCAGGTAGAGTCGCAGGTCTTTACCCAAATAGATATTCACACGAGAAGGCCTTGACACGAGAGCTGATGCTACCGCTGACCCAGCATAGGCAGTGTTTAAGTTTGTAACTACTTGGATAATAATGAGTAAATACCGCTGAACACTTTTTTAAATTAACAAAACAAAAGGCTATACAAAAGCGTGAATGGCTCAGATCGATACAATATGGATCGATACGATATGGTAGAGCAGTGTGGCATTTTAAAAGTGTAAATGTATTAACGTGCAACACAAGTATTATTTAATAGGCTCAAGCTTCTTGTTAGTGTAGCAGCGCAAAACAATGTTTTAAACACAGAAAATCAGTATAAAAATAAAAACACTTCAAACAACACCGAACTATCAACAGGACTTTTTTCCAGTTCAATTTGATTTATATAGCACTTTTTAATACATTACATTGCTTCAAAGCAGCTTTACATATAATTAAAAAGAATTATAATAAAAAACAGAACAAATATCAGACATGTTCAACAAAGAATACATGATATTATTGCAAATAATTTGTGAGATGTATATTAAGACTAATTAGGTATACTAGGTTTATAGTAGGTTACAAAAGGGGTGACTGAACCGATAAACCTACAAAATCTTTAAGCAAGATATGCCGTTCCAACTAACCTGGAGATGGCATTTAAAAGCATCTTATGGGATAGGGGTATAAAGGATTTGCAATAGTACCATGAAATACACACAACACAAAGTAAAATGCATACATACAATATATACCTGAAAGAAATACCTGAAAATGACACAATGGAAGAGAATGTGAGACAATTTGAGACAAATGAATAGCAAAATAGAAGAATCTTTTGGACTATAATTACATCATATCGCTTGAAGCAATATTAACAATTTATAAAACCCTGAACTAAATTAGATGTCAGCAGTCTCCCAGTAAGCAAGCCAACAGTGGCAAGGAACCAAAACTCCATGGTGTATAGCTGAAGAAAAAACCTTGGGAGAAACCAGGCTCAACAGGAAGGGCCAGTTCTCCTCTGGTACTTTAAAGCTGCAATTTGTAACTTTTTTGGATACGGATGGATAATTGATTATAATGATTTATAGATATTTATTGATAAGAAACTGTTGGGTCTAATTACATCTGACAATATGTCAGGCACTAAGAAATGTTACCAACAGAAATAGCGTAATGTTACAAGTGTAATGTGTAATGTTAAAAATGGAAGCATAACGTTACTAATTGCAGCTATAACAGCACACTGCTGTGACTATGCAGGGAACAAAGTATCAAAACTAACAATGCTAGAGATAGGTGTATAATGGTAAGTGCACTAAAGAAGTCCATCAAATCCCGATGATCTGTCTCAGGGGTCGTACCATCCTATCCCCTTCATCTCAAAGTCTGGATCCGGCTGACTCCAGGACCTTAGTGAAGACAGACAGATTTAGTGTGGAGCCAGTATATCTGTACCTATGAGAAGTGTCCCCGGTTCCAGTTTACCTAATTATGCAGCCTAATAATCCCTTAAGGGATTTGAGTAATAAATCTGTAGGACTATGTGTAGGCTAGATTAAAGAGGTGGGTCTTTAATCTATATTTAAACTGACACAATGTGTCTGCCTCCTGGAGAGTACTGGGAAGACTTTTCCAGAGTTTTGGCGCCAAATACAAAAAGGATCTACCACTTGATTCTACCGCTCGATTTTGAAATTCTGGGTATTATCAAATAGCTAGAATTTTCAGATTGCAATGAACACAAAGGATTGTGATATTCTGTAATATTGTTTAAGTTCCAGTTCGTCGTGACAACGTTCACAACAGCCTGACTAAAGGAGGGGGTGACCACCATGGGAACTGTGAAAAAATCAACTGCCACTATCACCCATTACACTAACCGGTTCCGGCTCCGGTTCTGAGGACTGCGTGTGGTTGTGTAAGGGGGCTGAGGCAGAAACTGAAGCAGGATCCAGTTGCGGATGTTTATTGGGGTTATCCATACTCAAAGTCGAAAGTACAGGCAAAGGGTCGTAATAAACATAGACAGTCCAATCCAGGTGTCAAACAAAGGGGCTAGGCAAAAATCAGAAAACGAGAACCAAACAATAGGTAAATCACAGGAAAGCAGGCAGTAAAAGAGAATGCTTAGTAGTCAGATGTTAAGCTGGCAATACTTCGCAACATGGCCATGTGGCAGCAAGGTTTATATAGATGCCAAACAGGAAGTAAGTTCAGAGTTCAGCAGAGGGAGCATGAGCAGTCAGTATTCCGGTGAGGGCTCCCTCTGCTGGCGTGATGTTACAGAACCCCCCCCCTCTAGGAGCACCTCCAGGTGCTCTACGTGGGCGTCCCCGTGGACGTGGTGCTGGACGGTCAGGTCTGGCTCGATGAAACTCCTCCGTGAGCGAGGGATCCAGAATGTCCACTGCCGCTACCCATGATCTCTCCTCTGGGCCGTATCCCTCCCAATCCACCAGGTATTGTAACTGACCCCCTCTTCGCCGTGAGTCAAGCAAGACGTTCACCTTGTAGGCCGGCGTTCCGCCAATGTCCAGCGGTGGCGGTGGCTCCTGCAATATGGCCTCGGGGTCAGCGTCCCGGTGGAAAGGTTTGAGGAGTGACACATGGAAAGAAGGAGAGATGCGGTAGTCAGCAGGAAGCTCTAATTGGTAAGTGACCTCATTAATCTGTCTTATGATTTTAAATGGGCCAACATACCTGGGAGAGAGCTTCCTGCTCGGCAGACGTAGCTTGAGATCCCTCGTGGAGAGCCAGACCCTTTGTCCAGGTTGGTATGGAGGGTGTGGGCGACGGTGACGGTTAGCGTTAATCTCCTGCCTCCTCACAGCGCGTTAAAGCCGTACATGGGCACTGTCCCACACCCTCTCACTGTTACGAATCCAGTCGTTAACAGCAGGCACAGACGATGGTTCTCCTGACCATGGGAACAGGGGAGGACACATTGAAATGGTGTGAGTCCTGTAGAGGAGTGCGTGAGTGAGTTCTGGGCATACTCGGTCCAAGGGAGAAATTCAGCCCAGCGATGTTGTTCGCGGCTGCAGTAAGTCCGCAGGTACCTGCCGATCTCTTGGTTCAGCCTCTCCACCTGACCGTTTGACTGCGGATGATAGCCAGAGGTTAAACTCACATTGATATCTAAAAGGTTACAAAAGGATTTCCAAACCTGAGAGGTGAACTGAGTTCCTCGATCTGATACAATGTCTTCAGGTAGACCATAGTTTCGAAAGACATGGTGGAACATGGCTTGAGCAGTCTCCATGGCAGTAGGTAATCCTTTTAATGGAACCAGACGACAGGCTTTGGAGAAGCGGTCGACGATGACCAGGATTGTGGTGTAACCATCAGACAGGGGTAAGTCAGTGATGAAGTCGATGGAGAGGTGAGACCAAGGTCGTTGGGGAATCGGGAGAGGCTGTAGAAGTCCCGTCGGCAGGTCCCTGGGAGTCTTGGACTGGGCACAGATGGAGCAAGACTTGACATAATTGGCCACATCTTTGGTCATTGAAGGCCACCAGAAGGAATTCTGCACAAGTTTAAGGGTTCGTGAAATGCCGGGATGTCCCGTGCTGAGTGATGTGTGGACCCACTGGATGACCCGGTGATGTAGTGTCTGGGGAACATATTGTTTGGAAGGGGGGCAGTTCGTTGGTGATGGTTCTGTGAGGGCGGCCTGGTGAATTTCCTCCATTATGTCCCAGTTGACCGGAGCAACAAACAAGGCTGGACTTAGGATGGGTTCAGGATTGTAGTTCTGTCGTGGGGGATCATGGCGCCTGGATAGTGCATCTGCCTTGCTATTCTTGGAGCCTGGACGATAAGTGACTGTAAAATGGAATCGTGAAAAGAACAGAGACCATCTTGCCTGGCGTGAATTCAGACGTCGAGTAGACTTGACATACTCAAGGTTCTTATGGTCCGTGATAACTTGAAAAGAATGAGCTGCCCCCTCGAGCCAATGTCTCCACTCTTCCATGGCAGCCTTCATTGACAGAAGCTCTTTGTTTCCCACATCATAATTAAACTCAGCGGGGGTTAGCTTCCGAGAGAAGAAGGCACACGGGAAAAGCTTGGGAGGTTGTCCGTGACGTTGAGAGAGCACGGCTCCAATCCCGCAGTCAGAAGCATCGACCTCCACAATGAAGGGGAGTTCTGGATCTGGATGTTTAAGGATGGGGGCCGTCGTGAAGCTGGTCTTGAGCTTTTGGAAGGCTGCATTGGCGGAAGCGTTCCATGACAACCTCTTGGGTTTTCCCTTGAGTAATGAGGTGAGAGGTGCAGCAATAGAGCTGTAGTTCCTAATGAAGCGTCGATAGAAGTTAGCAAAGCCCAGGAACCTCTGCAATTCTTTCAACGTGGAGGGCTGCGGCCACTCAGTGACGGCGGTTACCTTAGAAGCATCCATTTCAACGCCCTGGTGGCTGATGTTGTACCCCAGGAATGTTGTCTGCTTCACATGAAACTCACATTTTTCAGTCTTGACATAGAGTTGGTGATTGAGAAGCTTGGAAAGAACACTCTTGATGTGAGTGACATGATCCTCTTCATTCAGGGAATAGATTAGGATGTCGTCAAGATATGCGATGACATACTTGTGGAGGACATCTTTGAAGACTTCATTTATGAAGGATTGGTATTGGTAACCAGGTATTCGTAGTGCCCCCTGGTGGTGAGAAAAGCTGTCTTCCACTCATCTCCGTCCCTGATGCGTATCAGGTTATAAGCGTTTCTCAAGTCGAGTTTGGTAAATATTTTGGCCTTCCTGAGTTGTTCTAGGGCAGAAGGGACTAGAGGCAGTGGATACCTGAATTTAACAGTGACATTATTGAGGCCTCTGTAGTCGATGCACGGACGCAGACCCCCATCCTTCTTCTCCACGAAGAAGAAGCCGGCTGCAGCGGGAGAAGTAGAAGGACGGATAAAGCCAGCTTCCAAAGCCTCCTTGATGTAGTCCTCCATAGCCTGTGCTTCTTGGCGTGACAGCGGGTAGACTTTGCTTTTGGGAGGACACATGTTGGGAAGAAGGTCTATAGCACAGTCCCAGTGCCGATGTGGTGGTAACTGTGTGGCTTTAACCTTGCTGAAGACCTCCAAAAGCTCGTTATAAACCTTGGGGATCTTTGGTTGGGTCAGGCTCGGAGGGCTCCCCATGCTTGTGGACAGACATGGACTGGACTGCTTAAGGGTTAGACAGTGACTAAAACAGAATGGAGACCAGTGGGTCAGCTCACCCGTGCGCCAGGAGATGTGGGGATCGTGGCAACTTAGCCATGGCATTCCTAAAATTATTTCATATTTGGGTGAGTCGATCAGATATAGAGAGATGTTCTCTTCATGAAAAACCCCAATTTGCATTTTCAGTGATCGGGTCTGTTCCAGAACTCCTCCTTTGATGGGTTGGTTATTGACAGCCGTAATACTGATAGGTGGAAAGCATGGAATGGTGGGTAGTTGATGTTTCCGGGCGATGTCCGAGTTGATGAGGTTGAGAGCGGCGCCGGAATCTACTAATGCTGTCAACATAAAAGAACCACTTTTACCAGAAGTTTGCCTGTGCCCGTTCACGTCAGTACCGGCCCGCCGTGATGAACCACCCCAGCCCCGGCACGAAGCAGGCAGCCGATGACTTCCTCACCCGTGCCGCAACTGGACTCCAAGATCTCCGTCTCTCAGCCCGTAAATGGTAATAATACTTTTCCCTCTCTTGTTATCGGAACCTGCACCTAATGCCACATGTAGAGTTTAGCTTCTTCCGTCAACGAGGAGGGCTACACATGTGATAAATGTAAGGCTGTAATAAGGCTGACGAAGAAGTTTGCATAAATTAGAATCATGCATCTGAATACTTCTTGAGACTAGTAAGGCTGTAAATTTAACAGACACTATTTCGGATGCGCCTAGCATGGCTCAGTTCCGATAACAGGCCCAATGCGGCAGGGCAGCTGGGTGACAGCCAGGCGGCATAATCGTAACGAAAAGTGGCGCCACTCTCCCACTCCTGTTATACTGTCTAACCGGTTCTTCCCACTCAGCAACGCACCTGCTGGGATGCCGGTATCAAGCGCCCTGGTTATTGGCGATTCTATTTTACGGAACGTGGAAATAGAGGCACCAGCCTCCATTGTTGAATGTATACCAGGAGCCAGAGCGTCTGAAATTAGAACAAAATTGAAAGTGTTGGCCAACGTTGAACATAAAATCTCTAAGATTATTATTGACATCAGCACAAACGACATGATACTCCACCAATTGGAGATCACCAAAGATAACATTAAAGAGGTGTGTGAACTTGCAAATACTTTGTCAGACAATGTAACGTGCTCTGGCCCCTAACCCACTTACTGGGGTATTGAGACTTACAGCAGATTACTGTCCCTGCATGGCTGGATGTCTAAGTGGTGCCCCAGAATAATATAGGCTTTATAAACAATTGGAATTATTTTTGGAGGAGACCTGACCTGTTAAAGACAGATTTCCCATCCCTCCTGGGGAGGAGCTGCTGTCCTCTCTAGAAATTTGACCAATAGTCTTACAATGACTAGTATCTGACTATCCAGGGCCCAGGTCAGGAAGCAGAACGATCGGCTTAAGGCGGTTTGCAGGCAGACGGATGGCATGTCATATAGGTCACATAATTCACAGCACATAGAGTTTGTACCACCCTAAATATCAACATATCGAGACTGTGTCTGTTCCCTGAACAAACAAACATAAAGCACGCTCTAAATCAAAACACACAAATCTGAGTCATATAAAACTAGGAAACAACCTACAAATTGATAGTATGAAAATGCTAAAAATTCAGCCTGCTTAACATCCGTCGCTTTCAAATAAAGAACTTATGGTCAATGAAATTATTACAGACCACAATTTGGATGTGATGTGCCTGACAGAAACCTGGCTTAAAACAGATGACTTCATAAGCCTGTGTAAGGGTGGTTTCACTACAGTGGTTCAAGCTGTAGGAATGCTGAAATGACTAGAAAAGTGTTAACAGCAAGATGGTATAAAACTGTGTATTTTCTGTCAGTTTCCACCCTTCTGCTACTTATACCAACGATGGATATAAACGCAGTTATGATAGCTAAATGTGGGAGAGCGTTGCTATAATGTCTATATTGTATTGCAATAGGTAGCTTTAATTATTAACAATGAATCAAAACTAGTTGGTACACAATTTATAGGTTTATTAACATTACTGCCTGAAGTTATACATAATGGATACAATAAAGATGCATATAATGGTAAATGACATATACAGTACACAACTTTAAACAGTCACAACTTTAAACAGTGTATGTGGAGAATATTACCTTGCAGACAAAGAACATAAGATAGAGAAAGACAGATTAGAAAAGAGAGGGCTGGAGGCTGGGCCTAGAGCTCAGATAAAGAAGAGCATAAAGTAAGTGCAGAATCACAGAGCAGAACTCAAGGAAAATCACTCAGAGAAAAGAAGAGCACAAAGAAGAGGAGTGCAAGAGGAAAGAGCACCATGGAAAAGACCCAGGAAAAAGAGGCAGAGTATATCTTAAATTACCTTTTTATCCTTTCCTTGACCATGTGACTTAAACCAACCTAAGACAACCAAAGTGACCAATCAGAAGACCATGTTTAACCCCCACTGTACTCAACAAAAGTTAGAGCCCTTGCATGCAACACAAACATTTCAGCCAATAGCCTTTGTTCTCTATCAGCTTATCTGTGGGCTCAGGAATGCAAAAGGTCCCTTTAAGTAAGGAGATGGGCTTTGGGGCACAGCAATAAATGCCATTTAAATTCAACCCTACACCTGAATGAATCTTCACCACAAGATTACTATAAGCATGCACCTCGTTTGAAGGGTAGAGGTGGCGGTGTTGCTACAATCTATAGCAAAATATTTGATGTCAATCATAAATCTAAACAAAATTTTAAATCATTTGAAATTTTGGTGTTAAATATGTCACTTATAGACAGTCGCAACAAACAATTGCCTTTTGTCATGGCTACCATTTACAGACCACCAGGCCATCCTGCTCTCCCCCAGTTGTCTTCTGATGCTGGTACAGCATTGCAGTTTTCCTTATGTTTTGTGTAACAACGCTAACCTGCCTCTATCTTTTTGCGGATATTACGCAGTCTTATTTCCAAGAATCCAGAACGTGAGTATTTATCATTAAAAGGCTTTTAAGATGACAAAAAATTCCTAATAATAAAACACATTTATAGAATACTGATAAGTATAAACACTTTAAAATAAGCGCTGGACTTTAGTTGCTATCAAACAGTCATAGTCAGATGATATAAGAAGCAGTAAAAGATTGGGTCATGAGACAAATTAAAGGGCACTGGTAAAGGAATTTAAATAAATTATCTTTCAAAGTAAAAAAAAAAAAAAAAAATTTGGATGATTGGATTAGAAATTACTTACATTACATGTTAGATGTAGAGTTACTTACAAGACCTTCTCCTTTTCCATCAATCTGAAAAGGAAGGGAGAGTGGTAATGATTGTTTTGCATGGATAAATCATTGAGATCATAGGGACTTCCTGTTGTACTGAACCCGTATCAAACCATGACCCCAAAACCAAAGTACATACTGAACCATGACTTGTGTACCATTACATCCCTATTATTATTATTATAGTTTTTAACAATCATATATTGATGAAGGGTAAGAATGTTGGCGAGCTGAATGATTTTTGTCAGCCATGTGTGGCTTGTGACCATAGGTTCCCAACCACTGAGCTACAGTATAAAAACTGCCAAGATGACTGGGCAAAGATAACAGTAAATTTTAGAGTGGAACAATATGTTTGACTTACAATCCATGCTTCTCCACCAGGTGACTGACATACTTTCACAAGCAACCTTCTTGACTCCATAATTCCTGGTGCTTCACTTCGAAGAGACTCCAGGCCTCCTTGTTCATTATTTGGCACTGAAACATGCTACATTGATGAAGATATACATGATATCCATAAGGCATGATGGAGGTGAATTTTATCTTTAAAATACTGTTATGCACATAGAGCTTAGCAATGGGCAAAATCATAAATTTAACCAATGCCTACATTATTATGGATGCTAAAATAACAATATGCAGCGTTATGAGTTTCAGATTGCATTACCCTGTTCTACTAAAACTCTAGAATATAATCACTTTAACAGTGCACATACAGTATATAAACAAAATACCTTAACCTGAACAAATACCTGAACCTGAACAAAATACCTTTGACAGGCCTCTCTAGCATTTGTTTGTGGTAGGGCTTGTGTGCTTAACAAAAAGACCTGAAAGTTCTTGATTTCTGCATTTCTATCCAAATCAACAAATTCTTAAGGATCAGAATTATATTTCTTATGGTATTTCTTACATGGTATGATTTATGAGTTGTTCAATACTGTAAACAGTATAAATCTTCCTTGAACACTCTTTTCCATTTTTAAAGACAGTAGCAAGAACTTTTTTTTTAACCAATTCAGGTTCAAAGACCAAGTCCTGAAAAAAGAGAAAAGGGGTAAACATAATGTACTGTATAGTATGTTGAGTTTGCAAACAAATCTGAAACCACATTCTGAAACCTGACTACATACAATTTAGGCTATGCAACTATTCTTTAATTCACAAAAATGATTAACATAACAAGCTGTTATAAAAACATGTCAACCAAAATTATTATATGCTACAATAAGGCACTATGTGGTGATACTTAATTTAAGGTAACGTTACAGGAGAACATATTTAAGCGTATCGGAAACAAACACACACTAAAATATTTGTGTGAAGCATTCACAGTTTAACATTTGGTGACTTCATGCTCACACAAGATTAAAGCTGGACGGTGATATAACGAAGCAAAGGTCTCTGTGAGATGGCTAAAGTAACGCTAAACCAGACTGCATCAATGAACTGCATATTATTCAACCTGCGAATTTAAGTTCACAGAATAAAAGCATCATTTTTGTATTTAGTCAGACTTGTGTTGTTATTTTAGTAAATAAATAACGTTAACGTAGTGTAATAAGTAAGATATCACTCTAAACAGACAGTAACATTACTTTAAAATTAAATTAACTATTAACATTGTGTAATTGACTTGAACATCATCGTCCACAAGTACCTTAAAAGTAAATAAGTAATTTTTTCAAGTTTCGTGAAGTAATTTCACATTTCGTCAGTGAGCGCTCACTCATCATCTCATCAGTTTTTTTCTTTAGAGTATAAGAGTTAGTTATCATTAATAACAGAGAGGATTTTGGAATAAGTAATCAATAATAAATAAAGTAATAAATGTCAACACAAAAGTCAACACTTAAAATTGCTAATTCTTTTATGTAGGCCTATCTCATCACGCTACAGGCTGCAGTGATGACCTCCTAAACAGCTGTATTCTTTAAGCACCTACATGCACTCTGAGAGCTAATCTTACCTACTATAGTTTAACTATCTCTGTAATATTACTCCTCTCTGTTGTTAGTGATATGTCAAAAAATTAAAAAAAAACTTACCTGAGACGATGCGTGAGCATTGGCTGCTGATGTGCCATTTTGGCGCCAGTGGTTTAAAACGGCGGCGGGGTGCATGCGTACCTCGTTGAATCGATTCATCTTCCCTCAGAGAGTAATGCCTGGGACCTTGATGACGTATTTTTGACAGTTGTTTCACACACCACACTTCGTGGTCGTAGATGTCATTATGTTTATATTTTCTAAATGTAAGGGGTATTCGTGATATGTTGAAAAGAAAAGCTATGTTTTTATATCTTAAGGGTTTAAGGCTGATTTTTACTTTTTGCAAGAAACCCATGCTTTAAAGTGTGATGTTAGTTTTTGGAAAAATCAATGGGGAAATGATCTTTGGATGTCCTATGGTTGTAGTAACTCTGCAGGTGTTGCTATTCTGAAAGTTTAAAGGGAAGGTGCTTAAAAGTAATATACATCCATTAGGAAGATGGGTAATTTTGGTCATTGGGTTAAAAGATAATATTGTTATTTTAGGGAATATCTATGGGCATAATAATAAAACTGAAAATCAAATTTTGTTGCAGAATTTTGAAGAGGAAATTTCAAAAATATTATTAATATTTCCTAGGGCTTAATCAATTTTAGGTGGAGACTGGAATGCTATTAGTGATCCTTCATTAGATTGCTTGCCTCCCAGACGTCATCACTTTTTTCTGATATTGAGGATTTATGTTTGCGTCTTAATTGTTTTGATGAATGGAGGAAAAGGAACCCAGGTAAATTTGATTTTACATGGAGTATCAAGGATGGTGCCAAACAGTCCAGAACTAAGAACTAGAACTAAGAACTAAGTTCTAAATTTAGAAGGAAATTGATATGATACCCTCTATCCTCACTGACCATAAAATAATTTATGTTACAGTCCAATTTGATTTTTCTGAGAGAAGGTTTGGAAATCATTATTAGAAATTAAATAATGCTCTTCTTGGAAGTGAACAATTTCAAAATATTGTCAAAGGTTAACGGATTCCTACAGAAAAGCAAAAGCTGCTAAAAAGTATGGACAGCATTGAGAATTTATGAGGAAATATGCTGTCAGATTTGGAAAAAAAATTAGCTTTATTAGCTTAGAAAAGATTTAGACTAAATTAAAAGATTTAGTCAGAAGAGCAAAAGAAGAATCTATAATTAAAAATATTATTTGTATTAATAAACAACACACTTTATCACAGATAGAAAAAGATATGCTTATCAAATTACAATTAGAATTGGATCACATTTTTGAAAACAAAGCCAAAGTAGCATTTGTGAGATCAAGACGTAAATGGCTTGAAGGAGAAACTCAAAATATTTTTTTAATTTGGAAGAAAGAAATGCTGAACTATCCTCTTTAAAAAAACTGAGAATTAATGACAATTTGTCAACAGATAACCCTAACACTAAATAAAATCTCTCAGGCTGTAACAAATTTTTATAAGAAGTTATATTCAAAAGATAAAGGGACTGGAGATGCAGGGTCTTTTCTGGAGTCCATTAAACTCCACTCTACAGTAATAGATGAAAATTCAAAAATAATGTGTGATAAGGAAAAAACATTGGACCAAATTAAAACAATATTATTAAACTTAAGAATAATAAATATATTATGGTACCACCAGGTAACGATGGGTTAACATTTATTTATTTTATAAGACTTTTTCAGGAAGATCTTGTATTGTTTCTTTTAGATGTTTTTAAGGAAATCTTGGAAACTGAGGAAATACTACCTAGGATGTCTCAAAAGTTTGATAACCCTTATTCCACAATCTGGAAAAGACCCACTTAATATTGAAAATTGGAGGCCCATTTCATTAATTAATAATGACGAAAAATTGTTGTCCAGTATTTTTGCAGGAAGACTAAGGTCATGATTGGATGAAATAATCAATGATTGCCAGTCTGGATTTATGTGCGGACGATTAATTGGAAATAACATTTGTTTAATCTTAGATCTCATTGATTACAATTACTTAATTCAGGATGATAGTTATATTTTGTTTGATTATTACAATGCATTACAAAGCATTGATTAGGCATTTTTGTTAGATAGTTTTTTTGGCTTTGGTAATAATTTTATCAGTGCAATTCGTACATTGTATAGTAATTGTAATGCTTCTGTCAAGTTACCTTTTGGAACAACCCCTAGATTTAATATTTGTAGAGGTGTAAAACAAGGGGATTCTGCAGCTCCTTTTTTATTTTTATTAGTTATGCAGGTGTTGTGTCTTCACATTAAAAATAATATGTTTAAGGGTATTAATTTATTTGATCATTGATTAATTTATTTGACATTGAAATAAAATGTTCACAGCTTGCAGATGACGCAACCATATTTTTGTGAGATAAAACAGAAATAAATGCAGCAATTGATTGTTTAAATGCTTTTTCCTCTATGTCAGGTCTAATCATAAATCTTAGTAAATGTGAGTTATTTCCTTTGAAAGATAAACCTGATGATCTAAAGGAACTGTGTGGATTCAGGATTCAGTGGAATCGGATTCAGGTCGGAACATCTCCCAGTCCATGTGATCAAAACGGTCCTGTAGCATAGAATCCGATTGGTCCGACCAACACTGGATTATCCTAGGTGGGTGCCTCCTGTTTCAGCTTCTGCCTGTAAGCGGGAAGCATCAGCATGGAAGAGTGGTCCGATTTGCCGAAGGGTGGGTGGGGAAGGGACTTGTAGCCATCCCAGAAGGAAGGGTAACAGTGATCCAAAATCTGGTTTCCTCGTGTGTTGCATGTTATATGCTGTAACAATTTTGGTGTTATTGTCCTGAGGTTGGCCTTGTTAAAGTCACCAGTTATAATGAATGCGGCCTCAGGGTGCGCAGTTTCCTACTCGCTTATAGTGCCATACAGTTCTTTGAGTGTCTGGTCTGTGTCAGCTTGAGGAGGAATGTATACAGCTGTGATGATAACAGCTGTGAACTCCCTTGGAGGCCAGTATGGTCGACATAAAAGCATGATGTATTCCAGATCAGGGGAGCAAAAGGACTTGATAGAGTGCACGTTCCTTCGATCACACTAAGCGTCGTTGATCATAAAATATACACCCCCTCCTCTGCTCTTCCCCAAGAGGGGAATCCAGGCTGGGCCATCCAGCCTCTGCTTTTCCCCGAGAGGGGAATCCGTGGCCGGACCATCCAGACAAAGGGCTCTGTTGTTGTGTTGTAAACAGAGCATCTTCGGAGAACTTAAAGTCCGGTTTCTGGTGAGCGACAGTGTAGCCAATATCCAAAAGTGTTTGTTTATAATATACAATTAAACTGATGACATCATGCACGAAAGATAACATGCTTACATACACAATAAACAAATAAATAAACAATAAACTGCAGTGTCTCGACGGAGCTCGCAACATGGCTGTCATACTCGGATGATCTTGGATCGAAGAGCTTAAATATATTAACATATTATTTTTGACAGTGGTATTAAATGGGAGGAAATTTTATGATTTCTAGGAAGTACTGTATCACTAATAAGATTTGTGAAATTTCATTTTAAAATGATCCATAATATTTACCCGGTAAAACAAATTGTTAAAAGGATTAAAAAAGATATTGACTTGTGTCTTTTGTAACTTGCATGATGAAACTATTTTCCATACTATTTTCCAAAGTTATTTTGGTCTGATTTTTAGATATTTTTATGGAGATTTTGGGAACTGATTTATTTTGAATGCTAAAATGTATTATTTTTGTATGACAAACCTTCAGATAGAAAAGTTTATTTTGTACTTTATTATTTTGGGCAAATTCTATATACATAAATGTCAATGTTTAAAGAAAATACTAAATTTTATACCCTTTAAATGTAAACTCTATCAATATCTTGAAACTTTGGAAGATGTGGGGAATACCAAGGCAAGGAGGACCATGGATTACTGTACCTCTACCCACGTTAGAGGTCTATGTTTATTCATCTTTCATTGTCTTTTAGTCTATTATTACTGTTTGTTGATTTGAAATACCCCTGTGTATATAGTTTTATGTCCTTTTCTTTTTGTATATGTTTTATTTCTCTCTGATTTTATCTCGCTGTTAATATTTTGGTTGTTATCAATAAAACATAAAAAAAAACACTTTGTGGTCGTAATTCGCAGGTTGTGCGTGTAATAGAACTGGTGTGAAAAGTGTTGTGTCTGTAAACTCTCATAGTTGTACATTTTGGAGTTGTACTCAAACAAACACACAAAATCTCGTATCTGTAAACTGTCGTGGCCGTAGTTTTTGGAATCTAAATCTGACCAAAAAACAGAATGACATACAATAGTTTTAAATTACGCACGAGTAAATTAAAAGTACAAACAAATGTTTAGAAGAATTACATACAATTATTTTTGACAGTGATTTTTATTACATACCTCTTTAAAGTGTTTAGAAAATGTTCTTGTGCACAGGGAAACTTGTTTGGTAGCGTTTTGTCTTTTTCAGCATTACATAATAATATGACACTATCAGTGCTGCTGAACGTACAGAAAACTATTCTTTAGCCTCCCTTTAGGTTGCTGCTATCACAGATGGTTTGTCCGTCAGAATTAAAAATAATATAGACTTTAGAAGTTCCCTCAAATGGCATCTGTTGTGTAATACATTTAAAACTAGCCTCTTACCTTATATCTTACATATACAAATACATATTGATGAACAATTAAACAATGAATGGACCCATTACCTTGTCTTGTTCAAATCTGACTACGTTTTCCTCATTAATATTATGTTCCTTAAAAAAAATCAAAAAGGTCGTGCTGATCCATGTCCTTTCTGTAACGAATTAAGCCTGTATGTGTCAGACTATCATCTAACCCTAAGTGAACCGAAAATGTCCCTTGCCGGTCACAGAGTATTAATTATTAAATGCCATCAAATTACAAAAACCGACTTGTTGAATGTATATGATTAAGCAGAAACAGTAGTGTATGCTATTGCTCTATAAAATATTGAACTTCAAAACAGGTAGGCTGTATAAATGTGCTACCTGTTCAAGGTAAAGATGGCCTGTCAAAAACAAACGTTCTGCCACAGTGATGTTAAGAATGGTAAGGGGGTTCCTCAAAATCCATTACATTTCCAGGTTTAGTGAGTTTTCACCGAAGCATAGCATTACTATTACTCTCTTGCATACTACTACTTTTTCTGGACAAAACTTTGTTATGTAATTCATCCCCAACAGTTTGCCGTAGGCCCATGAATGAGGGGTCAAATCAACCAGCTTATTAAGAAGAGGTGTACTATGACTTTTACAAACGATCGGTGTACGATGTTTTAGGGTGTACAAAAAAGTGGGTGAAAAGTTCCATAGACTTAACATTAGGCTGAATTTTGTGAGGTTATAGCTCAGCATCAGAATGTCATAGACTTGGCGGTGGGCTCATATAGCTCAGCTTAGCAAGCAGCAACAAATGGTGACATTACAACTTCATAGCCACACCCTGGCTACCAGTAATAGTACCCTAGCAAATCACTCCATTGACTTACATTTGAGGTGAGAGGCATCAGAACACAGAAGAGACAAGTGGGTGACCCCTTTTGACTCAGACTGGCAAGCAGTCTTTAATTATTGCCGTAGAAACTGTCCAGCCATGCCCTAGCAACCAACATGAATTGGCTATATCTCAGCACCAGAACATCATAAAGACATGAGAGTTGGCTCTTTTGATTTACACACACATCCGTCTGTTGGTTTTACCCTGTTAACTGTCTAGCTACACCCTAACAACCATTTACTGTACCCTAACAACCATATAATAAAATGAATGAGCCATATGTACACAGCACTGTAGCAACATGTGAATGGGCTTATTGACTCAGGCTGTCAGTGGGCTTTAAGTATTGCCCTGACAACTTTCTGACCTCACCCTAGCAACCATTTAGATCACCCTAATAACGTCCTAACATTATGAATAAGCTAATATCATGTTAGTCATGTTAAAAAAGTTTAAATATTCCAGAGTTTTGCCATGGCAAGCACCACTCACATTTTCTAAAGGCAATGTATCTAGCTATACTTTGCCTTATGAAGCCATTTATATATACACACGCAGCACGGTCCTTTACAAGGGCGTGAACAAGAGAAAAGCAACACAGTTCCTAAATTAAGCGCGAATAAGAAGCCGGCAACACTGAAGCGTCGCGTCGTGTCTTTTAAGGTGGAATGGATAGCGACAATGAGAGGCCGGTAAATAAGCTGGATTCAGCCTCCTTTGCAATGATTGTTTGTTTCTCTTCTGAGCTTTCTGATCGATTTTTCACTGGTGTTTCAACCTCTGCAGCTCTAGACTTCTCTTCTTTCCAGTTGAGCAGAATCCTGTACTCCTATATGCAATGTATACTTAACCCTTACTTAATACTTAACAGGGATGCATTTGCGATGCACCAATAAAATATCAGTGAGGCAAAAATGCTCTTGCTTGTTGTTAGATTATTTAGTTATGAATATAGTAATGAATATAGTACTAATGAATATAGTTAACACCCCTCAAGGGTTAATGAGTTTTGATATCTCCTTTTGAACACCATATACTCTGTTGCATAAGGAAGTCTAGAATACACCCTGAAGCTGTTGTTTCTAACCATATATCATAATAAAATATAATCCAGCTATTTGATTGCTTGAAACAGTTTTAGGTGCATCCTGTTCTGTTCTATATAATCTGCTTCTGTTGAGGAAATAAATGAGCTTGAGTCAACCTCATTCTAGTATCTGTGTCTCATGCTCCCAGAGCTCTGCTGAAGATACCTCCTCATGACATCCAGTTGATCTGGTATTGAAGAAAATAGATGATACAAACACAGTAAACTAAATTATATTCGTACACTTGTTATCAGACTGGTATATGTTTTTGTGGTCATCAAAGAATACATTATCCATGCTCACCCCTTCCTACCTTTACTGAGTGAACAGGTGATCAATATTCCCATTTTTACGTAATCCCATGACCCTCCAATCACACGACATAAGCAACAACCATTCAAAAACCATTCAACTTGCTTACCTTGTTGAATCAGATTTCCGGTTGGGTGAAACAATGTCATGCAGTTAACGCGTTATCTGCTTTTGTTTTGCAACCCCAAATACGTCAATAAAGTAACCCATATATATGTAATAATTTTGTAAAACATCACATTTAATTTGTTTATTTATACTTACCTTACTTTGCTGAGGTCACTAGTAGCAAAAAAACAAACCTTAATGCATCCCCTTTTCATAATTTGTAACAATAACTTATCGTAATTATAATGAAAAGCTAAATATTCTTTTAGCTGATTATTTAATACACAGACTTCACCAGAACCATCTTGCTTAAGTAACCAACTTGGAGTTAACGTTTTTGGATTTTCCCTTGCAGGTTTTGAACCTAAAACCCTTTAGTGTTTACATTACACTTATGCCTTTGGCAGATGCATTTACAATTTATATATATATATTTTTGTGTAATTGTGTAAAGCACTTTGTGTGTCGTCACTTTGGCCAAATTATGTATGCAAGCATGAATTTACCAACAATATTAATCAATTGATTGACAGGCCTTACTAAATAGAAAATAACATTTAGTAACTGTCAATGCCTCTTTGTACCACACCATTACAGCCTCGTGTGAGCGTCAGAGAGCTTTGGAGAAAGATGTTTGAGGTTAATTTCTGGTCGAAACGATTAGAGGCTCAATTGTCTTAAAAGTTTAAAAAATAATAAAGTTATAACATGAAATAATGTACAGTTAAGGTTGTATGTTGTTGTTTTATATAGCTTAAGCGGTTATAATATTTACACCAGTTTACCTGCTGTTTATTACCTCACGGACAGACCGTGCTCAAACAGAACGATAAAGAAAACATTATGAAGAAAGAAGAAGCTTCAAAAGCTTGAAAAGAACATCACAACACTAAAGTGATAAAACATTAAACGTGGAAATACATGCACAATGTAAAAACAATGAGGGTAAGTAAAACTTTTATATTCAGTTTTGTCAGCAAGTTGCAGTTGGCCATCAAAATTCAAAATGGTGACATGCTCAAGGGCAAATTAGTTGCTACCTGCCAGCACCGGAATCAAATAAGCAACCTTCTGATTACAAGCCTGATATATGTAACAAATGACATATGCAACAAATGTGAGACATTGTGGCTTGATTTCTTTGAATAATCTTCATTTTTCATGACCAAAATAACTTTTAAAAATAACCATTCATCCTAATTTGCATTTAGGATAAATGTATGCAGTTATCCAAAGCAACTTACAAGGTATTACAAGGAAGTACATTCAAGGTATACAACTTATCAGTACATGTGTTCCCTGGGAATTAAATCCACAACCTTTGCTAACGCAATGCTCTACTAACTGAGCTACAGGAGCCTATGAGGAGCTTACAGATTACAAAACCAAGCTCATGTAGTTTGTCAGACAGACATTAAAGGTCAACACATTAAAAAAAACACAATAAAAAAAACACTAAATTTTATATAGTTTGCATAACAACGATAAGGACACCTAACAAAAGAATTTAAGCACAATTCAGCAACATATGCCAATCAACTCCTCCACACGCTGTTGTGTTGGAAACAACATTTAGGTTATAATTTGTCAACGCTTCTCTGAATCATTTTAGATCAACAAGTGCAAGTGATCACTGGGTGTCACAGTGGAGACGGGTTTCAGATTGTTTTTCTGATTGCCTCAAAACAATACAGTACATTTGCTTCAGATGTTTCACAAAGCCTCGCTCTGGCCACCAATAGTTGTACTGCGAATGTGAATTTTAAAGTATGTGTAAATATGTGCTACATGTTTGTGACTATTTGTCTGCAACCTTAAATTCATAACACATTATTGTCCACAAGTACAAATCTCAAGATTCAACTTCAGATTTTTATTTTACAAGTTTTCACATCCGGGCTGTGAGTGTACGTTTTTAGCTTACAAGTACGAATATTTATTGTACAGGTTCTCAAATTCAAATATACAAGCTCCCAAGTTTTGCTACCCTTTTACCCCCACAGACAAAAGCAAACACTGCAATTGACGGGGATCTGCAGGGCGTATTTTGTGTTTGGATGGGTTGCCCCACAACACCAGTCACTTCTGCATTCTCTAAATATAAGTATGTGGGAGTGTCGCAACTCTTAGGCTCTTGTGGGGGCCTGCTGTTTGGACGTCACACAGCCTAATTAATATTCATAAGATTAGCGTTGCCATAGTACACTCCAAATAAACTTGCTTGCTACTATTAGTCTAGAAACCAATCTACAGGATAAAGATAATACATATATTCTTAAGAGATGACACTTTTCAGTAATGTCAATTTATTAATGATCTTTGTTTGTATTGTTTGGGGTATTATTTTGACATTTCTCGAACACTAGATTTAAAACGATATCAGAGTCGTAACGTCTCTTGATGAATTGTATGCTGCGATTCTGTAGTTAGATGATGGGAGCTCTAACTAAATGGGTAAGTGTTTTTTTTTTTTACTTTTTTTATAACAGACAAGAACTTTGACAAACATGAACATTTGTGGATGTGACATTTTATTCTAAACCTGTACACTAAACGTCTCTATATGTCAGGGTTATTACCTGTTAGTTATGCTCGTGCTTAATTTGATTATTCGTGTTTATTTCTGTGGACGCGACTCTGTGCCATCAAGAGTTATATATACAAGCGATATCGAAAACGTTCTGTTTGTACATGTGCATTTTACATTTTTTAATCATAAGGAACTGGCGCTGATTTTCGCTGAAGGTCAAGCGTTTGTATTCGCTACGTTATTCATGGACAGATGCATCTGATTCAGAACGCATCATTGTCGCACGTAATGCTCTTGATATTACACACCGTTGTTAAATTAAAGGTGGATTCTATAAAATATTAAGTGTACTCCTGAATATTTTAAACCTATATGTATTCTAGAGAATATTACCAAACAAAAGATTCTAATGTTGCCCAAAAACTCCGTATACAGATGGCATATTAACAAGACAATATCATTAAATTGTTTACAACAGAGGATTAACCTTACATCTCACGTCAGATGCTCAAAGTCTTAGAGACATTTCCCAGACGGATTAAATTAAAGGATATGGGCTGGACTTACCCCCATGTCATCCAAGATGTTTATGTGTTTCTTTCTTCAGCCTTTCTGTATAGGAAAACAACCTTATCCTACCCGTTGATCTGAAACAACGTTTCAGAGATATAAGGACTGACCAGCTATAAATGTCCTAATATATCTGGTACACATGAAGGCCTACTCCTGGCTTAATCTATCCTTGTCTGTGAAACCTGGCCTTAGTATCTAATCATTAACAGCCACTTTTTCCATTAAACAAAAATCAAAACAGTCATTATTTACTGAATATGTTACGTCCTGGTGACGTTTACACCCCCTATAGGCCTATTTCATAACTTGAGGTATGTAAACTGGAAATAGGGAAATATCTTTCTGGTCAAGGTGCTAGTTTAATTCATTTGCATAACAATTGCATAGACAAAAATAATATGGCAATTAACATGCTCATATATTGCCCATATAACCCTAACTCAAAAAATAATTAAAACTAATTATCTTTCACAGCTTTCCCAGTGATGAAATTTGGATTTGATGTAGGTAAAATTCTTGGTAATGGTATTATCAAAATATCTATTAAAAAACAAAAAAATAATGCTTTTGGTTTATCTTTAATTGTGTTTATTGTGCGTTTTTACATTATTGGCCAATGACTCACACTCAAAATAAGAATGCAGGGAGGCAGACAAAGCATTTGTAGCCATTGTGGCTCTTAAGGTAAAAATGTTAAATAGATGCTGAATTATTTATCATATTATCATGTCTAGTATTAACACTATTAATAATCATGGTTATTAATTTTACAGTTATTCTCAATACATCAAAAGCCTAAATATTAATGTCAAAAGCTGTTTAAAATGAAAGCAACTTGCACTGACATTTCTTAAAATACATCAGTGCCATTGTTTTGTCCGAAAGGTGCACACCATTAACATTTATAAAAAGCTACTTAAATGTTCTAATTTAACTAAGGCAGGGATAGTTCACCCCAAAATTAATACTTGCTGTGTGGTGTAAGACCTATGCTCACACTACTGCTGCTCTTGCTTCTAACATTTTGACTTTGTCAGCCAATATGGAAAAGGCATCTTAACACTTTAAAAATTTGCTTCAAAAACTTTTTCACAAGTACGAAGATTTGCTACTGATAATCCAAACACAGACATGCTGTGACATGCAAATAACATTCTGTAACATTCCCCAAAAGAAAATCCAAACAGGTGGAGCAAATGTTGTTTGATTGAAAGCTCTGATAACATGCCACATAAAGACCAGCTTACATCAAACCTAATGCTAGATTATAAATGTTAGCGGTAATCTTATTGGCTCATTGGCAAATTACACGAGGGCCAGTCAGCTTGCACTATATACAGTAGGCATGCAAGCTGATTGGCTGGAAGTACACAGGACCAGGACCCTATACCTCTCGAGTTTTGATGAATAAACTTTTTTGCTTGCTTTATAATTCTAAAACATCTATAGCCATGACATTAGCCTCTTTGGACTATCAACAGTTTAAAATTATGTATTTCTATGCACTTGAACGTCTGAACATAGCTGACTTAAACTTACTGATGGCTTTTTAAAGGTTTCTTGCCTGTGCAACAGCAAACCGTGTCTTAGGTGCAGATGCTGCCCACAGAACAAGAACTCAACTGTAACCCGAATCATATATGCCTTCATCTTGCTGCTTGGCACCATCGTTGCTTGTGTTATGTTGTCACCTGGGGTTGAGCAGCAACTTAAAAGAGTAAGTTAAATCTTAGTATCAGCATCATTATACACAATACAATAATCTAAGAATATCACCGTACAGTACATGCAGGCCTACTGTATGTACCATAAGAAGCTAATAATGTGTCTTAACATTGTGAAGTAGGATTTATTTATTTATGAACCTAATGTACACACTAATGGGACATTTATGACTTAAATTAAAGTGAATAAACAAATGTACTGTAAAATATTAAAAGCAGTTCTGTATTTTTAAGTTTCAAGACAAATAAACTTAATAAAATAATTCTCCATTCTCAGATACCTGGCTTGTGTAATGGAGGAGCACAGTCCAACATCCCTGGAATGGAGGCAATTGTCCAGTGTGACTTTTTCATTGGTTATAAGGCTGTGTATCGGGTTTGCTGTGGCATGAGTTTGTTTTTCTTCACATTCTCCCTGCTTATGATCAATGTGAAAAACAGCCAAGATCTTAGAGCTGCAATCCACAATGGGTCAGACCAATATTAAAGCATTGTTTTATATTTTCAGAAATGTAGTTTAATTTTCTATTTAAATTACAAAAGTCAGTCATTTGTAATTAAGGGGTTCCCCACTTGAAGTCTATGGCAGCCCATTGAACAATATGATAAAAAGTTTTTTTTCATTTTATGAAGTTTATTTAACAAAGTTCGGGAAAGACACGGTTGTGCAATCCAACCAATTAACGTGCAAGGGTGTGAATATATATAGCCATCCCATGATAGTTTTGCAGCATCTCTCCACCACCCCATCGCCTCACTTTTGGCTGGTATCTGCCTCAGTCAAGGATAGGAGAGTACTCTGGGTTCGGGCCAAATTCCAAGCTCGGAGCCCTCCCCTTGGAAAGCACGCCAAATATGCATTTATGATAATTTGCGATTACATGGTAGCGTGAATTTGTGAATATGCTCATAACTTTTCACTCGTAAATCCTAGAAACAACGTTCTTCCTCCCTCTGGTTCCTTGGCTCACGCTGATTCTAACCCCTATTACGTCATTTTCCATCATGAAATTTTTCCTCCATTATGAATTTTCCGAACTCCTCCTAGGGTGTTTGTCTGCTTTGCACAAAATTTGGTTCATAGAATCTAGGGACAGTGATGACAAAAAGTTATTAAAAGTTTTCAGTACACCCAACCATTCTCGTATACAGTTTTAATAAATTTCACAAACACACCTAAATGGATATGAGGCTGTATCTTTTATGCAAAACTTATAACTTATGCATTGACATGACACTTTGTACATGCCATCTGTAACGAGGAGGCACACACATGAGGATCCATCTGCAGACTTTTATTCATAAACCAGGTAGACAGGGTCAAACAACAGCAAACAGGAATCATGGAGACAAGGCAGAAGAGTAAACGTAATCCAGGCGTGGGTTGGGGCAGGCAGCAAGCAATCATAAACATAAGGCAGTCCGTGAATCAGGGCAGGCAGTGAGGAATCCAAAAACCAGGTAAACAGTCCAAGAAACGGCAGGCAGCAAACAATCAAATAATCCAACAAACAATCGAGTAATCTAATCAACAGTAGAAACCGCTCAGAAATGTCACCGGGGCAAAACAAGACTTTGCAGTGAGCATATGCACACCAGGGGTTTATATACACACAGAGTTAATGAGGTTCATGTGACAAACAGGAAATGATCAGGAACAGGAAGTGGTCAAACCCAGGTATGAAGCATTATGGGAAATGTAGTTCAAGCTAGCATTAGTACTCAGGAGATGGCTCCCGATGGCGGTGTGGAGGAGGTGGAGCAGGGACCTCCTCCGTAATAGAACCCCCCTGCGAGCGCCTCCTGGCGCGAGGAAAAAAGACGACGTCGGGGTCATCCGCGAGGTCGAGGGGCCGGCTTTCCCGGATGCGTCCTGTGGAATTCCTTAGTAAGGGTGGGATCCAGAATGTCCGCAGCATCCACCCAGGAACGTTCCTCCGGACCGTACCCCTCCCAGTCAGCCAAATACTGGATAATGCGACCCCGACGCCTGGAGTCAAGTAGCTCTTGGACCTGGTACACCTCCTTGCCGTCTATCTTGATGGGGGGTGTCTGTACCCGGCGTCCCACCACGGATTCTCCAACCGGCCCACCAGCAGGTTTAAGGAGTGACAAATGAAACGTGGGAGAAATGCGATAATTACTAGGGAGTTGCAACCGAAATAAAACTGGTGTGATCTGTCTAATAATTTTGAAAGGGCCCACATACCTGGGGTTGAGCTTCTTGCAGGGGAGTTTAATACGTAAGTTTCTGGTGGAAAGCCATACCCATTGGCCCGGAGAGAAGACAGGGCCTGGACGCCGGTGTCGGTTAGCCTGCTGAGTCTGACGTCTCACAGCGTGTTGGAGATGGGAATGCGCTTGGTCCCAAACCATTCTGTGACTGCTGGAAGGTCAGTGGGTTCTCCAGACCAGGAGAACAGAGGTGGCTGGGAGCCCAGGATACATTTAAAAGGTGTCATCCCTGTAGCAGGCTTGACCAAAGAGTTCTGTGCATATTCCGCTCACATTAAGTAGCGGCTCCAGTCGTTCTGATTCTGATGACAATAGGATCTTAGGAAACTAATAATCTCTTGATTTAACCGCTCTGTTTGCCCATTGGATTGTGGATGGTAACCCAAGGTGAGACTTATGTTCACATTTAAACCTTTAAATAATTGCGACCAGACTTGTGATGTGAATTGGGGACCTTGGTCCGAGACAATGTCCTCGGGTAATCCGTAGAGCCTGAATACTTGATTTATGAGCAACTTGGCGGTCTCAGAAGCATTAGGTAAGTTGAGGAGTGGGACTAAGCGGCAAGCCTTGGAGAAACGATCAATTATAGTGAGTATAGTGGTGTTTCCAGACAAATTCGGTAGATCTGTAATGGAGTCTATGGATATGTGTGACCAGGGACGGTGAGGGACAGGGACTGCCTGGGAGTTTTGGAGGTTTGACAGGTGGTACAGTTCTTCACGTAGGTGACTGTGTCTGAGGCTAAGGTTGGCCACCAAAACCGGTTCTGGAGTAAATGAATAGTAGCCGTTATTCCAGGATGCCCGGAGCTAGGGGACTCATGAACTTGAGACATTAGGCGCTGACGGTGGGTTTCAGGAACAAACGTTAGATTTTCTGGGCATTCGAGTGGTGGAGTAACCTCAGTATTTATCAAATTAATCTCGGTAATTATATCCCACTGCACCGGAGCTAAAAGTAGGTTCTCGGGAAGTATAGTCTCATAATTACTGGGAATTACTTTAACATTCTTTGTGCCTGGTCGGTAGGTGACAGTAAAATGGAAACGAGTGAAGAACAAAGCCCATCTTGCCTGTCGTAGGTTTAACCATTTAGCTGTTCGCAGATACTCAAGTCTTGTGGTCAGTCAAGATGGTGAAGGGATGAGCTGCACCCTCTAGCCAATGCTGCCACTCCTCAAGAGCCAACTTGATTGCCAGTAACTCCCTATTCCCAACATCAGTTCCTCTTGGCTGAAGAGAGTTTTCTGGAAAAGAAAGCACAGGGAAACATTTTAGTGGAGTGCCTTGACGTTGTGAGAGGACTGCCCCTACTCCAGTGTTTGAAGTGTCCACCTCCACAATAAACGGTTGGTCTGGGTCAGGTTGCTTGAGAATGGGCACAGAGGTGAAACGAGTCTTTAATTCGTCGAAAGCAGCCAGTGCCTTGGAGGTCCAGAATAAACGTGACTTCTTGTTTTTTGTGAGGACTGTGAGAGGTGCTGCCACAGAACTGAATCCTCTGATAAACCTTCGATAAAAATTTGCGAATCCTAAAAAGCTTTGCAGTTCCTTGATCGTTTGAGGGTGTGGCAATTCCGTAACTGCTATCACCTTCCTTTCATCCATGGCCACCCCTTTTTGACTGATAATGTAACCCAAAAAAATGTGCTAGTGCAGTGAAACTTGCATTTTTCTTTCTTGGCGTACAACTGGTTCTGAATCAGACGTTTTAACACTGCCCTTACATGCTCGATATGTTCATTTAAGGTATCTGAATAAATGAGAATGTTGTCTATGTAAACGATCACCTATCTGTCAAGCATGTCTCTGAAAATGTCGTTCATGTAGGACTGAAAAACAGGGTTAGGGTTAACTATTTTCTAGGCCGAAAGGCATGACTAAATATTCATAGTGTCCACTATTAGTAGAAAATGCAATCTTCCATTCATCCCCCTCTTGTATACGGATCAGGTTATATGCACTACGAAGATCCAGCTTTGTGTAATATGTTGCACGACGTAACTGCTCTAGGGCCAAAGGAACTAGGGGAAGAGGGTAACGAAACTTAACAGTAATATCGTTGAGACTTCTGTAATCTATGCAGGGTCGTAAGCCACCGTCCTTCTTCTTCACAAAGAAAAACCCTGTGGCTACCAGGGAGTTGGAAGGCCTGATAAACCCCTTTCCTAACTCTTCCTGGATATACTCTCTCATGGCTTCGGATTCGGGCTGTGATAATGGGAAGATTTTAACTTTAGGTAATATGGCTCCTGGGATGAGATCGATGGCACAGTCTGTGGCTCGGTGTGGGGGAAGTCGAAGGGGAAGCTCCCTTCTTACTGAAGGTCTCTCATAGATTGTGATATTCGGAAGGTAGACCTGTCTTATCAGATCATGTTGTTTCTCCTGGGGCACTGGAGCAGACACTGGTGGAGTTATTTTGGTTAGACACTGATTTGTGCAATGAGGTGACCATTTAACAATTTGACCCTCTCTTCAGGAAATTGCTGGGTTGTGAGATTGTAACCAAGGCAGTCCAAGTATCAAGAGATATTTAGGAGAGGTTATAACATAGAAGCGGCGTTGCTCAGAGTGAATGGCACCAACCTGAAGGTTTAGCTCATCGGTGGTTTGTTGAATTCGGCCCCTTCCTAAGGGTTGACCATCTAGTGCTTCCACCGCTAAAGGGTAAGTACAAGGAGTTAGTTTGATCTGGTGCTGTTTCACAAATTCTTGGGAAATGAAATTTCCAGCCGCCCCGGAATCAATCAGGGCCTGGACAGAAATACTTTGGTTAGCTGAGGTTACTGTAACTGGAACTCTTACAATTTAAGGTGAGGGAGGTTTTACTGACAAAGTACTTACCAAGCTAGGGTCACGAGCAGGGTGATTTGGGCACAACATTTTAATGTGAGCTGGTTTTCCACAATAGAGACATAGTTGGTATCGCATCCAGCGCTCTCTCTCTGATGGGGTTAGTCGAGTAAACCCTAGCTGCATGGGTTCGGGTGGTTCAGGTGCTCTGGACTGATAGCGTGAAGTAGAATAGTTAGAGCGTTGCAAACGTATAAGGTGATCCAATCGGATGGTGAGCTCGATAAGTTCTCTCAAGTCTGGAGAGCGTAATCAACAACAGTCTGGTTACTTTGATTCAGTAGCAGTAGTTGTTCACCGGGATTTCTTCCCTCGGCTGGGTGATCAAATACCTCTTGGAATTGCCGTAGGAAAATCTTGAACGTGGGAAAACTTGTGCCGTCCACCCTCCATATGGCAGTAACCCAGTCCAAAGCTCTCCCAATGAGCAGTGAACTAACAAAGGCAATACGGCTGGAATCGGTGGGGTATAGAGTGGGTTGTTGTGAGAGATATATGGAACACTGTAAAAGGAAACCTTAACATTTGGCAGGGGTTCCGTCATACTTCTCGGGGAAGGCCATGCGTGGGCTGATTGGGGTGGATGGGACCATTGGAATCATAGCTGTGACCGGTTGTGGACGAGGCGTACTGGAACTGGGGGTAATACAGGTGCCTCGAATTGTCTGTACTAATTCCTCAGTCAGCATAGTCAAATGGGTCAGCTGCCACTGCTGAGCAGCTAGTTGGGCGGCTTGATTAGCTACCTTCATGGTCAGATGGGACACCGCTGCTGGGTCGCTATTCGGCAAAGTCTTCTGTAACGAGGAGGCACACACATGAGGATCCATCTGCAGACTTTTATTCATAAACCAGGTAGACAGGGTCAATCAACAGCAAACAGGAATCACGGAGACAAGGCAGAAGAGTAAACGTAATCCAGGCGTGGGTCGGGGCAGGCAGCAAGCAATCATAGACATAGGGCAGTCCGTGAATCAGGGCAGGCAGCGAGGAATCCAAAAACCAGGTAAACAGTCCAAGAAACAGGGCAGGCAGCAAACAATCCAATAATCCATCAAACAATCTAAACAGTAACGAATAATCTAATCAACAGTAGAAAACGCTCAGAAATGTCACCGGGGCAAAACAAGACTTTGCAGTGAGCATATGCACACCAGGGGTTTATATACACATAGTTAATGAGGTTCATGTGACAAACAGGGAATGATCAGGAACAGGAAGTGGTCAAACCCAGGTATGAAGCATTATGTAGTTCAAGTAGTTCAAGCTAGCATTAGTACTCAGGAGATGGCTCCCGCTGGTGGTGCGGAGGAGGTGGAGCAGGGACCTCCTCCGTAACATTATCACAGGTATGACCTACTTTTGCGAACTAGTCCTAGGTGTTTCACTAAACCCTTGTAAAACTAATGCTATACAAATCTCTGGACTCTCTAAGTCAATAATTGTCAAAAGTTAAACTTTCTAATTTTGAAAGCTATAACAGGGCTGTTTTAAAAATTTGGCGTGGCAAAGTTTACCAATAAGTCTATATTTCCTAAACACATTGAATCAGATGATCTAACTGAGCTTATAGGTGGCGCTATGACAGTTGCAAATATTAAAAATGGGACATTTCTAATAAATTGTAAATTGTAAAAATGTATTTAAACACCTGCTAATTAATTACTAATATCTTATATCTAATTACACAAAGGTCTTAAGGTGCTTAAACACTGATAGTTGCTCCTAATAGTTTTCTTCTTCTTCTGCCATTGCATCTATGGTAGCCTGTAGAACCTTATGTAGGAAAGTTATGAAATTTGGCACAGAGATACAGAGGACAGTCTGAAATGTTATTGGAACAATCATGAAATATACAGATCTGGAAAACTTAAGACACTAATGCAAAATTATCAGTTTCTTTGGTTTTACTCTTAAATGGTATGCATTTAAATAAAATGAACATAACAAACTATGTAAAATAAATAAAATGAACATAACAAACATGACAACATTTTTTCCAAATTACAAATAAACATAATTTTATTCATTTTTTTATTCATTTAGAGCATTTATGTGCAGAAAATAAACTCTGGTCAAATACTAATACTAACACAATACTAATGTCTTAACTTTAATGTCTTAAAGGAAGATTTAAAAAATTAATTTAGTGGAATAATTTAGTTTTTTAATCACAGCTATCATGTGTCTTGGCATGCTCTTCACCAGTCTTTCACATTACTGTTGGGTGACTTTATGCCATTCCTGGCACAAAAATTAATTGTTGTTTGAATGTAGTGAGAGATGTAGTAGAACAAACAGAGTTTGGGAGATTATTCCACCAGGAAGGAATAGTCAAGATGAACCTGCGAACAAGTGATAGCATGCCCTTTGAAGAGGGTATTACCAGGCAACGTTCTTTCGCTGACCGTAGGGATCTGGAAGAGGTGTTAATGTGAATGAGTTTGTGAAGGTAGGTTGGTGCAGAGCCAGTAGTGGTTTTGTATGCAAGGAGTAGAGATTTGAACTTGATGCGCGCAGGAACTGGTAGCCAGTGAAGGGCAATGAGAAGTGGTGTGACATGGGCCCTTTTAGGTTCTTTGAAGACCAGTCAAGCTGCTGAATTCTGAATTAGTTGTAGTGGTTTGAGTGCCCGTGTTGGAAGGCCGGCCAGCAGAGCATTGCAGTAGTCCAGCCTTGAAATGACAAGGGCCTGGACAAGGAGCTGTGTTGCATGTTCAGTGAGGTAAAGCTGGATTTTTCTGATGTTATACAAGGAAAATCGACATGAGCGTGTTGTTTTGGCATTGTGGTCAGAAAATGTCAGCTGGTCATCAAAGACTACACCAAGGTTTCTGGCTGTCCTTGTTGGTGTTAGGGTTGTGGAGACAAGCTGGACAGTGAAATTTTGTAAGGGAGTTGGTTTATCTGGAAAGACGAGGAGTTCAGTCTTGGCTAGGTTGAGTTGTAGGTGGCGTTTTGTCATCCAGGTCAAGATGTCTTTAAGACAGGTGTATATGCATGCCATTACTGTGTGGTCATCAGGGTGGAAGGAGAAGAAGATCTGTGTATCATCAGCATAGCAGTGGTACGAGAAGCCATGTGATTGGATAATAGGACCTAATGATGTGGTGTAAATGGAGAACAGAAGGACCAAGGACTGATCCTTGAGGATCCTCCAATGACTGACTAAGTTTGTCTGTGGTGCAGTTGAGTGTAAAAATGAGGTCTAATTGGTTGACTGATTTGTGAGTCCCTGAAGTCTTGGGGTAGGAGAGGCCAAATGAGGCGAGTAGCTCTTGAAAGCCTGCAGCATGGGGTTTCTCTAGGTGGATGTTGAAGCCCCCAAAGACTATGAATGGGCTGCCATCCTCAGGGAAGGAGAGAAGCATGCCAAGCTCCTCTAGGAAGTTGTATAGAGGACCTGGGGGACAGTAAACTACATGACGCGACATGAATTTGTGAAGGAGAAGTGATTGTAACAGCATGATATTCAAAAGATTGATTAAACAATAGTGGAGGCAATGGAGTACATTTCCAGTTATTTGATATTAGCAAACCTGTTCCTCCACCCCTGCCAGTTTGACGAGGAGTGTGAGAGAAAGAGTAGTTGGTGGAGAGAGCAGAAGGGGTTGCTTTATCAGTCTTACTGAGATCTGAGTCCAGATCTCAGTAAGATCTAATATGTTTATAGTGGAATGGGAGGTGAAAGCAGAGATGAAGTCAGCCTTGCTCACTGCTGACTGGCAATTCCAGAGACCTGCTGATAGAGATAGAGGTGAAGGGGAGAGAGAACGAATGGGACTAAGGTAAGAGGGGCAACAATGTTTCTTGTGTGCTGGGCGAAAACGATGCCTTTTGTGAAGGCCGGGAATATACTGGAAACATAAACATTCCTCTAGACAGCTTTAAAAGACTGACTCCCATGAGTAAAGTTTCACTTTTACATATAAATGAACTCAAACAATTTTCTCTTTATTTAAAAAAAAACATTTTAATGAAATGTTACATAAAACAGATGAAGACATGAGAAAACACCATACAGATATAACAGTGCTCATCCAGTCAGAAAACTGCCAATAAAACACAAATTCAAAATGAATAAAACAAATACATTGAACAAATGCAATGAATGAAACAGTGCATGTATATGGAAGCTCCGTGTTAACATGCTGTGTTATGGCCAAGAACATGGTATGCATGTGGAATACATATTTTCAATTAATCCTTTTTCATGACTTTTTATGACATTTTATAATATGAAGTACACTGATTAGTCTCATTTAACGTCGGCATCCTAGCCAAAACATCCCTGATTGGATTATGTCAGCCATCAGGCTAACATAAAATAAATATAAACTCACCAGACCCAAATTAAAAGTAGTTATTACTATAAATCAATACTGAAATCATAACAGCACTGATTATGACGCTGCAAATATATAAAACTTTAAATCAGAATACTGATTACATTTTAAATTATGTAAACTCAATTTTGAATGAAATGAAATCATTTCTTAATATTTTCAATACCAGACTGAAGACGTTTACATACCATTCCTCTCGACAGCTTGAAAAGACTGAAGATAAAATGGCTGACTTGGCAATTTATATCATAAACACGTGACTTGTAGTTGTCCTCATATTACTGCTTCTCGGATTCACCGAGATATGTTTTTACAATTTAACATTATTAAAAATAATAACTAATAAATTAAAACAAAATAAAATGCAAGCATTTTGGAAACATTCATAGTTTTTTTTAGTTTCTTTCTCTGTTCTGAGCTTTGTGATATGGTGCAATTTCTTGATGAAAAACAACAGAAGATGGGTAGACTGTGGTTATACAGAAACAGGACATAAACAGCAACAAAACTTCGGTAGACTCATGTTTAATTAATACTAAGGGGCCTAAAGTGTGACATAAAAGTATCCTCCACACCATAACTGCCATCTATCCTCCACACCATAACTGCCATCTAAAATGATATATTGCAAGTCCACAGTGCTGTGTCTTTGGGAGCAAAAAAGCAGATACAGAAAACACAAAATTACCCCTTATGGCCCCCTAATGAATCAAAACAATTGGTCTGTGTGAGAAACTTTTAAAGATGTTGATGAACAATTTGCAAAAGTTTTTTCTGAAGTGGCTGCTAATTATAACCTCCAATGACTGACTTTGTTTTACGGTTATGAAAATGTTTGAAATGTGTCTTTATTAGGTAAAAGTTTCAACACTTCTCATATCCATCTTTTCATCAGCTTCTGGTTTTTCAAAATTGGAGCTATGGTTGCAGTAACTGTTGGTGCCTTCTATATTCCAGAAGGACCGTTCAACAAAAGTAAGAATTTAATTTGTTTTATAAACATATACAGGGCAAAGCTGAAAATTGGACTCATCAGAGATGGCCTTACTCCAGTCCTCTATGATCTAATCCTTATGTTGTTTTGCAAACCTCAGCCTGGCTCTTCTTTGCCTTTTATTGATGAATGGCTTTTTTCTAGCTTTGCATGAATTTAGCCCCGCCTCTAGCAGCCTGTTTCGAACCGTCCTCACTGTGCACTTTCCCCCAGCTGCCATTTGCCATTCTTTTTGTAGGTCAGTTGATGTCATTCTATGTTTTTTAATTGACATTCAAGTGAGGCATCTCTTTTAGTGGAGAGTCATTTTCGCCCTCTACCGGTCTGTTGTTTTGTTGTCCCCAGTGTCTGCAGCTTGACCTTGTTCTTATGAACCACTGTCTTTGACATTTTAAAGATGGAAAGAACCTGACACACACTGTATCCCCCTGCTACTGCAAAACTTTTCTTAGACAGATAGACAGACAGACAGACAGACAGACAGATTGTCCTTAGATTCTAAATAGTTTAATCTGTGTCTTTAGTTTCCCTTGTATGTATACTCCCTTGTTTTGTGCAGTCCTTGTTTTTGGTATAGTGTTTTTAGTTCTCCTGTGTTCCTGAGTTTGTTATTAGAAGTATATTTTGAAATTATCATTGGATTTCTCACATTGTGACATTATGTATGTATTACTCCTGGTCATCTAATGGTTAGATGGAGATTTTGAGAGACCTACAAGCCACAGTGTCTCAGTATCACAGTGTAAAGCACCCACTGTGATGCTCTGGGGTTGCTTTAACAAGGCAAATTCATGTTTTGTGAAGGCCGCATGAATCAAGCCACATACAAGGTTGTCCTGTAAAAAAATTGCTTCCTTCTGCTCAGATAATGTTCCCCAACTCCATGCAACACAGCCAGGTCAATCAAGGTTCAGATGAACGATCACTAGATAAAGATCCTACTATGGCCAGCCCAAACAAAACACCCGAACCCCATTGAAAACATATGGAATGTGGTCAAGAGGAACATGGATGGTCACAAGCAATTTTTGTGCCAGGAGTGGCATAAAGTCACCCAACAGCAAAGACTGGTGGAAAGCATGCCAAGACACATGAAAACGTATTTAATAACAAACTTTATTAAAATAAAATTTAATAACAAAATATATACAGGAATATCTAACTACCAAACGGTACTAAACTAAGTAAAGGTGGAAAATAAAATGCAAAGAATGCAAAATGGCAATGTTTACTGAGAATAATGGTCTCAGTTGTCTGATAATGTGGATACCTTATTCCTAACTAAACAAATATCAAATACAACAAAAAATAAAACAAATATAACAAAAATCTGATAAGCACTTATTTCAAATTTAGATAAACATACACTGATAATACACTAATGCCAAAGTCTCTGGAAAGAGGTTTGGTTACTGATATTTATGTTTCATGTGGTCAAGTGAGCACATGGTGGCAACCTCTTCCACTGGTCAGGTTGGGTCATGTTTCAGTGGGAAAGGAGTCAGATTCTGTTTCAGCACCCTTGAACACAAAGCTGTTGAGGCCCTGAAGTTGGTACAGAAGAATCTGAAACATGCAGACTTGGGGGCTTTGATTAGTTGTTGATGTCAGAAGGGGCCTACAGGGTTTTCTCCATGTGGAACTCATTTGGATAATATAAGTGCGGTAATATAAAAAGGTTTTATCTGTTCATTTCTGACCTTCCAACTCACTTGTAAAATACATTACACAAATTTATACCTTACAAACATGACAGCAAAATGTTAAAGTATCATGCATGCATTCATTCCATGAGTTGGCATGCACTGGAGGTCTTCATGAGTCCAATAATTTGCACCTGAAGAGGAGCGGAAGTGTGTTATGCGGAACTGACCCAGATCTGTCTCTTATTTTAAATGGTCCCATTCAGTGTTTTTCTTGCCAGGCTAGCCCCCTGCTGCGCTAATGCTGGCTCCAACACCACCTGAGGGTCTACTCACAATAAGGCACCCAATGCAACTGGCTGAATAAAACACCCTGACTGGAGCCTCCCCACACCCCACTACTTCTGGCTTGGTTCAGGGAGCCATTACATCATCCCTGAGCCAGCCAATGATGCGAGAATGCTATCGTTCTTCGAGCAGAGATTGCCATCTTTCTGGTAATAGAGTCTGTCCTTCTAGTCGAGATGCATAAGGGCTTTTAAAGCCCTTATTTTATCATACCCAAAAAGGGGGAGTGATGCCAGTAAAAGGTCTGTTTCTGTCTCCCTGCATCTTTACCAAAGTTGCTGAGGCTTTTAGAGGCTCCTGGGATATATGGCGGCTGTTGTTCCTCTTGGGTTAATGCATGTCAAACCACTTCAGCACTGGCTTCACACTCGAGTCCTAAGGAGGGTGTGGCACTGCTGCTCTTAGCGTGTTGCAATTACACCTGTGTTGATGGCATGCTAGCCCCTGGTCAGACTTGGAGTTCTTATGAGCAAAAGTCCCACTGGAACAGGTCTTGAGGCTGGTCGAGGTGATGACAGACACCTCGGGCTGGGGTGCAATATGCACTGGACATGTGGAGTGTCTGGGCTGTGGATGGGTCCCTACCTGCAATGGCCATCAACTGCCTAGAGTTGCTGGCAGTCCTGCTTGCTTTGAAGTAGGAGTGTTGCAATAAGCCGGAATTGACAATAATCATATGAATAACCATGATTATTGATATTATGTTAATACTACACATATGATAATATTCTGAATAATTCAGCACCAGTACCTGGTTGACACTCCAACACAGTAGGTGGTGCTATAATAAACAAATCAAAGCTGAATTGACAGCATTATTGTTGTTTTCATTTCAAGAAATATCATGATTACTGTGAATGTTACTGTAACAATGTTACTGTGAATTCACAGTAACAATAGCCAATTTTAGCCAATGTAGCAAAAATCTGAAACTGAAACTGATATAAACAGTTAAAAGTTGGGAGACCAGTGGATGTATCACTTGTCTTGGCACCTTTCCCCTTTCCATTTAGCTTGCCCATTTTGAGGTGATATTTGTGTAGTTTGGTCAACAATCCTCTCTGTGTTCGGTGTATGTTGACAAATTTTTCATCATTACAACTTTTTAGTGGCAGGCCTGGCAGGTAAGCTTTTTCACCAGGCCTGGTAGTTGTGTTAATGGCCCTTTCAGGTAAGCCCCTTTACCTGTGCTCCTTAACTATGCTCCATACATAGTGATTCTCTTTATGTAATCCCATATGCTGCATTTTCCATAGACAGGGTTCCCTCAAGGTAAACCCAGTGCTTCCCCCCCAGTAAAGCTCCACTCATGCTTTTGTCCAAAACAACAAATGCAGAAGTATTCAACATTTTAGGGCTGTTCCATTCAACCATAAGTGTACTGCAAAGTGGACTTCACAAGGTTTTTCTCATCTTAAGTGAGATTCCAGTCAGAAGGGAGTAATAATGTTCAGTTTGAAGGGAACTGCAGATGGCACAGAAAATAATGGATCATCGATAGATCACTTCACAGATGGACATGGAAAATCATCTAATTGTGTGAAAGAAAACCATCGATTATGACCTTGGATTAAGAACACATATACACAGTAAACCAAATCAAAGTGTATTTTCATAATCCCTGACAGTTACAGTACAGCTTCAAATCTGTTAGTCAGTTAATAGCTGCAACTGTCAGATAAATATACAACCATATAATAAACATAAGTTTTAATTATATGTATTAGATACATGCCCAAAATCTCCTGAAATTATATGTTTATTGAAGGGATGAAGACATTGAATGACTATTGTGAGGCACAGTCATACTGACCTTTTGCGCCACCAACTGGCAAAACGTTCAGAGTTTTTAAATACTGATTCTAGGGCATTTATGGGGTTGTCACTAAACGGGAAATACTGGCAAGACATTAGAAATTGCTAACTTGCGAAGGGATGTTTGATATCTCAGATGGTGTTGCTATGGGGAGGCAATATATATATGGGAAAAAGGGAAACAGGAAGTGTTTCATATGAGTGATTAGTTCAAACTTGGGCTGTATGTTTGGTCCTAGGGACTGATGATATAGAGGTGGCTATTGTGGGTCGCAGTCATTTTAAACTTGGTCAGAAAAAAAAATACCTATTGAAGATGCTAAATTGTGAACAGATTGTTGATATCTTTAATGACAGAGAGGCAATCAATTTATGGCAATAAATGGAAAAGGAAGTGTCTCATACCTTCTTCATGCATTGAGTGATTTACATCAAACTTGGGAAATATGTTTGGTGTTGATGACATTGAAATGATTATTGTGAGTCACAGATATAATGCCAACAATTTAAAATTGTTGTAAAATTGTAACTTAAAATTGACTTTAAATACTCGTTAATACATGGTATTTACTGAGTTAAATGCATGTTCCCACTGTGCATTGTTTTCACAGAATCTTCTTGTGGTGACGGTGCTGTAGTGCATGGGCTCATCATTACTGCTTACAGCTATATTTTATATTATTATCAGAGTGACCCTGCTGTTACCTTTCTTTGATGATGTTGTAGGCCATTCCAAATAGCAATTATTGTCAGCAAAGTGTGCTTTAATGAATATCCTGTGCTCAGGGAGTAGGGAGCAGTACTAGTGGTACAGAAATTGCACACTGCACATTTGATTAGGCATATTGCTAACAAACCATTAAAACTGTATGGCAATAAACTTTATAATAAAAAATAAACTAAAGCTCTGCTTTAATAAAATTAGTTTGAAGCCCAAATGTTTTTGTACATATTTGAATTCTTCTGTACGCAACAAACATTTCTGTCTTTTTCTTAAGTGTGGTTTATTGTTGGAACTTGCGGGGCTTTTTGCTTTATTCTAATCCAGCTGGTTCTTCTCATCGACTTTGCCTACTCATGGAATGAGTCCTGGGTTAATAAAATGGAGAACGAAAATACAAAAAATTGGTATATAGGTAGGTATAATATGTAAAAATATAATTAACTACAATGCAATTAGATCTGGGATTTTTCTAGATTGCTGTATATAATTTTGGCTATGTTTTTGGTTCTTTTTTAGCCTTGCTATCAGTTACAGGCCTGAACTACGCACTATCCTTTATGTCTGTAGTCCTCCTCTATAACATCTACACTAAGGCAGAGAGATGTGTTCTCAACAAATTCTTCATTAGCTTCAACATGTTTTTATGTGTCATAGCTTCTGCTCTGTCTGTACTGCCTAAAGTGCAGGTATTTTCAATGTTTTGTCTGAATCTTAGCAGAATATGTAATATATATCATGTAAACATATGTCACTATTTCATAGATATCAAAGTCTCTGCAACATTTGTTTCAGACTTTTGTAAAAACTAAGGTATTTGTTAGTTTTTGGTTTATGTACACTGTAAAAAAACTTTTGCTTTAAATTTTAAGTTTAATCAGTGTGGCTGTGCAAGTTATTTCAACTTACTCTTTGTAATCTTCACTGGTCTTGAGTTGCTGTAACTTATTACAAATAGCTAAAAAATTGTTTATTTATTTTTATGTTACACCAGTCAGGATTTAAACTATTAAGCTGAAATGACTTGCTAGAGGCGGAAGCCAAGTTAATTAAACATAAAAAATTTAAGGTAGCAACGTTTTTTTAACGTGAATATAAAACAACAAAAAAGCAACAACTGATTATCTCACTCTGTGACAATTCTTTTGGCACCTCTCCTCACCCCAACAAAACTAAATTTTATGAAACTCAGTAATTACAATAATTACAGGTCAATAATTACAGTTCATGTTGAGTCTCAAGCTGTATTAGATAGATGCCGAGCTAAATCTGTTTACCTTCATAAAATTAACAAATTCCTAATATCAGTGTTGTTTTTTAGCATCTATGGTTCCTTTGTATTTTATATTTCTGTAAAATAGAATGTATTTATTTAATATTCTAGGAATACCACCCTAGATCTGGTCTTCTTCAGTCATCCATCATGACATTGTACACAATTTACCTTACCTGGTCAGCCATGACCAACGAGCCCGGTAAGTTGCTTCATGGGGGGTTCTAAACATCATAAATTACACTAAATAATTACATAAATCATGTTTGGGGTGTCATAACATTTTCCTTTGGACATATAATTGTATTATACAAATACTGCATGGTACGTACCTCAATTTGTCCTCACTGCACCAAATATTGGTAAAAGCAGACTGCCAAAAGACTAATTTTCTACTTTTTGTACAATGTGATGATCATTGTGGTAGACATTTGCCAAGTTTCTATCTTGTTTATGGACAAAGTAGCGCTGGGCATTTTCACCATTTTTTGTCAAGTTTGCGTAACATTAAGTTTGTGTAGCAGACAAGGAAATCACAGTGTCAAATGCTATAAATAAGTTAAAGGGACCAATGCTTATTAAAGTGTTCAGTGCCTGTTTAAGTGTCCAGTGTTTCAGATAAAGAGTGTCCAGTGCACATAGAGTGTATTACATACACAGTATTGCACACTGGATTGTCAAGTGTCAAAGTCAGCAATGGTCTGAATGACCTGCCACAGGCTCTGTGTGTCTCTGCTGTCTGTGAAGTGATGGTTGATTTTCTGTGACTATGACTTCACTATGTTCACTATGACTGTGACCTTATACCATGGGACAGATTGGCTGTTGCTGTTTTGAGGCCTGCTGTATCTCTTT
This sequence comes from Chromobotia macracanthus, assembly GCA_036877525.1. Taxonomy (NCBI): domain Eukaryota; kingdom Metazoa; phylum Chordata; class Actinopteri; order Cypriniformes; family Botiidae; genus Chromobotia; species Chromobotia macracanthus. The sequence goes on from JAZGTH010000122.1 coordinate 109,514, forward strand.
TTTGAACATGTTTCAGTCTGTTTGTTTGAGTCTTTGAACATGTTTCAGACACATTTGTTAGTTTACTGTCATTTTAATTTCACAAATAATTGCAAATGTACAAACTGAAGATGATATTAGAATTCAGTTAAATTCATATGTATTTCTGTAGTACTTTTCGCAATTCTGCCTTGTGGCAAAGCAGCTGATAAAAGAGTAAACGTAAGATAAAAAAAATCATATAAGACAAAATAATTATGAAATATATGTAATTCATGGTATTATAGAATATGTGATATTATTAAAAAATATTTCAAATATTATTGAAATTATTTCAAGATGTAAATTAGCTATACTGTAAAAGTAACTGTTCCTGTAGCTCAGCTGGTGGAGCACATTATATATATATATATATGTGCTAAGCCTGTTCTTGCAAATAAAAATTTATGATGGACACCTGGCTATTGCCATTTGACCACCTCCACAACATCACAACAATTTCTGCTTTACCCTAAGAAACATACTGAAAAAGCTTACTGCAACTTTTAAACTAGATTACACAAAGTGGGCATTTACAGTAAAGCACAAGCAGCATCTTAATGCATTTCATCATATCACTTTTTATACAACTTTTTTGTGTACAAAATGTCAAATCCTATCATTTTGATAATCCATTTCTAATCCATTGTCTCTCAGATCGTGCATGTAACCCCAACCTGTTCAGTATCTTCGAGCAGCTCACATTCTCCACAGTTGCCCCACTGGAGACTGAGAACCAGACTGCTGTAATCATTGTGGACACAGAAGAAACTGTGCAGTCAGCCCCATACCTGCAGTGGTGGGATGCTCAAAGCATCATCGGACTGGCCATTTTTATTCTCTGCATTTTGTATTCAAGGTATGATGTGCAAAAACTACCATTCAAACAGAACCTCAACATGCTAATGAGGTGTAATCCTAAACCCCTTTTCATACATGCAGTCTTTATTGGTAAATTAATGTTTCGTTTGAACAGTGTGATCACTCTGAACCATGCCTGGGTGCAGTTTGTTTAATCTTCAAGCAGGCCAGAGCATGGTTCGGTTGGGCTCAGGTGCTGTTCACATGTAATGTAATTGTTAACCGTGGTAGAGCACAGAACAGCTACTACTTCTTTGCGCTACTGTCATCATTACAACAAACAAACAAATGAATTTGAATATATTTAGGTTTATAATTATAAACCTAAAAATATAAGTCTGGTTGTACTCTAGCAACCACTCCATAGACTTCCCCACGATTCATAACCGTATCAACCAGTTACAGTACCTTAGCAACCGCCTCTAGCAACTGTATCGTAAAGACAAGTGTGTGGCATCTTTTGACTCAGATTGGCAATTAGTCTTTATTACCATAGAAGGTCTAGCTACACCCTGGCAACCCTGTAAAGTAATCAATAAGCCATATCTCAGCATTAGAAGATTGTAAAGACAGGGATCAGCTTATTTAAATCGGTCTGTCAATAGACATTAGGTATTGCCCTGGCAACTTCTTAGCCACACCCTAGTAACCATTTAGCAACCGCATAACATTATGAATAAACCATATTATATCTATCATGCTAAAACGTAAAACGTGTTAACATCATGCTAAAACATTCTAAATTATGCTAAATAATGCTAACATCATGTTAAAACATCATGCTAAAACATACTAGCATAATGCTAAAACATGCTGAATTATGTTCGCATTATGTTAAATCATACTAGCATCATGTTAAAACATGCTAGCATCATTTTAATTAGTGGTAAAATGTTAACATCATGCTATGTTAAAACAATAACTGATAAGCCGGGCTCTGTCAAGCCAACATAAAGTTTGTCCTCAAACTTTACTGTCTAGTTATTGATGTCTGAATGGTATCTTACCAGTAAAAAGACAGAACACCATTGCCTGTGTGAATGGCACATTTATGTATATACCTAATACACAAAGTAAAGTAAAGTCATTCTGATAATTTACTGTTCATATACTAGGGTTACTGTGGGAAAGAGTATGTATGTATAAGATTGCAACCGTCACCTTTGTATCATTTTAAAAGCATAAAAGCCTGGATTGTATCCAAAAGGCCAAAATGGTCTCAATAATAATAATACATTTACTAAACAATTCCAAAATGCACAGCACAATTCACATGTACAAAATTAGATTCTTAAATTCAAAATACTATTCATAAATACACAAGCAAAAGCACAATTATGTCCCCAAAAGGTCACACGCACAGATATATGTATAAATATATGTATATATCCCCAAATATGATATATATATATATATATATATATCAAGTTCTTGAATTAATTTCCCATAAACATTTGTGAATGTTGTTACCTTGTATTTATGAATCATTGATTCTACATTTTAATACCACCAATCATAACACTCCTTTCTGAACTGACTCTAGAAGCATGATGCTGTGCTGTACTTTGCAGTGTGTCTGTATCAGTTCAAACATAGCGAGCGGTAGGTTTCTTTTCCAGGGAATTTAGACAAAACTTGTAAGTAAGGAATTCCAGTAAGGCATTTCAATAATCAAATTGTAATGTCATGAATGCATGAATTCACTTTTCAGTGCTTTAAATACAGAGAATGTGTCATTGTTTGATATATTTTTAGAATGAAAAAATGCAGTTTTACATATATCGTGATCATAGCAGTGAAAACTAACTCCATGTCTCCTGGAATCGGTCAGATAAATATGTTTTAAACCATGCCAGTGCAGTTTCATTTATGGCAACATAATTTTCAAGCCTATTTAAGAGAATGCCGTGGTCTCTAGTGTCAAAGGCTGTGGTAATGTATAATGGTAATAATTATATAATGGTAATATGTAATGTAATGGTAATGTGTCAATGGTATGCTCTAAATCCTGACTGGAAATGCTGTAAGGACACCACCTTTTCAAGTATTTTTGAAGGTGAATTTGAGACGGGTCTGTAATTTACTGGTTCTCTGGGTTCAAGTTGTGATCTTATTACCGCCAGCTTGTATAGCCAAACTTCTCAAACAGGACACCAGATAATGATCTGAAATGTCTTCGCCCTGCTGCAGAATATTAATGTCATCAACATTTACACCACAGGACAGTATTAAATCTAAAGTATGATTATGACAATGAGTGGGTCCTGACACATTGTGAAACTCTATAGAATTTAAAATGTCTTTGAAAGCCAATCCCAATGCATCTTTTTCATTGTCCACATGGATGTTCAAATCACCAACAATTAGGACTTTATCTGTGGACTTTATCTGCCAATACTACTACCGATCTGCAAATTCTTTGATACACTCTGTGTGGTGCCCTGGTGGCCTGTATACAGTAGCCGGTAGAAATGACAAATTCAGTTTATTATTTACACTAGATGAAGTGAGCACCATTACTCCAAAAGAATTGTATCTGAAGCCATACCTCAAGTTCAAGTGGAGTTTATTGTCATTTCAACCATATACAAGTACACAGTAAAACGAAACCACATTTCTCCAGGATCAAGGTGCTACATAAACACAGAACAACACAGAACTACAATGCTACATAATTTATACATAAAGTGCACAAGTGAAAACATGTGCAGACAGTACAAGACAGTACAATGACTTCTGGGGCAGACAGTGGACCAATGCGTCCTAGTGCAGCGCTGACAGGCACACAGTTCTGTTCCAAAGTGATTCTGGTGAAATAAAAATGTAAGTGTTAACATAACTGTAAACATACAACTATGTGCAGTAAAAGTATTTAGCAGCCAAAAGTATTTAACGTGCAAAAAATTGCAGGGTGGAGGATGCACAGTTGTGTGTGTATGGGTGTGTGGGTTCCCCTCAAATCCAGTTCTATGTATTGAGGTGTCTGATAGCATGGGGGAAGAAACTATTGCATAGCCTGGTCGTGAGGGCCCGAATGCTTCAGTACCATTTACCAGACGGCAGGAGGGTAAAGAGTGTGTGAAAGGGGGGCGTGGGGTCATCCACAATGCTGGTGGCTTTGCAGATGCAGCGTGAGGTGTAAATGTTTGTGATGGAGGAAAGAGAGGCCCAGATGATCTTCTCACCTGTTTTCACTATCCGCTGAAGGGTCTTGCGGACCGAGATGGTGCAATTCCCAAACCAGGCAGTGATGCAGCTGCACAGGATGCTCTCAATAGTCCCTCTGTAGAATGTGGTGAGGATGGGGGGTGGGAGAAGTGCTTTCCTCAGTCTTCTCAGAAAGTACAGGCGCTGCTGGGCTTTCTTTGTTATCGAACTTGTGTTGAGCGACCAGGTGAGGCCAACCTCTTTAGAAATTTAGACGAGGGTGGGGAGTTTGGGACAGATCACATCAAAGAGAGTAACGTCGGGCCACAGACCTTTCTCTGGGCCGCTAAAGAGACAGCAAATGCCATTGGCCACTTCATGACAGCTCTGGTGAGCACGGGGAGACATTTATGGCTAAACTTCTCAGGCATCAAGGAGAGGTTCCCCCTGTAATGCATTCAGCTCTGTTGGAGTTGGATGCCATGGTACAGACATGGCCAAGGCTGCATCTGTATACTTCTACCCCAATTGCTTTGCTTCCTGGAGAGGGTCCATCAGGACTGAGTCAGTCTGCTCCTGGAAGCCCCATTCTGGTTGGCCCAAGTTTGGTTGTCAGACCTTAAAGCACTTCTTGCAGGACCTGCTTGGGAGATCCCTGTAAGGAGGGACCTTTTATTGCATCTAAACTTCATAGATCCCTCCAGTAAACTTTATGCCTTAAAGTATTTTGCCTTTATAGTGCAGAGACCCAGAGGACCCAGTAAACTGCCCAGTGGCTTCAGTTTCTCTTCATTGTTTCTCTGGGGCTCTTTCCCTGTCCACACTTAAGGTCTATGTGGCAGCCATAACTCCCTTTCATGCACTGTTATATGATGGATCTTTGGGAAGACACCATTTAATTATTTCTTTCCTTCGTAGCGTTAGGAGGATGAAGCCGCTCATCTGGTCTAGAGTATGGGGTGGGACTTGGCAGTAGTTCTAGAGGGGCTATCCCTGGAGCCCTTCGAACCCACTGACCAGGTGTCTGAGAAGCTTCTGTCCCCTAAGGTGGCCTTTCTGCTGGCTATTACGTCCCTCAAAAGGGTTGGGGACTTGCAAGCCCTTTCTGTGTCTCCCTCCTGTCTGGAGTTCATTCCAGGGAGGGTTTAAGGCCATTTTACACCCCTGGTCAGGTTATGTGCCCAAAGGGCTTACAACACGGTCTGTGGTACTTCAGACCTTCTATTTCGACTCATGAGTCGGCTGACTGTAGGAAGCTGGATTTACTTTGCCTGGTGTGGGCTTTGGAGGCCTATGTGCAGAGGACCTCTCAGAGAAAGTCTAATCAGTTGTTGGTGTATTTTGGGTCTCCTAAAAAGGGTTTCCCTGCTTCTAAACAAACCATTAGCAATTGTATTGTTGAGGCAATCTCTGTAGCCTACAAGGTGTGCAATTTCACATGTGTTGAAACTAATAGTTTCACGTGTTGAAACCAAGTATTGTTTCATGATACAGCGTCTCGTTCCCTCTTCAGTCATAACCCGAGACATTTTATGGAAGACCACAATCAATGAGTAAGGCTCCACAGGATTGTGTGCACCTTGTAAGACAATTATACAGTATAATGGACTTAACATCACTGTATACAGTAGACGCTGTGTGAGGGGCTGTGGTAGAAATTGTCAGTTCGCTGTTTAAGTAAACACATAAATTTGGAGATAACATCTATTCCAGCTCAAAAATGAGGCATGCCAAAAACAAAGAAATTGAATTAAACAGTTCATTTTAATGTTGTTAATTTGTAATTTCAATAAGAGAATTTACCAGTAGTCTCAAACAGGACACTGCCTTTTTGCCGGGTGCTGGAACCCTATCGGGTATATTTTTGACCATATTCTAGGAATAATAGGAGTTAAAATCTTTTTCATCTGTAATTTTTTCCATTTAGAATGGAAATCCTTTTTCAGACTCCACCTGTCTGATTCACAAGAAACTGCACAACAAAAAGTTGGAGTTTGCAATTCGTAACTTTGGTTAAATATTGTTAAAATTTTGTTTCAAACTGAGATGGTAAAAGGTGAGTTATGGATTGCAGCATTAATTATTTGTTTAATCATGCCTTTATACCACGTACTATGAATGAAGGACATTTTTTTATTTTTTACAGTATAATTGAAACTCATATTTTAAACATTTTTATTAGGCCTATGCCAAGTTATCAGATGTTTTTACTTATTTATTAACAATGTGTTTGCGTTTAGTGATGTATCTGTCGCTGTCAGTACTCAGCTCTCAATAATCAGCGCTCTCTGTTTGAATGAAAGCTTTCATTTTTTTTGTTCTCCCCACTTTAAAGTTCATTTTACGCATTCATTTTTGGTAAATAAGTAATAAAATTATTTGTTAAAAGTTTTGGTATCTATATTTTTATGTATTGATCCTCCCAATAGTCAGCAGAGTTTGAAACTGACCTTGGTTCGTATCATTATTATGACCGCACCATATCAATTTTGTGACAGCACCCTCTATTGGTCAAAGGTTATGAACAGTTGTATTGTTTACTTTTTTGAAACTGTTTTTTTAAAGAATCATATCTAAAATTGTTTCTGTTCTTCCCATTATCATCATAAGACCACAAAATACAAAAAAGTGTATTTTTTGTCTTGACAGTATACGCTCTTCCAACACCAGTCAAGTTAATAAACTGACCTTAGCTGCTAAAGACACCACCATCCTTGATGGAAGCTCCATAAGAAATCCTGAAATGGCAGAAGTCATGAGAGAAAAATATGTGGAAGACAATGAAAGAGACACTGTTCAATACAGCTACGCCTTCTTTCATTTCATGCTGTGCTTGGCGTCCCTCTACATTATGATGACTCTAACAAACTGGTACAGGTCAGTGGCTGCAGCACTCAAACGATACAGTATATTTTCTGATGATTACTAATAATGTTCTGGAGATTTAAATGAAACGGTGGAACAGAGGAAAACTGAAATAAAGAGGAAAAGAAATAATGAAGTGTTAAAGTCTATATTAAAGGAATGTAGCAGTTTGTTTAAAGGATAGCTGGTACAAACCTGGTATACACAATGATTTAGATGCTTGTAATAGTACACTGAAGATGATCTTTCTAAAAATCAAGTTTAACCTTAAAGGCAGAGTATACCTGTATCTGAAAATGTATTTTTTTTTTTAATTTGTTGTTAATTTGTCACCCTTAGGCCATCCAAGGTGACATTTTTTCTTCATTACATTAAAGAAGTTTCTTTCACAAACCAGCCATTTTGCTTCATAAGATCTTAATATATTGGTCCCCATGGACTTGCAGTTTATGGATCACGGTTTCAGCTAAAAATCTTTACTGTTCTACTGAAGAAAAATGTCACCTACAACCCTGATTGTGAGTAAATTGACTGCAAATGTTCATACACTCCTTTTAAAAGCATATCTCCCACGCTGGACCAATTGCCAGTTCGTGTCCCACTCAGATTATATAAACAGCTGGTTTCATAAACTGCAATAACAACAGCATCAGTTTTGCCTTTGTGTCCTGTTGTAACATCACGCCAGCAGAGGGAGCCCTCACCGGAATACTGACTGCTCATGCTCCCTCTGCTGAACTCTGAACTTTGAACTCTGAACTTACTTCCTGTTTGGCATCTATATAAACCTTGCTGCCACATGGCCACGTTGTGAAGTATTGCCAGCTTTACACCTGACTACTAAGCATTCTCTTTTACTGCCTGCTTTCCTGTGTTTTACCTATTGTTTGGTTCTCGTTTTCTGATTTTTGCCTAGCCCCTTTGTTTGACACCTGGATCGGACTGTTTGTTTAGATATTGATTCTCTGCCTGGATTGACAACCTCTGATTTACGTCTCTCCCTTTTGTTGTGTTGCATGGTTGGACTGTCTATGTTTATTACGACCCTTTGCCTGTACTTTCGACTTTGATTATGGATAACCCCAATAAACATCCGCAACTGGATCCTGCTTCAGCTTCTGCCTCAGCCCCCTTACACCGGTTCAGATAATAAACCAGAAGCACCTTTCAAGCACAACTTGAACAGGACATTCACAAAGATTTGTTAGTATTTCATCTTATACATTTCAGATGTGGTTATAAACCATTCAAAACTGTTCACACATGCATTAAAATTTCTATGTATTACACAGAATAGGAATAGTAAACAGAGGCTTACAAAAGCAAAAGTGAGTATGCAGCTTAGTCAACGTTTGTCTGTCTTGGGTGGAAAACATCTCTTCAACATGGTGACATCACACTACTAAAGCAACGTATTCCATTTTTGGGTGCAGTGATGTCACAATAACTATTTATAGCCATTTGTTATGGTTCCTAAAACCACACTAATATTAGTGAAAACGCATAATAAGACCCCATAAAAAGCTGTCCCAATCGCAAAATCCTTCTAGTGCAATGAAACATTTGTTCCCTAAAATCCCACTACGCCACACAAAAGACAGGAAGCATTGATGCCTAATATTGCTGTGTCCCAATTCGCATGCTATTCATCTAAGTAGTATCATAGTATGTTGAAACAAATATCCTCAAAGTACCCAGATGGTCGGCTATTTCTGAAAATTCTGAAAGTTCTAATGGGTGATATTGCCCACAACTCTGCAAGAGAGAGGGCTTTAGTGATGATACAATGAGTTAATAAGTGATGTTTCATTGAATTCATAAATTAAATTATACACTCACTGGCCACTTTTTAGGTACACCTTGCTAGTACGGGGTTGGATCCCCTTTTGCCTTCAGAACTGCCTTAATTATTTGGGGCATAGATTCAACAAGGTGTTGGAAACATTCCTCAGAGATTTTGGTCCATATTGACATGATAGCATCATGCAGTTGCTCCAGATTTGTCGGCTGCACATACATGATGCGAATCTCCCATTCCACCACATCCCAAAGGTGCTCTATTGGATTGAGGTCTGGTGACTGTGGAGGCCATGTGAGTAAAGTAAACTCATTGTCATGTGCAAGAAACCAGTCTGAGATGATTTGAGCTTTGTGACATGGTGCATTATCCTGCTGGAAGTAGCCATCAGAAGATTGGTACACTGTAGTCATAAGGGGATAGACATGGTCAGCAACAATACTCAGGTAGGCTGTGGCATTTAAACGATGCTCAGTTGGTACTAAGGGGCCCAAAGTGTGCCAAGAAAATATCCCTCACACCATTATACCACCACCACCAGCCTGAACCGTTGAGACAAGACATGGATGGATCCAAGCTTTCATGTTCTATATGCCAAATTCTGACCCTACCGTCTGAATGTCGCAGCAGAAATCAAGACTTATAAGACCAGGCAACATTTTACCAATCTTCTATTGTCCAATTGTGGTGAGCCTGTGCGAATTGTAGCCCCCGTTTTTTTGTTCTAAGCTGACAGGAGCGGCATCTAGTGTGGTCTTTTGCTGCTATAGCCCATCTGCTTCAGGGTTCGATGTGTTGTGTGTTCAGAGATGGTATTCTGCATACCTTGGTTGTAACAAGTGGTTATTTGAGTTGCCTTTCTATCATCTCTAATCAGTCTGCCCATTCTCCTCTGACCTCTGACATCAAAAAGGCTGTTGAGGCTGTCTGTTTGTCTGTAATGTTTGACCTCCTCTATAGTGCTTTAAAATACAATATTATCTGTGTAGAATTTAAATGGGTCAGATACATTTTGTTGTTTGCGTCAATTCTGGCATATCATTGCCCTATGCTATCGTGTCTTTGGACTGGAGCAAAATATGGACACAGCAGCAGTTCCAAGTTACACTGATGTGAAATCAAATTGTTCCCTATCCCTGTATAGTGTACTTATTGCCATTCACCATATTTACAATATTTTTTGATGGCAAGTTCAAATATCGCCAACCATTGGTTACAATTAGGTACCATTAAGCCGAAGGTTCAAATAAACACAGCACATTTTTCTTAGAATTATAGAATTTAAAATGAAACATTCTACGTATATCTTAATTTTCTGCATTTTTTCTTTTCATTGTTCACCCAGCCCTGATGCAGACTACAATGCAAATACAAGCAAGTGGACAGCAGTTTGGGTTAAAATTTCATCCAGTTGGGTCTGTCTAACATTATACACCTGGTCTGTAGTTGCTCCTATGATACTGACCAACAGAGACTTCACCTAAATTTTTATGAGATTTCTGGAGTATGTTTCCTACCTTAATATTATTCTGAACATTGGGTTTAATGAAAAACGATTTTCGAACCACTTTGCCTATTACCTCAAAATTTGGTTAAGATGTTTCCTGTGCCGTTAGATGTTTCAAAAAGACTAAAATGACTTACATGTTTTTACTATTTCAAGCATTGTTTTTAATATTTACAAAAGAGCTGTTTAAATGTATTATGGTTTATGTGTATTTTTAGTTTTCTCTAAATAAAGTATCTTTATAAGGTATTTTTGTTGGTTATGCAATATGTAGTTGATCTTTATTGTTTTGCATTTTTACTCTATTAAAGCAGTTTTGTATTTGAAAGTGTTAGAAAGATTCTTAGCAGTATGACTATAAATGTATAATTTCTGATATAAAATCTAGAAAATTAAAATATATTTGATAACCTGTTAATAAGCAGTATTTTTGTTAATGTTAAATTTTAGGGATCATGAACATTAGTGTTTGTCTCATATTATGTAACATGTATTCAGAGATGCATTGTTAATTATTAAAATTTTATGTTGCTTGAAATAATTTCATGTTAATCATTACCTATATTTTTAATAAGCAGCACATAAATTAACATTTCTTGCCACCACACTATTTACATTTTTAACTTGCCTTGTATACTCTTTTTGGCATTCCACAATCAAATGTTTGTTCTGTGTGCTGATTAAACAAGGATTATCAGTCATAATTACACAAACAAGCTCTTTTACTGTTTGCTTCTTGCTAATTTTCATAAAAAATGTATAAGCTGTGATTAGCTTTATGGTGGTGGTTTATATAAAGTGATTTTCAAAAGACAGTTTTTTAATGTAAATTGTTGGTTTCCCCACATAAAGGACTTTCACACTGTGCTTGTTCTAAACCCACTTTTAGCCCTGGGTAATGTTTCACACTTGTGTAGTGCCTGGTTGGAAAAGTTGGATCATGCCACATGGGTCACTAAACCTCCCTTACCAGAGACCTACTCATAACTTCAAAGGAAGGGTTCTCATCAGAACCCTTAATCTATTTCAGAGGCAGCAAAAATTTGAATTTTAAGTGAGAATGGCAGTCCAGGCCGAGGCCCTGTGGTCACACACTTGGCACAGCCTTTGTGATGGTTCTAATAAGAGGTATTCCACAATGCATAGAAGGAGAGCGCTCACAGCTACAAACAGGCTCCTGAGAAACCTGCTAAGTTGGATTATTTTAGCAAACTAATAGATTATCATAATTCTACAAACCTATTTAATACAGTTGCAAAGGTGATGAGAAACAGCCTTAACAAAATCAGATTACAGCTCAGTAATAATGATTTTAATAATTTATTTTCTTTTTAAATTGGTGGCCAGTGCAATGTTTCCTCAAATGGTCTCAGCTATTCACAGCTAATTCACAGCTAATTCACAGATATTGGATAAGAACAGCTGTCAAAACTTATAAAATTAAATAATCATTGTGTATATTAGACCCTATTCCACCCTATTTAAAAAGGTTTTTCATGTTAGTAGTTAATACAATGGACTGTGTGTCAACTGTCAATCAAATCTCATTAATTTATTACCTGTTTAGGGATGGGTGTCCGATTTTGGGCCTAGTTTTACATGTCAATCATATTTATGTGCAAAATGTACTTTTAACCCTTGTCTTCTCCTGAGGATGTGCCCCCCCTCTCTACTCTGGCTCTGGCCCCGGCCCCCTCCATACCTTTCTCCAAATTTATTGCCCCTGTTTTGGGTTTTGTCTGGTTTTCAGTCTACTTTGTCCATGTCGTGAGTGTTTATGAACAAGATTTACTCCAACCTTTGGCTCTGTCCACCACAAACCTAAGGATATGGCCCCCTCTGAATTTATTGCCCTATTTTGGAGTTTGTCTGTTTTCCATTCTAGATTGTCCATGTCATTAGTGTTTACAATCATAAGATTTAGTCTACCCTGTGACCACACGGTTCTGGCTATCACTGAGGATCTGAACTCCTCTCCACCTTTCTACACCAGATGTTTTTGACTTTCTCCTAACAGCTGTGTCACTGTGAGCAATTAGGTATGAATGTGTGAAAAGTTTTGTAAAGGGTAAATAACTGTTTACGCTGTGTGTGTGTGTTGACTGTAGTAAGAGTTGCGTTCCGTTTGTGGCGTTTACACTTCAGACACAAAATGAAAGTGTGTGATCTGAGACATTGAGTTCCCCCTGCATCCCCAACATGTGTATTCCATGCTTGTTTATTGCAGACTGTGGGGTGTATCTTTCAAAAGTGTGTGTATCATGTACCTTCCTGACTGGAAGGAATATGCTTAATGTGTGTACTGACACCCATAGACTCCTTCCACTTCCACTGTGCTCCATGTCTCAGATAAAGAATCTTTCACATAAATACATCTTATACAACTTTAGGGTAAATCTTCACATTATAACAAGAAAAACAATACATAATCTACCTTTCAAAGCTTTTATTTCTAATCATTTTTATTTAATGTTTAGTTTTAAACAGACTTTTGACAATATATTAAATTAAAGGTGGCCTATTTTATATATGCATATAAAAAACAAAACAAAGATAATGCTATCATAATCATTGTTTTTGTGTTAACCACTCTCGTTGTATCTGTTCAGCCAAAAAACCTTTTAGGGTGCACCTATGGACTTTCATGAAAACATATTTTTATGTCTATTTTTTTCCCCAAATGGAAACCAGAAAACTTGTACACAATCTTACATTTTTCTTTTAAAGTGTTTACTTTTCAGATATATATTCTAAGATAAATCTGTATAAGGTTGCAAATACTAATTTTAATTTTGAATAAATTAAAAAAATAGAGATATACTGATACCATAATCATAGTTTTAAATATGCAGATTGTTTAGCACTGTTTTAATTTAAACACCCATGTTCATCTGCCCATGTTAAACACCCATGTTCATCTGCCTGTCACAGGGGGGGATAAGGAAATCCTGTTTGTGTCTGGGTGTACAGATGCTGTGTCTAGATGTTCGCAGCATCACATCTCAGATGAACCCTCAGTCCTTTTGATGACTCCTTGTGTTGTAAACATTACATTCAGAACAATATAAACTCTTTACTCTGTGTACTTCTACAATAAATATTTCATCACTTTAGACAGTTTCTAAGTTAAATCTGTATAAGAGTTTGCGAAGACTATTTCATTTTTAAAATATAAAAATAACAATACAATCATCATAATCCTGTTTTAAAATATGGGGTTGTTTTGCATTGTTTTAAATTGAAACAATGACACTCTCGTTTTGGACAACATTTAGCCAAACAATCTCATGCATCTTATTTAACATCGACTGCGTCACACTGGGTTGGGTATGTGTTTATGTTATCGATTGTCTTTTGATGTTTTTAGAGATTTTGTGTTTAGCGAGTTTCTGGGTGTCCACCTCTTATAGACACATTCACTTTTCACAGTTCACCCCCGAGTCATTCAACAAAGGTTGCTTGAAAACTTCTGTCATAGGCTACGTGTTAGAGTTCTGTGCATCATCTGGTGACATCTCAACAATGGTTCAGAGAAACTGAAGTAGTACTGTGGAAAATGTCTTTCCAGCCTAACAGTAAATGTGTTTCCATTTGTATGTTATGTATTTGTAAGAATATACATTAAAAAGTGTTTATTTGTGTCACTGTTGTGTTTAAACTGTTTAAAATGATGTTTAAACAGTTTTGTGTAACTCTCCAGGTAGATCAAACAACATTTTCCATTAAAACCAAGAACTGAATCAACAGGGTATGTTTTTATCTATTTGTCAACATTGTTTTATGTTTTTGACTCAGAGTAGGTATTGGATTGGATTATATTGTCTGACACAGAGGATAATAATAATAGTTGCTACTCTGTCTATTGTCTGTATGTATATGAAAACCAGCTGTAGCTTGTCTGTGTGTGTAGCTGATAATCTTTATATCTTTTCAGATAGATTGTGAGCTGGTTCATGTAATCCCTCTAAAATACAGGTAAGCAGCAAAATGTATTTACATTTGTGGGTTTCTAAGAACTCCTACATCTATCTTAAATTCAGGTTTTACAGATGACTAAGAAAGTGACTACAGCATACAGTAAAATCTGCAACTTCTGCAGAAAATAACTTTTTATCTTCTGAAGTATTGTGAATGGGTTGTCAATGTTTAGAATATAATCTTCCAGAGCTACTAAGACATGTTTTGTTTTTTTAGCTCTTAGAAAGCTCCTGATTTAAAGGTAACATGGATCGTTATCACAAGTCTTAGTTATATTATTCAAACAAACGCTTTTTATGTTTTCAGTCTTTATCTCAGGGATTCTTGATTCTTGAGCACTGTCAAACATATATATTCTCTTTTGCATTCATCTTAGGTATTTCATTGGAGTAGAATGAAAGGCAATTTGCATCAACATGAAAAGGTAAGACAGATGCATTACCCAAACCAAATCTCATGTGTTTTAGATGGATCGATTTACTGTTGTATGTTCTGTGTTAAACCACTGCTTCAATGAATGAATCATTTGAAAATATCTAATTATTCGAAGTGTGAATATTTCAGTCAGCAAAGTTCTACAACTGTGTCGTCTTAATAAATACCTGTACTGTAAGCAGAGAGTGTAGCAAATGGCCAAATCCTAAAGCTATACCATGAAATAACACAACATGGATCTCTCATTGACAGCACGGCAATGATTTTTCTCGTTTGGACTCACAAACCCCGCCTGTTTATTCACATGGGTTTTGTGTTCACACCCCGAGGATGTCAGGAACGTCTTAAAAGTACATTTTGCACATAAATATGATTGACATGTAAAACTAGACCCAAAATCGGACACCCCTACCTAAACAGGTAATAAATTAATGAGATTTGATTGACAGTTGACACACAGTCCATTGTATTAACTACTCATGTTGTGTATGAACCTCTGAACTTATTAACTCATCGCTAGCATTAGGATTTGTCCCAGAAAAATGGATGGCCAGCAAGTTCCTTCTGTTAAATTTTAATAAGACGAAGGTATTCATTTTTGAATCGAATACCTCTAAATATAAAACAACATATCTTTAGATGATTGTACTGTTGTTTTGTCTTTGGTTAAGAACCTAGGTGTAATGTTAGATAACATCTGTCATTTGAAAGCTACATTTCCATTGTCACACATACTCTACCATCAAATTTTTAAAAATTGCAGCACATGCTTTGTCCTCCAGATGCCGAGAAGCTTATTGATGTGTGTATGACTTCACAAATAGATTACTGTATATTCATTGCAGGGTGGGTGTCCAGCAGGGCTAATAAATAAGCTTCAGCTGGTTCAAAACACAGCAGCTAGAGTGATTAAAGATCAATAACCTATAATGCATTACATGGTACAGCACCTTAATATCTTCATGAACTATTCAGATCTAATCAGATTGCAGTCCATTGCCTACATTACGGCCACAAAATCATGGCCTTTTAATAATTCCTGGAATCAAAATCCACCAGAGGTCTTAACTTTGGAATAACCCTTCAAACCTCGTTTAGGATACAATTGACTAGTTTAAGTCTCCACACAGTAAAGACAGCTATAGCCAATGTAATCTGCCATAATAACAAACTGCAACTGCACATTCCTGATCTACAAGACACTAGCAGACTATGCCACACACCAATCATAATAATATAATGATATATTATTATAATCCTAGATACCTATAGTGTTCATTTTATGGACACTGTTTCCTAATTTAATTTCATTATAGCAATACAGTGCACTACATAACACTATGTATTTTGTGTTTCCTGTTTTTTTATCTTTTCGTTATTACTTATTTATATACATTTATGTCTCAACTACTTCTAAAAGTTTTTGTAAAGCTGCTTTGCAACAATGTAAAATTGTGAAAACCACTATATATAATATAATGTTGCATAATAAAGTTGTATATAATGTTGTATATATATATAATGTAAAATAAATGACTTTGGACCTTGTACCTCACATTTAGGCACTTAGTAACGCTTTTATCCAAAGCAATTTACAAGGAAAACAATAAAGCTTTTAAGATTTACCATGAGGGGCAATAACGAGGTGTTACACAAACAAAGTTACAGTGGCAAAGTCCCAACAACTGTTAGAGACAATATTTGCCAGACATTCCTCTTAAAAGAAATGAGGCTGAAACCACAAATGTATCTTCTTGCCTTCTATCTAAACAACTACACTGAACAATGTCTTTATCACACAGAGTTACTGTTACTGGGCCTCCGTGACTGTGAGTGCCTGATCTTGCATTTCTAACTTGTGCAGCCTGCCCCAGATGTGTTGAAATAAGACATGTTTTCTCCCAGGAATGTTGTATTGCAGTATAACTTGCATGTATTCTTTGAAACTTTAGTTAGACTTTTAAAGAATAATCATACAAACTGTGGGCACAGTTTTAAAACATTAAAAAGTAAGCTAGTTGTGCCTACATCACAGTCAAAAAATGTGAGGAGATGGTGCAGTAGTTGGGGTGAAGACTTGAGGATGACTCAAATATGGAAAAGATGAAAACCATTAGTAAAAATGTGTAAAAATCAGAGCAGTGATAATGACTACTAGATGATCTGCAGGCAACTCAGCTTGATTGTATTGGTCAAAAATGTTTGGGTTTTGACATCTCGAACACTTGACTCTAAATTTCGTCAAAGACAGAGAAACCACAACAGTGTCTGCGTGACTCTGGGTTTGGATTCTCATTCCCTGAGACTAAGGGCATTCACAATAAAGAGCCAAAATAGGAATACATCCTTTATTTTAAACGAATAGTAACCAGTTCATTATATTATAGTCTGTTTCAACAAATAATAGTTTTTTTACACATTTTTTACTTGTGTTATGATGTCCATATTTTTCAACATTAAACAGCATTTTATAATTTTTACTGATCCCAGCTGATATTGTTTTATTGAGAAAACATTTGTTGCACTATTATCCAACCAAAGACCTCTTTCGCCCTTTCAAGCGGACCTCAGTCAGTTTCTTGATGACTGCAGGAGTCTGATTGTTCCCCCACAACAAAGTACCAGATTGCTGTCTAAGATATTTACATATTCTGTTCCTTCCTGGTGGAATAAACTCCCAGTCTTCACCCGATCTGCTGAGACCATCACCACCTTCAAGAAACAACTGAAAAATACCTGTTCTGCAGACCCCTGACTAATCCCTAATCTAAACTAATCACTAGCCACTCAAACTATCCATCTAATCATGCATTGACAATACAGATGCATCGTTTTTCAGGCAGATTCATAGCATCTTCAGCTGATTGGAATTTCTTATTATTGTTTTGATGGTAGAAATGTTTTGGTAGAAGTTTTTTCTCAGTTTTATCCGTTTTCTTACAGCCAGTTTCTCTTTTGTGAAGATCAACAAACTTGTGCTGCACATCAGAACTATAATCTTTGGTTTTAACCATTGAGGCGGCTGATTAAAGGAATATGACCTTTGTATTGCCTGATATTTACACTCCTGTGAAACAAGAAGTAATGTCTTGACAATTTCATGTTCCTTGATATATTAAAAAAAATGTAAATATGAATAGCAACATGCATCAATGTTAACCCCCATAGGATTTCTAGAGGGTGTTTCATGTGCCTTAACATGATGCTAGTATGAGTTAGTATGATGCTCACATGATTTTGCATGATAGATATGCTAAAATATGAATTAGCATGATGCTAGAATGATTTAGCACGACAGGTATACTAAAATATGGCTTATTCATGTTATGCAGTTGGTAGCTAAATGGTTGCAAGGGTGTGGGCTGGGGAGTTGCCAGGGCTAAGGCCCACTGACAACCCGAGTCAAATAACCCCCACCCACATCTTTACAATATTCTAATGTGGCTATATGGCTTATTCATTTCAGTATATGGTTGCTAGGGTATAAGCTAGACAGTTAAGAGGGTAAAACTAATAGACAGATGTGTATCTGAATCAAAAGGGGTATGACTAATTCATATTTGTTGTTAGGGTGCTCTAAATGGCTGCTAGGACATGGATGGACAGGTTCCATGGTGATAATTAAAAACAGTCAGAGTCAAAAGAGGCTACCCACTTGTCTCTTTGATGTTCTATGCATTTACATTTAAACATTTGGCAGACCCTTTATTCCAAAGCGACATACAGTACACTGAAGTTATACATTTTGTCAGTACGTGTTCTCTGGGAATCAAACTCACGACCTTTTGTGCCACTATCATGTTAATTGACTTAATGTCACATAGTCTCAGAAGTTCATACTGTTTTAGTAGGCAGTTCGAATACATTACTCTCTCACAGACCACTGAGAGAGGTACAAGCCTTCTCACATGATGACAGGTATTCTAACTCATGTCTGTTTATTCAAATGGTCGAGATGTGTGGTAGTTTTCAGTTCAGCCAACTCTTTACTCAAACCAACTAAAAACCTAGTATCCCTATATAGTTTTATTAATATACATCTCATAATGAATAATTACAATTTGCAATAATACTATGCATTCTGTTTTCTGAGTTGTACATGTCAATGTTTTGTATTTTATTTTTCATTACACTACTTGCATTGCTACTTTGAAGCAATGCAACACTAAATAAATACAAAAGCACTAAATAAATACAATTGAATTGTAATGTCACCATTTGCTGCTGCTTGATAAGCCTAGCAATATGAGCCCACCCCAAAATCTCTATAACATTCTGATACAGACTCAATTGCTAATAAACGTCATAGCACACCTCTCCTCAATATGCCATTCAGTTTTCTCTTGGGCCTCTTGTCAGAAAACATAAGTGAAGAGATGCTAAACTCAAAGAAACAGGTGGAGTCTCATTTCCAGCTAAAT
The DNA here is from genome assembly GCA_036877525.1 of Chromobotia macracanthus. Classification (NCBI taxonomy): domain Eukaryota; kingdom Metazoa; phylum Chordata; class Actinopteri; order Cypriniformes; family Botiidae; genus Chromobotia; species Chromobotia macracanthus. Next base: position 128,544 of record JAZGTH010000122.1, read on the forward strand.
GACTCCCAATGTTTGTGGCAGGGACTGAGGACCATCAGTGCCTTTAGAAGCAAGTCCACTGCTGGCTGACAAGCTCAACGCTTTCTATGCACGATTTGAAACTATCAGCGCTGCTCTGTCATCTGGAGTGCTAGAAAGCAGCAGGCAAGTCAGTGATGGTAATCACGTAATCACTGTTCCAGCGAACGAGGTCTGGAGAGCCCTAAAGAGAGTGAACGTCAGGGAAGTTTTTGGCCCTGATGGTATTTCTAGCCGCGTTTTGAGATCTTGCACTGATGAGCTTGCGAGTTTGTTTACTTTAATCTTTGGTGATAGATTTTAGGAAACGCCAACAGTGTATTTACTCCCCACTCTTAATCAGCGAGTTAACATCTGACCTGGTCTAAACACATACAAGCTCAGGTGAAGAATAAAGCAACAACTGAGAAAATTCGGGGTCTCACCAGCAATCCTGAAAACTTTCTATTTAGGAGCTATAGAAATTGTACTCACCCAGTCTATGTATGTGACAAATAAAATCTTGAATCAAACAACTTGATTGGGCTCGGGCACAGTTTGCATGTAGTGTGATCGCTAACTGCAGAACAGCTACTACTACTGTGCCCTACCGTCATCATCACCACAACAAACACCTTCCATTACTACATGGATAGTACATTTTTCATTTCATTTAATTAAAATTGAGTATATTTATATTTAGGGTCTTGTTCTCACTTTGTTTATAAACAGTAGTTTGCGAGTAAAGCTGCAAATTTGCTCTTCTAACCAGTAGCCTTTATAATAATCTTATGATATGTGCTGTACAATCAAGTGAAAATTGTTAACAAATTGAGACACCAAAGAATGTTTACTAATACTTGCACCATCTACTAAAGCATGAAAGTGAGACATGGCTGTGATAAAGACTTTTATAGTATTAACTGATTTTCCTGAATCTATAAATGATTGAAGAAACTGAAGAACACAACTGGTGTCACAACTGGTAGAGTTCAACTGTCTTGACACCATGCAGAGAATATTCGCCACTTTCTAGAGTAGTCATTTCAAAAAGAATGGTATTGTCGTCAGTAGTGCTTCATCTATGTCCTTTAAAAGGGACTGAGCAAGGGCCATATCCACAGTTGTAAAATCTCTGGACTTAGGAGCCAAATTTGGATCACTGCTTGAGATAAGAGAACAACTCTCTTCGGTAACAGCCAAGGATGATCTTGAACCAGATGTACAAGGGTCGGAAAACAATGTTTCTTTGGCCATCTTGGGGCCACAAGTAAAAATTTGCGATGGCCCAATGCTACTCTCCTAAGCACCAAAGGTATCAAGGGTGGAGGAGACAACAACTCTTCCAGGCTTTCTTGCATCTATACCCAAGGGATCTCCCTAGTTGTTCAATAAATACCACAGACTGCAATGAGTTGTCTCTGCTGTCGCAAACAGATCTATCCTCACCATACTGAACTGACACCATACAAGTCTTACCACTTCGGGATGGAAATACCAGATGTGCCACTTGCTACTCCCAGTATTTATACTGCTCTGAGTGGTGAGTTTCAAAAAATGTTCAGAAAAGTAGTTCCCTTGTCAACTGGAGACATTGTGCTGATCTGGTGCTGCCCTGGTGATTGATATTGTACACTGCAGACATATTGCCCGTTCTTATCAAAACATGTTTGGGGGAACAAAATCCTCTGAGAACAAAATCCAAGGAGTTATCCCAAGGAACCCTTGGGATAACTCCTTGTTCTTCCAAAGGTGTAACATTTGTATACACCTTTGTGTAACCCTTATCCTTACATGTCTGGGTAATTTAAGATGTAACTGGCTCTGAGAAGATGGAGGGAAATCACAACTGCTGCCACAGCAATCATCCCCAATAAATGCTGGAACTGAATCAACTTCATCCTCTTGTTCAATTGAAATGACTGTGCCAGACTGGACAAAAGTATCACCCCTCAGGTGATAAAGATTCAGTCATTAGTTGGGCATCCAACTTTTTTTACATTTACATTTAGCAGATGCTTTTATCCAAAGCGACTTATGTACTTGCGTACATGTGATTTTTTATTTTTAATAAATTTGCAAAGAACAAACAAAACAATTAAACTTTTTCACGTTGTCATTATGGGGTATTGTTTATAGAATTTTGAGGAAAATAATGAATTTAATTCCTTTTGGAATAATGTTGTAACATAAAATGTGGAAAAGGTGAAGTGCTGTGAACAACGCAGTATATTAATTAGTTCTTGAAATCAAAAACTACAAAATGAGTTCAATTACCTAGCATTAGTTGGAAAATCCAATACAATTAACACAGACTGTGAAACTCTGTTCATTAATTATCTTTAATTAGAGTTTGCGAACAGCACTCTTTGAATCAGAGCGCTTTGAATGAATGGTTGTAATTCAAACCTTCACATTAAATTTCTTGTTTTTTTATTGAGAAAGATCATTGACAAATAGTCTGTGACGAATCACCATTCATTAACTGTCCTCCAAATAAAGTCTGCAAACAGAACTTATTAAAGATCAAAAATCACATAAGAAATTCTATGTGCATACAGGCTGTAATAAGGATGAAAATGTCCCATCTGCTGCAAACAGCAACCTGTAAACACTATAACAAAGTAAAGAAATACTCACCAATGTGCATTCCAATGATGCATCCAGAATACTAATATGAGAAGAACCCCACGACAATCATCAGGGACTTAATGCACACGCATGAGAAACATGATGGATTGAAACTGCAATCTCTACAACAGCCAACCCCTAAGGTCAGTCACCTGACATTGTTGTTATTAGGTCTCAAGGATAGGACGAAGAATTGCATCATTCAGGATCAGTGTTGACAAATATTTTAAATGGAAAGTAGCTAAAGCCTGCTTGAAAAGGCGCTAAATGACACCAGATGACAACATTCTCATTTATATATAAAACCATGTGCACTACAGTCTACTGAAAGAATCTTTGTCCATAAAGTCACTAAATTTGTCGTTAGTCGCTTTTTAAAAAAAAAGTCACTACATCTGGTGACAGTGGCCAAGTTGGCAAAACTGTTTAGAATAAGACGGTATGAGTGAGATTGAAATAGATCTCTGCTTCTCTCAGTTTATAGAAGCATTACAGCTGCTTTCCGCTGAACCAGATACACTGTACCCACACACTCTGTTTCCTAAGCCTGTCAAGGCTCCTAGAGGAAATGCTGACTTTTCAACTGTATTTTCCGCACAGAGTTGGACATGCTGCACTGACTCTACAGCCCAGCCCACCTACAGCTCCTAAATACAGTGTATTGTTTAGCCCTGTATGTTCCAACTGTAGTCTTGTCATATGTTCTTCTCCCCTGCTTACATTTGGAAACTTTACCTGTTGAATAAACAAATACATTTTGGTCATGAACAAGGACATGACTCAGTTATTTGCTTTAATTTATTCCTACGTTTCCATATATTTACTTTGTATATATTATTATTTGTATTTTCCACAAATGTCTAGAGGAATATTTTGTGTTAAACTAATTTCTGTTTAAATTGATGTAAACATCATCTGCTCTATTTAAACACTTCTGTTACGAACAACAGGTTCAGATGTTCTGGCTTTCTCTTGATTTCTAAAACTTCACTATATACATGTCATCGAATAGTTTTGAATAGTTCTTTAAGAGCAAAGCCATTACTGGTGCATTCAAGTAGACTCATCTAACGAAAGCAACACAAGAGTTGTCATAGTTACAAAGTTCTCTATATGAAACACTCCCAACAGTCAGCAAGACAGGAAAACAGATTATCTGTTTTTGATTAAGGTTTTTAGAAATAATTAAAAGTTTGAAATACCATGTAGGCATTTTTTAATACACGGTTGAAGCAATTTTTGAAGCAACACTGCTCAAAATCTTATTCTGGCAAATAACATTAAGAGGTGCAGTGAGAAATCATTGTGATCAGAAATAGAGAAATGGCAGAGCTGGCATCTGATTTAAATCACTTAAAGCACTTATGTAGCATTCAAATATGATTATTTGTAAATTACTTTTTCCATTTAGTCCTATGACTCTTATTCTGAAATTCATCACTGGCCTTTTAGTTTGTATTTAATTTCTTTGTTTCTGAATTCTGAAATATGTGCAATAAAATATAAAATAGTGTATTACTAGGACACTTAAAGAAACCTTAAATTAGTTTTAATGTTTGGGTTTTGAAGTTTGAAAAAATAATAATGGTGATGATGAGATTGATGATGACTGCCTAATTATCCTTAATTCTTACTTTTATAATTAGAGCAGAATTAGCATTAGAATTAAGAATTTGCATCTTATTTCCACCACACAACATATCATGACTCCACAAATACATTATATGCAGATCTATTTCTAAATGACAGATCTATTGTTAAATGACTGCTTTAACTTTAAAAAAATGAGGCACATGAAGTACACTTAATATATTTTGTTTTTACAATTTGCATGTATAACAAATAAACACTTAAAAAAGATTAGTAAGATGTACAGTATTCTGCTGTGAACACCACTACATCCATTGTTTCTGTCCAATGTGAGTTCCTGAGGTGGGACTGCTCATTGGTTGCTGCAGAAAAGTGTGGTCAGGAATACAGAGTACTGGGAGAAATTCTCATGAGCCAGGGAAAGAGGAGTGCTCAGCCTTGCGTGTATGAAGGTATTTGAATGAAGATAGATAAGCATGGAAAAGAAGGAACTCTGAGATCAGTTGCTGAAGATCTGTCCCTCGGGTGGTTGTGGTAGCTTCATGTTTTCTTTACACATCATGAGTCGTCGCAGCTCTTGCAGGACCAAACGAATGCTGTAGGAATTCTGCCACTTGGCTAATGAGGATACAGCTCTCATGTCGACCTATTTGGATCAAAGTCATTCAGATAATGCATTAGCCATTACAAATACAGCAGCCTATTACAGTGATTTCTTAGAATTTGGGAGTTTTCTTTAGAATTTTATTATAAGCATTGTTTAATATGTACAAGATATACTTGTTATATACTTTTGTTTATATTAAATAAACTCTAAAATCAGTAAACAAGCATTTAAATTTATTGCTCTGTTTCACTCAGCAAAGCTTACCACGCCATTCGAGTTATGCACTCCATTCAAGTTGATCTTTGTCACAAAACGAACAAAAGGGGGCGTTTCAGGGTATCTTGGTCCACATTCCACTCTGAGGCTGTACATTCTATTCTCATAGATGGTCTGTATAAATAAAACAAAACCAAAAAGATGTCTTGTAAGATAGTGTTTTTAGTAGTAGATAACGTGAAGGTCAAGTCCAGGGCAGATTGTTATGTCCTTCACCCCTCTGAAGACCTGAAGCTCTTTCTTCCTGAGAAACTGATATCCAGTTGAACCACCAAAGTTTTGGATGCTAATTCTACTAGACTGTGTGATGTTCCTTTAAATAAACATTTAAAATTAGAGACTGGAGGATAATCTCTTTGACCTTGCAATGATGCCCGGTTTACGAAAAAGTGGGCAAAAAATTTAATATTGGACTGAATTAAGTGACATCTTAGCTCCGCACCAGGATATTGTAGAGGCTTGGGGAAGGGGTCATATTGCTTGGCTTAGCAAGAAGCAACAAATGGTAACATTACAATGTCATAGCCACACTTCACAGCCAACCAGTTGCAGTACCCAAGCAACCACCCTGTTGAGAGGAATCATAACATCGTAGAGACAAGTGAGTGGTCTTTTTTCACTCAGACTGGTAATTAGTCTGTAATTCCATAGTATCACTATGGAAACTGTTAAGCCATGCCTTAGCAACCAACAGCCATTTTTCAGCACCAGCACATTATAGAGACATGGGAGTTGGCTCTTTTGATTCAGACACACATTGTCTAGTTACACCCTAGCAATCATTTACAATTCCCCAGCAACCTTGCAATGAAATGAATAAGCCATTTCTCAGCTTTAAAACATAGAGACGTGGGTGGGCTTATTTGAGGCTGTCAGTGGGCTTTGGGTATTGCTTTGGCAACTTCCTAGCCACACCCTAGCAACTACATAACATCATGAATAAGCCATATTTCAATACATCTATCATGCTTAAACACATTAGCATCATACTGAAACAGCATGCTAGCATCATGCTAACCCTAACACTACAGTGCAGTGGAGCACAAAGAGCAGTGCTGACCAATATACATGCTTGGAAATAAACATTTGCCTGTTAGCAGCAGTATTAGCAGCATTTGTGCAGAGATGTGCAAAATACCAATGTAATGTAATATGGAGATTTGGCAAAAATACAGAATGTGTACAAAAAGTTGAATTTAAGTCCTGAGTGTGTGTGTGTTAATATTTGTGCATTGTTTACAGTTCTGTCTGTGTGTGTATTGCGTGTCAGTCTAGTTTATGGAAATTCAATAATCTGATGGCTTGGGGGAAGAAACTGTTACGCAGGCTGGTTGTGAGGTCATCCACAATGCTGCTGGCTTTGCGGATGCAGTGTTTTGTAGATGTCCATTGACTGAGGGAAGAGAAACTGCAATGACTTTCTCAGCTGTCCTCACTATCCGCTGCAGGGTCTTGTCGTCTGCGATGGTACAATTCCTGAACCAGACAGTGATGCAGCAGCTCAGGATGCTCTCAATGGCCCCTCTGTAGAATGTGGTCAGAATGGGGTGTGGAAGGCGTGCTTTTCTCAGCCTTTGTAATAAGTAGAGGTGCTGCTGGGCTTTCTTTGTGATGGGGCTGATGTTAAGGGACCAGGTGAACACCAAGGAATTTGGTGCTCTTGACAATCTCCATCTATGTATAATGAAGAAGTCAACATTAAATCAACAGTTCTGAAGTCAACATTCATCTCCTTTGTTTTATCAACGTTCAGAGACTGGTTGTTGGCTGTACACCAGGCTGTAAGATGTTGCACTTCCTCTCTGTATCCTGACTTTTGGTTCTTGCTGATGGGACCCACCATGTTTGTGCCATCGATGAATTTGATAATGTGGTTCAAGCTGTACATTGCTGCAGTTGTGACTCAGCATAAGGACTCAGTGAACAGCAGTGGAGTGTGGTGGTATTGATGCTGTTTTTGATCCGGACTGACTGAGGTCTCCTAGTCAGGAAGTCCAGTATCCAGTTGCAAAGGGAGATGTTCACATCTAGCAGGCTCAGCTGTTCAACTAAATGCTGAGGGATTAGTTATCATCACAGTTAACATTATGTTAATTAATGCTAATACAAGATATCCTCATGTAAAAACATGACAGCATTATGGTAAAATATACTAGCATCATGCTAATTAATGCTAAACGTGCTACCATTATGACATAACATGCTAAACTCATGCCAAAATGTGTTAGCATCATGCTAAAAATTTGTTAGCATCATGATAAAATGTATTTGTATACTGTAAATTAAGGTAAAACATGCTAACGTCATGTTATATCATATTTCAAGTATGGGTTACCATACATTGACTAATATGAAACTTTCACTTCATAATATGTTAATGTAAAAATGCTAGCATCATTAAATTATAATAGACTGTTAAAATGTTAACAACATACTAACATCTTAAACTTGTTACCAGATCTAAACTATTTCAAACCATTATATACTTTTCATGCCGGGTTTATCAAGCCAACAAAGTTTGTCCTCAAACTTTACTATCTAGTTATTCTTCTTCCTCTGAGATCCCAATCATTTGACTGTAAAATCTTCAGCTTTTGAGCTAAACCTACCAAATTTTCCAGACATTCAGGTTGTTCCCACACGTTTCTATATCTTCTCTAATGGACCAGATGATTTTGCTAAAACATACAAACATTATATTCAATCGTAATAGCTTCAAGGTAAAACATGTTAAATTAAGTTAATATTATGATAAAATCTTATCAATTTTTTTTACCAATTACTGCTGAAAGGTAAAAGCATCATGGTAAAGCATTAAATAATTTTAACGTTAAAACGTGTTGACGTTTAAATACACAAACATTGTTAAAATGTGCTAATATCATACTAATTAATGCTAAACATGTTAACATCATGTTACAATGTGCTAGCACCTGTAGACGGCACCTTTTCTCTTAAGGTCTTTTGTACCCAGCTCTACTGGCATGCCACTCCCCCTGGGTTTCCCTCTTTTTTGGCTTATAGGACTGATGTAAGTTTTTGGTATTTGATGATGATGAACGGTGAAATTCATGTTTTCTTGCAATGGTCAATGACAACATACTCCTCGCTCTGTATAACCACACAATTCTCCTACGAATGACCAGACATCCTTTTCTGTCAAGTAGTTGTGGCAGTTGGCAGGAGGAATACCAGTGTGGTCGTGGTAAGCACTGCGCTGGCCGTTAATGAAGGGGGCAGACAGCAGCTTCTAGAACACTGTTTTTCTCTAGCTCTTTCACCTACTTCTTGTCACTCTGAAAACATTCTATCACCTCTCACTCCAGTGTTGCCACAGCATCCTTCACAGATTCCTCCAGCTTACAATATTTAAAATCCACAGCCTCTCTAAAATATACTTCTCGGTTAAAGGGGTCACATGATGCACTTTTTTGTTTTTCTTTTCCTTTAGTGTGTTACACATGCACAAACAGCTGCATAAGATCTCCAAAGTTACATAGCTCAAAGTCTCCCCCAAAATGATTTTAACAAAGAAAAGGCTGATCCAGACCTGCCGAAAACATAGCTCTCTTGCTGAGGAGAGAGAGCTATCCGCAAGTGTCTGTCTTTATTCACTCCGTGGACAACTCACTCTCACAAGCAGGTAACTGACTTTACTCACTCATCTGTGTATTCTCTGTTTCTTCTATTTACTACGTGTTCTGTTTCAATTGGAGCTCACAAAGTTGGTTCAGATCAATCAGCTTGGTCATCTGCATTTTCTAGATCTGATTTCGGCTTGATGTGGTAAAACAGATGACATGACTTCGGAAGCTGAAATTTGCAATTATAATATGGGGTGTAACATTTCTTCCACACGCTTGAGATGTTTGGCGAATAACAATGCACTGTGTCAGCTGACTAGTACTCTGTGCTTTTCAGAAGGATGAGCTTGTAGAAATCCATGTGTTTAGAATGATGGGGCATAGAGGAGCTACAATAATGTACAATATATGGAAAAAAACTGTTTTGAAACTTAAACCATGTTAACATATTTTATTACATACAGTACACAAAATAATGGTCTTTGAATACAGCATAATATGACCCCTTTAAGCTCCAGTGTGTACAGTATCAAGGTAAGAACTCATTAGCTAAGTCAAGTAAAAAGTATCTCTCTTATCAGACGTACTTTGACTTTGATAGGTTGCTCCATACAGCTAAAAGAATTAGTACCATGCAAGGATAAAATTGATAAGATGTATTTTAATATTAAAAAATGATAATAATACAATTGTTTGTAATATATTTTAAAGGTATTACAAATATAAAAATGTGAAATGAAAATGTGTAAAATTGCAACCTAAAATGTTGGTGATTGTTCATTTAAGCCATTAGTCGAATAGCCCGCACATTTACATTAATTTAATTACGTGAATATGCACTGGGGAGGGGGTATAAGATTCAGGGATAAGAAAGAATGTTATATATGACATTGCTAACATTGTTCTACAGTACAGAGAAATACTAAGCCACGATAACTAGCCTTTAAAATATAAGTGCCTATAAACGTAAGAATGCTAACAAAATAGCCTATGCATTATATAATAACAAACACGATAAATAAATACGATCAATATAGACAACTGATCTAACATCAAAAATCTAACATCACTATTTTACCTTCATTCTTAGTTTTTTTAGTGTGTGAAAGAACCACTGGACATTTTAAAATGCTTAACATGCCACTTAGCTCTTTGCATCCATATCATGATCTCTTCTGCACTTCTGTGCAAAGCACACTTTATTAATAAGGTATATCATTAATTTTTCATTTGGTTTTAAGAGTAAGCTTTTTAAAACACAAGTTCACCTGCGGTATCAGGAAGCAGTGAGCTCCATGTCCCGCTCACAAAGAAGCCAGCGCAACGGCCTCTGAGATGATGCGCTGATGCTGTTGAAGGGATGCAGTGCAGGCGTTTACCAGATCTGACAAGCTTAGTATAGTGTCTTTCTTGGCCACCATGTCCACACTTCAACACTTTTACAAACTTTGATTTGCTCCTAATAACAGCGCACATTTATCTAGCGCGAACATTAAGCTACTACTCACATTTCAAGTAATAGGTGATTTTTAAGTCCAGGGCCGCTGCTGGCCAAATAGGTACCCTAAGCGAATTGTACTGTTGTGCCCCCTCCCCCAAATATTATGGAAGTAAAAAAAAAAAAACACTGTAGCTCTACAGCAAAAAACTAAAATTACACTTTAAATAAAACATTTAAAAGATATGTTATCAAAATAACAAATTGATTTAAAAATCAGCACTTATACATGTCATCTGTTGGATGCACAGGCTTCATCTTGGGCTTTTTCCTTTTTCGTTTCTCGGCACTGGATGATTTGCGACTGATGTATTTTCATAGTTGTCCATCAATTATGATAATTTGCAGTCAGCCACAAATGTGGTGAGGGCATGGGCATATGTGTTTATATTTTTATTTATGTATATGTTAAAGGAAGTTTTTTGAGCTACTGGGATGGTGCCCCCTTGGGAGTTGGTGCCCTATGCAAACTGCATACTCTGCATATAGGGAGCGGCGGTATTAAGTCTGTGAATTTTAAGCGAACATTTGCACAGTTGCCTGCCGAACTTGCACATCACCTTATTTGATCATCTGTTACTTTTAACATCCTTTAATTTCATAATTACCACATATCTGTCCATCACAGACTGCGTGACTTCGCAGTCTTTAATTTTTTTCCGCAAATTAAAATTTGTTTGACTAACCCTTTTCTCATCGACTAACAATTAGTCAACTATTAGGGGGCAGCGCTATGTAGCGGCATGCTTATTAATGCTAAAACATATCAACATCAGCACTGTTTTTATATATACATATTTCAACAAATGACAACCAAAATGAAATCCCCAGAACTTTGTGAACAGTTTTGTAGTGGCTGGGTGCAAGTTCTGATTCAAATTCAATTCCAATTCAACAGCCAAGTGACAGTCATACACGCAAACATAATGTTAAATATTAAAACAAAAATAACACAAAACTTTTAAAAACACTCAGCAATGTGATTATTTTATTGAGTGATAAGCAGCAGGTTTAACAAGTGACAAATCTTTTCATCACCTCCTCATTCTGCTCTCTAGGTGTTTTTACAAGTAGAAAAGGTAAAAAAATATGTATTATATTGTCCAGTTTTACCGCAACTGATTTGCAAACCATTGCAAATTCTGTTTTTATTTACATTTTACACAGTGTCCCAACTTTGGTTTGAATTGGGGTTATAGCAGTGATAACCTATGCCATAATGCCTAAGCTCAATATCAGAAAGGCAGCGTGTTTATCCTAATATGGCACCAAAAGAAAACATTTACCCAAAATACACAGCATTACATCAGCTTCACATTCTCTATAGTCCACAATACAGAACAATAACTGAATTTACAACAACCCTGTTCTGTTACAGTAATATGTCTAAGTTAACAATAAATAAGGAATAAATGTTTAGGCTGTAGTTTGTATCCCCTGCTGGCTGCTCTTAGAATAACGCTGTCATTATCATGTGACTGATCAGAAGACAAGGAAATTAGTGCCTTCCATGCTGCTGTTCTATTCCCAAGTCAAAAAGCAGTGACTACGTATACATCTGCATTTATCCTTGGCTTTTGGAAGCTTCGTCGATAGGTTTTATTGTTATTGTTCATACTACCTTCAATTGTATTACATTATTTTGAAGTTTTGTCATTTGTATTATTTTAGTGTATCTTGGATGTAATTTCTCATTGGACCATATGAGAGCCATTCATACTGTATACTGATCACTTTTATTTGCTTGGCAATTTATTTTCATGTTGTTTGATAAGCAGAAAAGTTAGATCTAGATTACTAGAATCTAGATTACAAAATATTTTAAGAATATAGGAAGTATTGAATAAGTAGTCTTTTTTAATGTAAACATTGTTAATGTCAATTCATATTGTTTACTGTTTTTTATTGTTTACATATTGTTTTACTGTACCCTTATTAAAGTATGCAAAAAAGATGTGTCTGTGACGAAGGCTGATGCACTTGAAGCTGATGTTGATCACCACACTGAAAGATTCAGTTTTGCTTTTGCAAGATCGTGCACCAATAGATTCAACACGGCACACTAAAGATTATGTCTTGCAGCAAGCAAAGACAAATAGCCCATATCTATCAATGCCTGGTGTAGAGGCATTTTCTGCTGACGGAATAGGGAAAGTTCATGAACAATCACTCAACACAACAGTACTTCATCCAGAGGGCAACACTTCTTTGCATCCCCTGCTACATACATTCATAACAACTCGTATGAATGACTGTGTGCGTTACTTGGCTCGCTGTGAATTGATCTCTACAGGGCTGCTGAAATTCAATGATAAACATAAAGTTACAGGGGCTGGTGATGTTCATTCAAGAATGCTATTAGAGATTTAGACTTAACATTTAGCAAAGAAATTGACCTTCTTGTCAATTGGCTTGTAAAGGAGTCTGCTGAACATGTCAGTTGGATCCAAACTGTGAATGCCAATAACCCAGAGAGAGGGTTGAAAATGACTGACGCCAGGTTAGAGGAATAATATGGCCTGAGGTGATAGAGAATTCACTGTTCAGACGCCTTGAGAGTTTTCCCAAATTAACAAATAAAAATTATGTGAAATTAAGAGAGTTAAGTGTTTTACTCAAGGAGCTTCAGTCAGCCAAGGCTGATGGAGACTTGCGGTACTTGACACTGCTCGTGGAGTAAACCCTGTAGTTGAAAAACTTCCTTTTGGACTTCAGGATAGGTGGTTATCTGTGGGCTCTCATTATAAACTGAAATACAATGTCCCATTTCCTCCATTTGATGTGTTCGTTGAGTTTATTAGTCAACAGGCAAGGATCAGAAATGACCCAAATTTCAGTTTTACATCTTGTGTAGATACTCCTATTAAGCTAACTTCATGGACACAGCTTAAACAGAAGGATATTTAAGTCCACAAAACAGATGTGTCAACTACTGTCTTCTGTAACAAAGACAAACTCTCTAGCAATGACTGTGACAAGTTGTGTCCTATACACTAAAAGATTGCTGGTTGGATTCCAGTGCTGGCAGGTAGCAACTGAAGTGCCATTGAGCAAGACACCTAACCCCCAATTGCTTCCCGGGCGCGGTAGAGTGCTGCCAACTGCTTCGGATGTGTGTGTGTTCACAACTTGCAGTGTTATTTACTCCTCACCAGTGATGCATTAAATGCATAGGTCACATTTTAGGTATGGGCTACCATATCTGACAAATGTGTCACTTTTACTTAAAGCATTCCTAAACGAAAATGGAATATGCTGTAGATGTTGCATGTCTTCACTGCACATTGAGAAAAATGGCAAGGCTCATGTTAAATGTGCATATTGTGGTAGCGAGAATCATGATACTGACCTTCATCAAGAAGGGGGGAAGTGGGGAGGGGGATCCTGCAATCTGCAATCTCATCACATGGCAATCAAGTCTGTGGTGGTGAGATCATGTTCAGAAATCTGTCTAGCCAAAGTTTATCATAGCAGTTGCCACACTAAAGCAGTGAAGCTTTTTGCAATAATTGGTAACCAAAGTAACAGATCAATGGCCCGTACTGAGGTCTTTGAAATGTTTGGCATCCAAAGCCCTAGTTTACCATATTTGCTAAAAGCCTGTGCTGGTAATATGGAGACAACGGGAAGACGAACACGTGGCTTTCATATTGAATCCATGGATGGACAGACTAGTCTTCCACTTCCAGATCTAATCAAGTGTAATGAGATTTCCAATAACTGCTCAGAGATTCCTTCACCTTCTGCTGCTCTACATTATCCCCATCTGAAACCAGTGGCACATTTTATCCTGGAAATTGACCCAGATGCTCACATCTTACGTTTCCTTGTACGGGATATCCTCAGAGTGCATAAGGTGGGTAAAACACTCAATGGCCCACATTACTTCCCATTTGCAAAAAAACTTGATATGGGATGGGCCATATAGGCAACATCTGCCTAGAAAATGTCCATAAGCCAATTATAATTAGCACAATTTACACCAATATTCTGGAAAATCTTCACAAGTCTTCACTCTTTGAACCATGACCTAATGTCCTGCAGGTGAAGGACAGATAAAGCGGTTACCATATTCCATGTTGCAAAAGAAAATTCATGCACCAATTAGATCACTTGGATGATATGGTGTTTCAACGTACAGGAGATGATGATAAAGCTCTGCTTTAGCTTTAGCTCTGTCCTAAATCCATAAATCCTGCACCTGATGTGGATGTACAAACTGAAGTGACCAATATGAACACTTCAAATGTGAGCAAGAAGCTGGGATCACAACGTTTTTCCAGGTTCTCTAATTGGAAATCACTTATCGGACCCCTTATTCATATTGCCAATGTTTTCCATAAACCAGAAATAACGAATACTCATGCCTCAGGAGTTGGCATTATTGTCCAGCAGCTTGTAAGAATCTTCTTCGTACAGCCAGTTTCTGGATCATTGAAATCAAAAGGCTTGTGAACAATACCATTGTCATTTATATCATTGTGTCATTTGTCGAAAACTTTGTGGTCACCTCCAAACTCAGAAGATGGGTTCTCTTCCATCAGACCAAATGTGTACAGATCCTCCATTCACCAACATAGGCTTGGATGTATTTGGCCCATGGTCCATCTATGCACATCAAACCAAAATGAGGTCTGGCATATAAAAGATGGGCACTAATCTTCTGTGTCAGGTTAGTCCACATTAAAGTAATTGAGTGGTTGGACACCAGTTTTATCAATGCCCGTAGGCACTTCTTTGCCCTCTGAGATCCAGTAAAACAAATTTGTTGTCGAATTTCAATGCATGTAAGGAGCTTCAGATCCCATCAAATATTGATAAGAGTGTTCAAAAATACCTAGCAGAACATGGTTGCTCTTGAATATTCAATCCGTCTCATTTCTCCCACATGGCTGCTGGAAAAAAAAATATAGGGATGGCAAGAAAGATACTAGACTCCATGTTCCTTCAGTCAGGACACATGCAATTAACTCATGAAGTGCTCACTACTTTCATTGCTGAAGTAACTGCCATCATCAATGCTAGACCGCTGGTGCCGGTGACTACTGATCCAAGGGGGTTAGCTTGCTGCTAGTATACATAGGACGTATATGAAGAACAGCACAAGCCCAGTTAAAAAAAATACATACCCTAGATTCTTAATAATGTGTGATGTTATCTGGATGATCAATGACTGTTTCTATGTTTTGGCATAGTTGTTCATGAGTCTCTTTGTCTTGAGCAGTTAAACTGTCCACTGGTCTTCAAAAAAAACCTCCAAGTTCCTGCACAGTTTCTGCTTTTCCAACATATTTGACCCCTGCATATTTGACCCCTTTTCAAGTGGTAGGCATGGGCCTGTATAGAGTTTGACAGTATGATAACCTTAAGCAAAAATATCACAGTTTCATTGTATATGGTATATAATATTTAAATCCAACTATTCCATCAAACAATATATTTCATTTTAAAGCAACTCACACTTAAAGCAATAACATTTGAAACCAGGATTTTCCGTGGTGACATAAAAAAAAAACAGACTTAATATTGGGCAGATTTTTGTGATGTCACAGCTCTACATCAGAATGTTGCAGAAAATTGGGTGGGCTCATGATGGCATTATTCTAAATCATACTGAAACATGTTAACATCATGTGAATTCATGTTAAACTACGTTAAGTTAAATAATGATAGCATCCTGTTAAACCATGCTAGCATATTGGTAAACCATGCTAATTGATTCTTTAATTATAATCTTAATCTTAAACAAAGCTAACAACATCTTTTGTTCTGGGTTTACTTCACTCCTCCTAAAATATATGATGGTTGAAGTTGGTCTCATCAGTTCAGTGTTGGACAAATCAACTATTTTAGGTCCAATTTTTGTTCCAGAGAGTCATTAGGTCGTGAACTACGCATTAACAGATATGGATGCCTTGTGCGTTTATCCTGGCTGTTAGGGCATTGCGAAATGTCTTAGTTACATATGTAACCTTTATTTCCTGATGGAGGGAATGAGATGTTGTGTCGATATAGTGACACTAGGTTTGACCTTGGGAGGCCAATCACTCTAATCACTCAACAATCACGATGCAGTCTCTGCCACGGATATAAAAAGGACAGGGCGTGCACCACTCATTCAGGTTTATGCTGAGGAGCCGAGACATTCCCGGCTGTCAGCAGTCAGTTCAGCATTGTGTCAGAAGAGACATGTCTTGTTTCCTCCATCAGAGAAACAATGTAACCGAGAGATTTCCTTTCTGTCACTCACTTGAAGTTGTGTCAATGTAGTGACACTAGCGGCCCCTATACTAACACCAAAAACGGCTGAACCGCACAATAGACTCACGTGGCGCAGCTGCCGGCAAGCATTGTGTGTGGGTTACATGTGAAAATAAATGGACTTCAGGGAAGTACCCCATCAAAATTACGCCTACAGGTGCGGGACTACACTATAGACCATGACGGATATAACCGTTTAGGGGAAGACACAGGTTTACCGAAGAAAAAACTGAATTGTGTAAATTACTCATATGGGATTACCAAAGGAAACCACCACATATGGAATGTAATGATCTGCTGGCAAGCTATCCTGCTGGGTAGCCACAAATGGCAGATCCAGTTGCTAAGCTCCTCCGTTGGGCTCTAGGTAATGTGCTAATATCCAGGGTTCACCAGAGAGGAACTTGCATGGTTAAAAGTGCACTCGTTATCACCTCCAGGGAGGAAAGGTGCTGTAGCAGGCACACATTCCCAGATCTTCAAGATGCTTGAAACAAGGTGGAAGAAACTGGATTGATCCTGAGACAGAACCGTAAAAGCATTGGGTGTGGCCCAGTCTGCAGCTCTACAGATGTCTGCTAAAGGGGTGCCTTTCACAAGCGCCCAAAATGAGGCTATCCCTCGAATTAAATATGTACATTCTCCGAAAAATAGCGGCACACCCTGTGATTGGTAGGCCAAAAAAAATGGCATACACAATCCATATATATCTATATAAATATGCAAAGCAAGTATTGGCCAAAGCAGGGATAGGGCTGGATCCTCCTCCGACTGCAGGTGGGAGGACCTGCAGGTTTACCACTTTGTCCCTGAAGGGAGTCGTGGGAACCTTGGGCATGAAATTGCGACAAGGTCTCCGAATAATGTGAGAAAACCCTGATTCAAACTGGAGGCATGCATTGGACACAGACAGTGTAGATCCCCAACCCTCTTGATAGATGTGATCGTGGTCAGAAGGGAGGGCACCAAGCTCAACTGACTCCAAGGTCTCAAAAGGAGGACCCGCAAGGGCCATAAGCACCAAGGAGAGATCCCAAGAGGGTATTAGGCACACCTTGGAGGGTTCAACCTCCTAGCACCTCTAAGGATTCTGACTATCAGATTGTGCCTTCCTAAGGATTTCCCATCCATTGTAATGTGATGTTGTAACAGCAGTCACGTACACCTTCAGACAACTGTCTTTCCAGACAGTTTTGTTTCCTGTAGGAAGGTGTGCACAGATTCAATAGGGTATATCCGTAGTTCTTCCCCCCTGGTAAGAACACAGCTGGTCATAAATCAAGGTCTTCCAAGTCCCATCCAGAGACTAGACAGGTCCAGGAAGGATCTGTAGAAAGGAGCATAAGCTCCAAGAACTAAGTCTGATTGGGCCAAAAAGGGGACACCATCAAGATTTGGGTAGGGTGACCCACACAAAGCATCCCCACTGGTCCTGATAGGTGGGGGGTAGAAGACAACCGGACACCAGGGGTGTCAGTGTCTTTCTGCAAGCTTGGCCCAGTGAAGATCGAAACTGCTCTTTCCGTAATGTGGTGTTGGCCCATGCTGAGGCACGAGCCAGAGTAGACAGCCCCTATGTGAATCGGGCCCCCACCTTGTTGTGGGTGGGGTCTGTCCACAAAAAGCATGTCTGCCTTCTCTGGGCCACTCATCTCAGGACCACTTCAAAGCCGCTTCTTGGTGTTCTTCTGGCCTGCAGCTGTTTCTGGTTTTCTGTGATTAGATCTCTTTGGAGATCTTGCTCTTTGGAGCAAGGTGCCGGCTGTGGTGTAAAGGTAGCCAGCTGAGGAGTCACAGGGGTGCGGGTTTGGTGAGAAAAAGACAGAGGGGGCTGCCTCAGGGGCCTGTACCCTGGGGTGCAATCATACAGGATTTATTTGCCCGCCAGGTTTTGACTGTGAAGAAGCAGATGGAGGTGATCAAATTCTTCAGCTGTGTCACTAAACAGGCCGTCTTGTGAGATAGGAGCATTGAGAAAGCTTTCTCTGTGTCTCATATCTCAGCAAGGTTTAGCCAGGAACCAATCATCTAGCCGCAACTGTTCCTGGGAGGGCAGAACATTCTACTCATACCCAATGCTTGCAGCGGCCCAGGAAAGCACGGCCATCATCTCTGTGTCTGCACATCAGATGGGGTTATCCCGCCCTCCAATGCTGCAATCAACTCATCCTCATCAGGCTACCATAAGACCTGGAAACTCAACCGGCCCAGACGAGCATGCTGGACAATACATGTCCTGTGGGGACTCCATTGAATCTCCCAAAATGCCTTTAGGGCTTGCTGACACACCCTTGTGTGCAGCCGCAACAGAAGGGGTAGCACAGGGCGCAACCAAAGTGGTTCTTTGCTTTATACAGAAGACAACCGCAAACACAACATCCCGATGGACCTGTTCTTACAGTGAGAACACGAGCCCTCATTGAGTGGCGCCTAAGCATCAGTATGGCCCAAACATCTGAGGCAGAGATCATGGCCATCACAGAGAGAGGGGTACCAACCACAAGCAGAAGCACATGCGTGAAAGGGCATGATTACACTTGTGGAAATTCACTCTTTTACAAAAAATGTGCTCTTTTTCTGTGTGGCCGTCACACTCAGGGTTACTCTGCACTTATCTGTGCATCAGAGAGAGACCGCTGAAAAGCATTGTATATCCAATATAAAAGAAAAGCAAAGCAAACATGGCTCAAAAAAGTACAAATCTGATCTAAATCCCTTTATACCCAGATATCCGGGGCAGAGACTGGCATGCAAATCCCAAATTCCCATTGCTGTTTATTTTAAAGGCCAATTTTCATTGTTGTTTTATGTAGAAAACAGAGTGATCAGTCTCCCAAGGTTGAACCTCTAGTGTCACTACATCGACACAATGCTGAGTGGGTGACAAAAAGGAAACTTTGGGAAAAAAGGAAAAAGAATTGTTAACAAGCATGTGTAGTTTATGTCAGCTGTATGTTTGGAAATTTTGTCATAGAAGTTAAAGGAACACAATACACACCCAGTGGAAAATCAGGTTAAAACAAAATTCTCCAAATGCACCATGCAAAACATGGATTTGGTCTTCCGAACTTTAATCATTGTGTCAGTAGGTTGTGCATGGAATGGGGCTCTCTGCTCAATTTCTCTCACAATCACAAGTGCAGCAGTCATCTACATCACTCATAAATCACATTAAATGACCAAATCAAGTTTCGGTGGGAAAAAAAATAATTTTGTTGACCCTCAAAATTCAATGCATGAAGCCTGTAAACATGTTTGTCAGGTTTAATAATAAAATAAAATTTGTAAAGAGGCACTGACACCATTACTTTATATGGAGGGGAAAGTTACAGGGGTTCACCTCCCCGGGCCACCCTACACACTGCTGACTGACTGACTCGCACTAACTGGAGGGGTTTGTGTTATTTTCTATGTTGCACAGAACCTGTACCCTCCGCCTTTGACAAAACATTAAAAAACAGTAAAAAACAGCATTAGCAAATTTCTAGTGGTTCTGAAACAGTGCCTTTCTCAAACAATGGTATATCTTGAAACCAGTAATCGGCTATGCCTTAACAGTGGCTATGTGATGTTAAGATCCATTTTTTACACTAAGGACAATTGAGAGACTCATACATTTGTAAATTATTATTAAACCTGCAAATATTCACTGATGTTCAAGAAGGCAAAACACTACACTGAGAGGCAGAGAGGTATGTAAACTTTCAATCAGGATGATCTGTACAAATTGTTAGTGCTGGTTTATTGGTTATTCAGTAAGTTATCTGTATCTCTAATGCAAACAGGTCCCAGAAAACTGACCTTTCTTCTGAGCAAACACCCTTTCATTAAACTGTGACTAACCTTGACTAACCAACTTCAACACAGTCGTTTTTCTAAACGAAACAGAATAAAGGGCTTAGTGGGCTAGCAGAACTGACCCTTGGGGGCCCGATGATCATTCCTCTCCAGCGTGTAAGTGTCATGTCCTCATCGTCTTCCAGACCCCAGCTCACTGTCCCATCTCCAACACCCTTCTGACCCTCCTCAAGCTCTTCCAGTAGCCTAAAGTTACGGGGGACTTTCACACCTGGGAAAACACAGTCACATTAACATATTAGTTGTGTGACCTCTTACATCACTAACTGCATTTACATGGACACTTTTGTTTCAATCGGAATAAAATCAATCAGATTGATGAATCTGAACACAGTGATTACATGGACGCAGCATAAAGTAATTGGGTTGATATGCACATTTACATGACACAAAAGCTTGGAATCAGATTTAATCTTTTGACATGCGCACAGTGCATGAATACACGTTTCCCACTGCTCCAAGATGCACATCCTAGCAGCCACTCTGCCATTGCTGCTAACTAATAGAAGATAAGTGAATGATGTTTTGTGCCGGTCTGCATGTATTTAACATGGAAATAAAGTGCCCCTTTCCGAGACCGGAACAGGCCGTCTAAGGATGAGATTCCAAAACAGGGATTGGTGGGACAACATCGCCTTGCACCACTTCACAGAAGTGGAATGGACAATTTTAGATGACACGACAGTCATTTATGACTTTATCATTTATTTATTATCATTTATCAATGGTAGAGGAGTACAGTGGTATTGGTGCTCTGACCATGCCATGAACATGCGAGTAACAATTGTACTTGTATAACAACTCACAACTTGGCAGCTGTGAAAAATACAGTGTCGATCGATTGTGATCAATTTGGCTTCAATAAAAGCAGTCAAGAAAGTCATTTACCTGTTCTGCAAATGGCATGGTGAGAGGACTGATAAAGCAGCTGATCCGAGTGCCAAATGAGGAGGAAGCTCTGGAGATTGCCAGGAAGCTACAGGCAATGCATAACATTCCTTAAATAATGGGACTTCTAGACAGGGCACATATTCCAAACCCTCCTCCTTCAGATGGGTACAAAGATTTTGTACCGGAAAGGCTGACCTTCTTACGCTTTGCAAGCTGTTGTCGACCACAAGTCATGGTAAGCCAATTAATTTTTAGTACGGTTTATTTTAAATGTATTGTCCAATTAATTAAAAACAATGAATGCATTAATAAATGACGAATAGTAAAGCATACTTTTTTAAAAAACTAAGAATTTATGAAGGTAATTTTACAAACTATATGCGAACTCTAACAGGATTTATACAGTTTTGAAGCATAAGCTGTAAAATGTCCAGCAGCGCACGTCAATGTTTTACACCAGTCTGACCACGTCTAAAGATCCCACCTGCTGCCAAAGGTGAGGCTCGTGACAGCTTTAATATTTAAAGAGAACACAAATAATTAGTTATTCAGCTTATTTTCATCACTTTTAGGTGTGAAAAACATTGAGGGACAAGACACCAGGCTTTTAATAGTTGGGGACCCTGCATACCCCTCCTCGACTGGCTCTTGAAAGGGTACACAAATTCTGCACATTTGACCTCTGAACAGGAATCTTTTAATGCCTACCTGAGCTCACTATGGGTGGGAGCCGAGAACACGTTCAGGATTTTTACGTCAAGGTGGAGGGTGCTGCTAAAAAGAATTGATTTTACCTTCACACCATCTATAACTGCCACCTGTTGTGCACTGCATAACTGAGAATGACAATGCCATTAGCAGGTGGCCGGAAAAGGTTTCTGACCTCAATGCCATCTATCTTCAACCTAGACAGCCAGTGAATACAGAGTACAATGCATCTGGTAACAATGCAAGAATTGCTCTGACCACTTATGTTAACCCAGTTTCCCCTTCGTACAGGTCATTTCCACTAAATTAAGCCTTTAAAAAGACACCCCTGTGATTAAAATGTAAGGAACTTTAATGAGAAATGGTTTCATACATTTCAAACAAGGTAGCTCTTAAATGTGCCAGTGCAATACTTATTTCTATAGGTTCAATTTCAAAAACAGAACAAAAACGTAAATATTAACATGTGAACAAATGTATAATAATAAAAAGTGAACAAATGCAGTTGCAAATACAACTGTTAAACTTAAACACTTCACTGAACTGAAACTTAAATGAAAAAAACGTGCAAAAAACAAAAGCCTTACATAACTGTCTTTACAACTAGCTTAAGCAATTGTCGCTACACAACTAAGGCTTTATTTTTTATCATCTAACCTAGGTCATGCAGGCTGTGGTTGAAGCTACTGGTTCCACTACCATTTAGAACATTAGGTGAATAGTGCATTGGCCTATTGTAAATATGACCTAGGTAATGCTGTGGAGGCTGCATATGAGGGTTGAGTGGTGGAGCTTGTCCCTGGGAATGAGGAGTTGCTTCATAGGGTTGTGGAAGAATACTCCTGAGACCCTCAAATATTTGTCCTAACAGACGTTCAGTTGAGCAAGTGCTTTCTTCCAGAAACCGTTAAAATAACATCTTGTTGCACTGTTGATTTCTCTCT
Source organism: Chromobotia macracanthus (assembly GCA_036877525.1). Classification (NCBI taxonomy): domain Eukaryota; kingdom Metazoa; phylum Chordata; class Actinopteri; order Cypriniformes; family Botiidae; genus Chromobotia; species Chromobotia macracanthus. Next base: position 151,389 of record JAZGTH010000122.1, read on the forward strand.
TGTTGTTCGATGCTATCCAAGAAAAATCTTTGTTCAGCTGACCAAATGTGCATTAGTTTGGCATAAGCAGGTAAGGTTTTTCATCCTAAATGAACAAACAAGATATGCATTATTCGCAGTTAACCTAATGTGAAGGTTATACTACCAAATTACCAGACCAAAGTGGTCAGATTTCAAAAATGAATTGTACATTAAGTAAAAGACATTGTGATTATACAATAACAATTAAAAAGAGGTTCCACAGAACCCATATTGCAAGAGTGTGTGCTCTTCTTTAAATACAACTAATGTGTAAAACTAATTTACTTGTTAGTTTAGAGGAGCATTCTAACTTCGTGGTGTTTTTTTTTGAGAAATTAGAAAGAAAATGTGCTATTCTATTAAGCACTTAACAAGTAAGGAAGTTTCCATGTTCAAACTGTGTTCATAAAATGCTGCTGTGAAAATATGACAACTTACCAGACGTGTTTTCCCGAGATGGTAGAAGCACTCCCATCAAGTGAATTCTCCGCTGGGAAGCTGACACCCACACCATGAGCTGTGGCCTTTACAAATGGTCTTCTTCCCATTATCTCATCCATAATGCTGTAGAATGGAAAATTAGACAGGGATTCGCCACTTTTGCCGTTCTGGGTTTTTGCCTTGTGGGTACCCACTCTTTAAGACTTTATTTTATTTTTTGAGCAGTTTTTGATTTGGTCAAGTGACCAGTTTATACTGGCTTCTTGCAGTTTTTCAGATACCTGCTTCAAGAGCTTGTTATTGTGAGACTTACGACTGTCTGATCTTTCAACTATTTACAGTCTTTTAAAATACTGAGAAACATTGTGTTTTTTTTAACCGCCCAGTTTTGCTTCATCATCTTTGACAACAACAGCCATGCACCATGTCATTACACAATTTCTACATCACTGCACATGCAGAGAACTTTCTAATTTTCAATCCAATGAAGTGTTTACATGTCTCGATTGGATTACAAAAGGTTTAAATGACCGCTTAAATCAAAATGAAATTTTGATTGGATCTGGCCAATTTACTCCGATCAACGCATTTAAATGTTACCTTTTTTAATCTGATTATGCTTCTAGTCCTATTACGATTGGATTATTAGGGTACATGCAAACAAAGCTACTGATGGAAGATCAGGTTAAGTCCTATACAGATAAAGAAATGTTTGCAGCATATGTGGGTAAATATGAAGATACCAACTGTGACATTGCAGCGGGTCAACTGTCATCTATTAGGACTAGGTCTGTTACAATAACTGCAATATTGTAATATTGCATTACTCAAGTCAACCACAGAGGGTGGCAAGCAACCAGCACAACTGCAACGTTCACGCTTTTTCATAAGTCTGTTTTACAATTTATGCATGTGTATTGAGTGTGTTAAGACTGAGAAAATAGCTCCTTTCATACCACAATCTTTACAGGTAAATTATCATTAAAAGATCATGTGTGAACTGGGCATTTTAAAAATTACTGGTAAATTGGTCCTGTGCGCAGTATGGTATGTGCACAGCACATGCTGACTCTTTGTTTTGAACCAATCATAACATTGACACAGCACAAACACGCCCCATAGTATAGTCCCACTCCTGACCCTGATTGACAGATTTGTGTGCAAGGCATCGCAAACGCAAATGCAAAGAGAACTGCAATTGTTTTTGAGTGAAACAGCAAATAGGTAATTACTATTGCAATTCAAATACGACAGGGTCATAACTCGTTAAGACACAGGAAATTATATTGCAAATGGACTTTGAAATTTGGCAGATATTGTACATTAGCATATACAAAAATGCAAACAATTTGCAACTGTCACAACTTTTACACACAAAAATAGAAAACAACTACTTTTTAAAATTGTTTGCAAAAACACTCCAAAGAATGTCCTATTTGCCTGTTAAACTATGCTTTCAAAGCTAGCCTCTCTGAAAATGCCTGGCCTACCTTTAAAGACATCACAGAGTTTACTGGTATTTTGATGATAATGTGTGACTGGTACCTTACTGGTAAAAATTTAAATATTTTGCTTGTGTGAACGAGTACAAGTGAACAAAATATATAATGTTGTTCTAGTGGTTTTTAGACATTTTAATTCAAAATTCGTACACGTTCTGCCTTTCATTTGTTTTAAACTAATCTGTATCATTTAAAAAGCAACAATATATACTATATAATACACAACAACAGAACTTATTTATACAGCACTAATATCTGGCATGAAAATAGAGGCAGTAATACTGCATACTGCTACTGAACAACCCAAAAATCACCAGAAGGGAAATTCCCCACCACAGCTAAACATTATACCACCCAAATTGTTTGTTGGTCCTTGTGTTCCAAACAGACATGTAACATGAGAATATGCAGTCAACAAAGTGCATTGTTAAACAATGTTAAGAAATTGCTTTCTTAAGCCAGTTGCTAAGGAGATGTTTCTGTATGTTAATCCATTTAATCATAAAACTTGTACTTAAAAACAGTGTATTTTTTTAAATGATCTATGGTTGCCTGCCAGTCTGTTTTTGTAGCAATATAATGTTAAAACGTTTGCTGTTAGTCAAAGATCTGGTTATGCAAAAATAGGTCTAATATAACATTTTCATATTAATAACAGAGGCTCTTCAAATCCTTTTGTGGTGTATCCCGTTAGTTACCTATTTGCAAGAGGGTTTTTGAGACATGCCTTGTGAATTACATAAGAGCAGAGGAGCTTGATGTGTGTGCTGCACTCCCCACTCATCAGTAAACACATTCCTCAGTGCGTCACCTTGACCCACATGTCCTGGGCGCCTTGCTCAGGCAGGTGGAAGGCTTCATATTCTAATAAGAAAGGGACTGATAAAGAGTGAAATATGCACTTATTTTTCTAAAACAGTTAAACGAAATTTATATCGGCTATTTTGCAAGATGCCACGTCAAAACCTGAGCTGTTGTTAAACATAACATGAGAAGTGCATTGTTTGGGAGGGGGAGTGAGACTGGCCAGCTTTCTCTTTTTCTCACTCAGAAGGCTGTCTTTAGCCACACCTAGTTTTTTTTCTTATAAATGGAGGTGAAAACCCCAGTATGAGCAGGAGCTCAGCTGTGGTATAAGCGCCTATCGCCCAGCATTCTCAGAAAAAGTGTTGGTCTCCTGCCCGGACTGAAAAGGGGCTCCTCAGTCTAAAGGTGAAGGTAGGCGATGATGGCATGTCCGAGTGTATAGTATGCTTTTGCCGAGTTATCACATTGAATAAAATCTTTGCCACATATTCATTAATTGCATTTATTACAACCTTTTATTATTATTATTGTTTTGTGTGGACCTTCCTTTGTTACTTTATTCCTTGATATCTGTGCACAGGCCTCTTTGTCTGACGCTTTCAGTCAGACTCGATTCATTAAATGTTTAATTAATGAACCATACCGAGACATTTTAATACACCTTGGTTTTTACATATTGACAAGCGATCAACAAAGGCGCCCAATCAAATCATACCATGAACAAAACCACACAATAGAAATGTAAATACAACTCAGACTTAAGCACAGCATGCGGTGCACAGCATGCGGTCCCGCAATCAGTCAGGATAAAAATCCCAATGTGCTGCTGATTGATCTGGCCGCTGCTCCATTAATTTTAATTTATTTATTTATTTACTTCAAGCCATTTCTGAATCGGCTTTCAACTGTCACCAGTGGATTTAAAAAATAAATGTGATGTTTGATAAAAATTAAATATTTAAAAATTAAATCGATAGCCTAAATCATGGATTCGCTAGTGTTGCCATTTCCTGCATGAATACACACCGTAATGAAGCGAGTGGATTTAATAATGGATCTCTTATCTACAAGATGGATTTCTGTGTGCGAGGTTACAAATGTGTGTTTCTTTCTAAATGCGTTTCACACAGACGCACTTAACACCAACGCGCAAGTATGCACTAAATTTAACGCTCTATATAGACCTTCCCCTTAAACCTAATAAATACTTTATCCTTAAATAACCATGAGGCATTTTATTTCCACTTTTTGAATAGTTCATTCATTTATATTAAAAATAAACACCTTTCCGATCTGATGTGAGCCTATGTGATGAAAAGGGAGAAAATTACTTTGGCCAAAGGAGAAAGGTAACTCAGTCAGTCGCATCAAAAGTTGGCGTCACGCGCCTTGTATTACGTATAATGTATTATTTAAAAAATATTTTATGGACATTGGTCAAAACAATTGATAACACACACAAATAAATTAAAATGGAGAGGAAGCAGTTGTCTAAATTTCATTTAATCAATGTTTTGTCATGACACAAGAAACAATGGGTTTGTTTTTAATGATATGCCTGCGTATATGACTTTAGTGGAAATGTGTTGATTTGATTTTGCTAAAAAAGTTCAAATGGACTAAATATGAATTACTTCATATTTAAAGCTTTTATGATGGCCGTATGTGCTTTTTAAATTGTCAACGTTTTAAACACCCTTCACTTACATTACATTGACCTACAGAGATGGTATATTCTCGCAAAAAACATTCAATTGCATTCAGTTGAAGGAAGTCAAATACATATTGACAGAGTGAAAAATGATGAGTATTTTTGTTTTTGGGTGATCTACTCCTTTAACAACCAGACGTTACTATAATGATGACACTATACAAAAAAATGGGCTTAATGGGCATATTTTTTCAATTTTTTTTTTTTATTGTATTCAAACATAGAAAGTATAACCTCCAAATCAGGCAAGCGGCCCTAAAATCTGACAACAGCGTTTTTACCACTATATTCGCAAAATGTTGCCTAGGCACTTGTGCATCATAACCTGAAATACAGTAACACAACTAACTGGAACGAGCATATTATGCCCAGACACGCTGTCCTGGAAGGGCAGCTCACTAGGTTTTGAGACACAGCCCGTTCATTGTTGTTTCTCTATCATGACACTGCATTTGATTGAGCTACATGGCTAACAAACTGAATGGTCACATTTCACTAAACAAAATCCTTCGTCCACGTACGTTGAGATTTTTTCAGTTGTAAGTCTTTTTAGATACGAGTTGTTTTATACAAAGTAATAACACAAACTACATAGACATTAAACCTGATCAACTGAATGCTGTGCAAACACACCCAGTCATATCGAACCCATGAAATACTAACGGAAGTATTAAGTAAATTATACTGCACATCTAGTCCACTTTAACACACTCCCGCTTTACCGCGATAAACAGATTTATTTAACAACAACTGAAGCAGTTTTAAAAATTTACCTGATCCGGCGGCGGCCGCCATGTTGTTGCTCAGTAGCGGAGACACGCACGTTCCGGTTCACTAGCGCGGGCCAATAGCGAACAACCACCTCCTGAATTATGCATATAACAATAGTTATTATGCATTTAATAACAACAGCCTAAATAACTTCATATGACTTGCACTGAAGTGTTTAAAGCGTTTATTAATTTTGCTCGCTGTGTTGCCAATTGTATTGCTAAACGGAGGGGCTCGTTCGATTTGGCATCTTCCCTTTATACAAAGAAAAAGGCTTGCAAACGCAGAATTTGATTTGGTTTATTGTCATTTTTATTTATTTATTTTTATTTAATTTATTTAATTAATGCTGTCAGATGCCGGGCTGAAGAGCAGACAGATCATGTCAGTCAAAGGTCACAAGTGCAAAACAAGCCTGAGAAGCTTCTGAGCACCTTTGTCAACAGGAATGGAAAGAAATGGAGCTTGATCCTGTTGGGAAAGAGAGGTTCAGATGCCACTGAAAATCAAAGGTCACATGAAAAACAATCTCCGCTAAGCAGCCTCCTGCACTTGATCTGCCGTTTCAATGCTAAACTTTACTTCTAATTGAAACGTGCGGTTTGATTTCAGTTAATAAAGCAGAAATAAATAAATTGAATGATTAAATCAACACTGATAGCCTACTCTGTTTTCAGGTTTACTCAGGCATTTGTTTGTGATTTACACAAAACTGTCAGTAAGTGAAAATTGGGGATAAAATCATGCAGTGTGTACCCTGTGTTATGTCGTGTAGAAAACCAACAAATGACATGTACACATCACTTTACTGAAGCGTGAATATCAGCTTTTTAAATTTCAACAGAAATGTTGGTTTTAATTTGTCACTAAATACTGAAATGAAAGTGTCTAAGATTATATATATTTGTTCTGTTATTTGTTTTTTTAAAGGGTGGCGTATGCTAATTGTTGGCAGCAAGTTTTTATTTTGATACTGTAAGTATGTCAGGGTCCTGGCTTCCTTGTTTTGAGTTTTTACTAAATTCTCATGCCAGAATCACAACAGCCCTTGTTTTTGTGTCAGAGCATGATGTTTGTATTTGTAGTTCTTGTATCTTAGAGTCAGGATCTAGACTCATGCTCTGTATTATTTGTGATCTTTGTTGCTTGTCTTTGTGTGGAAGCACATGGCCATTGTTTGTTTACTTGTGCTATGTGCTCTTTGGTCTTGAGTCTTGACCCCACCTTCTTGTTTCCCTGTTAATTATCCCATTATTAGTTTATGTCCCTCACCCTCCTGCCCTTGTTTCCCGCCTTGTTTGCTTACCTTTATAATGCCCTTGTAGCTGCTTTCCTGTTATGGTGTATTGTTTTTTTTCTTGCATGTGGTGGAATCTTGTTGAGTTTAGTATACGGCACTGTGTCCTGTTTTTGAGCTCAACATATATAATCTAGTCTTGTTTTGGGTTTTTTTGTCCTCAAAATGTAAAACTTGTGCCAAAATTCTATTATATATATATATATATATATATATAAATTGGAAAACAGAAATTTGGCATTTCCCTCCTATATAAACCGTTCATGCTCTATATCATTGCGAAGTCTTGTTTTTGCCCTGGTGACATTATTGAGCGTTTTCTACAAACTGTATTGGATTACTCGTTGATTTTGGATTGTTTATCTGGTTTTTGATTGTTTGCTGCCTGCCCTGTTTACTGGACTGTTACCTGGTTTTGGATAGTTTGCCGCCTGCCACAGCCTTTGCCTGTTCTACGTTGTTTCTTCTACCTTGTCTCTGAATACCCTGTTACTTAACCTTGCCTGTTTGTTATCCAAATGAATGCTGCAAATGGATGCCAGTATGCCTCATTCTTCATTACAAACATCATAGTCAGCAAACCAGATTGAAAAAAGTCCTGCTGCAGAAGGAAATTGGCATCTCCGCAAAAGCTTGTCAGCAGAAGGAAGCATGAAGTACTCTAAAATCCCCTAGTGGATGGCTGCATTGACTTTGGACTTGATAAAGCACAGTGGACCAATACCAGCAGATAACATTGCACCCCAAATCAATCACAGACTGTGGAAACCTTACACTGGACCTCAAGCAACTTGGATTCTGTGCCTCTCCACTTTTCCTCCAGACTCTGGGACCTTGATTTTCGAATGAAATGCAACATTTACTTTAATCTGAAAAGAGAACTTTGAACCACTGAGGAACAGTCCAGTTCCTTTTCTAATTTTTTTTGTTACATTTGTTTCTGGTTCAGAAGTAGCTTGGTTGTAGGAATGTGAAAGCTGTAGCCCATTTCCCTAAGACTGTGTGTGGTGGCTCTTGATGTACTGACTTGATGTGCTTCAGTCCACTCCTTGTGAAGCTCTCCCAAGTTCTTGAATCGCCTTTTCCTGACAGTCTTCCCAAGGCTGCGGTCATCCCTGTTGCTTGTGCACATTTTCCTACCACACTTTTTTTCAGTCAACTTTTGTCTGCCTCACCTATAACCTTGTATTTATGTGACTTGATTGTATTTTTCTTGTATTCATGTTTTTGTATAAATAATAGGTTACACATTGAATGTTACTTTCCTGATTTCCTGAATGATGGTATATAGTACAGTAACATAGCTTGCATCACACTAGTTACTATGACTTAAGTTAAAACATTAATAACTGCATTAACTTTCCACACCATCATAAATATGTAAATGAGGTCCTAAGCAGGACAGAGAAACTCTTTTGCCTGTCCATGTACACCTGCATTATCCTTCAGTGCACCCGGACTCTTGTGTCAGCACATCTGAGCTCAATGCAAGCATCCGATCTGTTATCTAATAGCTGCTTTTAAGTGTTACCCCTTTTTAAGTTCATTTAAACTATAATAGCCGATTTAATCCTGCCACATTTTATCTTCTCCTTCCCTCTCTTTTCTCTCCTCACTCACTACTTTGTTTTTTTTTTGTATGCTAGTTTGTTAGTTTAGTTATTGTCTATGTTCCCTGTAGTGTGGTTGAGTAATCCCACATTTGTATGCACTGGTGAATTGCTTCTGTGTTTATTGCTTAAACTGCCTTGATTTCATTGCCTGCTCTAAAGTAGTACTGTGTCACAAAAATGTCTGCTTTTCAAGGCTAAAAGAGTAATATTTCTTAGAATCGATAGATGATCTGCTAAGTACTTGGTGAATGAGTAGTTAGTATTATTTCTGCTGCATCAGGTAAATTCTACCAAATATGTGTGGTTAATCACATTTAATTATGCATATTTCTCCTTTGGGCTAAACTTACCATTGCCAAATTTGGAAATGGCTTACCATTGCCAAATTTGGTGACAATCCCATAAATCCCCTGGGAGGATTATTTAAAAATTCTGACTCTGAAAGTCAAAAAAGACATGCAGTCCAAAATGGCTCACATTCTGTTGTGTGTGTGTGTTAAGTACTGTGCAAAAGTCTTATGCACATTAGTATTTTCATACCCAAAAATGATTTTAAAGCAAGTTATTTATATCTTTTGTTGTGTCAGTAAGAATTATAAGACTCCATTTCCAAACAGAAAAACCAACAGAAAAAAATTGAGACTAAATCCAGAAGTGGCATAACGTGGGCAACGTCTCCAGGACACTTGAGATGAGATGGATTTAGTCCATCTCGGTTTTTTCTGTTGGTTCATAATGTAATCACAGACAGACTCTATAATTGTGAGATCAGATCTCTCTGTGGAGCACTGGCTGTTGTCAGTCTCCTTGTGCATACAAAAATCTCACTGGATTACAATTAATGGCAAAAAGAATGTTTGGAAATGTAATCTTATAATACCTACTGACACTACAACAAAAGATATAAATAACTTGCTTAAAACCATTTTTGGGTATGAAAATATTAATGTGCCTAAGACTTTTGCACAGTCCTGTATATCTAAAGCTGAGCTCAGAAACTTGACAAGGCAGACTTCTTGACTTTCTTCAAAAACCACAAACAAGAACAAGAAACAATACACCGGCACAAGACAGCAAACAAGGGCATTAAATAGGGAAAGCAAACAAGGCAGGTAATGAGGTGAAGGGAATTAACTAATGATGGGATTATTACCAAGGTAACAAGAGCAGGGTTGAGACTCAAAACAGGAGAGCACACGGCACAAAGTAAACAAACAATGGCCATGTTCTTCCACACAAAGATAAGCAACACATATTACAAAATACACAGAACATGAGACAGATCCTGACTCCAAGAACCAAGAACCAAGACTAGGACTGAGTCAGGATCCAAACATCATGCTATGACACAAAACACAAGGGCTGACATTTGTAGTAGAAATAGTTTGAAATAGTTTGAAGCGTTGCAGTGGCAGGGTTCAGCAGAGAATGAACATAGAACAATATATATGTGAACCTTTAATACTCGTGTAAACCAGTTTCTTGTCTGTGATGCAAATTAAGTTTCCCCTTTAAATGTAATTTAAGAGTGGCAGTGATCACTTTCCGTTCCCACATATCACCTACTGTTATAGGTGATATCCCAAATGGTCCCAAATGGATATTCCAAATGTCGTCTGACCAAATGTCTTTCTAGATGTAAATTGGGCTCTGGTTTGGTATCCATGAATGATGAGGACTCTCATGCTGCCGGCGCTTGCATGTGATGACCCCGACTGGGTTCGGCCTCATCTACCACGAACGTTGATCTGACAGTCCAGAGCACGAAGTTTATGTACTCCTTGAGACCAGCGGGTATTAGCTCTCAGTATGACGAGGCAAAGTCAGTAGTCCAGCCCGTGCCAAAACCCCTCCAGGTGAGGTTATCACATGTGGCGAGATAGCTTCTCTCCAGGAACTTCTGCACATATTTCTCAATGGAATGGTCCTGTAGGAGAGAGATGTAGGCCCTTTGAAAGCTTTCAAGCGCTCTTCAGTTAGCCAGTTCAGCTGTTGGTCTTGAGCTGCCAGTTGGGAGGCCTGAAACGATAGCTCCGTGTTCAATCGGGAAATCGATGCTGGATCGTTGTCTGGCGAAGTCTTCTGTAATGATCTATAATAGATCCTTCTGTAATAGATCCTCCACACAAGGATCTATTTGCAACATTTATTCAAGATACAGACAGGCAGGGTCGAGAAACAGCAAGCAGGGTAATCAGAGGCAAGGCAGAGGCATAAACGTAGAACAGGCAAGGGTTGTGGCAGGCAGCAAACAATTATAAACCAAAGAACAGTCCAATAATCAGGGCAGGTGGCAAACAATCAACAACGGGATAAACAGTCCAAAACCAAAAAACCGGGGAATCCACAAACAATGGAAAAACCCACTCAGAATTGTCACCAGGGCAAAACAAGACTTCACGAATTAATGGAGCATGGCTAGGGTTTATATACAGGAGATAATGAGGTTCAGGTGTGACAGGAAGTAATCAATCCTAGGTATGGGGCATTATGTGAATTGTAGTCCAAATCAGGAGTCAATTCCTGGAAACGGTTCCCTCTGGTGGTGCAGAGGAGGTAGAGCAAGGACCTCCTCCATAACAATTACCCCCTTTCTCCCTTTTATGATTTGTCTGGTTGTCAGTCAAAATTTTTGTACATGTTTGGATCTGACCCGCTGCTGTATGAAACTGACCCCCCTTTTCCTTCTTTCCTTCCTGACTTCCTTTCTCTCAAGTGCTTTGTAAGCAAGTATGTGTGAATGTTTTGATAGGGAAATAAATGTTTATTATGTGTGTGTGTTGACACTGGTGAGTTGGGTTAGATCCAGTGTTCACACATCAGGCAAACATGAAAGTGGTTAAGTCACAAGTTCATCTCAAGGTGTGTTCAACTAGTTTTTTCTGATTAAAGTATATCCCCATAATTTGTTTGTCTTCCTGACTGTGGGAAGGTCTGTGTGTTAAAAGAAAGAGGAACATCCTTAATGTTTGTGTTAACGATACATTTGTCGTTGTGTCTGTTTATAGACCTTTTTAGGTCATTCTTTTTTGATTGTCACATAAAATACCCTGATCTTAGCTTAAAATGTAAAAATGGAGCAAGAAAAAAAAGTGCTATATATTTTTCTTCACCACGGCTACTTTTGCAGTTTTTTATGAAACATTCTTGTTTTAAAATGTGTAGAATGAGTTCAGCACCTGATCACACACAGCCCCTAAACAACATGGGTTTCCACCCAATTGTTTTTTTTAAAACACCCAATTGTGTTTTTTCCAGAACATTTATCAAACCTTGTAAACAGGTTTGTTAACATCAATCCTCCTGAATCCGAGAATCACCCGGTTAGGCTTGGATGTAGAAAAGTTAATCATGCAGGGCAGCAGAGTCCGGCCAACTGTGGTGTGACGAGTCCTAATTGCGAGTCCTAATAAAATGTTTATTATTTTATCTTGTTTCCCATATTATACAATATCCATAACTCTTTTTGCAGAGCTGATTGTGACAACAGTTTGACAACATTTGACAACAACTATACTAAGACACACTGTAGCATTACTTTACAAGTATTTTGGGTAAGTCACAATTTGATTTAAATCACTGATTGTTATTTAGTTTTTTTATTTTATTGTCTGGAGTATTTTAGTTTGTTTTGTACTTTTTGTTATTTTGGGTGTTTTGTTACTACAGTTTGGTTAGTATCATCTGGGTTAACATTTTTTTAAGTGTATGGTTTTCATTTTTTTTTTGGTTGGTTGTTTCAAGCATATACCCCTGGGTGTTTTAAATAATAATTATAATAATAAATTCTGATTTAAAATGGCGAAACGTTGTCGGGAGTCATATGGTTGTGTTAAGGGTCCAGCACCAACTAGCTTTAGATATGTTCATATGCTGTTTATTAATGACATGATGAAAGAGGCCAGCGGCAACAATGAAGTTGAGAAGGTTCACACAATATGTACATCATAATCACATCTATTTATATTGTACAGGATTTATTTTGCCAGGGTAAATCCAGCAGGACCATCAGTTTAAATACAAATTATCTGGTATTGTTTAAAAACCCCCGAAATGCTAATTAGGTTAATGTAGTAGGCAGACAGATGTACCCCAGAAACACAAAATTTTTATAGAGTGCTATCATGATGCAACCAGTAAGCCTTTCGGATACCTGATGTACCACATATGTTCCGGGATGACCGGAACCCACTGATTGGAATGCGTTTTTAAAAGCTTTCACTACTTTAAACATACCCTGTTCTAGTGTTCCAAACCAAAATGTTAGACGTGTAATAAATTCTTTAAAAACTAAGTGGCTTCGTCTAAAAAACCAATGGCTTCGTCTAAAAAAACAGAACCAGAAAAAAATATTATATATAAATAACATTATCCCCGCAACCTAGTGGTTCAGAGGATTTTGTGTTTAAATCACCAAATCTTGATAAAAGCCAGTGGCTAAGTTTTTAAACCTTTGAATAATGTCTTGTATGAATCATGTTTGATTCATGTATGATTCATGTTGTACAATCATGTACGTTTTTTCTTAACTGTATGCTAATATGTGAATAAAAGAACGAGAAAATGAAACATGAAAATTGAACATGAAAATTATTTATTCATAACATCTTCACAATATTACCATTCAGAGGGGGATACACATTGAATACAACTTAACATTTTATGGTTACATTCGTTAGGTTTTAGTTTTTTCACAAAACATGAAACCATATCATCATTTTTAAGTAGATCACGTCCATATAGATTCATTAGATCAATATAACTGTACCCTGTAACCTGTAATATAATTTAGTTTGCTGTGTTTGTATCATCTATTTTCTTTAATACCAGATTAATTGGATGTCGTGAGGAGGTACCTTCAGCAGAGCTCTGGGAGCAAGAGACACAGACACCAGAGTGTGGTTGAATCAAGCTCGTTTATTTTCTCAAAAGAAGCAGATTATATAGAACATAACAGGATGCACCTAAACGGTTGGAAATAACAGATTCAGGATGTCTTCCATACTTCCTTATGCGACAGAGTATATGTCATTAGAAAAGAGATATCAAAACTCATGAACCCTTAAGGGGTGTTGACTATATTCATTAGTGCGAACTAAATAACTAAATAATCTAACACATATGATACAGGAAAAACACACAATGCTGTCCGCACATGTCTGATGGAAAATCCTGATCTTGTCTGGCTGGGTAGCACACATACGGAATTGAGGATTACAAAGTCATTGATAATGGGTGAAAACCGATGGTGTTCCATTTATTTCCTGTCAAAAAAACAACCATACCCCTTCTTGTTTATGTAGATGGCTAGCCAGTGTTTACCAGGGAGAGCTGAAGGGTGAGTGTTGCTTACGACCATAGACGGTAATGTTCTTAACGGTGCTTGGGGTAAATGATCGCATGGTAGTACTCCAAGAAAATGTATGTTGTGTGAAATCCTATCTATGACAGTAGGGTGTTCATCTTTCAATTAATAGTAGTCAACTAAGAGCTGTCTTCGGTATGACACTTCTATGATGCTGTCAAATATTGCATAAACAATTAAGTTAATGGTATGTGGTAGTGGTTGTCTAAACTGAGCCTCTAGTCTAATATTCACAGACTTGATTGGTGACACATGCTGACCGCACACCTCATCTGGTGTGAGGTTAAATGTGTAGAGTGTATATCCATGCAGAAAATCCTTCCTATCAATAGACAGAGCTTGATTTTTAAGATGTGTTTTAAGATGTCTTTCAAAGGCCAATGCTAGCTGGTAAAATTCATGCATTGCAGAGCTGCTTTCATATTCAGGTTGTAGCGGTTTAGCAGGGTGTTGTTGACCGTCCACATAGACTGCCAAGAATTTCAAATCATAATTTTGAAATGCAAACAGGTTATCATAAGCCCCAGTGAATGCATCATTATCAGCCATGGCTAAAACAATAGATTTAGGTAATGTTCCTAAGAATACATTTTCCTGATTAGGCACGCATGTGTAATGAATCAGAAGTCCTGGGATCCATTTGCAGCATTTATTTAGTGAAACCAGACAGGCAAGGTCAAAACACCAGCAAACAGATATAGCAGGGACAAGGCAAAACGAGGTACAGGTAGAGGTCGAGGCAGGCAGCAAACAACAACAATCCAATAAACAGTCCAAGATTGGCGCAGGCAGAAAACAATCACAGTCCAATAAACAATCCAAATCAAACACAGGCAAACAGGATAAATGCTCAGAATTGACAGCCAGGGCAAATCAAGACTTCACAATAAGTGGCAGTTTGAACATGACTTATATGGGGAAATGGTAATGAGTTGCAGGTGTGTGGTCTTACTGCAGGTGGGACTGACACTTTTTTCACAAATAGTGATGCTGACTGGTTTATTTTGTAGGCTGTAGCATTACTTCTCATGAGACAGAATTCATCTTTGCCTCTAGTCATTTGAATTTTTATGTCAACACCGTTAAGCATCAGATTTTCTTAAAAGAAAATATTGTTGTGAATAGGCGCTAGTAATTCCACAACATTACCGGCGTTGGTAAAGGCTGCTCGTTTGGTTAGCCCCTGGTTTCTCCCAGAGGGATCTGCTGTGTTTATATGTCCCGCAGCGTCTTTGTAAAAGAGACCTGCTGAGAAAAGGGTTTCAAGAGCATCTTTGTCGTAGTTCATAAGGCATTCTATGATGCAATGATAAGGGTATGTGCTCAAACTCTGTGATATTAATATATTACTGAGCGTTACATCAATTTTTTGAAAAAAATCGTGGTTGCTGGGTAGTTTATTAATCCTACCGGTAATCCGTCTGCTATATCAGTCCGTCGGGGTTTGTGATTTTGAGTCGTAAAAACAACAATGTATTATTTAAGTCAATATAATCTTCTCCAGTACCAGCAATAAAATCTCCAAAGGTGCTGTGTCTGATATCGCAGATATTCCATATACACGTTTTTTTTAATAGCTGTTTGAGTCAACGGTACTGTGAACAAATCTAGTGCGGATTTAATACATTCTTCTGAGAGGTTGTGTGGCAAGACCATTGTTTAGAAAACAGTTTGAACAAATCTCCTTGTGCTGGAGGATGTTCCACATCTTCTTTGTAGTGTGCCTTGCACTACAGCGGCTGAAGACTCCTCTTACTTCCTGGTGGCCTGTACAAATGTTTACGGGCAATTACAATGAGTCCGGACCCATCTATTAAGGTTATTATTATTATATAATAATGTTTTTTGCAGCTGACTTAAGATGCGGTCTGGTTATGTTAAATCCTTGTTTTAGCAGCAGGTCAGTCTAAAAGTCCTTTAAAAATTACCCCAATCCACATCCATACATAACCCTGCCCCCAGCATACCTTGGAAGTCCGTTACCGGCCTGATTTTGGTAATAGGTCACATAACGCTCAGGGTCAATGTTGTTAAAATATTTTGTTTTGAATTCATTTATTTTAAAAGAGGAATTTTTTTTTAGGTCTAAAGTGAAGTTTAGCGACAACTTTTCCATTATTAAATGATTCTTCCTTGTTCTGATCATCTTTCACTTTAATAGTAATGTCGGTAATGGTGATTTATTGATCAATACATAGTGCGGCTTATCGTATCAAACACTGACCATATCGTTGTTCTCCCCTGTTTTATGTATGCATCTCAAGAGTGGTACGTACGAATCACCAACTGGCTGGTATCCAATGTCCATATAGACATACAACAGAACCTACCATTGATGTCTACTTGATGTGGTGCATACGTTATTACAATCTCTCCCTCATCAAATGATTCGCCACTAACCCTAACCCTAACCCTTCGAAAATGTTCCTCACACTTTAGAAATTCGTACAACATCTCCGATTTTGTATTTAAACATTGGTTTGGTGGTTCCTATACCAGGTCCGTATAGATTATGAAATACTTGTTACAGTGGAGGCTCCCGCTCCGCCTCCTCCGAACCACCAGAGGGAGCCGTCTCCTGAGTACTAGCTTCATTTGGACTACATTTCCCATAGGCCACATTCCTGGGGCTGATTAGTTCCTGGTACACCTGAACCCAATTATTCCCTGTATATAAACCTCTGGTTAACAAACACTCATTGTGAAGTCTTGTTTTGCCCTGGCTAACATTTCTGAGCATTTTCCCTTGTCTTTTGGATTACCCTTTACTGGCTTGGATTGTTTATACCTTTGTGATTGTCTGCCGCCTGCCACGACCCTTGCCTGTTCATTGACACAGATTTGCCTCATCCCCTGTTATACCTCTCTGCCGGTGTTTGACCTTGCCTGTTGTGTTAACGCTCAATAAACTGCTGCACATGGATCCCTCTGTCTCTGTGTCCTTGTTACAATACTACACTTTTGTTTTCCATGTTAATGACCAGCGGTCTCATTTTAATACTTGAATAATAGCCTGGAATTGTATCTGAGTATGATATTTTGTAACACATCAACATAACGTCTGGAATTAGTAGTCGTTAAATATCTCCGCATTCTGCTTTTCAAGGTCCTGTTAAAACGTTCAACAACACTGGCCTTTAAATCAGAGGCTGTAGCAAAATGATGAATACTATACTTTTTAATCTTGTCTTGAAAATGCTTGTTAAAAAATTCTTTCCCTTTGTCCATCTGTAATTTTTTAGGCACACATCCCTCTTCCAGAACAGACTCAAAGGCCTTGGCGACCTCTCCCCCATTCTTGTTTTTTAAGACACAAGTCCTAGCATCCTTTACTAAACACATTTATACATTTTAACTGATATTTTTAATTATTGTTGTCATTATCATGCTCACGTCGACCAGGTCTGCCTGAAACTGTGCGTCCACCCCGTAAATGATCACCTTATTTCTTTTGTATTTAAGAGGAGCCGTTCTATGCAGTGTATAGGCATCTTCTTAGGAAAGCTAGTCTGAAACTTCTTTATCAGTTAGCCGAACACCAGTATGTTTTAGGTGATTTTTACCACCCAAAGACCCTGGATTAGATGGTGTATAATAAACCTTTTTCATATGCTTGGACATGTTGTCTCACCACACTACAATCAATAACACCACACCACATAGTGAAGAAACTGTATACATGTAATGTTGTTTTTGCCAATCGTTAGTCAACAAAGATTTCAACAATTTCACAAAAACTAATTTGGTCATTTCTTGACAGCATGGCTATACATTTATCTGTCACATATGCACACACAAGTGATGATGTTGCTTATTTCTAAGTTAACAGTACTTTCACCAAATACATGTGGGACATTTTCAATGAGCACTTTAACAGAGGTACCACCATCAACATTAGAACATTAGAACAACAATGAACCAGTATCATGTCATTCCACACGCTTAGAGATCTCACTTTAACCATGTCATTTCTGAGGTAAGTTACACGTATGGAATCAGTTACACAATCATTTGTTGGTAAACACATATCAACGCCACCAGAGATGATTGCATACAAAATATTGGATAACTCAGACTTAACACATTTTTTAATTAAATGCCTACCTAGATCAGTAGCACTGCATGTTTAGCATCTTACAGGCACATATCACGCTTGTAGATCATTTTCAGTTTCTTCGTTCCAACAATCCACAGCTTCGGATGACTTTCTCGCACTGCTCATTCACAAGCTTGTTCCTAATTTTGTAAAGTTTTTCCACAATAAAGGGCTCATCTCACAGATCACACAAAATAGTGTCCACAACTTCTTGAATCTTTTGCGGGTGAGGCCTTAAACCACAACGACTCAAAACATGAACAGTAATGCGTTTGAATGCTTGTTTAAACAGTTTTCGCAGTAATTCCTTAAAACACCAGTCAAAGAGAAAAGCAGCAGGTTCAAACAAGCACGAGTGTTGTAGTTGGCTTGGATGGTCCAGTTCACAACCCAGACACTTTTCCTTTAACTTCCTTTTACAGACTTTATCCAACCAACTGTTGTCATGCGACGAGGTGTAGGGTCTGGGGCAGCATGGGCTTATTGTTTCATGAGACATGATGCTTTGAATGCGGTGTGGGTTCCAAAGTGCAGGCTTTTAATGGTTATAGTATGTGGGTGGTGTTACTAGTTCACTTTCACCGCCACCCACACACTGCTCAGTTTGAAACAGTTTAACCTTTATGGACTGGTACCCATCGTACATTTTACACCATCTAAACAGTTTGTCAATACTTGAAAAACATCATCCACTACACGTGCATCTCTCCACTGAAACACAAATTTCATATCATAGCAATGGTTGTGCTCATCCGGGGGTATGGGGACTCTTTGTCCATTTCCACCCAACCTCTCGCTGGCGATATGGCAAAGAATCTTCTTGAACACTTAGGAGTTTTAGGAATCAGCCATTGTTGAAGAGACAGAAATGCAGACTGTAGACTCTGAACACAGACTTCTTCAGACTTTGAATTCTCAACCCTATTTAAACACACTAATTCACATGTTTATTCACAAGGCTGGAGATAGTAAGTATGGAACCTCCTTCTCTTTGTTAATGTCTGATTTTTTTTCTCTTTGTTAATGTCTGAATGTCTGACTTTTAACTCTTTAGTTTAACTTTAAAGGGGACAACACGGACCTTCCCACTGTCAGGAAGACAAACAAATTGGGGTGGGGTGTATGCTTTAATCAAAGAACTTGGTGAAATTCGTTCCTCTGGGTAGGTAGACACCCCCGGCATATTCCCAGCCAGAAGAATATCAGACAGGATGGAAGCGTCTTCTCTTTGTTAATGTGTGAGTTTTTTAACTCTTTGATTTAACTTTAGAGGTGACAACACACAGACCTTCCCACAGTCAGAAAGACAAACAAATTGGGGGAATATACTTTAATCAGAAAAAACTAGTTGAACACACCTTGAGATGAATTTGTGACCCAAAGTCAACCACTTTCATGTTTGTCTGATGCGTGGAACTAACCCATATCACCAGTGTCAACACACACACACATTGTAAACATTCAAACATTCACACCTACTTGCTTACAAAGCTCTTGAGAGAAAGGAAGGAAGGAAGGAAGGAAGGAAGGAAGGAAAAGGGCGGTCAGTTTCATACAGCAGAGGGTCAGATCCAAACATATACAAAACTTTTGACTGACAACCGGACAAATCATAAACAGGGGAGGGAGGGGGTAATAAATCATATCTTTATGTGACTGACAATTTGACACACAGTATATGTTTACTACTGTTGTTACAGCTGCAATTAGTAACTTTATGCCATTACCACCATTTCTGTTGAAGCCTTCCTCAGTTTTCTATCATTGACATCATGGCCCCATCCTTGATGACACATCCCTTATTTACTGTATCTCTTTCTCTGACATGTCACTACATTGGACCCGTAGTTCTAATCCATACAAATGTTTACATCATTTAATTTGAGCCTTACTTTCTTTTAACCAGTCATAGTTATGGACTGCAGCTTTAGCGTGCCAGAGGAGAACTGGCTTAAAAAATTAAGAAAACATCCCTTTTCCTCAAAGATTTTTTAAACAAGGGGATAAAACAAAAATAGCATTTAAAGAAAGAAAGTCCCTCTTTCTTACCTTTCCCCGCTTTTTTCGGAAATCCCTCGCTGGGTGTCTCATCAATGTAGCATGAAAAAGATCTCAACAAAGTAGTTTATTGAAGCGTTGCAGTGACAAAGTTAATTCTGTCTTCATTGAACCGTAGTGCTTATTTAAGCAATGTCACTGCAATGCTTCAGTAAACTACTTCGCTACGATCTCCAACGTCCTCATAATTTTTTTCTTACAATACCACAAATCCATTTAGAACTTTGTCAGCCATTCCTCTACATTATTCTGACCAAGGCTAAAGTGACTTGGCTAAATGTAAGTTTTGAATGTCAGTGCAAAAGTTGCAAGTGCAAAAGACATGACTGACATACATGTACCAGGTTTTGTAAAGTGCGTGTATGTGTGTATGATATATGCACCATGTTTTTGTGCCCTGTACCAGGGAGCGCTAGAAAGCCCCCCTGGCCCACCCATGTGCCTTTGCCTGGCCCAAATGGCTGACGACTCTGACATGTGTGCCAAATAAAAAAACAATAGGGCCCTTTACACTTTAAGTGCTTGGGCCCTAAAAACACGAGAGTAATGACAACATACTCACAGCAACAAAATCAAAACTAAAAGAGAGAGGTTCAAAACTGGAAAAACTGAAATAGAACATGGAGAAACAGTAGACAACAAAATCACACAGGACAGCATTAAACAGGGCACACACAAGGGCATTAAATAAAAGTGAAGTGAAAAGTGAAAGTGACATATTTCTCAGATATGGTAACCTATTCCCAAAATGTGACCTCTGCATTTAACCCATTACTCATGAGGAGTGAACACACACTGCAAGTCGTGAACACACACACAGTTTCTACCTGCCAGTACTGGAATCAAACCAGCAACCTTCTAATTACAAGCCTGACTCACTAACCAGTAGGTCACAACCTTCCCCAATAGGCAGAGAACTAACAAGATATATAATTACGTGGCAGGTGAGGACCATGAAACAATAACGAACTGATAAACAAGGAAGCATGAAGTTGGGTATAGACGTGAGACACAAGAGCACATTACACATAGAAATTCATGGAGCGACAATGTGGGAGAAACACAATGGGTATGAGCTCGATCCCAAACCTCCTTACTATGTTGGAGCCACTCCGTGACTGAGGGTAATTCGGTGGGTTCACTGGACCAGGAGAATAATGGTAGTTGAAAGCCCAGGATAGATTTAAATGGGATCATACCAGTGGCAGGTTTAACAAGGGAGTTCTGAGAATATTCTGCCCACATCAGGAACCTAATCCAATCAGATTGGCGCTGTTGGCAATAAGAATGGAGGAAACATATGACATTTTGGTTGAGGTGTTCAGTCTGTCCGTTGGACTAAGGATGATAGCCAGATGTTAACCGTTCCCGCACAACGAGGCATCAGATCAATCTGTAAAATTTTCACCTATTCTGTTCCTTTGTGGTGGAATGAACTGCCAGCCTCCACCCAATCTGCTGAGACCATCACAACCTTCAAAAAACAACTCAAAACACACCTGTTTTGCAGACACCTGTCTGAATCCTAATGCTCTTCTATCCTATCCCTCTATCCTATCCTTCTATCCTTACAAAAAAAATCCCTGTCTCTAGTCCATCTTTCTCTCTAGTAACAGAATACAATGTCCGCTTGTAGCTTTGTAGACTTGGCTCGTTGGTGTACAAGACGAAATGTTCAATGCTCTTGTCCTTTGTAAGTCACTTTGGATAAAAGCGTCTGCTAAATGACTAAATGTTAATGTAAATGTAATACCTGGGTGTCCTGAGCTGGGTACTCCATGGACTTGTGTGAGCAGGCATTCCCGTAGTGACTTGGGGACAAAAGTAAGGTTAACTGGACATTCTGGCAGTGGAGGATCTTGGTGGTTCAAGTTGTGTATCTCATTTAAGATATCCCACTACACAGGTGCTATGAGAAGGCTTTCGGAAACTATATTCTCTTGGTTAAGTGTGTGAGGTCAAACAAGGTCAACCTTGGTTTTTGTGGTCAGTGAGAACAGTGAATGGATGTGAAGTCACTTCTAACCAGTGATGCCATTCTTCTAATGCTAGTTTCATTGCTAGAAGTTCTTGGCTGCCCACATCATAATTCCGTTCAGCAGCAGTCAATTTGCGAGAAAAGAAGGCACATGGATACATTTTGGCTAGGGTACCATGACATTGAGAGAGTATGGTGCCTACTAGATACGTTAGATGCGTCGACCTCGATGATGAATAGGCGATCTGGAAGACGAAGAATGGGGGCTGAAGTGAATTAGGTTCTTAGTTCGTTAATGGCATGCTGGGCTTTGGGGGACCAGGTTAACTTGGTAGACTGACGTTTAGTTAAGGTGGTTAGTGGGGCAGCAATTGTGCTGAAGTTTCTTATGAAACGGCTGTAGAACTGTTTGAGTGAACAGGAGGGCTGCTAAAAAATGGACTGATAGCCAAAGCAGGGCTGATGTATTGGAGATGTTTAATTCAGCACAGTTCTGGAAAGTTTTGCTAGTAGAAAAATTACACTACAGTAGTATAGCATAAAAGTACTAAAGACATGAATAACCCTGTTCCCTTTTTGTCTTTCACTCGACGTTACGTTGATGACGACACTAGGTGTTTGTTCTTGGGAGCCCAATCACCTCCGATCTTTTGTATGGAAGACCAAGGAAAATGGAAAAAGTGGAATTTTTGTGCCAGTCTCCGCCCCGGATATCCAGGTATCTAAGCGGGCTGGTGTGCAACACTCACTCAGATTTTGTTCTTCTGAGTCGTGAATGTGCGGTCCCAGCACCTTGTAAATAAATGGAAAGAATTTCTCTTGTTCCTGCACATGGAAAAATCAAGGTACAGTAATGTACCTCTGAACACTGGTACATTTTCGTACCTTCTTGTTTGTACCTCTGAAAGAACATTTATGTACCCCTGTTGATTGAAATGTACCTTTAGGTACTAGTATGGTTTAAAATTACATCCTGACTTTTTCTATAGTATTTCAGTGATATCCTGCTGAACTACTGAAAAATTTAATACTACTACTTAGTGAAAAAAGTACACTTGATTTAATTTCTTCAGAAGCATTAGGCGTTGTGTTAACCAGTTTTAAATACAAAACAGAAGCGGTCCAAGTTTTACAATTTTTTTAATCAAAAATGTAATCATCATAAATGTAACTAAATTCTGAGTATAAAAGTACAGAACATTCTTAATTCAGTTTTTACAACTCATATGCTGGATATTCTGTACCCAACATTAACAAAATTTAGTTAACATGTAGAATGTTTCAATTCTTTTTTAAAGACAAAACTGAAAACATCAGGCCCAATAAACAGTTCATTAATCAGTAAGTGCTAAACACAAATGCATTTGTCATAATACTAAATGTTTGTTTATTAAAAAAACAACAACAACACATGCCTATTAAAAACACATAGGTAGTATATGTTTAACAAATGATTTCCAAAAAATATTAACACTTCTAGTAGTTAAGAGTATAAAATACAGAAAATTAGCAACTCAATTTTAACTCATACTAGATATTCTCTATAAAACCTGTATAAAACCTCAAAATAAAATTTCATATTAGCATGTACTATGTGTTTTAATTCCTTCAGAGCTTAAATACAAAATGAAAGCATCAGGCCCAATGAGCTATTCATTAATCAGTTTTAAATACTAAACTCTCAAGCATTTTAACATGACCTATCCTTGTGCTTTTGCAGACTTTAGTCCTTTAGACCTACAAGTTATTTGACTAATTAATAGTGTGTTAATTTAAATTAAAAATGGTCATTTACTTCTCATGTTGTTCCAGACCTGTATGGGTTTTTCATCTGCTTACCAAAAGAACGATATTTGAACAATGTTGGTAACCAAATATTTGACACCATTCGTTGATTTCTAGGGCGGTGCAAATATTTGAATGTGATTGTGATGTGCATATCGTCAGTAAATCCAGTTCTGTAATCAGCAGTAAATCTCCATCACCTGCTTTTTAGATGGAGCAGCATTTACTACACAAAGGCCGTAGTTCACTGACAAACTAATCCAACATGTTGGATTAACTTCACAAGAGTGAATGTCCTCTTTGGGTCCTCTTTGAGTCCGCTTTGGGCAATAGTACAGTTAATCATCCGGAGTAAAGTTACTGGCAGCAGCTTGTCTCCCTCTTCCACAATGTTGACAATGCACCTCTGAAAGAAAGTCTGTGTGTTTTTCAGGTGCTGTGGATATGCAGTGTTGAAAGCAACGTACATACACAAGGCTGTTATGAAGGCTTCATCAAGGTTGATGCAGTGGCACACGTCTATTCCATCTACTTTCACCACACTGAGCCCTCTTCCAATGACTGCCATTTTCCAGTCGTTATCCATCAGCTGAATGGTTGGAAAGGGTGTAGCAGGGTCCCCCTACATAAAACAAAAATAATTTTTCAAAAAGCTCTTCAAAATCAAATAAACAAAAAAAAATAATTTATTATAGTAGTCTACTGTGTGCTGCTTCACCACTGCAATACATACAACATCAGTAACCAAGTGTGGGTGGATCCTATTGAATAAAGAGAGATAAAATTCATCCAGGCACTCACACAGATTTTTATTTAAAAACTCTTTATTATAGGGCCATATTAAAAATTTAGATTCATTTAGATTAAAATATTAATTTCTAATTATTCTAATTCTAATTTGTTCATTTATTTTTATGTTTTTAACACTTTTGCCACCCTCATACCGCTGTCCTTGTGAGCGACTGCACACTGGTACTGGCTCTAATATAACAATATAATATAACAATGGTCTCATTCTCCTCGTATTGGCGTACAAACTGTTGAAATTGTAGTTGCATTTTGAAGGAACCATCAATGGGTCAACAATCCACCATTCTCCATCCATGTCATTTCCTTAACAAACATGCAAAATTACAACACATTTATAGACGAATAACAGTTAACGTTAACTGTAAAACACACAAACCGCCCAAATGTGTGGAAGACGACAATCATCGAAAAATTGCTAGTGCCTGCTAGCAATATAATTATATATAAAGCCTGTGCTTATATTATTAAGTGGAGAAAAATGGCAACATTCACTGATAGTTATTTCAGCGAAGCTGCCACAAATGCTCCGGTTACTAATGTACTAAGACGCGCGCTTAAGACTACACATGCACATTGGCTGGTCTAATGTTAGCCTGAAAAAGTTTTTAACGCTGCTTGAGTATAAGAAACAACACTTACAGGACATGTCACGTCAGATTTTGACAAATTTGATTTTGCATATTTGAGCAGTTTGAGATTTTAGGATTCCCTCATACTCTGAGGTAATCCCACAGCAGACTGGGCAGTGGACAAGGCAGGAAAAAGGGGTAGCATTGCATAAGTGTGCAGGGGCTCATAAGAGCTGACGTTTAAAATATATATAGTAGTTATAATGATGAAAAATGCTAAATCCTCTTGCTTAAGGAGTAATGGTGATGGCAAGTAGAAGAATTTTACTTGAGTAAATGAACAAAATAAATCTAAAACAACTATGAAACAACTAGCAACAGGCCATAACGTGCTTACACTGTGTCTACACCCTGCCCCAACAGCTCAAGTCTGTCTACACTGGAAAAGCGACCATTGAAAATCATTCGAAATTTGTGTCAGTACATCATAAATAGAACACCAGTTTACTATTGGGGATTTGTTGTATGCAGACATGGTGTTAGTGTAGTTAGCTAATTTACAACAGTTTAAGTTATGCTTGTACACGTTATTAATAGCTAAAGTTAACAGTAGCATGAATAGAAACATCAGGGTACATACCTCTGAATTTTCTGGTATCCTCTTCAGTAATTTGTATTCCAGCTTCATTTAGTTTCTAAATCAATCCATCTGTGGGTAACATGGAAGAACATGGAAGAAAATGTAATGCCAATATGGTATAATAAGTCCCGTCTTCTAAATTGAACAGCCAATCGCTGATTGGTAAATCCACGCATCATCGCAGCTGCAGTTAAAAGATCCTGTTGCTATGGGACACAGTGTTCCTTCAAAAAAATGATTAGAAAGTGATAAACCCTTTTTAAACCACAGTAATGCCATTAAACAACTTTTTTTGGTAAATGTACTGTTCACACAAGATAGTCAGAACCAATTTACTAGTATTTGAAAATGTCCTATTCATACCTTTCTTCTGTGGGGCTATTCTTGGTACTTGAATAGACCATATCATGATCCTATATTGATAATATATTTTAAATCTATCCAGTTATAGCTTTGCAAATATAGTTATCTGCATAAAAACTGCAATGTAAAGACTAGCTAAAATCCCAGCTAAGTTAACTTATATAGGTCATACTGACCAAGAATTGGATGACAATTTACCAGTAGCCTTTTTTACTTCCGTAAACACTCTCTAGTTAAACTATTTTGTGATCTGTGATTTGCTGCATAATTTGCATGTACCTTAAGCTTGTTAAAAGTACAATTATGTACCCTTTGCTGTCAGAACTGATTTTGTACCTTTAAATTAAAACAAACGTTCACCTGTTTGCTTCTGCCAAGTCCACCCACACTTCGCTGTGGTACTCCCTGACTGAGGCCCCTCTCGGCATGGATACTCTAGTGCACAACTGGCCATGACATCTGTTCAAGTATGAATAGATTAGAATAGACTGTCTTGAGTCCGGGATGGGCTTCTCCCATGTGGTTTTGAGATCCGGGCCTGGCTATGTTCCCAAGGTTCCCACTACTCCCTTCTGTGTAATCATGCAATCATGCAAGCGCCCCCCACTGGAGAGGAAGCCCCCTCACCGTGCATGCACGGAACATTTATGCCACTATCGCCCTGTTGGCTTGCTTACTGGGAGATTGCTGACATCTAACTTAGCTTAAGATTTTGTAAATTGTTACTATTGCTTCTAGCTATATAATATAATTACAGTCCAAAAGACTCTTGTATTTTGCTACTCCTTTGTCTCAAATTGTCTCACATTCTCTTTCATTGTGTCATTTTCAGGTATTTCTATATATTGTATGTATGCATTTTACTTTGTGTTGTGTGGATTTCATGGTACTATTGCAAATCCCTTATATGCCCCTCATGCCACAGTGCTGAACTGCACAGCTAGGGGTTGTGACACTTCTGTGACTCCTCATCACAATGTCTGAATGATATCCCGCATATATACCCAGATATCCGGGGAAGAGATTGGCACGCAAATTCAATTTGCCAATTTTCATTGGCCTTTTGATGATGAAAAGATGAGAGGCAATTGGTCTCCTAAGAATGAACCCCTAGTGTCGTCATCGGCACAACGTCTCATTCCTTCTATCAGGGAACAAGGGTTGCATACATAACTTCCTGTTCTGCATACATAACTTCCTGTTCTGAGTCTTGCTAGATTATCTTGCCAAGATCCTGACATTCCCTGTGTTTTGTGTCAGAGCATGCTGTTTGGATCCTGACTCCTAGTCTTGGTTCTTGTCCCTTGGAGTCGGGATCTGAACTCATGCTCTGGGTCCTTGTTTCATGTGGAAGTACATGGCCTCTGTTTTGTTTACATTTGCCATGTGCTCTCTGGTTGTGCAACTTGGCCCTGCCCCCTTGTTCTCTTGTCTCGTCAGCGCTCATTTTGCGCATTTCGTCTTGCTTCCCATGTGGTTTTGCTAGTCTCATCAAGCGCTATGTTTACTTAGTCCCTGTCTTGCTGTTCTCTCGTGCCATGTTTGTCTCTGAGCTTTCCGGTTTTTGTTTCACTTTTGCTCTGGTTTTTGGAGAGCTTTAGTTTGTTAAGCTTGTTCTGTTAGCATTTTGCCTAAATGCATTAAGTTGCTGACACATATTTGACTTATTAAATACCTGTGAAAGTGAACAATTGAATGGGTGGGCTTAATAAAATGGTCAGTGGTCAGCACAATACACATACCCTGATTGCCCAGAATTCCAAGCAACATTCTTGTGTATAAAACACAGAGGTGTATCAGTAAATTGTCCCAGCTCTATGTCTCTATTTAGTTTATCGAAAAGCTTCTTAATCTCCACCTCATCAATATACATCTGCCGCATGTTGTTTATGAAATCCACATAATTGAAAACCCAGGTGAAAGAACTGCATACCTTCAAGGGTTACATTTTCAATTGACAATGCAATGACAATTTACATGTATTCATTTAGCAGTCATTCATATGGTGCACACTGACTGTTGTACTGTATCTGTTGTGAGGTGTGTATGACTTTGAGGTTTTATTTTGGTACATGTTTTCTGGTGTGTTTGTGTGGTCTTCGGTTAATGTGCGTTCTTTCCCATTTTTCATTTGTTTTGTCCCCAGGAGCCTGGGAGTACTTTGTGTGGAGCGGGGAAGGCCAGCTGCTTTCATCCGTGGTGGAGCCGGCCTCTGGACTGTATTTTGGATATCTGATTGTTTGCTGCCCGCCACGACCCTTGCCTGTCTACCGTTTTGCCTCTGCCTTGCCTCTTATCACCTTGTTTGCTGTTTATTGACCATTGCTTGTGTGACTACAAATAAAACGGTGCACATGGATCCTCACATGTCCCACTCTTCATTACACACTACACAGTCTTACTGGTAATTACTGAAAAATATAACAGTTGAGCTAAAAATTAACATTTTTTTTAATTAAAGGTGTTTTAAGGACAATTGTAAACAATTTAAAACAAATACTTCCCAAGAAACAGACTGCAGTAATCTTGCATGTCTCCTCTAGGGTTGTCCTTGGACATATGCTCAGATTTGCTGAGACAATGTTTGTAATCAGAAAATTCAATATTAAATTTTCAAAATCACCACATTCTTCCAAGACCAAATACAAACCCGATTCCAAAAACGTTGGGACACTGTACAAATTGTGAATAAAAAAGGAATGCAATAATTTACAAATCTCATAAACTTATATTTTATTCACAATAGAATGTAGATAACATATCAAATGTTTAAAGTGAGACATTTTGAAATGTCATGCCAAATATTGGCTCATTTTGGATTTCATGAGAGCTACACATTCCAAAAAAATTGGGACAGGTAGCAATAAGAGGCCAGAAAAGTTAAATGTACATTTAAGGAACAGCTGGAGGACCAATTTGCAACTTATTAGGTCAGTTGGCAACATGATTGGGTATAAAAAGAGCCTCTCAGAGTGGCAGTGTCTCTCAGAAGTTAAGATGGGCAGAGGATCACCAATTCCCCAATACTGTGGCAAAAAATAGTGGAGCAATATCAGAAAGGAATTTCTCAGAGAAAAATTGCAAAGAGTTTGAAGTTATCATCATCTACAGTGCATAATATCATCCAAAGATTCAGAGAATCTGGAACAATCTCTGTGTGTAAGGGTCAAGGCCGGAAAACCATACTGGATGCCCGTGATCTTCGGGCCCTTAGATGGCACTGCATCACATACAGGAATGCTACTGTAATGGAAATCACAACATGCGCTCAGGAATACTTCCAGAAAACATTGTCGGTGAACACAATCCACCGTGCCATTCGCTGTTGCCAGCTAAAACTCTATAGGTCAAAAAAGAAGCCATATCTAAACATGATCCAGAAGCGCAGGCGTTTTCTCTGGGCCAAGGCTCATTTAAAATGGACTGTGGCAAAGTGGAAAACTGTTCTGTGGTCAGACGAATCAAAATTTGAAGTTCTTTTTGGAAAACTGGGACGCCATGTCATCCGGACTAAAGAGGACAAGGACAACCCAAGTTGTTATCAGCGCTAAGTTCAGAAGCTTGCATCTCTGATGGTATGGGGTTGCATGAGTGTGTGTGGCATGGGCAGCTTAGAGAGGAGCAGGAGCGGCACTGCAGAATCCGGGGAGGGAGAGAGAGAGATGGTGAAGAACCGGAGCGGTGATTGGTTAAGAGGAAAGGGAAAAACCGGTGGACAAGGCTTGAGGACAGGACAGGAAGCAGTATCTACCGAAACGATCTGACAACGGACAAAAAATGAGAGGGGTAAATAAAGGGAGGGAAATTAACGGGGACAGGTGCGGTGCATGATTGCAAACATGGAAACAAGGAGCACGTGGCGAGCTGTCAGACAATGCCGTCAAACAATGCAATGCTCCGACAGAAAATGACAGGCATGAGGACGAACAGAACCCTGGGGCGATCACACAGTGGACCTGACACCCTGAGGTCTTTCCAAACCTATTTGATTTTATCTTCTGTGGAACACAAAATATTATGAGCAGTGCCACCATCATGTGATTACAAGCGTACTTCAAAATATCCCCTTTCGGGTTTCTCAGAAGCAAAAAAAGTCACAGGTTTGGAATGACATGGAGAATAAAATGGAAGAACTGTCCTGTTTTGAAACTAAACAACAGTGTTCAAATGAAGTATTTTTATTTAAAATGACAAAAATATGAAAACTGCTTTTTATTTTCTCTTATTTTGTAAAAACAGTTACAGACAGGCATGCTTTGTGATGTGGATGTTGCAAGTAAGAGAGGCATGTTCAGTTTAAAAGATGTTTAATATGTTAATTTGCTGTGAACCCTTTCAGTGGTTTACAACTTTTATTTCGTATAAAATAATTGAATTAAATATGTACTAAGTTAAAGAAAAGTGAGAACTAATTTTTGATACAGTTTGACATTTCTGATCAACTGTAATGCTACTTTTTACAAAAAGTTTTTATGTCCAGATATAAACGACTGAAAGTGTTCATTTTGTGCTTTTACATTTGCATATGTATAGAGTTATTCCTGAAATAAAGTGCTTTTCTGTCACAAATGTGAAGGTAAAAATTCTCTGTGAGCAGTGGATAGTGGATTCCGAAAGAAATCTTGCCTAGAGTGCTAAAATGGTCAAAAAACAGCTGAGTCCTGGCAGAGTATGCTAGATCATGGTAGTATGTTGCATCTCGTTCAATTATACAAATAGAGATTTTTTTTTGTTTTCCCTAAATCTTCATGTTAAAAAACATATCCAATGACCATATCAGGGTCCTGGCTTCCTGTTCTGAGTATTTCTAGATTATCTTGCCAGGATCCTGACATTCCCTGTGTTTTGTGTCAGAGCATGCTGTTTGGATCCTGACTCCTTCTAGTCTTGGTTCTTGTTCCTTGGAGTCGGGATCTGAACGCATGCTCTGGATCTTCGTCTCGTGTGGAAGCACATGGCCTCTGTTTTGTTTATATTCGCCATATGCTCTCCGGTCTTGCGTAAACTTCTGGAAAGAACGGGCACATGAATTGAAAACACTCCCCAGTGTTTTTGCATCACATTAAATATCAAGTGGCATTTATTTAAAATGAAATTAAACAAGACATCTTGTATCCTGAGCAGTCCTATAAGGTTTTGCTTTGGTCATAAATTGTATAGACATTTCCCACTTTATATTCCTGATCTTCAATTCTAAATTTTTCTGAGGTAAAACTTGTGGGCAATACTCCTTAAATTTAAAATGTCCAGAAATGTTTACACTGTCAAGTGCACAAGTACATTAGTATTGTGGAAATTAGTTTTTAGCGGTCATTAAACAGTTCTAATTAGTAATAAATATGAACAAGCGTCAACAATACTTTGTTGTTCAGATCTGTAGAAAAGAATCAGCCTTGACTGGCTCAGATTAATTTTACTTTTCATGCAGGTTTAGAAGAGATTTTAATTGAAAAATTAAACTTGTTTAAACAATTATTTGTTTCATTCTGCCTTTTTAAATTTAAAATGTGAACACAAAATGTTAAGCATATAACTAAACCACATCATTCTACTTATTATAGCATCCTTCTGTCCACTGTATTTGTCTGTACCTGTTACGGTGGAGGCTCCCGTACCGCCTCCCCCGAACCACCAGAGGGAGCCGTCACCTGAGTACTAAATCATGTTTGGACTACATTTCCCATAGGGCCACATTCCTGGGGCTGATTACTTCCTGCTCACCTGATATCAATTAACTCGTGTATATAAACCCCAGTCTGTGATGAACTCATTGTGAAGTATTGTTTTGCTCTGGCTGACATTTCTGAGCGGTTTCTATTGTTGATTGGATTACCTGTTATTACCTGGACTGTTTATCGTTTCTCTGATTGTTTGCTGCCTGCCCTGACCTTGGATTGTTTATCGTTAGCGTTTAGCCTAGCCTCTGATATACCTGTTTGCTGTTGTCGACCCTGCCTGTTCAACTATTCTATTAAACTTTTGCAAATGGATCCTACCGTCTCTGTCTCCTCGTTACAGTACCATAACAGAAAGGGCGTTTACTCACTCAACAGCAATATGTTTTAGCTCAGTTGGTAGAGCGTTGTGTTAGCAGCATAAAAGGTTGTTTTTTTTTGTTTTTTTTTTCCGAGAGAGCACATGTACTGAAAATGCATACCATACTGTAAGTCATTTTGGATAAAACCATCTGCCAAAGGTATAAATGTAAATAAAGTCAACCTTATCAAATCCTCTCTATATAAATTTTTCTGAATGAAATAATCTGTGATGCCAAATGTGTTAATGTTCTGACATGGCTAATAATCTGACAATAAATAATT
This sequence comes from Chromobotia macracanthus, assembly GCA_036877525.1. Taxonomy (NCBI): domain Eukaryota; kingdom Metazoa; phylum Chordata; class Actinopteri; order Cypriniformes; family Botiidae; genus Chromobotia; species Chromobotia macracanthus. The sequence goes on from JAZGTH010000122.1 coordinate 183,536, forward strand.
CATCAAGTGTCTCTTCATGTGGAAATATTGGTATTGGATAAGTGATTATTGACTTTCATTTTAGTGTTGGTTTGAAATCATCTGGAAGTAGCATTACTGGCATTGACACAAAGAGATAATTTATCTGTAAAGGTCAACTGCACAGATTATAAAAGATGCACAGATGTAAGTGCCTTTATTTTATTAACACTTTAGTTGTTAAATGAATGAATGTGCTTTACATATTAAAACAAAAACTGCAACAAAACGTTTAATAAAAATAAACAATGCACATTATACTAAGCAATGAGAATGAAGCAAAATAACTACAGGTCAAGAAATTTCCATCTTAGTAACACTGTCTAATTGATGCCCCATATAAACACAGTCAAGATGGAATACTTCCACCTTCTGAGGCACAAAATGTTTTTTTTTTGCATGAGAAAGTCTTCTCTCTAAATTAAAACAGCCCCATCTTACAAGGGAAAGACATAACTGCAAAAATGAATCAGATATTCTTACAACAAAAACAGTTTGTCACCTCAGATGTGATGGTGAATGTCTTGTTATCCAGGAGACATTAAAGGTTAGAACTGTGTAAATTCATGTCATGTTTGACCAGCCAATGACAATTAGAAGTAGTTTCTCATGCATATTAAACAATTCCCAACCAACGGAAAAAATCAAACAGTACTATTTTTAATGGTGTTTAAGACTTCCGGGTGTTTTCCTGAGAGTTCAAAGCTGACAAAAGATCAACCTGCCAAATAAAAAGAATCCTATCTTAAAAAGAACACACATCCTGTGTATTCTAACTACTTTCTTTAGGTTAGCTGTGATGACAGTCAAACATGCACTTAATTCTGGCGAAGCAACTGCTGAGATTATTAACACAATATGGCTGTGCTAAACAACATTACATTTATTAAATAGAAATTCATACTGTAAATTATAACAACTCTCATAACAGCACTGTAATTAGCAGTGGGGCTCGAAGTGGTCATGGCGATTTAAAAAAGGATAACCATACATCTATCTACAAAACAGCAACTATACAACCCAGGGGAATAAACTGATAGCAATAAATTCTTATATAGAGTAACACTGTTTTTTTTTAAAATAGTAATAGGTGGGAGATGTGGTTGTACAAAAATATAACAAGTACAAGCATTATGTGCTATCAACAGGACAAGGAATTGAGATCCAAACACCTTAATTAACAGTCATTGATACATTCAACAACACTTTACGTTTGCATTTACATTTAGGCATTTAGCAAATGCTTTTATCCAAAGCGACTTACAAGGTGAGGAAAACAATGAAGTGATAAAACAAAAGGTAGAGTTCATCATGTACTCTAGAGTGATTAATTACTATTATTTAGCAATGTGAATGCCAGGAAGAATTAGGCATTCCTGTAGAGGAGCTGAGGTTTACCAGCGGGAAGTAGAGACTAAATGTGGGCACTATTAGTCCCACAAATTAAAAATTAACCCCACACACAAAAGCACATCATAACTACATAGCATCAGCAGAGGTAATATCAGCACTACCAAATCCAAATCTTAATTTAGGCTCTTAAGTCCTGGAACAGACAGCAAGTGTAACAAAACTTTCAGAGCGTAACAGAATGTAGACTTAGACAGTGATGGAGTTACACAATTTATTGACAGCAATGAGTATCACAGGGATTAAGCAGGTAAGTAAAGTCCATTATAAACAGATAAAGTGGATATAGAACATAATGACACTTCCCATTTGCAGGTTTAGGAGACGATGGATTATGGCTGGGCTGAAGGTACAACTGGATGGAGATACACCTCATCAGGCCAGGTATGTACACAGACTATCCAAGCTTTGCAGATAACAGGCAGACAAAACTGGAAACACATGAAGATTGGAGGATACAGGGAGATCACACACTGGAGGAGTTCTGTAGGAGAGAGTCCATGTAGTATTTACAGGACCAGACAGTAAACTGAGAAGAGGTGTGTGCTTATATAGAAGTCTAGATGAGCATGATGAGGTGCAGGTGTCTAAATATAACTTAGATGAGAGGGTGCCTTGTGATTGGTAGAAGAACCTGGTGTGTCTGTGACCAAGGGTGGTTGGGAACAGGCAGCAGGTGGAATTTGTCAGGACCATTGAATGGGGTTGACACTCAGGTTGGAGGGTATAATAGGTTCAAGTTTCTCTTTAGATTCTTCAGGGGTGTGCAGGTGTGAGAAGGCACCTGCTTAAATGTTCTTATTTCTGGTGTGGTAAGATGGTGAAGTTGAAACATTTTTGGAGATGTTAAAGGGTAGTTGTAACCCTGTGTCAATGCCTATTCAATGTACTCCTCCATGGCCGCCTTTTTGAGAAAGGAGAATGGATAAATCCTGCGGTGTGGCACTGGCTCAAATATGGCATAGTCATAATATGGCACTGGCTCAAATATGGCATAGTCAAATATGGCAAATATGTCTATGGCAGGTGTGAAGGTAAGTGTCAAAACTTCTTAGGGCAAAACACGTTTCTGAAGAGGGCATAGCAATTGAGTATATTCACAGACTTTATATCTACTGGGCTTGGAGGTTATCAATGGAGGTTGACTTAATGGGAAGATGCGGGCATGGGCAAGAAACAGAAAGAGGGATATGAGGGAAGCAATTTTTTGGGAGCTGCTTTGGGAGCTCTTCGTGAGGTTGAGGTGGTGACAGAGGGTTCCGGAGATTAAGTTTATGGCTAAAACCAAACCAAGGAGGGCACGTACTGAAATGGAAGATTTCAGACAGGTTAGCACTGATTATGTGCACTTGTTGGTAAGGCACACTGTCATGGAGAGCAAGTCCAATTCCATACAGAGAAAAGAGATGCTCTTTGTGAAATAGAGCTTGCTCTTTTCCCAGTTGAGCTGAAGTCCCAGTCAGTCTAAGTTCTGAAGCATGATGTCCTGGTGCATATACAACTGATCTTATGAATTTGCCAAATATACTGGTAGGCGCTCCCTTCGCAAGCAATGTGAAAAAATGTTCTGTATTGAAGGAGGATCAATATATGAAAGTATGCATCTTTCAGGTCTATAGCCATAACCAAGTCCTTATGTTGAACAGACACCAGGATGCAATTCTGAGTTAACATCTTAAGTGGCATCCTGTAAAGGACATAGTTCAAGATGTGCAGATCCAGGATGGGGTGCAGCAAGTTGTGACTTTGTCCTGGCAATTTATATATATTTATACTGTCACAGAGTATGCATATGCCCCAGGAGCCTCTAAAAATATTTTAGTTCTATCTTGCCCCTGAACCACCTGAGGCAGTTCAGCATTGACTGAGCACACTCCCCGTGCTATCATAGTGACTAACTCCATCTTGATACTAGAGAGACTAGGGAGAGCCAAAAACAGTTGACCTGAAACCGCAAATGATCAAGATGGCTGAACATGAGGTTCCTTTGGGTACACAAATGGCTTTCTCCCTCATTGAGGACAAGGCAACCTCTGTGACCGCCATAAAGACACGAGGAGGGGGAGAACTCAAACGGGAGGACCCTGTACTGACCCTGTACCACAGGAACAGTCTATGAGGTACAATTGAGACATGCAAACATGCATGCTTTGGCTGCAAACCAATCCTGGTATTGTAGGCATGCCTACTGCAGAGTGCCCACATCCAGGATTGATTGCAACCCACCCTTTTATTTGAGTATGATGAAGTAGGGGCTGTAAAACTCCATCTCCGCCGGAGGGACAGGCTTTTTTACACCCTTTACCAGAAGGATCTCATCTCCAAATGAGGTGGAAAGGATACCGCTGCACTTGGGCAGGTGCCTAGTGAATTAGGTTGCATAGCTGAGTCGGATTGTCCTGATGAGCCAAAGTGATAGGCTGGGGAGTGACAACCATGCATCCAGGCTCCGTGCTAGAGGCACAAACATGGTGATGGAATCCAATATACCAGCCTTCCACTAACCAATTTTCATTGACCTGTTCTTAAAAGGAGCAGAGTGATTGGCCTCCCAAGGAACCCCTTGTGTCACTATACAGACACAACATCGAATGAGTAACAGACAGGAAATTTTCATTGCTATTAACAGCTTTATGTAGCGAGTTCAGAAATGAAACTATTCTGATTGATGCTTTTATTCACACTACACCACTACTTGCTTGAAAATGTATTTAGCTACTGGAGAAGCTACACTGTTTTAAAAGCAACTGAGCTACTGTCCACTAGAAAATGCTATTTTTTTAATTCATGACTTGAAGAACTCTTACAAATATATCTCAGATAAAATACAGGTTGTATTTATGGGATGCAAATCTATCACATCAAAACTGCTTGACGCTATGGTATAGCTGGATGGTGATCTGTTTAAACCATCTAGTTAAACACCTCAATCTTGGGGAATTATTCACATCATATCAGTTGAAGTGAGTATTCAATAAGGTTGTTGGTACTACTTTTTTACATTTCATCGCTTTTCTGCACTTATCTACACTTTTCTCAGTCTCCAAGATAATAAAAGTGCATTAAACACTTTTTACTCCAATTATTTATTGTTTTCATTGCTTACTGTATTACATGCATTCAGTACACAATTCTTACTGTCCATTATAAAGCATTTTTCTCATTTTTAATTTTATTCAACATTTTTTCCCTTTACTAAAGTTGTTTTGTCCTGCATCTATCATTTTATATGATTTTTATGTAAAACAACTTTGGGTTATAGAAACATTCTATATTTAATCAGGACCTGTTAGCATTTTCTCATCGTGTTCATAGGTGTAGTCACAGTATTTCAGGTTAGTTCACCCAGAAATTAAACTTCACTCACCTTCATGCTATTCTTTTTTCCATAAAATATAAGCATAGAGTTACCAGGAGCTATCAAGCATGTGTATGAATGTGGTATATGTCGTTGTAAAGGTTTCTGTGTGATGGTATCATCTGAATGTTAATTTCACAAAAACTTATAAAACGGACACACAAGGGTTATTAAATAATTGTTTTAATTTAGTTTAGGTATAGGTCTGTATATGCGTGTCAAAGAAAGCAAAATAGCTGTGATATATGCAATATAAATATACAGAAATGTTAGTTTTAAACACGCACGCGCACACACACACGCGCACACACACACACGCACGCGCGCACACACACACGCGCGCGACACACACACACACACACACACACACACACACACTAATATGCTGTGAGGTTTTTGGTTGACACAGGTATGGTTGGCTTTTAATAGACATATGGTATATTTTGAGCTTCAGGGGCATTTAAAATGTAGATGTCAACATGTAAACATCCTTATTAAGCAATTAAGAAGTTAAAGTAAATTAACAGAATGGGGACTTTTTGATTTTAGGTCCAGATTTACATGAGATGTCCAGTGCTATTTCATATTTTATGTCAGACACTGTTACAAGAGATAGTACCATCTTCTTTTTTATGAGATGCCATTTTTGACCCATTCTCGTCAACACACCAGCAGTGTCCTCTTTGCATTCCTCGTGATGAGCGACACTGTTTCAAAGTAAAAAAAAGTTAAATTTTATTTTAACTTGTTACATTGATACATTTGGACATGGGTAGAGCATCCAGCCAAACAGTATACACAAAACATTTGAATTACCTTTAATTCACATTGAAAACAGTATTATGTTAAACTGATGTTTCAGTGAAGCAAAACACCTCTTAACTGAAACAAACATTGTTCACAATCCTGACAAATGTCACCGATTGCTTGTTTCTATTTGTAAAATTCTTTAATCTTACCATGACTTTTCATTCTGAATACACACCTGTTTTCTCCTGAAGAATCCTTGTCTGTCACAGTTGGGAATGTAGATGTCCTGGGCTGAATGAATGACTGTCAGCTCAATACTTTGGAGAGCTATATTTAGCAATTTACGGCAGGGACCCTGTTAAAATAAATAACATATGACCATGAGAAAGGCCATGGTATGTATTTATTTATTTATGTATTTATTTATTTATACCAAAAAATGAAAGAGATATGCACAACAGAAATTTAAAGAAACATTTACCTTTTCATTATTATCCACAGTTGATGGTTGATAACCTAAAATTAAATATTTATGATTGTATTATTATACGTATAGCTGTTAAATAGTTGCAAAATAGCTGGTGATTTTAAAAATAATCCAAGAATACTTTGACAACCCACTCATTATAAAAAATTTGGTCAGCTGTATTTATTGTAAAGGATACAAATGTCAGCGAAAAAACTTCACTTAGCAAGTGTTTTTTCTTACATTTTTCTTATGTTTAATGTGTAATTAGTGTATATCTCATGTCATTGGTGTAAACATTTTTTCATATTCTTTACATTATTAACCATATTGACCTTTGAATCAGCAGAACATTTGATATTGAATTACGACCAAACGAAAAAGACCCTGCTCAAGCAAAACAACAGCATTTTTAACATATACAGCATTCATAGCTTCTATTCAAGGTCAGACATTTTAAATGTCTTTTAATAAATAAGACCAGCCATCTTACCTGTAGGTGGAGGTACGTCAGTAATAGTACTTTTAATGTGTTTGCAAAGCCCTCGTCCCTGAAGCAGCGCCTGAAGGGGGCTTTGCTCCCCAAGAGGAGGGATACACCGGAGACCCTGAGCACATGACAGAGTGTAAACCCCACAGGGTTCATTTAATGCCAACATGGATGTGCTGTCTTCCCCTGATAAACGTTCAGCTATGTTGCTTTTGAGGGTCGCTGAGGACCCATTACATGATGGACAGATCTTCTTTAAGCCCAAAGCAAAGGAGTTGGAGTTGAATAAGCAAAGCTGAATTGTAACCAAAATGGTCAGTAAATCATACATAGGAACCATCTTTGTCCAGTTCACAGAATCTCAGAAGGTTAGGAGATTCTTTTACTTTAAGTTTGGGGTCGTCTTGCTTTTAACACTCCTCACTGAAAGCAATAGTAAAGTATAAGATGTATCAGCCTATATGGACATAATTTGATCAAAACAGCCTGAAAATGCAACATGGGTTGCTTTTAAAGTGCTGACATTCTGTAGGCGTGGGTGGCTACGAATGATGGGAGTTAGATAAGAGGTGGAGTTACTTGATCTTTGGCTAAATAATGTTATTCCTCCCATTTGTGCCACGACTTGTAGTATGTTCAAATTTAGGTGTTTTGAATTCATAAGCTATGTGAACGTATTGTTTCTATTGATATATATGATTATGGCTATGGGGTATTTAGATCAGTATCAGTATTTCCATTAATGTGTCCTAGGGTCAACTTTGATTGATTTCTGTCAGCAGATTAAATGTTAAAGTGCTGCTCATAAAATACTAAGACTTACAAATATATGGAGGTTATAAATTGTGCTGTTATTTTTACCACTCACCTCACCCTTTGTACAAACAGGGTCATCAAACAATATCAAATCTGAAAAAGTTGGCTAATTTTACAGAATGTATTAAATGTGATTACATTTTATTATTTGATCTTGAAATTACAAAGTATTAATAAACTTATTACAAATACAAGTAATATTTTTGGGGTTTAAGCACTGTGTTCCTTTGCTTTACTTGGAATGCATTTTCATTTCTTTCAGAAATGCCCATCACTTTTAGATCTTTATATTAAGTAAATTATAAACATTGGAGTAAAATATAAAAGAATAAACGCACAACTTTTATGAAAAATATTTATATTCAAATTTATATTGGATTGATATTAATATGTATAATCAAAATTTAATTCGCTGTAATCTCTGGCATTCGTAACCAACACAACAATCCAGAGCTAAAATATATATGCAACATTATATATATATATATAATATAACTATATATATTTTAGCTCTGGATTGTTGTGTTGGTTAGATTTAGCTTGCATATAAATAGCTTAAAGTTATTTTTACTTAAGTCCAACACCAAACGACTTAAGAATGTGAAATGACTCTATTGTTACATGATGCTCTGTTCATGTTGTGTTCTTCCTTTCTAAAACTTTCTGTCTTCTACAAGGAGAGTAGCAATTCTGAGCTGAAAATGCCACTATACAGTATCTTCCATATTGTCAGACTTGAGTACTACTTTCCGAAGTATGTTGTGACAGCGTATTTTATTGTATTATAACTAACATATTAGTTGATTTGACAGCGAGAAAAAATGTTGCACCCACACGTTGCCAAAATTTAGACTACTATAACAGAGACAAATTGCTCCATTGCAGCGTATCCAATTCTTTCCAGTCATCTCCATGTTTCTCCTCCCAAATAACACACAGGCATACAATCCTTTTTCATGAAGTCATGGCTGATGGCTTAATGACTTTAAGCTCATTTTTCAAGAACTTCACCCTGTCATTGCACTGATTTCCCCTTCATAGTGATGTCATAATTAGTCGCCTTGAGTAGGAAAAAGAATGCTATATCACAGGTGTTTCTGAGTGACATGGGGAAAAAATTAACAAGGGCTTTCCCCTTCATTCAGAACTTTGCTAAATGTTTAAGTGATATCCAAGGTTACATGCTGTGTATATGCTTTGTTAGACAATATCTGCTTAAAAAAGCATGTCTTTCATAGAAAGTTTTTCCATACATAATGTTGGCAACCAGCTTCATGTCTGCAGTCTCATGTGGCCAAGTCAGCAAGAAGGGAGTGACCCCAACCTTGTCTTTCCTTATTATGTTATATTATCTCTTTATCCACAAACATTATTATTCAGTGTTATTATCCTGTGAGTATATACATGAGCATGTATCACATTATTTCAAGTGTATTCAAATTATTGTTACTGTAAAGGATAATCTAAATTAAAAACTGAAAATTTAGTATTTAGTATTTAGTTTAGTGTTTAGTATTGAGCAAAATACTTACAAAGTAAGTATACAGAACATCTTAGTATATAGTTAGTATACAGAATATCTTCTACAATATATCTTCTACAACAGTAATCATATATGTATATATTATTACAATTGTTACGTTTATAATTATATAGTTATAATTTTATAATTTGCGTCTGGGCTTTTCCATCTAGTCTTTTTATGCAATATTCCAACATTCACATGTAATGTATCTCTGTGTTATTGTTTTTCAATTCACATGTCTTTTATTTTGAATAATGTTGTTTGTATTGTTTGTTATGTCACTTCTGTTTGTAGTACGCCCATGGTCTTTGAATTTTTTCATGTTGCCCCACTCTATCGTGTCCACGTGTTATTACCATGTTTATACAATATATACCTCAGTGTTTTATGTGTCTCTTGTCAGGTATTAATTGTTTAGTGTCAGTTACATAATTGTTTACATGCTGTTCCATGTATTTATGTTCTTGCTTATGTTCATATTACGATAATTCAATTCAATTAAATTGTATTTATATAGTGCTTTTTACAATTTTGCATTACTTTAAAGCAACTTTACATACAATGAAAAATAAAACACGGTCCTACTTATATATTAAGTAGGACCAATTCTACTTTGGCACATTAAAGCTGCAATTTGTAATTTTCTTGGATATAAAAGGAAAGCTAATAATACTGATTATAATTGTATATTGATTTAAAAACTGTCAGGTTGCTTGCTTATATAGCTAAATTCATATTTGCTTCAAGTCTTTCTTTTGGGGAGATGGTCTCAAGATGAACTAAAACCCACAAAAATCAAATTGATTTCATGAGGTCCCTAGGACCTGGTGCCATATTCTTGTAGTCATCATAGGTTGATTAATTTGGTCATCAAGAGAATTATAATATATAAACAGCACATTTCAAATTCAGACAAAACATAAGTTTTACTTATTGGACCAAAACCTTCCACATGGAACAACCTATAACACTGTCCTTTTGATAGCAACTTTTTGTCAGGGTCCTGGCTTCCTGTTCTGAATCTTTCTAGATTATCTTGCCAGGATCCTGACATGCCCTGTGTTTTGTGTCAGAGCGTGTTGTTTAGATCCTGACTCCTTCTAGTCTTGGTTCTTGTTTCTTGGAGTCAGGATCTGAACTCATGCTCTGGGTCCTCGTCTCATGTGGAAGCACATGGCCTCTGTTTTGTTTACATTCGCCATGTGCTCTCTGGTCATGCGTCTTGGCCCCGTCCCCTTGTTCTCTTGTCTCGTTTGCGCTCATTTTGCGCACCCGTTCCTCGTTGTCCGTGTGTTATTTAATGCCCCAGTGTTCTCTGTCTTGTGTCGGTTCGTTCTCCTCTCTCGTCCCTCCCGCATCTGGTTTCTTGTCACAGTAAGTTTTGTCATGTTCTTGTCTTGTCGTGTTTTTGTCCTGTGTTTATGCCCCGTCTTTTCCCATTTTAAGTTTTGTTTTTACTCCGTTTTTTTGGTGCTCCTTAGTTATATTGCCTGTTCTGTTGCTGTTTTTTACCCCCTCGTGGGTTGTTATTTGTCTGTTTATTAATAAAGAGTTTTTTTTCTGTTAAACGCTGTCTGCGTCTGGGTTCGTTCCCCGTGACCCCTGACACTTTTCCTCTGAAAACCACATTTCCAATATTTATAAAACTGCATTTTTTCATCTTAAAAATATATCAATTCATTCATGACATCAAGAATTGATTATTGCAATGCCCAACTGGGTGAGGTGGATGGTCTAATAAATCCATATGACAAGGCTTCTTTAACAAAGTCTTCCATGGCCTTGGTTTCAGCCTTGGATCGATGGCACAGTCCCAGGGGCACAGTCCCTAGGTCTGTGTACTCGTTGGGGACGTAAAAGTATTAAAAAAGTGACTTAATTGATAACTTGGAGAGGAGTGGGCAGCAGGTTTAACAGTTGGAACAGCAATGACCTGGTTCACCACAATAGAAACAGAGCTGATTGAGCAGCCGTTTTCTCCGTCCATCAGGTGGAATATGAGTTTGTCCTATTTGCATAGCTTCAGTAAAATCAGAATGACTTTACAGTACAGAATGACAGCAGTAGTAGGTATATGATAAGCTAGGTTAGACTTGGGACTAGGCTGACATCAAAAGATATTGTCAATCTTAATAGCAAGGGTAACAAACTGGGAGAAGTCGAGAGAGTTGTCTCTGCACACTAATTCTGCTTGTAACTTAGCAGACAGACTAGAACAAAATATGTGCTTCCAAGGAACATCGTTGAACCCACTTTGCAGCAAGAGTGCGAAACTGGATAGCATAATCAAAAGCTGGTCTGTTGCCTTGGCGTAACTGAGTTAACTGAGTAGCTGCATCCATGTCGCCAGCAGTATATTGAAAGACATCACAAATCAGCTGAGTGAAATAACTGTATGACTGTTTAACACGTGTCATGATCCTAAACTGTTGTAGCACACTCTCACCTTCCTGGGAGCAAAGTCATGATAAAGGAACACCTCATATTGTCTTGACTAAAAACATGAGGTTGATTTGAAAAAAGAAAGAGCACTGTCACAAAAACAGTACAGTTGTCAGGAGAACCATCAGATTTATCAGGAAGAGTGAAACTTACTGGTTAAGATTGTGGGGCAGGAAGGGAATGGATGTACTGTGTCACGTGTTCGTTGGCAGCTTGCAGCCTCAACAACTGGGTTTGAAAACCCTTGAGCAGATCATTTTGATACTCAATGTTACTTTAATGTTAGCTTTACTGCTGAGATGGTATTGGGCAGGTAATAAGCGGTGCTTGGTTTCCTCCTGATATACTGTTTAGAATTGAGGCTAAACAGTTCAATCTTGGTTTCAGACAAGAGAATCATGTTCCTCACAGTCTTAGAGTCCTTCAGGAGTCCTTTTCTGCAAACTCCAAACAGGCTTTCATGTGTTTTACACTGATGAAAGGCTTCTATCTAGCCTCTTTGCTATAAAGCCCAGATCACTGGTGGGCTGCTGTGATGGTTGTCCTTCTGGAACTTTGTTCTATTTCCACACAGGATCTCTGGAGCTAAGTCAGCGTGACCATTGGGTTCTTGGTCACCTCTCTTACTAAGGTCCTTAGTAAGGCCCAGGCCTAAGAGTCCTGGTTGTGTCAAATTTCCTCCATTTCAGAATTATGGAGACCACTGTGCTTTTGGGAACCCTACAGGAGAATTTGTTTGGTAGTCTTCTCCAGATTTTCTTATTCCAGTAAGAAAAAATGATGATGTTGTTTTCTTTCTTGAAGAATAAGTTTATTGTAGCATCACAGTAACAACGCACTCAGGGTTCAGCAGAGTCAGAATGAACACAAACCTGTTTTCCACCTACAATTCAAATGAAGTTTTCCTTTTAAATGTAAATGAACAGAAGTGATCATTTTCCAGTCTCACATAGTTGCTATTGTTATTGAAGTGAAAGTGACATTTGTCAGATATGGAAGCCCATACCCAAAATGTGACCTCTGCAGTTAACCCATCACTGGTATGGAGTGAACACAAACACGCCTTGCTATTCCAGTTGCTACCTGCCAGTGCTGGAATCAAACCAGCAACCTTCTGATTACAAGCCCAACTCACTTACCAGTAGGTCACAACTGCCCACCATTGTTATGGGTGATGTGCTAAGTGGTAGAGTGATGCTGTTGTCTGACCAAATGTCCTTTTGAATGTGAATTACTATCACATATCCGTTTGATCAGAGTTGATTGCTGAAGTCATTCTGCCACTTCCTTACTTTAATAAATATTCAGTATTATCAATATTCAATATTATCAAAAGTTCAGATGTTAGTTACCAATATATCTAAACAGGAGTGGAATCTGTTTGGAGGCAATCTCTGAGCTCTGTAGGCAGTTCTTTTTACCCATGCTCTGAGTTTATGATAGGATATGCAGCTGTGAAGCCTTTTTATAGAGAGGTGTGTGCCTTTTCAAATCATGTTCAATCAATGTAATTTGCCACAGGTGGACTCCAATCAAGGTGTAGAAAAATCTCATAAAAGATCAAGAGAATGCAATGTATTAAGCACAGCTAAACTAACATGGTCAACAATCTAGCAACTAACATATTTACTTAGTTATCATTATTGTCACTAAGACAACAAACTATTATTGTTAGACTTTTTAAAAAGCATTTATGATAAAGTTTGTTAATCATCTCTGTCAGTGCTTTATCAACATATACCCACCGAGCCATTTGGTTAAAATTATGTTTTTCCAAAATCTCTGCGCATGCACACAATTTTGAATCTTGACTGGCAACTGTCACTTGCTGACAAAACTGAGTGTAAGTAAAACTTTTATATTTATAGTTTTAACAGTGCTTTTTACATTTAATGTTTAATCACTGTGGAGTTGGGATGTTATTTTAAAATATTCCATCATAATGTTTTAATTTATCGTCTTGTTTGTCTGTTTGTAAGGTAATAAGCAGCAGGTAAACCCTGAGGTAAATATTAAATCCGTTTAAGCTGTTTCAAATGACAAGCTACAGCAATTACACACTTACTATTTTCTGAACTTTTAATATAGTCAGGTGTCTGGTCATTTCAACTAGAAATTAACCTCAAACACCTTTATCAAAAGCTCTCTGACACTGACGCAAGGCTGTGATGGTGTGGTACAAAGAAGCATTACAATTACTAAATGTTATTTTCTATTTTGAACCATCCTTGCAGCTGTCATGCGCTTCACCTAGCTGCCATTTGCCATTCTATTTGTAGGTCACTTGATCATCCTATAGTTTTTGTTTGACAACAAAGACACAGAGCATGAGTCTAGATCCTGACTCCAAGAAACAAGAACCAAGACTAGATTTAAGTCAGGATCAAAACATCATGCTCTGACACAAAACACAGGGGATGTCAGGATCCTGGCTAGAAAACTAGGACAAACACAAGGAAGACAGGAAGCCAGGACCCTGACAATCTCGTTAAGTGGAGATTCATTTTCACCCTCTACCGGTTCTACTAGCACTGTTTTTGCCATCCAGCTGGTCCTATTGCAGGAGGATAGTGATGACCACAACTGTGTTTTCTATACTTTTCTTTGTTAAATAATATTTAGCTCAGGTGATCACTTAATCAGTACTTCATTAAGCAGAATGAGATGCGCCTCTTTTGGAATTCAACAGACACTGGAATGGAATGCCTGCCCTAAATGTTGAGATGCTGATTATATAAGGGTAAGTGTCTGTATGCTAAATAATCAGCTAAATGAAACATAAAAGAACATTTAGCTTGTTATAATTATGATTATTTATTATTACAATGTTATGATAGGGTATGTATTAATGTCTGTTTGTTTTTGCTACCAGTGATTTTTTTGGGGGTCTTGGAGGAACACTTCAGCAAAGCGTAATAGGCAAAAAGTTGTCAAGCAATTGTTGAAGACAAGTAAGCAGTCAATAATAAAACAAGAACTAACGACAATACAACAGAACAAAGATGCAAGTAAACAATGTTTGTTGTTTCTCATGTAAGTCTAACCGCTGTATTTAAGCACTCAGCAGTAAATTAGTCTAGTCAAATAAAACACTGTAGAATCTTCACTGTATTAATAAAGCTACAAACAATCAGTTGGAGGTGGTGAGTGATTTTATATTTTTCTTTAATTGTTTGATTAACATTAACAGAAGCAACAGATATACAAGGATATATAATTCCACTATATCAATCACATTTTGATATACTGGATTTTTAAATAAATGCTTAATTTTCAAGTTATGTTGACAATTAAATATTACTTTTTAAAAATACGGAATAATCCAAGGCAAGGTGTCAGGACCTCTGTGTAATCACCCAGTCTGTGTTGTTGTTTTATGTCGGGGCGCGTGGCATTGTTTGGCGGCGCGCCACGTGCTCCAGTGTCCGCGTCTCCCCCGCCCTCCTTGTTACCTTGTTTCCTCGTTTCCTTGTTTCCCCCTTCCCTTGTTATTTCCCACACCTGTTCTCCATTGATTTCTTCCCCCTTATAGTCCCCTCTCGTTTTGCGTCCTTTGTCAGATCGTTTCGGTTTATACTGCTTACTGACCTCTTGTCTTGCGGTGTTTTGCCAGAGACCCAAGCCGTGTGTTGTCGAGGCCCACCTGACTAGTTATCGATGCCGACGAGCGGCTCGTCCGTCCTGGGTGTTGGAGGGGCAACGCGCCTTGCCTGCTCCGGAGGTCCATGCCACCTCTGCCGACCCTGAGCCTATGCAGCTGGGGAGAATGAAGCTCTCCCCTCAGCTAAAGCAACAACACCTGGTTCAGGGTGTCTGTTCTACTGTGGTCAGTCGGACCATTTTGTCAGTTCCTGTCTTTTAAAGAGGGGCAGAGGGCAACTTCGTTGACGTCTGGTTCGCCGCCAGGTGGGGAATTCCATCTGTCCCCCTCTCAGAGCCTCTTCCCACCTGGTCCTTGGTGGACCGTCCCCTCACCACCATCACTCATTCCACCCCCCGTGAGTCTGATCATCTCCGGCCACCACCATGAGGAGATTGTGCTGCTTCTTGTTGAATCCCCCAATGTACCTGTAATTTTGGGCCTCCCTTGGCTGCAGCAGCACAACCCTCACGTTAATTGGGTGAGACGATCCGTTGTGGCTTGGAGTCCGTCTTGTATGGCGTCTTGTCTGGGTGCTGCCCCCTCGCCTGTTTCTGCCTCTGTTTCCCCTGTGTTGCAGGTCGAGGCCGCTGATCTCACCGGGGTTCCGACGGAGTATCGAGATTTGCAGCTGGTCTTCAGCAAGTCCCAGGCTACGTCTCTCCTGCCTCACCGTCACTATGATTGTGCCATAGATCTCGTCCCAGGCACCTCTCCCCCCGGGGTTGCCTGTACTCACTGTCTGGTCCTGAGCGGGAGAATATACTATGGACAAGTATATTCACGATTCTCTTAAGGCCGGTCTCATCCGTCCCTCCTCTTCCCCAGCAGGCACGGGGTTCTTCTTCATCCAGAAGAAGGACGGCTCCCTGCGTCCCTGTATTGATTATCAGGGCTTGAATGACATCACAATCAAGAATCGGTACCCCCTGCCGTTGATGTCGTCAGCCTTTGAGCTGTTGCAGGGAGCCCGGGTCTTCACCAAATTAGACCTTCGCAATGCCTACCACCGTATCCGTATCCGGGAGGGGGATGAGTGGAAGACAGCATTTAACACACCCACGGGACATTTTGAGTATCATGTCACCATATCATGTCGGGCTGACCATTGCCCGACCCCGCCAAGGTAAAGGCCGTCGCAGACTGGCCCGTTCCTGATTCCCGCAAAGTGCTGCAGTGGTTCCTGGGGTTCGCCAACTTTTATCTGCAGTTCATCTGGAACTTTAGCGCTGTAGCAGCCCCCCTCACGGCTCTCACCTCCACCAAGCGCTCGTTTGGTTGGAATCTTCAGGCTCAGGAGGCCTTTGATGAACTTAAGTCCCATTTTGTCTCCGCTCCTGTCCTCTGTTTTCCAGATTTCGAGCGGTAGTTCATTGTGGAGGTTGAAGTGGGAGTTGGTGCCATTCTGTCCCAACGGTCCGCCAGTGATGGGAAAGTGCACCTGTGTGCCTTCTTCTCCCATCGTCTGAGCCCTGCAGAACGCAACTATGACATCGGCAACAGAGAGCTCTTGGTGGTCAAGTTGGCTTTGGAAGAGTGGTGTCACTGGTTGGAGGGAGCAGTGCAGCCCGTCTTGGTCTGGTCGGACCACAAGAACTTGGAGTACATCTGTTCAGCCAAGAGGTTGAGCTCACGCCAGGCCCGCTGGGCACTCTTCTTTGGGCGGTTTAACTTCGTCCTCTCCTACTGGCCCGGGTCCAAGAATACTAAGCCCGATGCTCTCTCGTGCACCTTCTTGTCCTCCGGGGGGCGCTTGCTGGCCGATGCCATCCTGAGCCCAGGTGTGGTGGCAGGGTCTCTCACCTGGGGGATCGAGCGGCGAGTGGAGCGGGCTGGTCGGGGAGTCGAAGTCCCAGAGGGGTGTCCGGAGGGCTGGTTGTTCATGCAGGTTGCGTCCTGATGTCCTTCAGTGGGGCCATTCGACCAAGCTGACTTACCAATTCGGAGATCGTTGGCTGCCATACACCGACGATTTTGGTGGCCCTCCATGGGGGCCGATGTCAGGCAGTTCGTGTTGGCATGTCCCATTTGCGCTCAAGGCAAGACCTCCGTGCCACCTGCTGGTCTTCTACGCCCATCCCTTCTCGCCCATGGTCCCACATCGCTATCGACTATGTCACCGGCCTGCTCCCCTCCAATGGCAACATTGTGGTTCTTATGGTGGTGGACCGTTTCTCCAAAGCAGCCCATTTTATTCCCCTACCCAAACTCCCCTCTGCCCAGGAGACTGCTCGAGTTATGGTCGACCACGTCTTTCAGCTGCACGGTTTGCTCACTGATGTTGTCCCACTCTTGCCCACTCTTGTCTTGTCATTGTTTTGCCAGAGACCCAAGCTGTGTTTTTTTTCTGTTGTTTCCTTCTGTTGTGCCCCACTTCTGTTGCAGATTTGCTTCCCGGTTGCTCTTGTCACTTCTCTCCCCCTTTCTGGATTTCCACAGTGCCGCTCCTACTCTACGCACCAGAGCCTCCCTGCATCTGTTTCTGTTTACTTACCTGCTGTATTGAACTCTCTCCATTGAATAAAAACCGCTAACCACAATTGGATCTCTGTTGTGTTCCTGACAGAAAGAGAATAGGGAGACAATTTGAGATAAAGGATAGAAGAGTCTTGGACTATAATTACATCATATCACTAGAAGCAATATTAACAATTTACAAAACCTAAGCTAAGTTAGATGTAAGCAGTCTCCCAGTAAGCAAGCCAACAGGGCAACAGTGGCAAGGAACCAAACTCAAATGGTGTATAGCTGAAGAAAAACCAGGCTCAACCGGGAGGGCCAGTTCTCCTCTGGTTAAAGCTGCAGTTTGTAACTTTCTTGGATATGGACTCCAAGAGTTGATTATAATGATTTATAAGTATTTATTGATAAGAAACTGTCAGGTCTAATGACTTCTGCCAAGATGTCATTAGACTGCCATTAGACTGCCACTGCCATCTGCCATGTCAGGCACTAAGAAATGTTACCAACAGAAACAGCGTAATGTTACAAGTGTAATGCATAATGTAAAAAACAGAAGCATAATGTTACTAATTGCAGCTATAACAGTTTAAAGTATAAAGTATCGAAACTAACTAGGCTGGAGGTATGTATGTATATAATGGTACGTTTACTAAAAAAGTCCATCAAATCCTGATGATCTGTCTCAGGGGTTGTACCATCCTGTCCCCCATCACCTGGTCTCAAAGTTTGGATCCAGCTGACTACAGGACCTTGGGGAAATGAAAGACAGAGAGATTTAGTGTGGAGCCAGTACATCTTTACCTATGGGAAGTGTCCCTGGTTCCGGTTTACCTAATTAATGCAGCCTAATAATCCCTTAAGGGATTTGAGTAATAAATTTGTAGGACTATGTGTAGGCTAGATTAAAGAGGTGGGTCTTTAATCTAGATTTAAACTGACATAATGTATCTGCCTCCCGGAAAGTACTGGGAAGCGTGTTCCAGAGTTTGGGTGCCAAATGATCTACCACCAGCGCTTGATTTTGAAATTCTGGGTATTATCAAATGGCCAGAATTTTCAGATCACAATGAATGTGAAGGACTGTAATGAGAGGAGCTCGCTTAGGTATTGAGGAACTAGACCATTCAAAGCCTTGTAGGTAGACAGCAAAATTTTGAAGTTTAAACGATGCTTGATAGACAGCCAGTGCAGTGTGGACAAAACTGGACTAATATGGTCATGCTTATGCATTCTTGTGAAAACTCTGACTGCTGCAAAACAAAATTAGCAAAACAAAAGTCTATAGCGTGTGAATGGCTCGGATTGATACCACTGTAGAGCAGTGCAGCATTTTAAAAGTGTAAATGTATGAGCAACACAAGTATTATCTTATAGGCTTAAGTTATAAGGACGGTTTGAAACATACTCCTAGAGGCAGGGCTGAGGTCGTGCAAAACTAGAAAAAAAGCCCTTCAACAATGAGAGGCAACAAATAGCTAGGCTGAGGTTTGCAAAACACCATAAGGATTGGACCATAGAGGACTGGAGTAAGATAATCTTCTCTGATGAGTCCAGTTTTCAGCTTTGCCCAACACCTGGTCGTCCAATGGTTAGATGGAGACCTGGAGAGGCCCACGCTGTGAAATCTGGTGGAGGATCTGTGATGATCTAGGGGTGCTTCAGCAAGGCTGTAATTGGGAAAATTCATCTTTGTGAAGGGCACATGAATCAAACCACATACAAGGTTGTCCTGAAAGAAAACTTGCTTCCTTCTGCTCTAACAATGTTCCCCAACTCTGAGGATTGTTTTTTTTCCAGTGGGACAATGCTCCATGCCACACAGCCAGTTCAATCAATGATGAAGGAACACCAGATCAAGACCCTGTCATGAACAGCCCAATCTCCTGAACCTCATTCAAAACCTCTGTAATGTGATCAAGAGGAAGATGGATGGCCTCAAACCATCAAACAAAGCTGAGCTGTTTGAATTTTTGCACCAGGAGTGAAAGGCAATGTGAAAGACTGGTGGAGAGCATGCCAAGACACATGAAAACTGTGACTGAAAACCAAGCTTATTCCACCAAATTGCTTGAACTCTTTATAAGTTAAAACATTAGTATTGTATTCTTTGTATTTTTGGTCTGTAAACACTGCATATTTTTGTTATTTTGACCAGAGTTCATTTTCTGCAAATAAATGCTATAAATGACCATATGTTTATTTGGAATTTGGGGGAAATGTTGCCACTAGTTTATCTTATTTAAATACATACCTTTAAACAGTATTGTTTAAAGTACAGTATTGTTATTTATACAGTATTTTTTTCTGTTTTCTTAAATACAGATGTATGCAAATTTACAACGTAATTAAATATGTAGCTCATTATATGAGAAGTTTATGTCCATATTAACAATTTTCTTTGCAATTTTAAAGCAAGTATTATTAGTTCTAGTAGTTGTAGTTATTATGTGTATTTTTAAAGTTGAACTAGATAGAAAGTTAGCAATGTTTTTTCATCAAACAACCCACAGACTTTTGATGCTTTGCTCTCCAGACTTGAGGCTTGTTGCGCCTCTGACCACAACCTAATTAGTGATGCCACAGTAAGTAAAAGCACATGACAATACATCTGACAAAAGTAAACAAAGTCAAGAAAATAGTTAATTGAAATAGTCCAGACAGTATTTAGTCAAGCAAGAGTAAAAAACTTTAAGCTATTTAAACTTTAACCTTTCTTTTAAATACTTTCTGAGTATTCTTAGTATACTTTTTACTTCTTTCTAAAATGTTATTGGCTGTCTCTCTTTGTTGTTTTGAGCATGATTGGTTATTTTGACTGATGTTTTCACTGACCGTAGGGATCTGGAGGGTGTGTAGATGTGAATGAGTTTGTGAAGGTAGATTGGTCCAGAGCCCATAGTGGTTTGTATGCAAGGAGTAGAGATTTGAACTTGATGTGTGCAACAACTGGTAGCCAGTAAAAGGCAATGAGAAGATGTGTGATGTGGGCTTTTGCCCGTGTTGGAAGTAAACCAAGAGCGATATTGGCACATATATATCAGTGTAATACCACGTTAATATGTGCTGCTAGTATGTATTAATATAACCAGTCAGTTTAATGATCAACACAGAAAACATAACAGTGATTTGGAATTAATAATTTGTAATCACTGTCATGTACACTTGTTAGACCAAGAGGAACTTGAACCTCACTCTGGGCTCTGTAGAAAAGAAAGCAGTTCAGGTTTTTGGATCTACTTTGGATAACTGGAACTTGTAATGTATGGTAATTGTGTTATTACTCCTTACCTGTTGATGGCACTCTCCATCTAGAGATGTGTTGTGGATATATCCTGTTGGATAGAAAACAGGATAAGAAGAATGTTCAGTAAACAGATGTTAATCTGGTGTTCTGAGAATCAAATTACAATACTCAATATATAATTTAGTCCATTAAACAAACATTACAGAACTTATCTATCATTCATAATGTCAGCTTCATACTTGTCAGTTTCAAGTACAATTTTTTAAATTTTAGTCCAGCAAAAGTCCATGCCTCTGTCATAAGTAAATTAGCTAATATAATTTATTTGTGTGTGTGCGCGTTGTCCCTTTATGATCCAGAAAAGGTGTCCTACCACTCAGTCATCTAAGGCGGTCAGTATTCATGTCATCCACGACAGTAACAGTGACATTATTGGAAGTTTCTTGGCCTGTTAATTTTATTTATTCACAATATGAATGACAAGTACCTTTATGTGGGAGAAAATGCATGTGAACACAAAGGCAGCATTTTAGTTTAAATCCTCTTGAGTTTTAAAGCATATCTCATCCAAAATAAATGTATTTTTTTTAAACCTGTATGTGTATCTGAAATTCGCTGAGAATCAAACACAACTGGACTCCATTATATGGACAAAAACACGAAGATATTTCTCAGAATATATTTGTATTGTTTTAAGAACAACATATAACTAGAATAAATATGAATAAATGTCTCTAGGTGTGCTACACCTTAAAGGACTTAATCTCATGATCCTGTTTTCCCCATATTTATAAAGCAAATAAGAATGGTGATCTATTGTACTGTACTAACACAATTGAAATTATGATTGAGAAAGATAACTTTTAATGGTCTATTGTGATATTAATACTGAAAATTTACCAACTGATTGTGAAAAAAACTGCATTAGTTGGTTTATCCTGGTGTACAAGTTGGCATTTTTGTAGATGTTTACCTTGCAATGATACTTCAGGAAAAGAGTGTCAATTGTTTTGAATCCATGTATACTTTCTTTAGGTGATTCACATCTTTTCATTTAGACAAATCTCTGTTCACTGGTTTTAGATAACAAAGAAACAGATGTTATTTGACATAATCTGGAAAAGAGACTGGATCTAACATTCTTGGCTTTCTGGACATGTCAGAAGGATATAACCTCATTTGCACTCTTAAAGCTGACAGTACTCTTTGCTCACCATTGCTAGAATGTATCAATTTCAAATGTTGTTAAAACATTTGAAATAATGTTTTATGTAAAATAAAATGAAAAAAAAAGTAAAATAAAATGAAAAAAAATGTTTTTTTTTTTTACTTTTCAGTGAATCATATTGTGTTTTTATTCCCCAGATGCAAAAAGGATCCATCTGATTACTGGCAGTTTGGTGGATTGTTTTCTTTATCTGTTATCTGCCACAATCGTTGACATTTTGTGGTTGTATTTATATTACTACTTGTACAGTATTACTACTACTACACTTGTGTAGTTATGATTCTGAATTACAAGACAGTGTAATGTTTATTATCAGAACTGTGTGGATTTTGGGTAGAACATTTTGGGTAAAACTGATATACTGATAATTTGTTCTTTTCTCTTCCTGTTTCATAGGTGACATCATTACCTCATCACAATATTAACAATAACAGCCACATAGCCATATTCCTTCAATTCCTCCTGGGGGGCTCTAAATAACTGTTTATAAAGTAACAGTTATATATATATATATATATATTGGTTGATAATGTTAATTTACATCTGAATACATTAAACCTGTTTTAGAATCAATAGTTGTGTGAAACTGTAAATCTTGTTATATCAGTTGGTGTATCAGTTTTGTGCTTCAGTATGTTTAGAATATTTAACAGTAACCCTAAAGCTTACATTTTAGGAGATTTTGATGAAACCATTCTACTGTTAATTAGTACAATAGTTTAAATGTTTTATTTCATTTAGATATGTGTTGTAATTCTTCAACTGAATCATTACATTTTATTCAACCTGTAAACTCTACATGAATGTTTTGAGTAGTATGATATGTTTTAAATTTAGGTTATTTGGTTTGGCAAGTTGTGGGCGGTCATATTATAAATATTATAAAGGAAACTTCACTATTAAAATTAGCCTAATTTAATAGCCTAATGTAATAAATGTATTACAATTATTGTGCCAATCTGTCTTAAAATTTTTTAATTTATTTTAGAAATGTATTTTACAGTTATAGTACAGCTTACCTTACCTTACCAGGTTTATTTATAAAACCTTGTGTTACAACAGTGTTACTTCTTTAGCCATGACCTGGGTAACAAGGCAATATATCTGTAAACACAGCTTCCATGCTTTTTACAATAAAGCTTGAGATGTCTGCATCTGTTGAGATGTTTGAGTTTTCAGTTATTGTTTACAAATATATTTTTTAGATGTTGCAGAGCAGCACAACCTTACATGTAGTCTTAATACACTTTGCACTGGTTGTCCCACTGGTCATATCTTCCATTCCTCAGGACTCAGGAATCTGCTTTTATACCCTTCAGTGAGCTTATACAAATAACAAATATTTTCCTTCAATCTTGTGTTCCATAGTTGTCATAGTCCACACGACAAGCAAAATGACATTATTTAACAATGGAGCCAGTGACCTCAGCATTCAATAGTGAAATGCATGTGCCATGTGTCAAACAAATTTAGTGCATGGAAACCTTATTCAAAAATGCTGAAGTGTGTAAAGTGGATTTTATTTGGAGCTTTATATTTCATATTACATTCTTGGCTTGTAGAATCACCAGGGAGTTCACCGCAATCTGAGGTCTTAAGGATCAGATCTCCTTCAAGCAAAAAACAAGCAAGTTTTTGGGAACTCCTTAGACAAACATTCAGAATGTGCATGCATGTATGCAAGCTCACATATTGTTTTGAATAGCTGAAATAATTCTTAGTCTTGATTAGTTTAAAAGCAATTACTGTGTTATTCAACAAAATCTGTCAATGGTCAACAAGTGTACTCTAAAATTTTGGGTGGCACTAGCACATGATCTAATATTGTTGTTAACAACTATTCAAAGACGACGGATTAATGGAAGTCTAATGAAAATCTGAAAGATAACACTCACTCATAAATGTACACCACAAAAACAAATTAAGACAAAACAATTACTAAATCCCGGTTGCTGCAGCAAAACTTGTTGCCAGGGCACCAAGTCAACAAAACAACATCTCTGTGTACACCTTACATCTGTGGTTGACATTAAAGAATGAAATTTAGAAATTGTCTACTCTGTTGTCTAATATGTTTGAAAAGGCTGGAGGGAAATCTCAAAGAAATCATATAACCTTATGCCTTGTGAAAAGATAATGACCATTAATTGGATCTCTGTAATTCTTCATTACAGCTGCCCTGTTGTGATGGTTTTCACAGTTAAAGGGAAATTGAAACTGCTGAGTGGAATTACGACATGGGGATAGAGAACTGTTGGCAATGAAGCTAGCCTTGGAGGAATGATGACATTGGCTTGAGGGGGCTACTCATCCTTTCACTGTTCTAACTGATCATAAAAATCTAGAGTATCCACGTTCAGCTAAACGCCTGAATCCAAGGCAGACTAGATGGACTTCACTTTTCACACACTTTGATTTCACTGTTACCTATCGCCCAGGCTTCAAGAACACCAAGGCTGATGCGCTAGCCTGTCAAACCAATGAGACTCCTCTTCCTATCACCCAAAATACATTCATACCTGAGAGGCTTCTCATCGCCTCAGTACAGTGGAATATAGTTACAGAAATTCATCAAATCAACAATCAAGAGCCGCCACCTACTGAATGCCCTGACAACCTCACCTTTGTTCTGGAACCCCTTCGCAAACGTCTCCTTACCCAAATCCATAAATCCTAGTCTGGGTCCCTTACCCTTACCTAGTCCACCTCCCAGGGAAAGACCCTACTCACTATTATTGATCGATTCTCTAAAGCCTATCGCCTTATTCCATTGCCCAAGCTCCCCTCAGCCTTTAAGACTGCCAAACTCCTATTCAATCATGTTTTTAGACTCTGTGGTTTACCTGAAGACATTTCTGATCGAGGTCCCCAGTTTACATCCAGAGTATGGTCTTTACTTTTCAAAAGCCTTAATGTCAATGTGAGTCTCACGCCAAACTGAACATCTTAACCAGGAGATCTTAATGGTGGCTTAATCCAGTATCTGGTTGACTAGGAGGGGTACAGCCTGGAGAAATGGTCCTGGGTAGATGCTGCAGACATCTTAGATCCCTCTCTCATGGAAGAGTTCCATAGGACACATCTGGGAAAGCCGGCCCTCGACCACGCGAGAGACCCCAGCATCGCTTTCCTCCTCGCGTCAGGAGCCCCTCGCAGGGGGGGGGGGGGTTCTCTGTTACGGAAGAGGGCCCTGCTCCACCACCTCTGTGCCACCAGAGGGAACCATCCCTAGAGTATTAACCTTTGATTTAGACTACATTTCCCATAATGCCCCATGCCTGGGATTGATTACTTCCTGCACCTGACTCTCATTAGTCACAGTATTTAAACTCCAGTCTTGCTTACACTTATCGCAAAATCTTGTTTTGCCCCGGTAACCCAGCTATTATTAGAGTGGTTTTCCCTACACATTTGGATTACTTGTTTTTGATCTTGGACTGTTTATCCCGTTTTTGCCTGTTTGCTGCCTGACTTGATTTTGGACTGTACCTTGGTTATATTATTGTTTGCTGCCTGTTTGCTGTTTCTTGACCCTGCTTGTCTGTTTTTCTAATAAATGCTGCAAATGGATCCTTGTGAGTGTCACTCATCATTACATTTATGAAGATAATGGATATTATATTAAAGAAGTGTGATGCTGTGTATTCAATAATTAAATACCTGGTGTACTTAACATATTTTGTGGTTAACAGGCAATGCAGAGCAAGCATGCTAATAACAGCACCTGAATGTTTGTGTTTTACTACTCTGGTATGTTAATTGGTATGTAAGAAACACTGTAATACTCTTTATTTGAATACAAATTATTTGAATGTAAAAATGCTTTCAAGTATCAGTATCAATTTTTAGTTTTTTCACTTCTATTATTGTTTATATTATTATTATATGTACTGTAAGTGTGTGTGTGAATCCATTCTTTCTAGTGATGCCATTAGAAGAGAGAAGCAATGCAGAGCAAGCATGCTGATAACAGTGCCTGAATGTTTGCTTTACTACTCAGGCACTGGAATTAAATCACCCATAAAAAAACTGCTTTGTGTGGACAGTTCTTTAATTAATTTCACAAAAATCAACACAATGCAGAGGAACAGCTGCTACAGTCCTACCTGTGCACGTGCACGGCCTGGGAGAGTCAACTAAATGGAACAAGTAAAGGAAGTGCTGACAGATTGCCTGACAAAAGTAATGAAATTTCTGTGTTAATATTTGTTCTTCAACTGGTTCAGAAAGTGTTTTAAACACACAAGATAAACAAATAGAAATCAATTTTAAAGCTGATTCCCTTGGTTCTTTCAGGACCTTTATTAAGAAAAACTGGGAAGGTCGAGGGGAAGAGTAGAAAGAGCCTGAAAGTTTTTAGGCAGGCCCACACTGACTGTGCATGCTTATTTGTGAGGCATGCTGACATCGTAATGGGGTCTAGATTCATATTGAGAAAATAACTGCTCTGCACAGGGGAGAGCATGTTCTTGTTCCGTTTGACAAGACTGAAAATTGGGGTCAGCCCACTGCTGTCAGGAACAAGACTGTGTTCCTGTCACACACAGGTTTATTCAGTGAGAAAATTTCAAGACAATTATATCAATCATTTTAAGAACACAGCAGGATGATGCCAGCAGCAAACCAGGGAAACAGACAGCAGGACAAGGGAGGTAAGATCCAGATCAGGAGCTGGAACAGATGTGGCTGGAGGCAGCCTCAGTAATGGACGGCAAGACTTAGGACTGGAGTAGGGAAGGTATGGACAACAGATACCAGAGAGGGGGATGGCAGCCACTAGCCACAGAGTCCAGCGACTGGAGAGAGAACTAGTGAGGAGCTCTCCGGGAGGTAGAGGGAGAGAAGGGACGAAGGCTGTATGACGAGGGCAGAACACCTCCATCGGTGCAGCCATGAAGAGAATGAAGGGTGAACAGTGAAACAGTTGGGAGGAGCAGAGGTGAGAGAATTAGAGGAATGCCAAGGCCTGGGCCAGGGGAGAACCTAGTGGGTCCAGGAGAACAAAATATGCAAAAAACAAACAAAAGCACAGGCTGACCAGATTGAAATCATGACAACTCTCTCCTTCTGGCAAAATAAAATAAGGGCTGCCCAAAAAACGTCATGACCCTGTAATATGTTAACTAACAAACATGTTCTAATATGTAGTTAACATGAACAATATTAACACATGAATCTTCATAATTCCAGTCCTAGCTAAGGTTAGCCATTTGATTAGTCCATGCCTTCACTATTTATTTATGTCAATGTAAGTACTAATTCAGATATTACTACTTTCATAGTCCTGTCTGTCCTAGATCCAACAGACTCTCTCCCCACCTCCCCATCACCAGCTATTGTTCAATCTATTGATCAAACCCACTCAAGAAGTCTGCTACTTACCTGCGCTGTGGTTTCACCTTTGCGAATTTCAATTAAAGTTTGTTTTTCACTAACCATTTTGGGCAATGTTTATATCCTGATACTGTCATCCTATGGAGGTTTTTGTTTCTTGCCTTTTGTAACAGGATAGGGACAACCCTCTGTCAGAGAATGCAGATTACCTCAACTTTGGGTTTTAAAAAAACAAGATCGTAGGCTCTTTGGGATTAGATTTATGATATTTTGGGGCAGTTTTCCACCATCAGTCTGTTTCAATCTGTTTACTTATGCTGTCAAAATCAGAATATATCTGGTCTTTTGCTTGCTCTTGTCAATTCCCATATGACCAATGTATATGTGGGCTCTAGCATTTCAGGCCTCATTTGTGGAACATTAATTTACATAAATTCAAATTATTACCAAGAATGAAAGAGCATTTTTCCTTATGTATTTGATGACTATTCATTATAGTGAGTTGTAGGTCCTGTTCCGTGGCTTTTTGGATGTTAGTTGGCATAATAAAATGAAAGAACTTTTCTTCAGGACCATGGTGCTATATAGAAACAGTGCTACCTGTTTTGTCGCTACCTGCGACAAAACACAAAACAACATACTACACAAAACTGCCTGTGACACACACAACACTGAACTAAAGAAAAAGACAAGATATAAAAGGCAGAAATCTTCACAAGACAACTTTTGGTTGAACAAAATGGTCACTGTCAGACAGGTAAGATCTGAACCACTGTAATGCCTGCCCCTGAATACCAATGTAATTTTGTAAATGATCTAAAAGTAAATTATAATCTACAGTGTCAAATGCAGCACTAAGATCAAGTAAAACTAGTAGTGAGATGCAGCCTTGTTCCAATTCTTAAAATTTCTGTGCTATGATGTGACCTGTAAGCCTAACCCTAACCTAAGGAGCACAGTTGTTTGGATATAATTTTTTCTAATATTTTAGACATAAATAGGATATTTGAAATGGGCCTGTAGTTTGCCAATATAAATGAATCTAATAGTTTCTTTTTGAGAGGCCTAATAACTACCAGTTGAAGGGTGTAGCCTAGACATAGAGAGGAGTTAATAATTTTTTAAGAGATGAGAGAAGAGGTTCTTTAGCTACAGTTAAGAGCTCTGTCAAATAAGCAGGTAGTAGGTTTGGATGAAGTAGTAAGTTTATTTAGCTCTTCCTGTCCTAGGTTTGTAAAACACTAAAGCCCTTCTCGGGGGGCTTTTATTATTTAAAAAATTATAAAGTTGTAGTGTCTGGCATGGTCTAATATTTGGATCATGTATGGATCATAAAACACCTCCTTTTACTTAAGACATACAAACCTAGTGTGGGGGGTGAAAGACCCTAGGCTCCAGAGAGTCTGGAGGCAAACTTGATGGCTATCAGCAACCTCCGATACCAACAGGACAGTTTATGACACCCTGCACAAGCTTTAAAATAATTCCATGGGCACCACATGGAGTTCCAGTAAACCATGGTGGCCCAAGAAATAACATTTCAATCCAAAGGAAGAACTCTTTTTACAACTAACAACTAAACTGTCCTAAATTGTATATAGTTGTATATATTCCCATAGTATGCTGGCTACAAAACTATGTATCTTTACTGTAACTCTGTAGATAAGTATGCAAGTTTGGATTTGGATTTTGTTTGTATTCATGCATTAGGATGAATCACAACTTAATGTAGTTCAAACTCTGTCATATTTAATATCTAACAGATCGTCTTCTAATTTCCCATCAGACTATGTATGTTGTGTAACCATAACAGATGATAATCTTTCTACAATAATCTGGATAATGTTATAATAATATTTGCAAATGTGCCATCCGGCCATAAAACATGCAAATAAGGTGTGAGACAAAGAAACTTTGCCTGCTTAACACCTATTGGTTGTTTAGGTTTCACTGGGCGTAACCGAGGTGAACTTAAAAATGACAGCCAACGTTTAGTTCTGGTCTTCGTCTTCTTGCTTGTGATCTTTTCCACTCTTCCAACAAGGATCTTCGGCCCTGGCACCCCTCCCATGGGGTGGGGTCCAACCTATGGCTCAGTCCATCTGAGACAGACTCTGGACATCACTTCAACTTCGTTGATCTCCGGAACTTGACAAACTCCATCACGTCTGAACCACTCAGGACTCTCTCTCCATGCGCATTTGGATTCGTGCTCTGCACTAGAGCTCAATGCAAGTATCCATATTCTATACACATAGAATATCTGCGCTAAGTTGTGCCCCTTTATTAAGGTGATTCTACTGGTGGTTCATTCAGAATGCTTAGCTGATTTGACTTGCACAGGCTTAACATCCTCTCTCTCTCTCTCTCCTTGCTCTCCTTACTTTTGGTTATGTGTTTAATGTGTGTATGTTCATGTCTAGTTATATGTTACATGTTTCCCCTGTAGTGTAGTTTAATAAACACCCATGTGCATTCACCCTTGATTGCTGCTGTGTTTAATGCTCACAAATAAGGTCACTTAAACTGCTCTAAAGTTCTGTTAAAGCAGAGAAGCGTTGTTTTCAAGGCCGGACAAATAATGTTTCTTAGATTCAATAAGACAGCGTATGCATTTGCTGGACGAATGCAAAAGCTGATTATTGGAATCATCCCTGTTGAAATACAAAATATGTATATTTAATGACGACTAATTATATGTATTTTCTTTTGAGTTTCGTTCCACGAATAAAATGGTGTTTTAACAACACCATTTCATTGATTTGACATTTGATTTGCTACATAATTGTGGTGCTGGTTCATGCTTATAATCTGGAGTCCCTAATTCTGCTGATCTTTGCTACATGCTCTACAAGAGTGTTAAATCAATGTATTACATTGATTAAGAATTCCCCAATATCTCAGCCCTTGCTGTTTTTATAGAGGGACTTTTTTTTCCATGCTATTCTGAAAACCTCTAAATTAGATTTTTTCCATTTTTACTCTGGAAGTCTCTGATGATCACAGCATGTTCCATCATGTTCCGAGGGGAGTGAAGTGGTTCTGCTTGGTAATCTCGAAGACCGGTGGTGGTATAGGGGGAGCCTATACTAGGTCCTGGGTCCTGGCTTGTGCTTTCCTCTGCTGGAGGCAAACACACAGCCGATGTGTTCACCATTAAAAAAATAAACAATGGTATTCTGCAGAAGATAAACAGAAGAGTGATAGTGTGTTGTGAAGACAGTTGATCAAGAACAGGGTTCATCTTCAGTAATGTATTGTAAAACAATAAAACTTCTCTGGTGCTGTTTTCCAAAGATATGATTTCATGCTTCCCCCGATGAGATCCTCATACCTAGGACGTGATACCTTCGTTTTTCCGCATTTATTGGCCAGTGTGAGACTCATGCAATGTTGGGTCCCTAATGCAAGATTAACTAAGAGTATGGGAATTTACAAATAATCAAACCCTGAATTACCATCATCAGATAATTTGTAATCACTAGCCTAAATTTTAAATAAAATTGGAGTCAGATTAGAAGTAACCACAGTCAATTAAACAAAATTATAATATTTAAAATAACTTTTGCAGAAGTGCTAAGGAACGGTAGAAGACATAAGATACCTTCACCCACGCCATTGGATTCCAATGTTGGGCAAATGGGTGGTCCTAACATTTGAAACAGGCTAGTGTTGCTATTAGGCTATAAGCTAGTAGCAAATGTTTGGAAAGGTAAATAAATTAGTTAGTATCAAAGTGATCTGAATGATTTTAATGTAGAATACTGTCAGGGATATATTCACCAGAGAAAATTAGGTAAAATATTTTGTTATCAGATAGAGGAGCCAATTTAGAACCAACTTGAACAGCAAACAGGAAGTCGACATAAATTTATCAGCACTGTTTATTTTTCTAATACATGGTGTGTGTTTGTGTGTGTGTACGTGTATGTGCATGCATGCTGGTGTCCGTCTAGGAGTCAAGGAGTGTGTGGGATCATCCATAATGAAAAAGAAGCTCTGGAGGTGCACTGTGTGGTGTTAATGATCTTTTAATGTCCTCACTACACAATACAAAGTCTTGCAATACATGATGGTCTAGTTCCCAAAACCAGGCAGTGATGGAGCTGCTTTCATTAGTCCCTCTAAAAATGTGGTGAGAATGTAAGGAAAAGGTTAGCTTTCCTGAGTCTTTGCAAAACGTAGAGATACTGTTGGCATTTTTTGAATATAGAGCTGGGTTAAGTGACCAGGTTAGGTACCCCCTAGATGACCACCAATGAATTTGGTGCTCCTGATAATCTCTCCAGAGGAGCAATCAGTGGAGGGTGATCATTGTTACATGCTGTCCTAAAGTCAACAACTTTCTTTTCAACTTTTTGTATTTTGTGTATTTCTCCAAGCTGGCGGGATTATCCTCTGCTGCAGCTTTCCTGTACATGTCAGGACTCGTGTCTGATCACCTCAGGTTTTGTTTGTCCTTGTGCTGCGTCTCTCATGTTTTGTTTTTGTCTGAGCACATGGCCACTGTTTTGACAGTTCACCATGTGCTCTGCTCTCTTCGTTCTTCCCTCCTCCTTGTTTCCCGTTAGCGCCTCCCTCCTTGTTTTCTCGTTTATCATTATTACCTGCACTTGTCTGCCCGTGAATCTCAAGAACACCATCAGCCTGGCACTTTGTGTTAAAGCACGCATCTTGCGGTGGCATCAGCGTCAGGCAGCTCGTCCATCCTGGAGGCTGGAGGGAGCTCAAGTGCGTGCTCCACCTTCGCACGCTGCTGTTCCCTCCCGTGACCCCAAACCCATGCAGCTCGGGAGAATGAGGCTCACCCTCCAGCAGAGACAACATCGCCTGGCTCAGGGTCTCTATCTGTACTCTGGGCAACTGGCTCACTACATCCAGTCAAGTCCTGTAAAAGACAAACTGGCTCGCCTGTAGATCCTGGTGGCTCAGGGCATGACATGGGCTGTGGACATGGGCCTCCTTAGTACGGCAACTGTAGCCATAAATAGAAATGTAGGTAGTATGAAAGTGGCCCCAGCACAATTGGCTTTGCTGGCGGCACCCTTTTTCGCACTCACTATTAAATGTTAAATGTTCTGTCTTTGTAAGTCACTTTGGATAAAAGCATCTTCTAAATGAATAAATGTAAATATATATATGTTAGCAATAAGGTACAAAAGGCTGTGCTGTATTGTTAATAATCGGTTATCACAAAACAAGTATTAATGCCAAAAATCAATACAACTTTCATGAAGTAAAATCACTAAAAGCCTTCACTTAAAAGCTAGAAAACAAAATTATTCTGTCATAAAATAACATTACTCCATCTATCCTTGTAAAACTAATCCTGTCCAAATAGGTCTTAAAAGGGGTAGTCTTTTCTGTTCATCCTGTCCCTAGCTGTTCATACTCATAAATGTATCTTTGTAGAGTAGGCTTTTTGGTTCTTAGGATAAGTCTCATCATGCTTCAAGCGATCTACCATAATTCCAGTTTCCAAAATAGCCTGCATATCAGGACGGAACGACTACAGACCTACAGGGCAAACAGGTGTAAGACGCAAAGAACATGGAGCTTCATTACATCCTGGAGCACCTAGACTACTGGAGCACAGATCCTCTGTGTGGACTTCCTTGCTGCATTAAATACAATCTCATTAAATACAATCCCCAGACATTCTTCATCACGAACTAACCCAACCCACCCAGCAGTCAACTTACATCTGCAACTGTCACAAGCTTCCTCATCAACAGAGAACAGTGAAACTGGTTCCCTACAGGGCTGTGTGCCATCCGTTCTGCTATTCTCATTAAACACCATTTGTCAAGATCCTGAAATAGCTAATAACACCACAGTAATTGGACTTACATTTACACTTATGCATTTAGCAGATGCTTTTATCCTTGACTTACAGTACATTCAAGTTATATATTTTGTCAGTGCATGTGTTCCCTGGGAATTGAACCCACAAATTTTGCATTGTTACTATGCTCTACCAGCTGAGCTACAGGAACACAGACTTATTTAGAATGGAACCGAGTCTGCATATAGACAAGGTAGATCAGCTTAACCTGTGGTGTAACCCAAAATCCTATAACTCAACACCAGTAAGACAGTGGAGATGACTCCACTAATTTCTCCTTCACCTCCACTTACCATACAGGGCAGTACTGTGTCCAGCACAGACTTCTTTAAGTTCCTCAGCACCACCACTGCAAAGCCTTGAGGTGGGAGAAGAACATAGCCAACATCACAAAGAAAGCTCAGCAGAGGATGTACTTTCTTTCCCAATTAAGAAAGCACAACCTTCCTAAACAACTGCTGTGCCAGTTCTACAGGGCCACCGTTTAATCCATTCTGTGCTCTTCTGTCACTGTCTGGTTTAGCTCTTACACCCAAATGGACAAACAAAGAGTTCAGAGAATAACTGAGTCTGCAGAGTGCATCATCGGAACCAGCCCGCCCTCCCTCCAAGACTTGTATACATCTCATGTCAGGAACAGGGCAGGCAGAATTATAAGGGACCCCTCTCACCCTGCACACAGTCTGTTCAGACTCTTACTGTAACGAGGAGACAGAGACAGTAGGATCCATTTGCAGTAGTTTAATAGAGTAGTTGAACAGGCAGCGTCGACAACAGCAAACAGGTATATCAGGGGCTAGGCTAATCAGCAACGATAAACAATCTAAGGTCAGGGCAGGCAGCAAACAATCAGAGAAGATGATAAACAATCCAAATCGGGGGAGGCAGCAAACAATCAGAGAAACGATAAAGAGTCCAGGTAATAACGGGTAATCCAAACAACAATAGAAAATGCTCAGAAATGTTAGCCGGGGCAAAACAAGACTTCACAATGAGTTAATCCAATGCTGGGGGTTTTATACACAGAGTTAATGAGGATCAGGTGAGCAGGACGTAATTAGTCCATGTATGGGGCATTATGGAAAATGTAGTACCAGAGCAACCTAATATTCAGGCATTTACCCAAATGCAATACCTATCACACACATGGTTCAGTTGCAAAAAAGCAAACTGTGTAGAGCAGTGTTTTTATGGGTGTAATGGCATTTGTTATTAGTAATCTGTAGCTCTTTTAGTACCTGCCTTACAGCATCAGGCACTGTAAAAATATAGCAATGCCAAAAAATGTAGTGTGATGTAATGTGGCTTAGAAACATACTTTTTAAAAAATGGCTCTCTGTCTTGGATCTTTCTTGATTATATCGCCAGGATCCTGACATGCCCTGTGTGTTGTGTCAGAGCGTGTTGTTTTGATCCTGACTCCTTCTAGTCTTGGTTCTTGTTTCTTGGAGTCGGGATCTGAACTCATGCTCTGGGTCTTGTCTCGTGTGGAAGCACATGACCTCTGTTTTGTTTACATTCGCCATGTGCTCTCCGGTCATGCGTCTTGGCCCCGCCTCCTTGTTCTCTTGTCTCGTTTGCTGATGTCGCGCACCTGTTCCTCGTTTGTCAGTGCTCTCTCTCTCTCTCTCTCTCTCTCTCTCTCTCTCTCTCTCTCTCTCTCTCTCTAGTATCTAGTCTCTAGTCTCGTTTCTCGTTCCCTGTCTTGTGCCGTGCATCTTGTCTTACAGTCCTGATCCCCGTCACAGTGAGTCTGTCTGGTCGTGTTTTTTGTCCCGCGTTAGCCCTGTCTGTTTTTTAGTTTCATTTTAAGCTCCGTTTTTCAGAGCTCTTTTGTTCAAGTTTTATTGCTGTTTTTGTTCACGTTTTTCCCCCTCGTGGGTTGTTGTTTTGTTTTCATAATAAAGAGAGATTTTTGTGTTTAACGCTGTCTGCGTCTGGGTTCGTTAGTCCGTGAAACCTGACAACACCCTAATATTGTTGAACATTTCTCTCTGAAATCATTCTCTTGAGTCAAAGGGAACCAGAGGTCAAAAATCAGACTTTATTGCTCAAAACTTTTTTTCCCTCAAGGAGAATCAATAAAAGGGAAAGCTAAAGACTTAGATTTTATGTTCTGTGTCATCGGTACAGAAGAACTACTGAAGGAAAACCAGAGAGCTGGCAGCTTGTACAAGGAAATGCATCGTACAATCCTCAGACTGTATGTGTGCACAAGAATAAGAGATCAGGATCAGGATTCTGATCAGAGTGAAAACTCCTGAAAGTACTGTAAGAAATTGCACATAAAGATGGTGCAACAACCAGCCTTCATAATAAAGTGCTGGCAACCCATTCTACAATCTGTTGGGGCAACCATGACTGCAGAAAGACTAGACAAGATAACTGAAAATCTCCAACCAAAGGAAAGAAGCGTGGCAAAATCCATAAAGTTCCCACAATCAATGTCCCCAACTGAAACAATTGTACCAAATCACCTCTTACCAATTCATTAGGGTAAGAGACCAGAAGGAGCTTGGTTTTTTTCTCAAATTTTGCAGAGGATCTGATTTATATCTCTCCAAGACCATTCTGGTGACATTTAAAGAAATAACAGAGTTTTCAAAAAGGCCTGTTGCTTATACTTGTACACATCAAATGGAGCTGGTGAGTGAATACAGCACTTATTATAAATTTAGGGCAGAGTTTTTCTCTGTGCTCAACTGTGGAGTGTGGGTAATGGATATAGCGTAGGTATATGTGTGTTGCTTGTTTCAAACCAAAAAGGTAGTGTATAATTTAGGTTAAATGATCATTAAGATTTAAGAGTAATGTTTTCATGTTTAAACATCATATACCTTGTTTAAAAAGCAGTAGAAAATAAAACAAAAAGTATGTTCAAAAGCAGTTGTGACTGGAAACAGGATAGCTGTGTATGTGTTTCCCCGATTAATGCAGATATGGTAATATAGTGGAATGTTTGAATAGGACAGCTCTAAAATCACGTTTTACTGTAATTGTTGATGTTTTAATGTTGTGACTGGAACTGGACATTAACAGAATGTTTTTAAAGACAGTTTTATGTTTTCCCATCACCTTATTTTTTCATGATTTAAATTTTGTCCACTTTTTTAAATAATAGATTGTAAAGGACCGTATTGCGTGTATATATAAACACTTTTAGAAGTAAACAATAAGTGCATGCAGAAAGTATTCACAGCGCTTCACCTTTTCCACATTTTGGAACAGGTGAGGGTCGTGGCAGGCAGTAGACAATCAGAGCGGTATAAACAATCCAAGGTCGAGGCAGGCAGCAAACAATCACGTATTGTTAATTAAGTCATGGCTGAATGGCATTATTAGGAATAATACAAAGCATGATACAGTACAGTCTGTGATTACCTTATTGCTTTTAATAAACCGTTTTCAAACAATACAAATATTAAAGCCAAAATTTGTATTAATATAACTTTGCCGTGAGGTTAAATCACTAAAAGCATTCCTTCTGCTGGAAAAAACAGTTTCTGACCAACTGTGAACAGCAATAGCAACATTACCCTGTGGTAAATGTCAATATGTTGGCATCCTGATGGGCTATAGCATTTTAGGCTCACATTCCCCATACTACACACCTCATCAAATCAAATCAAGTTTATTGTCACATCACCTCAACACGTGTAGAGGCGAGTGAAAATCTTGAGTGCGGCTCCAGACAGTGCAAAACAGTATGTAAAAAAGAAAAAAACAGACATGTAACGGTACAAAACATATACATATAACAGTATGTAGTATATACAGTGACAAAATAGACAGAATATACATAATTGTGTACAAAATTACAAATTTACAATATACAATATATGCACATGGACATGTTGTACTGTACTTAATATGTACAATATACATATGAAACAATTTACATTTGTATACACAATATGTGCGTTTACACACACACACACACACACACACACTAATATATTGTGTAAAGTGTGCATACAAGACCAAGTGAACAGAGACTTGTAATAAAACCTTGTTATGTGATGTGTGAGGTAGTTAAAGTGCAGTGTATGGAGAAGGGTGAGGGTGGGTTAAGATTGTGTCAGTTCACATTGAGTAATTGGACAGCTTGAGGAAAGAAGCTATCCCTTAGTCGTCTTGTGCTTGTCTAGATGCAGCGGTACCATCTGCCTGAGGGCAGTAGGGAGAGCAGACCGTGACTAGGTTGATTAGAGTCACTGATAATCCTCCGTGCCTTTCTCAGACACCACCTGTTGTAAATATCCTGGAGGGAGGGAAGCTCACCTCCTGTGATGCAGCTGGCAGTTGGTGGTGCGAACCTTGCGACTAAGGGCGGTGGAGTTCCCATACGAGGCTGTGATGCAACCAGACAGAATGCTCTCCACAGTGCAGGTGTAGAATGATCTGAGAATGTCGCGGTTCATACCAAACTTTCTCAGATGCCTGAGGTAGAAGAGGCGCTGGTGAGCCTTCTTCACCACTGCATCTGTGTGAGCGGACCATGTGAGGTCCTCAGTGATATGAACACCGAGGAACTTGAAGCTGTTGACCCGCTCTACTGGTGACCCATTGATGGTGATGGGGGTGTGTTCTCTTTTCTGTTTCCTGAAGTCCACAACAATCTCTTTGGTCTTGTCGATGTTGAGTGAGAGGTGGTTCTCCTGACACCAGTGTGTCAGAGCCTGCACCTCTCTTCTCTGTGGGCTGTCTCGTCGTTGTCGGTGATCAGGCCTACCACTGTTGTGTCATCAGCAAATTTCACAATGACATTAGAACTGTGTGTGGCCACTCAGTCGTGGGTGTATAGGGAGTACAGGAGGGGGCTGAGAATGCAGCCCTGTGGGGCTCCAGTATTGAGGATCAGCGGGAAGGAGATGTTATTGCCCATTCTGACCACCTGATGTCTGCCTGGTTTCAACAATGACACATGAAATGTAGAAGAAATACGATAGTTATCAGGGAGTTGCAAACAAAATGATACAGGAGTGATTTGTCTCAAAATTTTGAACAGACCGACATACCTGGGATTGAGTTTTTTACAGGGGAGTTTTAAGCATAGATCCCTTGTGGATAACCATACCCACTGGCTGGGAGCGAAGGCAGGACCGGGACATCGTCAGTGATTAGCCTGTCAAGTTTGGCGCCAGACTGCGTGTAGGAGGTGGGTGTGAGCTCGAACCCAAACCTCTTCACTACATTGTAGCCAGTCCGTGAAGGCGGGGAGTTCAGTGGGTTCGCCGGACCAAGCGAATAATGGTGGCTGGTAGCCCAAGACGCACTTGAAAGGGGTAATTCCAGTAGCTGGCTTAATTGGGGAATTCTGGGCGTATTCGGCCCATATTAGGAAACGACTCCAGTCAGATTGGTTCTTCTGACAGTAAGATCTGAGGAAGCGGATGATTTCTTGATTGAGGCATTCCGTTTGGCCGTTGGACTGGGGGTGATATCCTGAGGTCAGACTGATATTTACATTTAAGCCCTTGAAGAGTAGTGACCAAACTCGAGAGGTGAATTGTGGACCTCGATCCGAGACTATATCCTCGGGTAAACCATAGAGCCAAAAGACTTGGTTAATTAATAGCTCGACTGTCTTGAATACAGAGGGGAGTTTAGGTAAGGGAACTAGACGGCAAGCCTTTGAGAAGCAATCAATGATGGTGAGAATTGTTGTGTTGCCAGATGAATTGGGTAGATCAGTGATGAAATCTATCAAAATGTGTGACCAGGGGAGGCATGGGGTGGGTAGAGGCTGCAGGAGTCCGGCTTGTAACTGTTGAGGTGACTTGGTGGTCTGACAGATCGTGCAGTTCCTTATGTGATTGATGGTGTCACAGGATAGGTTAGGCCACCAAAACCGATTGCGTAGTAGATGTATAGTGGCAATTATTCCCAGGTGACCAGAGCTGGGAGAGGCATGAACCTGTGTGATCAGTCGGTTTCGAAAGACTTCTGGAACATAGATTAAATCCGCGAGACAATCGTTTGGTGGAGGACTTTCAGCAGTGATTTTACTAATTTCCATAATGATATCCCATTGAACTAGGGCAAGGAGAAGGTTCTTGGGAATTATGTTCTCTGAGCTGGGAGACGTAGAAGCCTCCTCAGTATGACGGGACAAAGCATCTGCCTTGGTATTCTTGGATGCTGGTCGATACATGATGGTGAAATTACAGCGGGTACAGAACAGAGCCCACCTAGCCTGCCTGGGGTTTGGCTGTACGTAGGTATTCCAAATTCTTATGGTCTGTTAAGACCGTGAAAGGATGTGTTGTGCCCTCTAGCCAATGCCTCCACTCCTCTAGAGCTAACGTCATGGCCAACAACTCTCTGTTACCCACATCGTAATTCTGCTCAGCTGCAGAGAGTTTTCAGGAATAAAAGGCACAGGGGAACATCTTGGGGGGTGTGCCCTGATGATTTTAAGCATCCACCTCCACAATAAATGGTTGTTCTGGGTCAGGATGTCGGAGGATGGGTGCAGTGGTAAAACGTATTTTGAGTCCTTCGAAGGTGGACTGTGCTTCAGGTGACCAAGTTAATCGAGCCTTCTTTCCCTTGGTGAGTGCTGTTAGGGTTGTTGCCACTGAACTGAAACCTCTGATAAATCTTCGATAGAAGTTGGGGAAGCCCAGAAAGCGCTGGAGCTCTTTAATGGTTTGCGAACGAGGCCATTCAGTTACCGCTTGGACCTTCCCTTCGTCCATGGCTACTCCCTTTTGACTGATTATGTACCCCAGAAAGGAGGTGCTTGTACGATGAAATTCACATTTCTCCTCCTTGGCAAACAGCTGATTTTGGATGAGGCAACTGAGAACTGTTCTTACGTGCCTTACATGTTCCTTGAATGTGTTGGAATAAATAAAAATGTCATCAATGTAGACTTTGACCCACCTGTCCAACATATCTCTAAACACATCATTAATGAAGGACTGGAAAACAGAAGGGCTGTTGGCTAGGCCAAAGGGCATTACTAAGTACTCATAGTGACCACTTGTTGTGGAGAAGGCAGTCTTCCACTCGTCTCCCTCTCGTATGCGGCTCAGGTTGTATACACTACGTAAATCCAGTTTGGTGTAATATCTTGCCCTTCATAACTGTTCTAGAGTGACTGGAACCAGAGGAAAAGGATAGCGGAATTTCACAGTAACATCATTTAAGCCTCGATAGTCTATGCAAGGTGTTAGACCTCCGTCCTTCTTCTTGACAAAGAAAAAGCCTGCTTCTACGGGTGAATTAGAGGGACGGATGAAACCTTTATTCAGCTCTTCTCTGACATATTCCCTCATAGCTTCTGATTCGGGCTGGGACAATGGAAAGATTTTACCTTTAGGTAACTTTGCTTCGGGGGTGATGTCGATGGCACAGTCTGTCTTTCGGTGTGGTGGAAGTTGAGATGCTTTCGTCTTGCTGAAAGCCTCCTTCAAGTCAGTGTATTCTGATGGTAGGCTGGAATCGACCTTGGTAGGTTCTTCCGGTGGGACTGGAACAGAGGCCTTTGGAGAAATCTTGGTTAGGCAGTGGGTAATACAATGGGGTGACCAGTTGGTAATTTGTCTCTCACTCCAAGAGATAACTGGGTTGTGCACTTGTAACCAGGGTAATCCAAGAATTAGTGGGTATTTCGGTGAGGAGATAACATAAAATCTGAGTGTCTCAAAATGAATGGTACTGACCTGGAGTTTGATTTCTATGGTGGTTTGTTGAATTCTGCCCCTTCCAAGAGGGGGTCTCATGCTGTTGGGCAAACTCAACAGCATGAGATATGAAGTTCCCAGCCGCCCCAGAGTCAATTAGAGCCTGCGTGAAAATGGACTGGGTATCAGTAGTTATGATTACAGGAACCTTTATGACTGATGAGGTAGAGTTTACTGTAACCGGACTCACCACACTAGGGTCGCGAACTTGACGTTTGGGGCAGGACCGTTTGACATGACCCGGTTCACCACAGTAGAGGCACAAATGACGCCGCAACTGGCATGTCCGCTCAACAGTGGTTAGTCGGGTGAAACCCAGTTGCATGGGTACTGGTGTCTCTGGTTCCATGAACAATGGATGGGGAGCGACATGACTAGTTCGTCTGGAGAGGATCGGATGGTCCAATTGTATGGTGAGTTCAATGAGCCCCTTTAGGCTCTTACCCTCATCTCGACAGGCCAGTTCTGATTGTAGCTCGGAGTTTAAGCCTTTGCTGAAGAGCAGCTTGAGCG
This sequence comes from Chromobotia macracanthus, assembly GCA_036877525.1. Lineage (NCBI taxonomy): Eukaryota > Metazoa > Chordata > Actinopteri > Cypriniformes > Botiidae > Chromobotia > Chromobotia macracanthus. The sequence goes on from JAZGTH010000122.1 coordinate 224,769, forward strand.
TATCTTCCACCCAGTTAGTTTGAGCAGCAAGTGTGTGGAATCGGAGTGCAGAGTCCACTGTCTTCAGTCCACCTTGAGATAATCAGAGCAATTGTTCTCCAGAACAACCACTGCTGGATTGTTGTCTGGCGAAGTCTTCTGTAATGAAGGGGCACACTGTCAAGGATCCATTTGTAGTGTTTTAATTGTAAACCAGGCAGACAGGGTTGGCAACAGCAAACAGGTACAATACAGACAAGACAGTAATTGTGGTACAGGCGTGGGTCGAGGCATGCCATAAATATGAGGCAGTCCGATAATCAGGGCAGACAGCAAACAATCCAGAAACCAGGTAACAATCCAGACAGTAACAAGTATTCCAACAACTGGGTATAAATGCTTAGAAATGTCGCCAGGGCAAAACAAGACTTCGCACTGAGCATGTGAAAGCCAGGGGTTTATATACACAGGAGTAAATGTGAATCAGGTGAGAGTGAAAACAGGAAGCAGGAAGTTATCAAACCCAGGTATGGGGTATTATGGGAAATGTAGTTCAGGAAGACGTTAATAATCAGGAGATGGCTCCCGCTGGTGGTGGGATCCATATATATATATATATGACAATGATTTTACTGATACAGATGTTGAAAAGGGGTCTTTGCATCATTACCAATTGGTTTAGAAGATAGCAAAGACACCTGTCTAGTAAGTCTCAAAGCCTGAAAGAAAAAACTGAATAAGAGGTTAGTGCAAATGCCAAATCAGAAACTTGACTGGTGTTAAGACATCTCAATTGCAACCAAATTCCCATGAAAAAAAATCAGTCTCTGCAATCAGTGGCCATCTTTGCGATACCTCTGGGCAGATATTTCAGTCAAGACTAAGACAATACTAGTCAAATCAACAATTAACTGTACTATAAATTGTTTAAGCTGAAATTGCACTATGAAAAGCATTTACTTCAGGTTGCTTCAGCTGCTGTGCATGCACAGGCTGTCAAGAACCTTGCAATGCTATGTACAGAGCCCAGCAAAAAACGTTAGTGTTTAACGATTAACGAAAGCAACAATTGCTGGTGGAAAGAGCCAATCCTCAGAGCAGACATAAAGAGCATTACAGCTCCACCCATTTTTATGAACAGAACTGTGGCATACTGTTAATTGTATAATTTTCAAACCCTCCAAGAAATGCCATTATCATTTATTATTATTATTAGTTGGCTTACCTCAGCAGCTAGTAACCTAATTATGATGAATTAATTATCAATGGCAGATAACTGAAGGAATTAACTGCGGTAATAAAGCAATTAGAAGTAAATATGGTTGAGGAAAAGTACAGATAGTTTTTTAGCACAGTCACTGAAATAAATAAATAATTTAGAGGGAGATCTAAACCAAATGTCCCCCCTTACCACACTAATCTCAAAATGGGAGTAGTCTTTATGACCCTGACTTCTAATGAACCTGACTTCTGATAATTAAACAGCTAAAAGGTTTTAACAAAGACCAACTTAAAACATCTCAGGTTACATACATAACCTGGTTCCCTGAGACAGGAAATGAGATACTGTGTCATGCTTGATGCTATAGGGAACGCCCTTCAGGCATGCCTGAGTCTGAACATGTGTAAAACCAGGCCTATTTTTAGGCAAGTTCAAGGCCATGTGCCGTAGCATTGCACACCACAAAGCCTTTAAAAGGCGCCTGCAAAATATGTGAGTCTAAAGAAGTCTAAAGAAAGGCTGTGCAGGCGAGACTAAAGTGTGGCGAAATGACGTAGCATCTTGTTCCCTGTCTCAGGGAACCAGGTTGCATACCCCTAACCTGAGATGTTCCCTTTCGAGGGACCAGCCTGCCGCAGCACAAAGAGCACTTGGTGTGTTGCCCTAGACAGAGCCTTAGATGATGCTACACCCCTGGTAGAATGGGCTCTAATGCCCAAAGGTGACACAAGGTTACAGGCCTCATAGGCCAGGGTAATAACATCTGTGATTCAATAAGATAGGCGCTGTTTTGTGATGACATTACCTTGGTTGCGGCCATCTAAACAGTTTAAGAACTGAGAGGTCTTACACCACTGGCCTGAGCGGTGGACATAGATCCTCAAAGCTCTAACTGGACACAATAAATGAAGCCTCTCCTGCTCAGGTGAATCAAACGGCGGAGGACAGAAGGCTTGGAGTACCAGCGAGTGTCCAGCTGTGACCACACAATCTGTTTGAGCGTCAACATCTTGAATCTGTATCTCCTCAGAAACTGATTCAAGTGACGCAAGTCCAGAACAGGACAAAACCCCTGTCCTTTTTGGACAGAAGCTTCTATGTTGCCAGGAAGTTCGAGAGCAGTACCATCTTGTCTATCAGCCCAGTCACCTGAAATAGCGGACTGGACAGGTGAACCATCGGGCGCTTCAACCCCCCAAAACCACCTGAGTTGGCAAGGAAAGCTACGCTGGCCTTCTGTTGCTGCCTATAACCTTATATAACCTTGTCCCTGTTGCAAATAACTGACAGGATGAGCTATGAATGCCTCTCCTTAGCCATCAAAACAGCCACTGAATGGCCAATGGACCAAACCGTCTTGGTGGCATCGGGGGCAAGATCTGTAGCTTTAGTGAACTCCTGAACCGCATCTGGTTCAAACCCCCACTTTGGTCCAGGTTATTAAGCAGGTCAGCCTGGTATGCCTGCAAAACTGCCGTAATGTGCTGTGATGCACCAGCCTGACCTTCTGCCGCATATGCCTTACCCACCAGATTGGCAGGTTTCCTCCACAATTATGTTGTAAAGGGAGAGAGATAGCTCGCAAGTGTCTCTTCAACCCAAGGCATCACCCCATACATGTGCTTGTGCAAACCCATAATGGAGAAATAATTATTTGTTGCAGGGGTGAAAACACAGGACCAATATGGGTTATTTATGACTTCGACACCTCAGTATGAAGATCGTGGAGAAACGGGAGATGTGGAGATGTGGAGGTTGCTCTCTATTGGACGATAGAAACCTATTGTAAGGGGGCTGAGGCAGAAGCTGAAGCAGGATCCAGTTGCAGATGTTTATTGGGGTTATACATAATCAAAGTCGAAAGTACAAGCAAAGGGTCGTAATAAACATAGACAGTCCAATCCAGGTGTCAAACAAAGGGGCAAGGCAAAAATCAGAAAACGAGAACCAAACAATAGGTAAAACACAGGAAGGCAGGCAGTAAAAGAGAATGCTCAGTAGTCAGTAAAGCTGGCAATACTTCGCAACGTGGCCATGTGGCAACAAGGTTTATATAGATGCCAAACAGGAAGTAAGTTCAGAGTTCAAAGTTCAGAGTTCAGCAGAGGGAGCATGAGCAGTCAGTATTCCGGTGAGGGCTCCCTCTGCTGGCGTGATGTTACACCTATCATCCATCTTGGATGTCTTGTGTGCTGTCTGGCCACTCAAGGCTCAGCTTCTTGACAGCATAAGTAGGAAAGTTTCAAAAAACTATTTCCAAAGGGATGAAAATGAACCTTTTTATATTTTATAGAATATTGTTTTTCATAGAATATATTTTTGTCAGACCAGTAATCGTGTTTTTTTTGTTGTTTTTTTTTTCAAACGTAAAACACCCCAGAAGTTTGTTTTTAATTGTTTTCTCAAGGTATGGACATTGCATCAATTGTACTGAAATGTACTGAAACCTAAATCTGAATGGAACAATTCTGGCCAATTAGAAAACGTATCATCAAGGCTTTAACAGCTGATTTAGGGCAACTGCAGCTCCTGACCCAGACAGCTTCTTCCGTCATGCTCTTGTGGTTCTTTGATGGCACGTAATTATAAGGTGGCTGTGGTGCCAATCAAAGTTGGACAAATTTTCACCACTAGGTAAGTTTTGTCAGATCAGGTCTATGTTCAAGTTCAAGTGTGTTTATGTGAATGTCCAGGCCAAGCTGTAATATAGTTCTGTATATGTTGAAACCTCATAAACTCTTATAACAAATGTCGTGACATCAAGCCCAAGACATGAACAAGAACCAAAGAAATATGCAGATAACAAAGAACCGATTCACTTAGATGTCAAATGATGTCTCAACAATTGCATTATAAGTTGACAAATATAGTATGTAACTGTCTTGCCTTAGGTTTTTTTAGACAAGCTACATTAAAAGGCGGATTCATTTTAGCCAATAGATTGTGTTCAAAATAACTGCAAGAGTCCCAATAAGGAAATGAAAACAATTAGTATATACTGAATCACTGAATAACACAGTAACAATTCACACATTGATGAACCCAATGCAGTATTTTGAATAACAAAGCTCAATACTTGAAACAAACTTTGTAACTTGAAAACAATTAATCAAACTCAAACCCAAAATAAAGTGTTACCACATATAATACGTCTGGTTTATTGGAATGGAGTACCCAAGATAATGTAAGAGATGCAATACAAATAAACAGAAACAAACAATTCACAATGCAGCAGGAGAAAAGATATAGATGCAATCTTCTAAATCTGAGTGTTGTAAAAATCCCAGTCTTGACAATGCCCCAACAGGCAATGTAGATATGCAGTCCTAAATCCTAGAACCACAAATAAAAACCACTGGTATAATCCATCACAGAGAAGAAGTAGGTATCAGCACACTTCTTTCTCCTTTAAATCCCCATAACAGAGTACTTTGTGAGCTTCTCGCAAAATTTCAAACACTCTAGATTAACATTTTACAGGAGTACATCAAAATGTGCATTTGAATATCAGTGAAACACTTGTAAATGTAAAAGTCACTTAACTTTCCAAGCACCATATGATTCCAGGCATGTTCACCCCACAATCACCCCACTCTGTTTCCTCTATACTCCTTGGAAACCTTAAAACCATTACTCTTTTTGTTGAGGACAGGACAAAACATTTTATCCATGTAACAGGATAACTGCTACAAGTATTTCCTCAATCAAAAACAAATACTTTAAATATAGCTGCAGGCAGCAAAGATGGGCCCATGCACTACAGCGCCATTGCCATCTGGTGCTTCTTAGAAGACAATGCATAGTTGTCACATGCATTTATTACCGAAAATAACTGAGGGGTATTCTGTAGTCTGTTCCAAGACTTTTGTAAGTGACACACGTTCACTGCCTGTTGGTGGCGCAATAACTGTGACTCAAAATAACTATGATTGCAATCAACCCAAAACATCAAACATATCTCCCAAATTCAATTCAATTTTATTTATATAGTGCTTTTTACAACGTTACATTGCTTCAAAGCAGCTTTACATATAATAAAAAAAATTAAAATGAAGAACAGAACAAATGTCCAACATGTTCAACAAAGAATACATGATATTATTGCAAATAATTTGTGAGATGTATATTAATGACTAATTAGGCATACTAGGTTTATAGTAGGTTTATTAAAAGGTAAAAAAAAGGGTGACTGAACCGATAAACCTACAAAATCATTAAGCAAGATATGCCGTTCCAGCTTACGTGGAGATGGCATTTAAAACGATAACATCTTATAGGACAGGAGTATAAGGGATTTGCAATAGTACCATAAAATACACACAACACGCAAAGTTAAATACATGTGTAAAATATATACAATAAAAATACCTGAAGATTACACAATGAAGAAGAATGGGAGACAATTTGAGACAAAGGAGTAGCAAAATAGAAGAGTTATTTGGACTGTAATTACATTATATAGTTAGAAGCAATATTAGCAATTTACAAAACCCTAAGCTAAGTTAAATGCCAGCAGTCTCCCAGTAAGCAAGCCGCAGGGCAACAGTGACAAGGAACCAAAACTCCAATGGTGTATAGCTGGGAAGAAAACCTTGGGAGAAACCAGGCTCAACCGGGAGAGCCAATTATCCTCTGGCACGTTAAAGCTGCAATTTGTAACTTTCTTAGATACGAATGGAGAGTTAATAATGATTTATAAATATTTATTGATAATAAATTGTCAGGTCTAATTATATCTAACAATATGTCAGGCACTGAGAAATGTTACCAACAGAAATAGCGTAATGTTACAAGCATAATGCATAATGTTAAAAACAGAAGCATAATGTAGGTATATAACAGTAAGTTTAGTAAAGAACTCCATCAAATCCTGATGATCTGTCTCAGGGGGCAAGTATGATATAAATAACTCAGAATGCAGAAGATATGAAACACTACCCATTCCATATATTGCCGTGGCAACACTGTTCAAATATTAGATATCCCTTTACAATTTAGTATCTTCAATGACGTAATATTTGCCAAATTTGGTGACAATCCCATAAATTTCCTTAGGAGAAGCATTTATTAATTCAGAGACTGGATTGACAAAAAAATCCCTATATAATACAAAATGGCTGACTTCCTGTTAGGCAGAGCTAATAAATGTAATTTTTAAAGTTGTCTGGCTTGATGAAAATGATACATGTACCAAGTTTGTTGACTGTAGGCAAAACTAACCCTATTACCTTAGTCAAAAGGGTGCGCTACAGAGCCCCCCCACCACACCCATGTCTAAGGTTTTTCCCATGCCTAAAATTTCCAAAAATTTTAAAATTTCATGCCTTTTCAAGCATAGTAAGCACCTTAAATACATCTGAGTTTGGGTTTAAAGTTTGACACATTATAATAGGAATAATATTTAAGATATCACAAATACTTTTAGAAATTTTGGTTGACATGACTGATCCATGTATCAAGTTTCATAAAGGTGCATGTATGCATGATATATGCACCATCTTTATGTGCCCCGTACCAGGGGGTGCTACTAAGCCTCCCTGCCTCACCCATGTGCCAGCCTTTGCCCAGTCCTAATGGCCGTTGAATTTCAGGAGCTTTTGAGTATGTTAAGGGACACAAAGGCCCTGAAAACCTTGAAAAAAATAATTTAAAAAATCAAACATCAAAGTGCATTATACTGAACAGTCTAAGCCTGTACAATGTAAATATCAAAAGCACAATATACAGATTTCATAGAACCACATATTAAACTTCAGATTAAAGTCGATTAAAGTTCAGATTGGATCATTCTGAAAACAAGAACATGGTCAAAAGCAATAGCTGGCAATAGCACTTCCTGAAGTCTGGGCATGTACCACACTGGATCTGAACCAACATCATGAGGTTCTGGGTTTGTGCCTGAGCAAGTTGAATCACTCAGTTGGCACACATGCTGCAGGCTGCTGGGAAGATTATTCAAGGAAAGCCAAAATGGGGGCCAAGTAACTTTGGTGCTGCAACGGTAGCAATAGAACAATGTACATAAAAACAGATTCAGACAGGTTCTAAGTATAGGTTAATGTAGGTATAGTTTCAAGTCAATTTAATTTGATTTAAATAGTGCTCTATAATGCTACATTGCTTCAAAGCAGCTTTACATATGATGAAAAATAAAACACAGAATATGTGATAACATGTTCAACACAGAATACATGGTATTAATTACATTAATAATATGAGCGGGATGTATATTAATAAAACTAATTAGGGATACTAGGTTTGTAGGTTTATGAATAAAGAGTTGACTGAACTGATGAAAACTACTACACATTTGGACCATTTAAATAAATGGACATGTATTAGAAATACCTGTCCTGTGAAGGCTTGTACCTCTTTCAGTGGTCTATAAGAGAGTAATGTATTCAGCCGGCCTACTAAAACAGTATGTATAGGTGAGAATAAACATAAGAAAAAGATTTGATATATAAATGCATCACATGTTATATGCACACACACAACATGGTGGTTAGGGGAATTTTTTGATGAGGTATTTGTAGGGAACAGTAGCAAATATCAAATATATAGCAAAATATCAGTCATTTCCATAGGGCTCAAAAAGATTAAATGAGACAAGTTTGGTCTAAACTGGGCAAAATTTGTAAGAGTAACGAAAAAAGATTTTATATGCTATAAAATAACAGATGAACAAAATGGTGGAAAATGACAATTGACATCAATAGAATCGGCATAAAACTGGGAATACATCAATACAGAATAAATGAGCTTCAGACAAGGTATTCAAAAGTTATAAACGATTTGGTAAAAAGCGTTATATCTAGGTAATGCTGTCTTAAAATTTCTCATGTACCTTCAGGACATGTCGTGGAGGACCCCTATCAAATTTTGTGCTGATGTGTCATCGTTTAAGAATATCGCAATTTATGACAAATTTCAAAATATTTTTCAAGACAATATTTCTTGCAGCTTATAGTTTTAGGAGAGCAGCACCTAGTGTTAGCCTAAGACCTCTAGACTGTCTTGGCGAAAGAGGCTATAGAACGCATTCCTCTCACATGAGAGATCTGGGCTTTTACAGCCATTACTTTATGGTTCCCAAGAAGGACGGGGGGCTGTGTCTGGTTTTGTATCTGCATCAGATGCATCTGTCTCTGAGGAGATACAGGTTCAAGATGTTAACGCTCAAACAGATTGTGTGTCAGATTCAGCCCGAGAACTGATTTGTCATGATACATCTAAAGGACGCATACTTTCAGATTTTGGCTGGCTTTGTTAAAGTCATTTTTCACCTCAACCCAGACTATATCCCCAAGGTGTCCACTACTGCTAGTTACCCGGTGGTGCATCAGGCCTTCGCTGTATGAGCTGGTATAACAGGAAAGGCTTCACCTATTGTGTCCAGAGGATCTATGTCCACCACTCAAGTCAGTGGCCGCACCCGAAGTAATGCTGTCACAAAACGGCGCTTTTCTCACAGATGCTATAATCCTGGTTTATGAGGCCTGTGACTTAGTGTCACCTCTGGGCATTAGAGCTCATTCTACCAGAATGTAGCATCAGCTAATGCACTATCTAGGGTGACATTTTTAAGTGATGTTTGTGCTGCGGCAGGCTGGTCATCTCCGCAAATATTCATTAAAATTTACAACTTAGACTGGAATTAAAATCCACACACTCGGGTCCTTCAGCATTGACAAGTCCTAATGTTCTTTGTGCCAATGTTTCACAGCATCTGGGGCCTTCCCTCAGTGTAGCGTAGTGGGCATGAGCATTACCAATAGCGTCAAGCAATAACACTGTGTTGAGTTCTCTCGAAAGGTAATGTCTCAGGTTACATATGTAAACTGGTTTCCTGAGACAGGGAATGAGACGCTGTGCTGCTTTGGTGTTGCCTGCACATCCTTACTTCACACTTAGAATCAGAATGTATTTTGCAGGTGCCTTTTAAAGGCTTCATGGCATGCAACACTTTGTCAAGTAACTTTTACTTGACTATAAATAGCCATGATTTTACATGTGTTCAGACTTGGGTGTGCCTGAAGTGCATTCCCCAGAGCATCAAGCCCTGACGTCTTATTCCCTGTTTTAGGAAACCAGGCCACATACATAACCTGAGACATTTTGTATTGATCAATTAAAGAACGGCTGAGAAACAACAATGTCAACCCAAAATTGTTTTGGAGGCTAAGTCTGCAACTTTTAAACACAGATGACAATAAATATTCTTTTCAGTAATTTCTGTGCGTCTCAGTCCAAAGATCATATGAGTCAATTTTTGTACGAAATTGACAAAATTTAAAGGAGTGGCAAAAAAATCTCAGTTACATGTGTAACCCTTGTTCTAAATGGTTGTTAGGGTGTGGTTGCCAGGGCAATACCTAAAATTCCACTGACAGTCTGAGTCAAATAAGCCCACCCACATGTCTCTACTTTACAATGTTCTAATGCTGAGATATGTCTTATTTATTATACTACATGTAGGGTACATAAAATGGTTGCCAGGCTGTAGCTTGGCAGTTAACAGGGTGAAACCAATAGACGGTTGTGTTTGTGAATGAAAAGAGCCAACTCCCATGTCTTTATGATGTTCTGGTGATGAGATGCAGCTAATTCATGTTGGTTGCTAAGGTGCTCTAAATGATTGCTAGGGCATGTCTGGACAGTTTCCATGGATAATAAATAAAGACTACTTGACAGTCTGAGTCAAAAGAGGCCATCCACTTGTCTCTATGATGTTCTGACGCCTCTCACCTTTTAAATAAGTCAATGGGGTGGTTGCTAAGGTACAGTAACTGGTTGCTAGGGCGTGGCTATGAAGTTAAAAATTGCTGCTTGCTATGCTGAGCGATATGCGCCTACCCTCAAGTCTCTATGACATTCTGATGCAGAGCTATGACGTCACAAAATTCAGCCCAATGTTTACGTCTATGGAACTTTTACAGTGGAAGTTTATGAGGCAGTTGCTAGGGTACTGTAACTAGTTGCCAGGGTGAGGCTATAAAGTTGAAACATTGATTGCTGCTTGCTAAGCCGAGTGACATGAGCCCACCCCCAAGTCTCTACAATGTTCTGATGTGGAGCTATAATGTTATGAAATTCAGCCCAATGTTAAGTCTATGGAATTTTTAGCCCACTTTTTCATACGCCCTAAAAACACAGTAAACCCAATCGCTTATAAAAGTCATAGTACACCCCTCATTAATAAGCTGGTCGATTTGATACCTCATTCAAACCATGCAGGATGAGTTAAGTACCAAAATATTGTCCAGAACAAGTAGTAGTAAGCACCAATAATAATAGAAATCTTTACTAAATTACAATAGGGTTTCAGCACTTTACCTTCAACATATCCTGGAGAGTAATCCAAGTCACATGAGCTGACCACTGGGCTTTCTCAGGTATCAGTTCTTGTTCTTCTCCTCTTTACAATTGGGTGCATGGCTTCTCATACCACTGCTACACAGATGACACGCATCTCCACCTGTTCTTCCAGCTGGATGACCCCTCCTTATCTGCTCTTATAAAATGGTTAGTTGCAGTCCTTGATTCTGATTGGTCAATAGCTTTGGCCGCTTCACCCAACGATTACAAGAAGGATTACAATGAAATAGCTAGCAGCTGTATTTGTGTGAGGAATATCACATTGTGTTTACAAAAATAATGATACAGTGTATAAAAACTGTTCTATATTAGTTTTAGCTCCATTAGATGGCGCACATTACACCTAGAAACATTCTGTTGCTGTTCACACTCGGGGACTATTTCTTCCAGTGGAAGGAAGTCTTTTAGTTATTTTACTTCATGAAAGTTGCATTGATACATATTTTTTGTGTGGTAAAGGTTTTATAAAAGCAATGAGGCACTCTGGGCTAGTGCTGTATTGTTAATAAGTCGCAGACACTCTGCTTCATCTTTCATCCATGACTTATTAACAATATAGCACAGCCTCTCGTACCTTATTGTTTGCGTATCTATTGTTTGTTTGTCTTTTCGTCTCTTCCTGGGTGAAGCAATGTCATCTTCAACTCAGCCTTGCCATAACTGAACTCCTGGTAATTCCTGCCAACCCATCAACAACACTTCACCATTTCTTCTATCCCTCTACTTTACTTGATTCCTCAATGCTAACACCTACTAAGGTTGCCGGGATCCTGGCGGTGGTGTTTGATGATGTACTACCCACATCACAATGATTACTTGGTCATGGAAGTATGCACTGTACAACATCAGAGAAATTAGACCTTACTTGTCTGAACATGCCACACACATGCCACACAGCTCCTAGTCGAAGCTCCTGTCATATCAAGACTGGACTACAGCAAGGCCCTACTACATTAGCCTTCCAGCCAGCAAAACCAAGCCTCATATGCAATTTGCAAATAAGTGACATCTGATTGTTTCATCACAACAAGGCACCAATTCACTCTCAAAAACATTTATCCCTTCTGTTCCTCTCTGGTGAAATTAGCTGCCAGCCTCTGCAGAGACCATTACAGCCTTTAGGAAACAATTGAAAGCACACTTGTCTAACTCTAACTGTCCACAGTCTAACTTTATTTTAATAAATTCCCTCTCTGTCATGTACATTATTAATATCTCCCCAGCTTTAACTCTATTGAGTTAAAGCTTGTATAATTGCAAGTACAATTCCTTGTACTTGCAATTACTGCTTTGTAGACTACCCTTAATATTGTCTTTTTAGGCAAAATGTTAAATGCTCTCTCATTTGTAAGTTATTTTTGGATAAAAGTGAATAAATGTATACTAAATGAATAAATGTAACATAAATTAATAAATCCAAACCTGAAAGACAATTCATGAACAATATCTGCTCTGTCTGTTAGGAACCTCGGGGTAATGTTTGATGACCAGCTGAAATTTACATCACACATCACAACAACCTCTTAGTCATGCAGGTACATTCTCTACAACCTCAGGAAAAGCTGACCTTTCCTATCTTAGCAGGCTACGCAGTTCCTAGCCCAAACTCTCGTCATATCAAGTCTGGACTACTGCAATGCTCTAATAGCTGGCCAGCCCAACCAAACCCTGAAAATGATCCAGAGAGCCCACGTCACACCCCTCTTGAGTTTATTCCATTTGTAGCCACCCTAATTTAAGCCTCTGACACCATCATGCAGGACTGTCACCAAAAGTTCACCGTACCTCAAGTCAATCCTACAGATATATGTACCCTCCCGCCATCTTCCTTCAGTAAACAAGCGACATCTGATTGTTTCACTACAATAAGCTTCACTCAATCTTCAGAGACAACTCCTGTTTGTCAAGAGAAGACACCTGTTTTACATACACCTGTCTAATACATGTAACTTTACACTGTAAAACTATGCTTGTACTAATATTGTATTATAAGAAATCCTCTTGTACTGTTTATCCTGTCCCTAGCATCAGAACTATTCCTACTTGTAAATGTAGCTTTGTAAACTAGGCTTGTTGGCTCTAATGGCAAAATACTAAATGTCCTATCATTTGTAAGTTGCTTTGGAAGGAAATGTCTCCCAAATGAATAAATGTAAATGTAGTAATCAAAAGGAAAAAACACATGATCACAAATACAACTTCAGCTTCATCCAGCAAAGAGCAAATTGTCCCTAAAGTTGATACAACAAGAAGGGTCTGTACTATTGTAATGGACCTTTATATTTTTATTGGTCCTTGCTTGTTACTGACAGCATGCACACAGGACAACAGGCAGGTAAGTGTAAACACCAGTGGTTTTATGTTTTAACAATGAGTGTTAATCCAAACAAGAGAATCTTCCAGATAGCAAATAAACATTATACAGAGTCCTCTTTTGTTTTGCAGGTTAGTGTTGTGGATGGAATGGTTGGAGCGCTGGAGATAGATTAAGATTTCGCTAGAGAGACTTTAGGTGGATAAACAATGAGAGAGAGAGTCAGAGAGTCATATATATATATATATATATATATATATATATATATATATATATATATATATATATATATATATATATATTATATATATATATATGCTAGTTAATTAGCAGTGGCAGGTGTGCATGATTACAACTCCCAAACTAGTGATTTGGGGAAACTAGTGGGAGCATGTCGCCATGGTTGGGGCCCTGACAGTGACATGACTATGTGTCATATGCATCATGATGAAGAATGTTGCAAAACCCAGCCTTATCAATGTGCTGCCATATCTGATTTTAGAGCTCTGATCTAAGCCACAGAAGAATTAACTTTATGATTATTATTGAAGGCTTTTTATCTGTTAAAAAAACAAAATAAAGTATTTAAACTTCAGCATCTTGATTGCTTTTTAGTTTTTTTTTTATTAAGGCCCCAATTTCTAATTGACTTAGTTGAAGGCTTGGCAGGGATTGTAACTAACTGACTGAACAAACTGGTAAATGGGTCCTGGAGTAGATGGGATAAACACAAAAAAGGAACAAAAATGGACAGGACATTTTTTTACCTTTTACCATATTTTAATTTTACCAGCATTGTAAGTTTTTAAGTATTGTACAGATCTAAACAGTTCATGAACAATGAATCAAATTTTCAATAAAAATGCTTTGGATACAATAAGCAATAAAGAAGGAAATTGTAGTTTAAAACATTGGATAGACGAGTTTAATCAAAATCAGTTTTACCATTGTCTTTGTGACAATATATATGAATCTCTGGAAATTGGACAACAGATATCATTTAAAAAATAATAGCATAAATAAAAAAAGAGAACAATACCATTAATATACATTATTTTTTATATGTTTGTTTTTTATTATATAGCTATTATTGCATCCCTATGATTTCGATTTTATGGGAAAATGATTGACTGTTATTAAAATTGAGATCAATAAAATATACTGTCAAACTATTGCCACTTCCTCCTCATCTAAATCATCTTCATCTTCATAGTACCTATTTCTCTTGATCATTTCTTCCACAGTCAGAGATTTCTCAGCCTCTTCATCATCCCCAAATGTCCTGTGATCTTTCTTTTCCACAGGTCGAGGACAGAGTGTGTCTTGGGTGCTGAAGCAATTCACGGTTTTTTCCTCAGTTTCCGCCTGAACTTTAATAAATCCTTTGTTTATTTTCTGTGGCTGAACCTCCGTTTTAAACTGTTGTGGCTGAGCATACGTTTTAATTTGTGTCTCAGCCTCCTTTTTTATTTGTTGTGTCTGAGCCTCATTGTTTGTTTGTGGCTCATCGTCCTTTTTTGTTTGTTGCAGCTGAGTTTCCATTTCTATTTGTTGTAATGGAGCCTCTTTTTTTCTTTGTTGTGGCTGTTTTAGAATAGGAAACATCTTTTCCTTTTCAAGCTTGGTAGAAATCTTGATATCCCCTTTGGAGTTGCTCTCCTTATTGTTTACTTTTTCACCTATTAATTTTGTCTCAGTTTGTACCTCGGTTTTCTTAGTTTTTGCCTTTGACAGTAAACGAAGCTCCTCCAGCGAGCCACACCTAACCAAGGCAGGCGTGAGAGAAGATTTTAACTCTTGTTGTGAAAGATTGGATAATGGCAAGTTAGGTGCTACAGAAAATGGTCGGCTCCGCTCTCTGAGAGAGGAACTGCGTCGCAAGATTTGCAGCTCTGCTCTTTCAGGGCTCTGTTGAGCAGGTGGAGCTTCCTCCTCTGGAGGCCACTTTGGTCGGAATAGCTTGGAAGGACCGCTCCCTGCTTCAGTAACTGGGCTAGAGGCTTTGGGGCTTCCCTCATTGCCAGCTGGTGGCGGCCATGCAACTCTCAGCCTTCTTGTTTTCATTGAAGTAGTTTGTGTTTTTTCCACAGAGCTGGTGGGTTGGCTTCTGTTCTCCAGAGCTGTGGTAAGTTCATTAAATTTAGACAGTGGTAACTGCTTTGGGACTTTGGGACTCAGTTGTTCTATAGGCTTGAGCAAAACAGGATTGGCCACAGGGAACTTTTGTTTTTCATCTTTCTCTGATGACTCCTCAATTGTTTGTGGTGTCCACAATTCCTTATGAGGTCGATGACCAAAGCCTTCATCATAGTTGCCCTTAGACTTGAAAAGCTGGGTGAAGTGAGGTTTACAGTATATGTTACCATGTAATGAAGCATAAGTCCCCAAACTAAGGAAAAACAAAAAGATAAAACTGGTTTTAATATGCAAAATAGCTAATACCTGCCCTCCTATAATATGTACAGAAAGTCTCATTGGCATGGCATCATTATCTACATAGTATTATTTGTATGGAATCAATTGATCCCAAAGAACTTTTACTGGCAATGTGTAACAGTAACATAAACAGGTAACAGGTTACAACAAGTATTTCCACATCATACAAATGATTTAAACATCTTTTAAGATCAAACAATAAATGTTGTAACTACAATGAAATGCTTTATAACCTTCACATTTAAGCTTTTAAACTCTGTAGTACAATTTCCCATAAGACTTCCATTAATAAACTAAGTCACAAATGTCATCACTAATGCTTAAGCTGGAAAAAGAATGTCAAAAATGACCTGAGTTTGGTATTGCAGAAGGTGCAGCAGAAGCAGGTCTTGTGATAAATCTGCTGATCTGCGATGATTTTCTCAAGCGGGTAAACATTCTTTTGGCATGACACACAGCTCTCCTGGACTGGCAGATAAAACTTCTGTCAATGCAAACAATGTTATAAACACCTCTTCAGCTCTGATGGTCAGTACTTACTAGCATGCAGCATTTAACATAAAACCAAATATGGTACAAAATCACAGTGAAATCATATATATGTGTGTGTGTGTGTGTGTGTGTGTGTATATGTGTATACACATACATACAGTATATTTTCCCCCTCTGGATATATGAAGATATAGGTTTGTGACATATATGACAATTACATAGTAAATCAATAACTTTTGGGTTAAAATAAACAAAAAACAGTTATTGACCAAGCACATAATAGATCAGTGTTCAAAACAGTCCCCTTACCTTACCCTGATTTGCAATGGTAAGTTTATAAAAATGATTAAAAAATTGGGTCAGATTTCCCAGGAAATGTCAGTAGGGCTTCATTTGACTTCAATAAACAAAAGAAAAATACTTAAACAGATAAGGCGATACAGAGGTAAACGTTACGTATTGCAGCATTAACAAATCTGCAAAACAATTTGCAGGGTAAAATTGTTAATTGACTAATTACCTCATGAATTTTTTTTGCCTTTATATGTGACAATTACTTAAATTAGCAGCTATAGGAAACAGTTCTCTCTATCTGTAGAGGTAAACTTTAAGATTTTTGTATTTAGATTAATATATTAAACTAATAGTACAATTGAACTTTGGTAGAAATAATTTTTTGAGCCACTAACCCTGATTTCTTTGGGTAGATCCTTGTTTTCTGATACATAAGCTGCTGTGCTGGGACTTGTGTGAACATGCATTCCTAAAGGAAATACAAATGCATGACAGGTCACAGAATAATGTACACCACCAAATCCTTTTTTTTTTTGGATTCTATTATCTAACCTGCATTTTTCACCCATTATTAAATAGACAATTCACCCCTTTATAGAAGTATGCATTCTTCTTGTGTTTCATAAATATAGGCCAGGCAGTAACAAAAATTTTCATTTTTAGTGAACTATCCCTTTAAATGCAACCGCAAATACTACGGTTCACGAGTGAAAAAGTTTAAAGTACAAATGCATGCCATCATCCTTGCTCATAGTTTGCTGGGACTTTGTGCATCCAACTTATGAAGCAACATATCCAACAGTTTACTGGCTTTGGAACCAAAACCCTCAGTGAGCTCAGGATTGTATGCCAACAAGACCCAGAGGCCTACACAGACAACATAAGCATGGCACTCCTGCGGGGATCAGTCCCAGACTAAAGGCTAACCCATACAAACCGTTGTTTCCATCTATTTTGCTGGCTAACGTCCACTTTCAGGAAAACAACATGGATTATTTACAACTGGATCTAACCACTCAACGCAATGTAACAGACAATTGTGCTCTCATCTTCACTGAGACATGGCTAAATTTCACTGTTCCTGATAGCGCCACTCAGGTGGATGGGCTAACAACATTCCATGCAGACAGGAACCATGCTGTTAGCTGTAAATTTCAGAGAGAGGGAGTATGCATTTGCATCAAATATAACTGGCGCACTGAAATTGCCTCAGGTTTGTTTGGAAGATATAGAGTTTCTGACACTTGATGCTAACCATACTGCTTGCCAAGAGAATTCACATCTATCAGTCTCACAGACACAAAAGACATCAGGTGCTTGTGGCAAGGCTTACTAACAGATACCAGGCAGTACGGGCTGGGAACAAAACCTCTGAGACCATTGTCCTGAACATCAGGTCCATCAGAACCATCTGTCAGACTGCCCTAGCAGAGCCACTAAAATAATCAGTGACTCCACCCACCCCAACCCATGGACTGCTCACCCTTCTGCCCTCTGACTACCATAGCATGAGGTGCTATACTGCCAGATTCAGAAATAGCTTCTACCCACAGACTATCAAAACATTTAATTCTCTTTAACAAAATACACAGACATACTGACTGTTGTACTACTGATACATATACATAGACTGAATCAAACACGTCCTTGTTTCATATGCTGTTATTTTTTTGTCACTATTCACTGGTGCCTATTTACAGCAACGTTACATTAATACATTCACAGTGTAAACTATGTGCATTATATCCACTATGTGCAATACATACATTGTGGAAACTTAGTGCAGTTATGAGAAACTGTTAAATCTTTTATTTATTTAGTGTAATTTTGTATAGCTTTTGTATTTATTTAGCTTAAAATGTTGATATGTTGTCTTTTTACCTTACTAATGTCTGTACTTACCTAGCTTAGAGAAACGCAGTTTCATTGTGCTGTACACATTGTTGTATGGTTGAAATGACAATAAAGTACACTTTTTTCATACGTGAAAAAAGTTTGCAGTAAAGAGAAATCCCTCGAAAGAACAGTTTAATCCCTCAACACACACTATTTATAAAATCAGATCCAGTCTTCATCACTGAATTATTTAGGAAGAACAATGGACTCACCATTGTTTTTTTGACAGTTTGACTCAGGGAGCGTGTTCTGTTTAAAAAACAGAGAAAGACAAAGGTTAATTAATTATTAAAAACAATTGAACATAAAAAAACAATTGAACATACAGATAAGCAGTCAATAATGTGACAGATATAGGGGAGATCAGGAGTAGTTGGCACATGGGACAAGCTATATATCAGTCAACTATAAGAAGCACGTTGGATTCAAATATCTAGCTCATTAGACTTTGTGAATTATAAAATCACTACAAAAATCAGAAACAAATAACAAAAATCGTATGTAACTCTAAGTGTACTATGCTGAAAGCCCTGTAACTGTTTGGTTCAGAACACAAATTCAGTACAAATTTCAATACAGAATACAGATACATCCTGGTCTTCCTTAGACTTGTATACATAATGTTGTAAAATATGTACTATTCAGGCCTGTTTTTGAAGAAATTATGTAAAAGTACTGCATAATCAACATTGAAAAAAAAAGTTGATCTTTGTTTTGTTTTTGTTAACTTTTAAACAAAATGAAAACTTACCACTGTCTGTCTATCACAAGCAGGAGTTGTATTCTCTTTATGATCCTTGCTAGAAATACCTTCTTCTGCCTGCAGCAGTGACAACCACACCGTGTCAACAAATCTTAAAATAGTCCACTACTCTTTAGTTCATAATATGTTATCATTTCCCACACTCATGGGTTTCCCACACACTCACAATTTCATCCTAAATGACAGTAGCTAACCACTGTGACATTAGGTATCCTGTAAAAGGATGATAATATAGAATTTTTTCTCTGCAGAAAGGCAACATACTGTGAATACTGTGAATTTTGGTAGGAAAACAAACACAATTGTCAGTCAAGTGTCAAGAATTAGCAATGAATTTCATAACATGTAATGTTTTATGATATTAGTTTACTCTTAAAGGTAAGGTAGGTAATTTCTGAGAGACTAGCAAAAGCAAGCTGGCTTTGAAAGCACAAGATCCCACCTTCCCTAAAGATCACAACCCAAAGCCACCCATACTCCAACACATGAACACATGCATAGTTTGACTGGCAAGTAATTCAGTCTGAATGTAATGATTGGATGGCATTGTATGGTCCATCCACAGAAGATATATATTTATATAAATATATTTAGACTTTACTTAGTGATTTCTATCAGGATATAAAGAGCCTTTCAACCACCATACCAAAAATCCATCTATTATTTATTATCAACCCAGTGTTATCCCACAAGTCAACAGATATTCTCTGTACAGTGTAATTAATTACTATGCATTTGCTTTTAATTACTATACAATAAACAAACTGCACCTACAACTACACTATTACTGTGTCTAACATTTCATGTTTCAGCAAACTCTCAGCAGACAGACTTCTGTGCATGTGTATATTTTAAACTACATAAATATACTTACAGAGCATGGTGTAGTAAAAGATGCCTGTCTGGTGACTGCTGCTTGATACCTCGCCATCCGATCTCTTATAGAGGCACTGCGTTTCAGACTGGGTGTACCTGTAACAGTATAAAGTCATTACTGAAGCAAAAAGCATGAAACAAAAGACATATTAATGTCTATCAACCCAAAAATAAAATTTCTCATAATTTACTCACCGTCATGCCACCCAAGAGTCATTTGTTTGTCATTTGCACAATTACACTTGGGAAAATGGGTATTGAAATGCTTGTGATGAGGCTTAGACTTATTAATTGTGCCAAGAGTGTGACCACAATTAAGGCCATGACTTTTCCCTAATTGACGCTGATTGTAAAAGTTTCACAAAAACTAATACTTTATTCGATCTCAAATATGGTACACAGCTTGGTGAGACTTGTGGCTTTAAAATTCTAGTGATTTTTCAGATTAAATATGGTTAAGAAATATAATAATATTTATTATTATGTATATATTTTTAATACAATTTAAATATTTCTCTACATTTGTATAAAAAATAATTAAAATTAACCTTTTCTTAAGTATACATTTTGAAATGATTCCACTTCAGCAATAATCTGCATTTATGAATTATTTTAGTTCAGATTGTCATTTTCATGTCTATGCTCAAAAATGAGGGTGGGGGGTTGACATGATAGGGGTTATATTCTTAGCAGTTTTTAGCAGTTTACATTTCTAGCAAGGTCCACTTACAGTTTCACTCTTTCTCTGAACATTTACTACCGTCTCTTTCACTTATAATATGATTGGCTTAACACTTCCCATTAATTTAATTATTATAATATTTGTATATTTATTATAACATTATTTAAAGTATTGAGTATATTAAACTACAAAAAAATCCTATTTTTACAGACTTTATTAGACATCTTACAGCACTTTGACATCTTACAGCAATGATAGAGTAAGTTCCAGAAAGTGTTGTAAGTTTTCTTGGGTGAAAAAGTAATGCGAATGATATATATATATATATATATATATATAACTGGTTGAACTGGTTGAAGGGGCGAGATGGAGTAATGGGCTGTGGTCCTTTGACCACAGTTGAATGGGCTAGCATGAAGACTGTGGTCATGCCAGTGAAGCCAGAGGGCTGAGGAGAAGGGTCGACCCAGGAGGACAAAGCAGAGTGTGGCATATGGGGCAGTGGAGAGGGTGGAGCCAGGAAACTGGGTCAAGCTTGAATTGATAAGGCAGGATTGACACCATTGTTAGTGTTTATATCTGCAAAGCTGAAACTCACAACTATGTTAGGAGTGGTTAAAGTGGTTAACAAATTACAACACATTGATCCAGCTGACCAATCAGAGCATGTTATACATTTTGAAGGAGTGACTTCCCATGAGGCCGCAATCCTGGGACTGATTACTCTGTCACCTGGTTCCTGTTACTCTCTACTATATAAGCCTCATGCAAACACTAGTTCAGTGTGAGTCTTGTTTTGCCTCGGCTAACATTTCTGAGCGTTTACCTTGTGTCTGGATTATCTGCTGTGATAGATTGGATTGTCTATCGTTTCTGATTGTTTTCTGCCTGCCCTGACTTCTTTGCATTGTTTACTCTGGATTCTGATTGTTTGCTGCCTGCCATGTTTTGATACTGATTTGCTTAGCCCCTGTTGTACCTGTTTGCCGGTGTTTGACCCTGTCTGTTTGTTGTTCTAAAACATACTAATAAAGTGTAATTACGTACGTAATAAAGTGCTGCGAATGGATCCTACCATCTCCAACCCTACGTTACAAGGTCCCCTTTAGCATAGTATAGTTATTCAGTATAACCAGAGAAGAACCGAATTGTTAAAGTGCTACAGAAGTGAAATATTATTGAAATGTATTTTTACTGTTATTGTTATGTTTATCTAATTAAAAACCTGCACTGCTACTTTTTATTTTGCATTTATTGTTATTGATAACATTATTGATATTATTGATAACAACTGTTCTTATTAGTGGTACTTGCAAAGCATCATACTTCTACTATTTCTGGACAAAAGTACTACTATCTCTTGCATACTACTACTATTTCTGGACAAAACTTCAGTATGTAACTCTTCCTACACTGTTTGTCGTAGACCCATGAATGAGGGGTCAAATCGACCGGCTTATTGAGGAAAGTGTTCTCAGACTTTTATCAGCGATCAGGAGAACACTGACTTTAGGCCGTATGAAAAAACTGGGCCAATAATTCTATAGACTTAACATTGGGCTGAATTTTGTGACGTCAGAATGTCGTAGAGGCTTGGGGGTGGGTTCATATCACTTATCTTAGCAAGCAGAAACAAATGGTGAAATTTTAACTTAATAGCCATGCCCTAGCAGCCAGTTACAGTACTCCAGCAACAGCCCCGTAGACTTCCATTGATAAAAGTAAGACGCATTAGAACATCTGATTTGGCTCTTTTAATTCAGACACACTGTTAGTTTTTTTCTGTTAACTATCTAGCTACACCCTAGCTAACATCATGCTAAGTCATACTAGCATCATGCCAAGTTATGCTTAAACATGCTAACATCATGCTAAATCATACTAACATCATGCCAAATTATACTAGCATGATGTTGCAACTTCATTAATAACCCAAGTTCATTAATAACCCAACCCAAGTAACCATAATATCCCAAGATTTGCCACAGCAAGCACCACTCACATTTTCTTCAGAAAATGTATCTATCTAGTTCTTTTTATTATTGATAACAAGTGATCTGGCTTGTTTTGGGACAAATTAAGCCCTGTTGCTCTCTGAATATTTACTGGCTCTCTGTAATTCTTTGAATTTGTTATAGATTTTGTTATATATTGTATTTACCTTTGTTTCCGGTTGATGTGTCCATGTCCTCTGGGCTATTAACTGCTGTTTGTACCTAAAAAATAATGCAAAAAGTAACCCTGAGAATCTAAGGATCCAAAACATCTGGCCACAAGATTCAGAGAGATGCAACACACATATAACACTAATATTCACCTGTAAACATGAAAGGAAATGAGTGCAAGGTAGCACTAAGTCAATGAAACACAACAGAGATCTCCATCAAATCTCCTGAGATATGAAAAAGCTAATTTGACTCTTCTATGCTATCATCTCATTTGTCTTTACAGTACATTTTACCAACTCTTCCCTATTCTAAATGTAACAAATTTTGAAATAATCTTTAAGGTAAATTAATGATTTTAGTCAACAATTAAATTCAATGACTTAATGTTAAAACATGAAAAATTGGTCACCACCTTCTGGCAGAATCTGATCTCACAATCATCGAGTCTGTCTGTGATTACATTATGAACCAACAGAAAAAAACTGAGACAGACTAAATCCACAAGAACTGTGGCAGCATCTCCAAGTTTGAAGAAACCTGTCTGTAAAGCTACAGTACTATAAAAAGTTTTAGCCACTTGTTTAAAAATGCTGTAAAGTGGGGATGCTTTCAAAAATAATGTCATAAATAGATTTTAATTATCAATTAACTTAATTAAATTAATAACTAAATCAAATAAATATTTTGTGTGAACACCCTTTGGTTAAAACCTCTTTTGTCCTTGGTAAACATGCTCAAAACTTTTCAGGTAGCTTTGCAGGCAGGTTTCTTCAAGTGTCTTGGAGACGCTGCCACAGTTCTTCTGGATTTAGTCTGTCTCTGTTTTTTCTGTTGGTTCATAATGTAATCACAGACAGACTTGATGATTGTGAGATCAGATCTCTCTGTAGAGCACTGGCAGTTGTCAGTCTCCTTGTGCATACAAATATCTCACTGAATTATTACAATTAATGGCAAAAAGAATGTTTGGAAATGTAATCTTATAATTCCTAATGACACTACAACAAAAGATATAAATAACTTGCTTAAAACCATTTTTGGGTACGAAAATACTAACGTATTTAGTCCTTACGTGTACCAGGGTGTACAAGGCCTGTGCACAGTGTTTATCTTAAAGTTTATGTGTTTAGTGACAAGTTACACTAGGATTAAAACAATCTTCCTCCAAATAATACAGCCTCCAAATAAAGTCCTACATCTAAAAGCTGATCATTAACTTACAGACATTGTAATCACTCTGCTGAGCAGCTGAAAAACACTTTGATTATGCATTATCCTGTTATGATATGTTAAGACACAATGTTAGTAAGTGACTATTACACCAGTCACTTTACACACAAAATATCATCCAGTGGATTTTGAGTTTATTCAATGGCACAAAAGGGGGAGTATAACATGCAAAGCATGTGTCCTTAAAAGCCTACAAACACCAAAAATGTCCTGGTTACTGTTAACAGGGAACGAGACGTGTTGATATTCTGACATTAGGGGTCGAGCTTTTATCAAACACTTCTGATATCTGAGAAAAGGCCAATGAGAATTGGCAAGTGGAATTTGCATGACACTCCCCAGACATACAGGTATACAGGTAAAGGATATGGTTTGCACCACTCATTCAGGTTTGTGCTGAGGTCCCAGCCATTTTAATGGTGTTGTGGTAGAAGGGGCAAAATGTCTCATTCCTTCTATCGAGGAGTGGAGGTTACAACCAAGACGTTCTGTCACTGACTTTGACATTGTGTCAATATAGTGACAGCAAGGGTCTCTATACAAAATGCCACAACTAGCTGAACTACACAGATCGGCAGTGCTGATGCATGCAGGCTACTGCTTGCCTAATAACAAGTGTGCAAAGCCCCACATCGTAACTTTTTAAACACCTTTCATAAGATGCATAGTGCAACGGTAAGGCTGGGTCTGCCACATAATGAGGGAGCACTTGAGAAGCTCACCACCAGGATCTCTTTAGGCCCATCAGGACTACAGAGTGGTCCCAAGAGAAAATAAGGCATGGCCTTGAAGAGATCATCCTCCTGGCACCTCTAAGGAACCTGATGATAAGGTCAGGTTTCCCCAAGGACTATCCACTGCATTGTGATGTTCCACTATGGGTGTCACATACACCAAGCTGGATGGAAGTGGTGTGCACAGACCTCCTCAGGGGCAGAGGTTGAGGGAGCACAAGGACATAAAAAAATCAATTAATATAATTTAAAGTATTTTTAACTGAATTTTACAGAAATATTAAATTTAATTTATGAAAAATACTGTCACTGAGTTATATTTTAGCAAAATATTTAATGACTTTTAATGACTTAATGAATTAATGATGATTAATTAGAATGTTTTTATTTTATTTTTTTTTCCTTGGCATTCTATGAAAAGATGTTGATACAAACAGAAAACAAAGAACATAGAACAAAAATAGAAGCATTATGATATATACTACTAACTGATTGTTATTATAATTAATTATAATTATATAATAATTTGTATATTTTATAATTTATAATTGAATATTACTAAGCATTATTCATTTTTTTACTTTTTCAAACAAAACAGTGATAATCAAGAAGTTAAAATCATATTCATGTTCAGTTTTGTTAATGTTGTAAACTTTGTATTGTATGGATGAAAGTGCTAGATATATCATAAAATCAAATGACCTGATATAGTGAAATTTGCTCTTTAATCTGTTGCTGCTGACACACCCAGGGGTGTTCTCTGCACTTATTCGTGTCAGTGTCTTCTTTTATCTATGCTATCCATCTTCTTTCTATCTTCTTTTTTATCCTATTTATCCTGATGCAGTGTCTTTCCTCACAGACTTCCATTAAAAGTTCCGGACTGTACACAATTTTGGTTTACTTTTTTATCAAAAGTTTAAATTCAGACATTAACATTTCTTTAATAATTGATGATCACTAAAGCATTTAAAAACAGCAAGACACAGATGTGTTTACTGCATCACCACCTTTCTTTGTCTTTTCAATCTGCATTTTTAGAGGCAGGAAACAGCTCAAACAACTGACTATGACAGAACCATGAAATCCTTGTTTTGGCACAGCACTGCTTTGGTTTGAGGAATATTAAAGGACACAACTTCAGCACCATACTAACAAACTCTACCTGGATAAGATACTTATATTATAATATATAAGTGGTTGGTCCTGACAGCAAATAGATTAAAAATATAGATTGACTTTACAGTGCAATGAGACTGGTTTAATGTGATCTTATTGAAACCTGTAAAGAACATGTCTGGGTCATAAGTAGAAAAAAAAATTCAGTAAAAATTAAGCCTATTTTGGGGAAAATTAGAAATTATGACAATTAAGCACACATTAAACATACATACATACACACTCACACAAAACAATCAATACTGGATGCGACACTCAAGAGGTGTTTTACTTTCTGTAAACTGCTAAGTTTTTATTAGCTAATAATGGCCAAGACCATGTCACATTAAGTCATTGTTTCAGAGATCAGTTCAATCTCAACACTAATAGTTGCATCCCAACTCTTTTGCTGAACACTAAAATGTATATAATTTTAGATAACAAACCAGTACATACTCTTAGTATGAGGGTATAGTATAAGTAGGTGAATTGGGATGCATAATAAGATAGAATGTGATATTCCAAAAGGATACACCTGTTCAGGAACAGGTGAACAGAATTCACCTGCTTTAAATATATTGGAGCTTGTCTTCTATATGCTGAAGCACAGACGTGAAAAGACTTGCCCCTGAAACAAGCAGGAGCTGTGGATGGCTGCAGTACTTGCCTGGTAGAGCATCACCAAAGAAGATACCAGTACCTAATGATGCCTATAACTCACATTTAACTGCCATTTCAGGCAGCCATTGCATGAAAAGTATATGCAACAAAGTACTAAACCTGATTACTTTAATTTACTTATTTCTACTGTGTCCCAAACATTACGGTGCCCTAACATTAGCTGTGTAAAAGGTGCTTTTAATTTCTACAGTTTGAAAAACAAATATCCTTTAAAAATATCCTTTAATAAAACCTGTTCATTTTATCCACTTGTGAATTGTATCCACTGATCTGCCCAAAGTATCTCTATAAGGCATGTACTCCACAAGACCCCTGAACACATCCTGTGGTACTGGCACCTAGACATATCCTTTAAGTCCTGCAAATTGCAAGATGGCGCCTTCATGGATTGCATTTGTTGGTCCAGGACATCCCATAGATACTCAATCAGATTGAGATCTGGGGAATTTGGAGGTCAAGACAACATGAACTTTGTCATGTTTTTCAAACAATTCCTGAACAATTTTTGCAGTGTGACAGGGTGCATTATCCTTCTAAAAGAGGCCACTGCCACCTTTGGTATGAAAGGATGTATGTAATCAGTATTAATATCAGCTGTATCGGTTCAGCTTTGATTTTGTTTTAGTGTTTTCTCTTTTTGAACAATTAATCATATGAAAAAGTGCAGGGAGGCATTTTGGCCCCTAAAGCAAAATGTTAAATGGGTGCAACTGCACCACCTACTGTGTTGGAGTGTCAACCAGATACTGGTGCTGAATTATTCACTATATTATCATGTGTCATCTATTAACACGGTATCAATAATCATGGTTATTAATATCACATTTTTTAATATCACCAGTATATTGCTGCAAATTTACATAAAGAACTGTATTTAATTTTATTTAAAAAATATTTTATCCTAATTGCATTACTTGCATTAGCAGTTAGAAAGAACAATGCAACAGAAAGTAAAGTATTATACAGATCACACAGAGATAGGTAAATTAAGAGATTCATTTGTGACCACTCACGTTGCTGTTACCCTTTTCAAACATAATTTTGAGGCTGTTGATAGGCATGGCTGGTTTATCTCCATGGGAACATGGAGAGAGTGGATGTGATTCAACTCTCTTTTCTACTTCCTGCTCCACACACCCCTCCTGTTGAGTCTCCATCCATGTCTTTATTTTTGCAGGTGTCTCACATGATGTCAGCTGCTGGGTCAAGCTGGAATAAGCAGGTGGTTCTGGCGGGCCACTGGCTTTGGAGGAAGCAGGGTGAGGCATTGTTCTCACAGGTGCCACATTCCGCTGAGGAGCAAATTTTTCCTGATGTTCCCAGCGTTTCTTTAGCAGGCTTAGGTTTCCCAATCGCAAGGACGAAGGCAAACTGTCAACAGACTAGACAGAGAGAGATTTGTTATGTGGAGATTAGTTAGAGGCAACTAAAACACACATTCACCACACCTGGTTTGGCTTAAAAGTGTCTGCCAAAATGCATAACTAGATTATCACACCAAACAAGACTTTTGCCTGCAAGGCCTGCAAAAAGTCTCAATTCTCTCTGATATTTTGGTCTTTTTAAATAAGCCATGAATACTACGAAATAACACAAATGGAATTGTATGTTACGGTACCAAAAACAAAAAAAACTCTTGTATTTTAGCTTATTTAAAGTAGCCACCACTTGGTTTAAATTACTCTGAACAATATTAGTTGTATAAAATACATTCATACATTGGTACAATTTCTATTTGTCTGCATTCAATGTATGCATTCACATATAGCATATATATATATATGCTATATGCTATATATATACTGCTGTTGCTGCTACAACAATCTATGACAATCTATGAATAGCTGTCATCATAAAACACATTCAGGGCTTAATCACTAGAACGTAACACACTGCCTACACTATAATTTCATCAAACTACAAGAGATATAATTGTGATGTCATTGATTTATTGCAAGAATCCACATACATTCCACATACACCGCAAACACCAAACTATTTCTTAAAGCATTATCAAAACATTATAACAATGTCATGAGACATTTCAAACAAAGGATTGTTAATCCTTTAAAGGATTTCTATTCTGCCCTGTCTCTCCACCCCACAATATACAGCCAGAAGAAAGAGAACATCATTCATGCAAACACATTCCTTGTAAACAGAGAAGATTTCCTGTTGAAATGAGACACCAGAAAGAGAAGTTGTAGAAGAGGAGAGGAAAGACTTGAACAGTCAGCCTGGTCCTTCCTGATCCTGCTTGCTCTTTGTCTACTGGAAGTCAGTGATAAAGTCTGGCAGACTGGCAGCAGGCGGTAAAACTTGTAGAAGAAAACATGAAGAATTGAAAGAGAAAGAATGTGAATGTGATGGAGGGGTGAAACCTGCAGACAGGAAATGATGCATCTGACAACATTTAACCCCTTTCCTGACTATTTTGAACACTTCTTATAACATGAGCTTGTAAACCAAAAAGGCTTTACGTTATGTCCATGATATTAATCTAATGATATTAATAGAAACAGTATTTTAACATGACAGATATGTAGCTAAAATCTCCTTGAAGGTGAAAAGACATGAGATCAGGCAACATCTCAGTTACTCTGATTTGGGGTAAATTATTACTTTTAAACCAAAATATTTTGTCATTAGAGGTGGGTAGTTAGATTTACTTAATAATCATTTAGAAAAATGTAATTTTATAATAGTTTTATCTGAGGGTACTTTCTTACTCAGGCTTGCTTTTTAGCAGTTTTTGCAACAAAACACAAAACCAATTAGAATGACCAAAAATAAATTAATTAATTAAAAAAAAATTATACCAGCACTGCTCCAGCTGCTCCAGCACTGACTTTACGACCTAGTCGAGAGGCAAGCCTGGCACCTTGGTGTACGTTGGGTGGTTATCACCCAGTGTCTCCTAACTTTTGGACAGGGAATCTCCTGGAGCTCCTGGAGGACCTGCCTGGAGCTGCTGGCAGTCCTGTTTGCACTGCAGAGGTTTTTACCTTTGATCCAGGGCAGACATGTGTTGGTCCGGACGAACAACACAGCAACAGTGGCCTATATCAACCACTAGGGGGGGGTGCGGTCACATCAAGTCACAGCTCGCTCATCGCCTCCTCCTTTGCAGTCAGCAGTGCATCCCTGCGGGCCACTCACATACCCGGTCACCTCAGCTGTGCAGCTGATGCGCTGTCCTGGCAGGTCTTGGCTCAGGGAGAGTGGAGACTCCACCCTCATGTAGTTTAGTTTAACTATTTGCTTCTGCCTAATCAACCCACTGCCCACTATGGTACTCCCTGTCCGAGGCTCCCCTCAGCATGGATGCTTTAGCGCAAGACTGTCCACGACATCTACGCAAGTATGTGCTTCCCCTAGTGAGCCTCTTTGCACAGGTTCTGTGCACAGTCAGGGAGGAGTTTCACCAGGTTCTCTTGGTGGCCCCATTCTGGACCAACCAGGCCTGGTTCTTGGAGCTCATGCTCTTCTCAGCGACTCCCCACTTGGCGCATTCCCCTGAGCCAGGACCTTCTCATTTGGGCAGGGCATGCTCATGGATCCCAGAACAGACCTCTGAAATCCTCACGTCTGGCCTCTGGACGCAACACAGAGGACTTAGTATTTTTACATGTCTGTATTAGGCAGCTCTATGCCTTAAAGTGGCGTCTCTTTGCAAACTGGTGTTCCTCCTGTGTAGAGGACCCACAGAGATGCCAGATCAGCGTTGTGCTATCTTTTCTCCAAGAGCACCTGGAGGGACCTCCCCCTGCTTTTAAAGTCTACATAGTGACACTGTCAGAGGTAGGCCATTGGAATGGCATGACCTGGTCGTCAGGTTCCTCAGGAGGTTAAATCCCCCTAGGCCTTGCCTCATCCCCTCTTGGGATCTCTCCGTGGCCCTGGAAGGGCTACAGAAGGCCCTTTTCGGCCCCTGGAGGAGTTTGGTCGCAGCACCCTCACACTGAAGATGGCCCATCTAGTGGCACTCACCTCTATCAAGAGGATCAGGGACCTGCAGGCCCTGGAGTTTTGGCTGGGCTTCTCGCATGTGGATTTTCAGACCCCAGCCTTACTACGTGCCCAAGGTTCCCACTACTCCCTTCTGGGAACAAGTAGAAGTCTGCAAGCGCTCCCTGCTGGGGAGGAAGACCCAGCTCTGTCTGTGTTGCGTCCAGTGCAGGCACTGTGCATTTATCTGGAATGCATTTATCATTTCCATGGCCTACCAATTACAGGGACAGAAGAGCCCCTTGGGTATCAGTGCGCACTAGGGCAGTTTTGTCCTCCTGGGCTCTGGCTTGCTAACAGACATATGCAGAGCTGCAGGCTGGACTACACCCAATGCCTTCACAAGGTTTTACAACCTCGGCATGGACCGGGTTATGACACATGTACCGCTGGGTGACTAAGACAGCAACCTGGTGGGTGTATCGCTTGATCCTGCTCCTTTCACCTCTCTCGAGGTGATAGCATGCGGGGGTCATTTTCTGGCATCCCCGGTGGACAACTTGGCAGAGGAGTTGTCTACTAGGCCTGGTACTCATGTGCATGGCCCTCATCATAGGTAAGCCTGTATATGAACGCTAGGTGCTCCATATGTGTGGATTTCCCATGCCTGGGTAACGCCGTATGTTTAGTCCACAGGTTAGGTTTCCCCATTAGTAAACTCTGTGTTTTCCCTTCGGTAGAGTACCTCTACCTCACTGCTGAGTCTAGGCACCCTCTTGTGAGATAGGGGCCTTCTCAGTAGTTTTCTATATGTGTACTAACCGTCTGGTATATCCATATGTTGCATCTACCACATGACACCTATTACTAATGGGATGTGGCCCCCGTAGCATCCCCCCTCATCAACAGATGCACTTGGCCACCACAGGTCTTATTGGTAAGTATCTACTCCCGTCTATGCTGGGAGGCACATACATGCACGCTGGAGGGTTGCGATGTAGCAGAAGCACCCATGATGAGGCACGCCATGGCTTGCCCACATCTGCTCCACTTAGCTCATAGCACAGTTCAGTTCCTGTGGCACTTCGTATAGGAACCCCTAGTGTTGTCATCAACACAACATCTTGTTCCCTCTATCAGAGATCAAGGGTTACATACATAACAGAGATGTTTTCATTCAGAGAGTTCAGTCCACTCTTTATTTATAAACAAACTACAAACCTAGCACCCCTATTTAGTTTTATTAACATGTCATAATGAACAATTAAAACTCACAATAATACCATGTATTCTGTTTTTCTGTGTTGTACATGTTTGACATTTTATCTGTTTGCTGTATTTTATTTTTCATTTTATGTAAAGCTGCATTGAAGCAATACAACATTGTAAAAATGCTATATCAATCAAATACAGTTTGTTTAACAGTGGTTTCTGTACAGCTGCTTTGAAACAATGCAAAACTATGAAAAGTGCTATATAAATAAACTTAAATTAAATGTGGTCATCAGAAAGTATGTCATCTAAAGATGTTGTATGTATTATTGCTGAATTGTTTAAATGTGCTGGATAAGTTTAAATGTTCAAAGTACTGATATACACATGGAACCTAGCACCATGTGGCTTGGATTAAGTATTACTTGTGCAGACTGAACACAATCTTAAGCAAATCAGAACATAAATGCAACACAAGAAAAGCCAGTGAATCTGTGAACCATCGATCCAAGAATAAAAACAACCAGTTGCCACTGCAATATATACACACACACATATGTATACTGCATATACATATACAGTTCTGGAAAAAATTAATGTTTGTTTTATTCTGTAAACTACTGACTACATTTCTCCCAAATTCTCTAGGTGCAGTCATTAAGCACACTTCTCATACCACTGCTACACAGATGATACACATCTTTACTCTTCATTTCAGCCCGACGACCCCACCATTACTACTCGGATCTCCGCCTGCCTTTTAGACATCTCAACCTGGAAGAAGAGATGGCACCTCCATCTCAACCTCAGCAAGACAGAACTTCTGATAATACTGGCCAACCCATCATTAGAAAACAACTTCACAGTTGAACTTAGATCATCTACTCTTACACCGATTCGATCTGTTAGAAACCTTGGGGTGGTGTTTGATGACCAGCTGAAATTCACTTAACATGTTGCAACAATCTCTCGGTCATGCAGGTATGTGCTTTACAACATCAGGAAAATCAGACCCTTCCTCTCCAAGCACGCAATGCAGCTCCTAGTCCAAGCACTTAATCAAGGCTGGACTACTGCAATGCCCTTCTGGCTGGCCTTCCAGCCAATGCTACCAAGCCCCTGCAAATGATCCAGAATGCTGCAGCACGTCTGGGGTTCAATCAACCAAAAACAGCCCATGTCACACCCCTCCTGACCGTACTCCACTGGCTACCTGTATCCGCCCGCATCAAATTTAAATCTCTGACGCTTGCCTTTAGGACAGTAACCAGAAACTCTCCCTCCTACCGCAACTCACTACTCCAGACATATATCCCCTCCCGCCAGCTACGGTCAGTTAATGAGTGACGTCTGATTGTTCCCCAACAACGTGGCACCAGATCAATCATCAATGAGACCATCACACCCTCAAAAAACAACTCAAAACACACCTGTTTTGCAGACACCTGACTAATCCTTAATGTTCTATTCTATCCTCCAAAAGTTTTTAACTAGTTTTTAACAAGTTTTTAACCTCCAAAAACTATCCTCTAGTTTATCTTGTCTCTAGTAGTAGAATACAGTATCTGCTTGTAAATGTAGCTTTGTAGACTTGGCTTGTTGGCTCGCAAGGCAAAATGTTCAATGCTCATCCTTTGTAAGTCACTTTCGATAAAAGCGTCTGCTAAATGGCTAAATGTAAATGTCTAAATGTAAATTCAAAATAAAATTATTGTCATTTAGAGCATTTATTTGCAGAAAATGAACTCAAAGACCTCAGACCTCAAATAATGCAAAGAAAACAAGTTCATACTAATTTTTTAACAACACAATATTAATGTTTTAAGGCAGAGTTCAAAAATCTAAATGTGGTAGAAGAACCCTGGTTTTCAATCACAGCTTTCATGCATCTTGGCACCCTCTCAGCCAGTCTTTCACATTGCTGTTGGGTGTGGGCCTCTCTAGGTCTCACAATTAGACTCCTCTCTGTCTAACAATTAGACAAACAGGTGTTAGGCAAAGCTGAAAATTGGACTCATCAGAGAAGATGACCTTACACCAGTCCTCTACGGTCTAATCCTTATGGTCTTTTGCAAACCTCAGCCTGGTTCTTCTTTGCTTCTTATTGATGAAATGCTTTTTTCTAGCGTTGTATGCCTTGAGCCCTGCCTCTAGAAGCCTATTTCGAACCATCCTCTTGTGCACTTCACCCCAGCTGTCATTTGCCACTCTTTTTGAAGGTCACTTGATGTCATCCTACAGTTTTTGACATTCAAATGAGTTGGCAGTCATCTCATTCAGTGCAGAGTCGTTTTTGCTGTCTACCGGTCTGTAGTTTTGTTGTCCCCAATGTCTGCATCTTGACCTTGTTCTTATGAACCACTGTCTATGAAATTTTAAAGATGAAAGCAACTTGAAGCTCACTGTATCCATGAATGAGAAGAGCCTGTGTTGGAATTCAACTGGAATGGAATGGCTGCCATAAATGTAGAGATGCTGATTTAAGAAAAAATGGAGTGGTCCCTTAATTTTTTTCAGAGCTGTATCTAGGAATCTGATCTGTGGTCATGAAAAATTTTTACATTATAGTGCCACAAAAAATAACACATAAACGACTATAACGAATCCAAAGTTAGGTAAATCAACTACAATATTGGCATGGAGTGTTTTTGTCCAAGGTGTCATGACCGTATATGAGGACATTCGACACTCAAAAAACATGGCTGCCATCAGCCAATGAATTTTTAACATCTATTAGACAAGGTTGACTCATTACCCCAATGGTCTTTTTTTGGGTGGGTTAACGATTGCATATCATGTGAGAGTTGACAAAAATACAAAATATTAATATCATATGTTAGAACTCCTATTTCAGAAATCTTTGCCTGTAGAACCACTGCTGTCAATCAAACCAATCTTCAAATATTTGAGGTTATTGGATAAACCTGGTTTTGTAAACTAGTCCTGGGATGTTCACTCAACCTCAATAAAACCAGTGCAGTACAATTCTCTGGACTCTGTAGGTCAATAGTTATCAACGAAATTTGAACTTTTGCATTTGGAAAGCTATAAGACGGCCGTTTAAGAAATGGGGTGTAGCCAAGTGAACCAATAAATTTATATTTCCTAAATTAAACATCAGCCAATTATGAAACTAATGCAGTTTATGCAGCTTGTGATACTAAAGAAGCAAGCAAAATTTTGTGGCGATCAGGCATTAGGTTGCCCTATGATAGTTGCATACATTAAAAATGGTACATTTCTAATGAAATGTCTAATGCAAAAAGTTATTTTAAACACCTGCTAATTAATTCCTAATATCTTTAGACCCACATAAAGGTTTTAAGGCACTTAAACCCTGCTGTGCTGTTATGCTGTTTCAAGGTAGATTAGCATGTGTGTGTAGTATGTGGTAAAAACTGAGATTATCATGGCATTTCTGTGAATATCGAACGAATGTCACATATAAAACTAGCTTCAACCACAGTTCCAAAGAAATATATGAGCAGCATTTTCGACTACAGAAATAACATTTATATTTAATTTACTATTACAAGTCACATCTTACGTTTACAAAGTAATATTTATAAGATGTGTTTGAGATAGAAAAAATACATTTATATTAAATTTACTATTACAAACAAATGACACTTTTCTAAAGTAATACATAAGCATTATGACTACAAAAACACAAGTTTACAAAGCAGTTTAATGAGAACATATCGACAAGACACAACTAGAAAATAACGTTAGGTTATTGCAATAATCAACTGAGACATCAGGCAGTGTCTGTACCATGTTTTAACTATGGTAACTATAGTTTAGCATTAGTTAACATTTGTATTAAAACCATAGTAGCCAAATTTAGCATTGCCTTACTACAGCAATCATAAAATGGTTGTAGTAATAAAATCATTTCGCCAAAAAATCTTTGATTACTGTACTTTAACTATAATAAATGCATGATTAATTTTCATAAGTAAACAGAGACGCCACAGGTTAACATGGACTAATTTCCTTAATTCAGCTAGCTGCATAATGTCACACCGAATATATAATCCTGACTTGAAAGATCTTAAGTTGAGTCATAGCTTGATGCATTCGTCACTGTCTTATTGTGGTGTAATGATTCTGCAGAAGTTCGAATCCTGTGTCTACTTTTTTATGTACTTTACTTGAGCCATTATAGGCGATCATGCCAATAGTTTGTAATCATTACAACTATGCTAAAATCATGTAATGAGAAAGTCTGTGTTTATTAGACAGTTAAATTTTTATTCAGCTTGTGCTTTCAGAATTGACAAATCTGCTGCGGCCATTCATTCACATATGTAGCCAAGGAACTGAAACCTGAAGCAGGTCACCAGTTAACACAGAAACCAGATAAACCATAACAACAGCCCAATTTATAGCAAGCAGAACCACCCAGACGGAATTCTCCAGATTATCCTGATGGTTTCTCCAGGGTTGGATGTTATAAATTTAAAAACACTTATTACAGGGGACTATTTTTTTTTTTTTTTACAGGGGACTTATTATTGAATCCATTAGTTTTTTGCTTATTATTAGTAGTATCCATTAGTGTCCTTACTAGGGTTCAAGCCCCAATGTTACCATAGCAAATTTGGAGTCTTTACCCTAAATCCCTTGGCGCCACCAACAGTTCAAAGTTCCACTTATGTTTATGATCATAACTTCTGACCTGTAAGTACTAGAAACAAAATTTTTCCTTTGATTCCTTGGCTCATAATGAATTCAAACAGACCCTTGTCTGATTTGCACGCAATTTGGTATGAAGCATCTAGAGGCACGGTTGAGAAAAAAGGTTATGGAATTTGCATCAATACCTCGTACCGTTCTGGTACACCACGTCTACAAATTTTTCTGCAGGCAGGCTAAAATGGATATGAGAGCGTCTTGGTATCACTTTGATGTATTGACACAAAACTTGGTATGTGTCATCACAAGTATGATATCATAGCACCACCTACTGGTCCAGAGATATAAAAAAGTGATGAAACTTTATATTTGACTTTATTGTTTAGTAAAGTCATAATTTGGGTTTTTTGTGAACAAAAAGTATTCTCACCACATCATAAAATTAATGTTGAATTACTGTAATCACATGGACTATTTTAACATGGATGTCTTTCCTACCTTTCTGGGCAAGTAGTATTTGCCTTTCTGTCTATGGGGGGTCAGAACGCTCTTGGATTTCATCAAAAATATCTTAATTTGTATTCCATAGATGAACAAAGGTCTTACGGGTGTGGAATAACCTGAGGATAAGTCATTTTATTTTAGAGTGAACTATCCCTTCAAGACTGTGAGCGAGTACCTAAACAAAACTCTTCTGCACAGGTGACTAAATTTAAACGCCTCTGATTGGAGATACATTTTTCGAAGGCAGTTATTAAAATAAAAACTCACAAAAATGCATGCTATTAAGAAGAAAACACTAATCATTGAAATGACACAGTCTTAATCAAAGATATACAAGATCCCATCTTCTCTGTTTAAATGTATTACAGTAAAAAGAAAGTCAAGTTATTCAGTCTAGCACTGTAAATACCCAATTACTATGAAGTCTGTGCATCATGCTGTCGCTGTCTCACATTGTCTCTGTTACGGTGGAGGTTTCTGCTCCTCCTCCTCCGCGTCACTAGAGGGAGCCGTCTCCAGAATACTGACTACCGAGTCAGACTATATTTCCCACAATGCCCCACATCTTGGATTGACAACTTCCTGTTTGTGGACTATTTAAGTCCCAGACTTACATGCGCTCGGGGCGAAGTCTTGTTTTATAACAGCAAGGCTTGTTATACCTGTCTGCCAGTGTTTTGACCCTGCCTGTTGTGTTAACACTCAATAAACCATCTCATACTATCTCATGTCCTAGCTTTGCTGTTGTCTCATCAATTGAATTATTTTTTTCTTAGAATTTGAAATGTTCATTTTAATTTTCATATTGATTAATCTGCTCGAGTATACAAACTGCCATGTCATTGGCTGAATCGTACAGCCCCATAACTTCTTATGGATGGATGGCCAGTTTACTTGATCTGTGGTTCCATTTTAATAGAAATTATGTCAATGCACAATGAAACAGTGATGATGCTTACCAGGCATACTAATATAAGGCATATTAGTGAAGTAAAAGTTGCAATAAATTTAAATACTCAAAGTACAATTTTTAAAAAATATCTACATAAGTCCATTAATGTACTAAAATAACTGTGCTCGCTACTTTACTTCACTGGCATCAATACATGCAAGTGTGAGGTTTGACATCATTTGTCAATGCAACATTGATGTCAAACCTGATTGTGAATTACCTAATCTCACATTTTTTTTATTTGAGCTACAGCAGTAGTAACCTGTATAAAGTACAGTAGCAGGACTTACTGTTTTTTTGTTGTCTGCACTCATCTCCTCAGCTGCTTTCTTATATCTGATAGAGAGAAGAAGAGGAAGTAAAATTATTGCATCATTATTTAATAATAACAGAGCAGCATTGTGAGTCCCTAAAAATAAAATGAAATAAAACTCTTGCCACAAAATATTTAGTGATGTCATGTAGTCATGTTGCCACTTGCCATTTCTGTTCAAAAGCAAATGGGAGAGACGTTCTGATTTGAGGAATTGTTTAATTGGACAAAGAAATGAACTAAAGGCCATAAATGGACCTTTTTTTCTGTTTTTATTTATTGAACTGAAAAATACTGAAAAATACTAGTAGGCCTACTTGTTAAAAAAGAAAAAAATCTAATCGCCACAGTAAGTAAAATTAATGACACCTATTACAAGAAAACATCAAGTATACTCATTCAATGGAATTTTTTTAGAATTGTGCTAAATGTGGCATATACAAATAGTTTTTGCAAAATGTAATGAATATTATTTTAAGTTCATACAATCATGCAATCATCCTCTGAAAATGGTGTCATAAACAGTAAAAACAAAAAATGAATTTTACTCACTTGGAAAAGCGTTCTGCGATGGCATTATCCTTACCATGGTTCCCAACCAATGAGAGCTCCTTGGCTGTAATCCGTAATGACTGTGATGTCCACTGTTTCCGGCTAAATGGCCCTGTGTCCATCTTTGCCTCTGAAAAATATGATAGAAAAACAATAAAATGTGTCAAATATATTTATAATGACCAAAATGAAAAAGTACAAACACATCCCATTAAAATAAGAGACATAATATGTTTATTATGTCCATAATACATTTTCAATCATCTAGACTAAACAAATGTTTTAGTCATTTGAGTCAAATTCTGACACAGTTCCCAAACATTGGTAAAATTCTTTGTGCATTTTACACCCAGTTCTGTAATTTTGCAAGGTATTCTGAGTTGTTGTTAGGGTGTATGGATTGTAGTTAGGGCATTATTACAGCAGGTGGCAACTAGACATTTGTGAGTGATATATTTGCCCAAGGTATAGACAGGTTAATTTATTGAGTCATTTGTAATGATACTGAAGGCCTATCAATGCGTGGTGTAATTACATCATTGCAGTCAGTCACACCCATACTGACAGAGGCTATTGAAAGTGATGGATGGAAGACTTTAACTTGAAAACTACAGCTGACTGACTGAAGTGGAAGTTTAGATCTTAGAAAAAGATTAATTTAAATTTACCCTCTGACATTTTTTACTGTTTTTTTAAAACGTCTGATTTTCCTAGCTTCAACACAGTAAAAAATAATTTTCAGTCTGCTTTGTCCACATTAATTTTGTAAGTATAGTTGAATGTGTAAAATGAATGTCTAAAATCTAGATACAACACAATGAATATAACAGCTCATTATTTTTCATACCATTGCAAAATGTGAAAGAGAAAGCGACTGACTGATAACAAAAACAAAGGGTTGTGGCTATAAAAAAGGTGTAATCTTTGCCATGTAGCAAACTACATGTAGTTGTCTTTCCACAAAAGGTTTGTTAAGTGAAAAGTATTTTAGCATTTAAAAAAAAAATTAACACTTTAATTTTAAGAGACTTTGATATATAATATTATCATTATAAATACAACAATATACTGTTTGCACATCTATTTAAAATATAATTTTAAATCTAATACACTTGTACTTGAGTATCAGATGCCAAGTTTCCTTTAGAGGAGAAAATAAAGACCTTTAATCACACACTTTGATAAATACCCTCAGTAATGACTGACATAACCAAAGCAAAGCCCTAAACACTGAATCGTTCAGAACAAAACCACCTGAATGCACTGTTACCTATTTTACTTTCATGTACATGATACAAACCAAAAAGAAAAAAAAACATTCCAACAAAACAGTTTAATTTTTAACCACATAAAAATAATTATCAGGTTTAAAATAATAATTCATTTCAAGAGATACAGGCTCTTACACAACTCAGGACAGAATTCAAGACATTAGGTCAATTGAGTTAAGTATTAAGTGTTTTCCAAACAATTCAAAAACTAAAATTAAGCAGATGTGTACTAAAAGCTGATCAGAATCTATTTTCAGTATTCATTCTCAAAATTCTGTATTTTAATTTGATGAAAATTCTATTCTGATAAAGATGGTACACACTAAAACCCTTTAAAGACACATTAACCTGAAAAAAACAAACTGACATAAGTACCTGGCATAAATAAAGACAAATAAACTTTTAGGGCACATTGCAGTTTGTTTTTTAAAGAATAATAAACATCAGACTTGTTTTAACTTGTTATATACCTTTTTTTTAGTTATCATGTCAGAACACAAAGACCTCCTTCTTCCTTAAAAGAGTTGTCAAACTGGATTTTTATCTGATGTGGAATACTGGCTGCCCAAAAAGCTGTTGAACTCCTCCCTATTTGTCTACAGATGACTAATGCTGTGCCTTGAATGAAACCAAGAGTATACATTTCTACATTTTATTTTGTTATCCAAGATATACAAATACCTAAAATGATCACCAGCATTCATCACTTTTCATCAGCATTCATCACGTCATCCTTTACAAGTCAATGTAGAGAGACCCACCTCTTTAATTCAAACGTTTCTCCTGTCAGTTTCTCCTGTCTTCAGAGGTTCAATGCCTTGTATTTTCTAAATGAAGTCTTAGTCTTAGAAGTTTTCAGCTAGGATTAATCACACCTGGCTATTGATGCGTCACCCAGTTCTGGAGAAAACTATGATATCTGACACTCCTTGTGCTTGTTGGAGGTGAATTGTGAGTTTCCTGTGTGTGACTTTACAGAAGGCGGTGTGAGGAGAAAGGTCCACTGTGAGTGGTTGAACTCTCATCATGTGACAGCACACGCCAGTGGACCCAGGCATTGTGTGTCACCTGGCAGGTGTGTTTTGAATGGTTGTGTGTGTACCTGTGCTGTTTCTTGAGATTCTACTTTCCTGCTGTTCTGTTCAAAGATTAACTGAACAAAAGGACAAATAGCATCTTACAAGGTTATTGACGTCTAAAGCACAAAGTGTAAATGTTTTCCCTACAGTTTCCAGCCCTGAACAGTTTACACTTTAAAGGCTGTTTAAAAGACTTTCCAAATGTTTTTTTCCAAACCAGCTTTTTTGTGGGGGAGCAATATCAATCCATAGATTTGATAGGATTTTATCCTAAGAGTCAGTGTTTCAGAACCAATTACAATATTTAGGAACATTTACATTTAGATATTTCAGAATACATTTTTTATTAGGGGAGAACAGGGTAATCTGAGTCTTGGTCATGTGACCATATATATCAAAATTGGTCATGTGACCATATATTTTTGAAGAATCATCCATTTTACTCACCATGTGATGGAGAGAGGCGACAAAAAACACATTTAGGTTTTTTTTATGTTCATATGTTTATTACTCTTGTGTCTGAACAATTATACACGTTTGGAAAAATCTCACTTGTTAGTGCTTAAAAAAATGTTATGAGGTTATATTTTCGATATGATGTTAACTCTAAACTATGGGGCAGTTGTGACCTACTGGTTAGTAAGTCTTGGCTTGTAATCAGTAGGTTGCTGGTTCGATTCCAGCACTGGAAGGTAGCAACTGAAGTGCCCTTGAGCAAGGCACCTAATCCCCAATTGCTCCCCAGGCGTAGTAGTGTGCTGCCCACTGCTCCGGGTGTGTGTATGTTCACGACTTGAAGTGTGTGTTCACTCCTCACCAGTGATGGATTAAATGCAGAGGTCACATTTCGGGTATGGGTAAAGTGACAAAATATGTCACTTTCACTAAACTGCTTGATGATACTTTCAAGGGAACTCAACACTGGATCAGGTTTGATGGTGTGGGCAACGCCTTCAGTGTGACCAGTGTCTGAATCTCATGTCTAATCACGTTAATGAAATTGGCCCACAGCAGTGCCTAATGCGCTCCAGGTGCACTTGTGAGAATAATAGGGCACCTGTAGAGCATGTCATCATCCGTTTGTCTGTTGTTCTCATGTCGAAGTGCCAATAGGCCAAGGTGCGAATAACTTCAGAAAGTGCCTCCAGGTTCTGACACCAGAGGACATGTGTGAATTGTGTTGTTTGCCAGGTTGAAGAACAGGCGCGCTCAGCTTTCCCTCAGCAACAGGGAAATAATAAGAAGTAGATTGCTACAGATCAACTTGCAGCAGAAGACAATGTAGAGGGTGCATGATGAATATTTAAAAAATATCTAACAGACCAGGTGACAGGAGCAGGATTGCAATTATGAAGTGTCTTATATCTTCTGTGTTCTGTGTTCAGCCTTATTTGTCCAGCATCTATCTTTAGTGTGGCGTAGTGGGAATTAATGTTCCCATAATGGTCCCACTGAGTTCCCTCAAAAGGGAATATCTCAGGTTACGTATGTTACCCCAGTTTCTTGAGGTGGAACACAGTATGTTGTTGCAAAACCATTCATGCCTGTACGTTGTTATGGGTAGTTATTAAGATATATTAAGATATATATATATTAAATATTAAGAAGCTCATGAAGGTGATGAATAAACAGAAATAGTCTTTAATCCATAAAATTACCTGGAAACAGGGAAATACACACTCTCAACACTGACTTAAGGCAGAGCCAGGAATAAAGGAACTGATAATTACACAATTATTAATAAATTATTGATAAATTATTAATAAAACATAAAGAATTTAAGTCATAGGAAAAACACAATGACAAAGAACTCACCTGATGCACTGCTCTTCCAGAGTAAGGCTTAAGGAGGAGGTGGACACAGAACTGGCAGCGGTGTTTGTTTTAGGCAGCTCCACACTCCCCAGAGTGCTCGCAGCTTGATGTTTGGTATCTGGGGTCTGGGAGTGTGCTTGTCCACCCTTACTACCCTCAATTTAGCAGCCAGGGGTTATGTCAAAAGCTTAGTCACCCATAGAGTGAGACTGGTCATGGCGCGTGCCCTGGGCTGGACAGTGTCCACTCTGGTGATCCAAGAAAGGCATCTGTAGCTAAATCT
The DNA here is from genome assembly GCA_036877525.1 of Chromobotia macracanthus. Classification (NCBI taxonomy): domain Eukaryota; kingdom Metazoa; phylum Chordata; class Actinopteri; order Cypriniformes; family Botiidae; genus Chromobotia; species Chromobotia macracanthus. The sequence goes on from JAZGTH010000122.1 coordinate 267,639, forward strand.
TGTACAGATGCGTGATGCTAAGAAAGTTCACTTTCTCGATGTGCCCATCCCTAGGCTCTCGCCCTCTTAGGAAGCAGGGCATTCTCATACTAACCTTGACCTACTAATCTTGACAACTGTCTCATTCTGGCCCACTCATGGGATTTGTTAGGTGAGCACAGGTACTTGGTGCTTCAAAATCTGGGCCGACAACTGGGACTTCAGGTCAACTGGGAAAAGAGCAAGCTCTCCCCTGTACAGAGCATCTCTTTTCTTGGCATGGAGTTAGACTCGGTCAACAGGACAGCCTGCCTCACGAAGTACAGGGCCCTAGCCTGCCAGCACTTGTTCTGGAACAGGCCAGTGGTCCCTCTAAAACTTTTCAGAGGCTCCTAGGGCATATGGCCATGGGCTGAGGCACCATGTGCAACGAGTATGCAGTGTCAGGGCTCTGGAGAGGGCACCACCTGCCTTGGCACATAAATTGCCTGGTGTTGCCAGTCTTCTTTGCCCTACTGAGGTTTTTACAGTTGATCCAGGGCAGGCACATGTTAGTCCGGATGGACAAAACAACAACAGTGGCCCACATCAACCACCAGGGTGGTGTGAGGTTACGTTGCATGTCACAGCTCATTTGTCACCTCCTCCTTTGCAGACAGTGGTGCATCAACTCCCTGCCGGCCACTCACATCCCGGGTCACCTAAACCAGGCAGCCGTTACACTGTCATGGCAGGTCATGGCTCATGGGGAGTGGAGAATCCTCTACTAGGCAGCTCTAGTGGCATCTTTTCATGGACTGGTGCTCCTTCTATTGGGAAGACCCACAGAAATGCCAGATCAGCATTGTGCTGTCCTTCCTCCATGAACAACTGGAGAGACACTTGTCTCCCTCCACTTTAAAGGTTTTGTGGCGGGAAGAAATGGCCATTGAGGGCAGGCCCTTGGAGCGGCACAATCCGATCATAAGATTCCTTATGAGGCACCAGAAGGTTAAATGCCCCTAGGCCACATCTCGTGCTAGGCCCCTAGCACTGAGCATCTCACATCTATCACATGTGAGACAACAAAGTCTATCACATTTCTACTGCTTTTGGGTGATCCAGGTAATGGGTGTAATCTTCTTAAACAAGGATGATCATCTAGCTGATGATCCAAATGTAAATCGATAAGTGTCAGGTCAGGTCAAACTGGAGCTGGGTCAGTTTGTCTCAGTGGTCGTCCCATCCTGTCTCCCCACCATCCAGTCTGGATAAAGTCTGGATCCTGCTGACTATAGCACCTTGGGGAAATGAAAAACAAACATACTTAGAGTACAGCCAGCACATCTGGCCTTATGGAAATTGTCTCCGGTTCCAATTTACCTAATTAATGTAGACTAACATTCCCTTAAAGGATTTAATTAATAAATCAATAGAACTGTGTGTAGGCTAGATTAAAGAGATGTGTCTTTAATTTAGATTTAAACTGATCAAGTGCATCTGCCTACCGGACAACACTGGGAAGACTGTTACAGAGTTTGGGCACCAGATATGAAACAGATCTACCACCTGCACTTGATTTTCTGGGTATTACCAGCTGGCCAGAATTTTTAAATTGAAGTAAACATGAAAGATTGTAATGAGAAAGGAGCTCGCTCAGGTACTGACAAGGTAAACCATTTAGGGCTGTAAACGTAATCAATATAATTGATGAAGTTTATACAATGCTTAATAGGCAGCCAGTGCAGTGTTAAAAGAACCAGGCTAATATGGTCATACTACTCTAAAATATTTAAAAAGTATTTTTTTTGTAAAAAAAAAAAAAATTGTACATTTTTGTAATTTGAAAGATTCTTTTCTATGCTGTCTGTAATACCTCTAGATGGACAGCTGTCCTTTATCTTTAAGCACAAAGGTACAACTGTGTCTAAGGTGTTAGGAAAAAGGGAGTTAACATTTTCTGTTGCATTGTCAAGGTTTTCAAATGTATCTGTTATGGTAAGGAACTGAGACAGTTCAGGTAGATTGTTGATAGTGTGATCTTTAGTGACAGAAGTTATTGTTCTACCATATTTGTAGCAAGGGAAATGATTTTGCAGCCAAAGGTTGTAAAGTGTATTTAAAAGAACACCAGATAATGATCTGAAATGTTTTCACTCTGCTGCAGAATATAAATTTCATCAACATTTACACCATAGGGCAGTTTTAAATCCAAAGCATGATTACATCAATGAGTGGGTCCTGACACATGAAACTCTGATACAGTTTAAAATGTCTTTGAAAGCCAACCCCAATGCATCCTTTTCATTATCCACAAGGATGTTGTAATCGCTAACAATTAACACTTATGTAGCCAATTCTGCTTCTGAAAAATCAGCAAATTATTTAATAAAGTCTTTGTGGTGCCTATGTGGCCTGTATAGAGTAGCCAGTAGAAATGACAAGCTGGATTTATTATTTACACTATATAAAGTTTTATATTTATATTATATTAAGCACCATTTCTTCAAAAGGATTGTATCTGATAGCAGACCTCTGGGTAACTTTAAGAGTATTTTTTATAAAGTGAATCGTGTCTCTAATTCTGAAATTTTCTTTGTCAGCCCAACTATTTCCTGGTATTTATTACATGTGAAACCCTCAGAGCTGACAGAGAAGGCTACACTAAATGTGGCCAACAGTGCATGTAACAATAACAAAAGAAAATGGCATGACTCACCATGTTTGTTGATTTATTCTGGATTTATTCTTCATTTATACCACGTTGTTTATGATTTAATATGATTTAAATTATTTTTTTCTATAGACGACATTCTGAGTTAACATGCTACATTTTATAAATGCTTAATGAAACAGTAAGAACGATAACAACTATTAAACTATTAATAAACAAATATTAAATGAAGGCTGTAGTTCTGTATTTTGTGATTTGTTATTAGTTTTATTATTAGCTTGCAAATAAATGTCCCTAAGTACAAGAATATTTTGCATTCTATATATTTGTATTTTTATATTTTTTTACAAAACTAATTTCAAACCTTTAGATCAAAATGTTTTAAAGTCATGAGAAGCATTTTAGTTAAATGATCCATTTGACTATTGTTGTATGCTATGTGCTGTTAAATAAAAATTAGTTTGAGCATATTTAGTGATTGATTCAGCACATTTGAATGGACAGATATCTATATAAAAAGCTACACTAAACAAGGTGGTACATCGGCTTTACATCGACAATGCAGAATCTCGAGTATCTTGTGACTAGTGTTGTAATAAAAGACACAGTAACAAACCAACGATACTCCATGTTCAGTGTAGTTTATGACCCTGTATGTGCATGCTTGTGTTAAAACCTTTGTTTTAGCATAGCTGACGATTGACAGTAAGTAAGTGGTCCTTCACTGCTGTTCGTATTACCACAACCTATTATTGGGTAAGCAGGGAAAGAGTATGAGAATGTTAGCAATTAAATATTGAAGTAACACAGCATACAATTTCAAATATCCATTTACTGCTATTTGAAAACATTTCCAGGCCATTTTCAGGCAATGAGAAACAGTTCAACAAATTTTGCTTTTTGAGTTTGTAAAGTAAGTTTTCCTATTAAGGAATTATAGATACCATGTCCAAGTACATTTGTTATACTGTGTCCAAGTACATCTAAGTACATTTTGATACAAAATAATTTACAAATCCTTAAATAAAATAAAATAAAATGATACATGGCGTTGTTATTAAAAATTGTCCATCTTATCTGCAATTATTAAGCACTTCACTTGAGATGTGGTACTTGTAAATTGCTCTGGATAAAGGAAAAAAGAAAAATTGTAATCTGAAAAAAGAACAAATGTAAATGTAATGCTTGTTGTCTTTAAATGTAAAACTGTCTTGTTGTCTTCTATATTAAATGCTTCCCCTGAAAAGGACACAGATAGAAACCACACATTTAGTCTAGATTTCTAATAGCAAAGAGCTGTTTGTTTCAATGCTACAAAAAAGATGAAGAGAAAACTCAACTGCTTACCTTCAGAACATTAGAATTACTGATTCTGCAACAAGAGCAAACTGCCACAACTATTATGAGAACAGCACCAATCACAACTGCTGCACCACACCTAAAGATTAGTTTTAATATAATATTATAAATAAAACTTCTGCTTATTAAACAATAAATTAATCTTTTACAAAGTACATAGGGAAATAAAGAATAAGAAAAGAACTTTGTGTCAGCCGAGTTAAACTTACAAGGCCAACAGCAAACCCCTGCCTGCATGAACTGGGGGAAAATAAAGAAATACAAATACAACAGATTTACATCATTTGTAAGTCAAATGCCATTTCTGTTTGGTGCATAAACAATTTATAGATTACACAATGGGATTTACCTTCCCTCACATTTTCAGCAACATTAATAGGAGGTTCTTGCAATGACCCTGCTGCTTCACTCTCTGTTAACAAAGTGTTTAATCGTTACTAATTTATATATATTTTTCCAGCTTATCATCATCATACTTTCATAAAGTGCATATTAATATTCTGATACAAGAGCCACATACAAGACCTGTCTGTATATACAATGTACAAAAAATGTTTACGTATTGTTTGCCATACTTATATTTTATACACTGTGCAATGTCCGTAAGGTCTTTGTTAAATACCAGTTCTAGTGCTGTTCACACCACCAGCGACAAAGCGACATGATCCTATTCATTTTCAATGGAGAGCTGGCGACTTCCAGCGACACAAGCGACAGTGACCATAGGACCATTACCATAGTAACCGTTACTCCGGTGTAACGGACGTTTACAGACAGACCGGTGTTTGCGCTTTCGCCAAAGATATATAGACATATAGATATAAAGATATATAGATACATAACGGTTTCGGTGTAAACAGGGCTTCAGTCTGTATGAGTAAATCACTTGCGGCGTAAAGACAAAATTTCACGATTTATTTACTCTCACTATATGGTCCAACCATCAAGCTGTGACTTTACTGCTTCAGCTGTTAGATACTCTCATGAGGGTCGACCAGCATATCTGACATGTCAGAAATTCATCGGACCATCCAATTGCCGGTTGGGAGAGGTTAATCAGCTTTCGGTTCCCTCATACTTTACATGACGAACAACTCCAAAAGAGTAATATGACTCAAGCACAGCCAATTACTGTAGCGCTTTGCATTATTACTAGACAAGACAATAAATCCTGACGAAAGACAGAAGATCATCATGACGGAAGATTATCTGTGTGAGCAGGATGCATGGAGATGTATATTTGGCTATGTAACTACATGGTTTGACAGTCAGGTAGGGCATCCTATCATTGCATGTAGACTGACTACAATGATTGGATGAACATTTTATGATTGCATCTTCATGGAAAATATATATTTCTAAAAATATATTTAGACTACTTTACTTAGTGATTGTTATCAGGATGTGAAGACATTGTCAACCGGCAAAATAAAAAGTGTTTCTGAAACAATTTGCTACCCTACCTTTAATCTTTGTTTATGTTACCTAATACAGCTGTTGTTCATATTAGGTCATTGTGCATTAACAAATGTTAATAAGTACAACTTCTGATTTTAAAAATGATTAAATCTTGACATTAGGTTTAAGATTAATCAATGTAGTAGGAGTACTATTCATTATCACCTGTTCCTAGTTTGGTTCCTAATTTTTTGCTTTGGTCAGTTAAAGCCTTTTGTTTCTTCAGTTTATTGTCGGTTTTTGTTTTAACATACCTTACAATTTTATGGGAAGAGTTAAACTCTTTGTTTTGTTTTACAGTTAAATGTTTGCCCTTTTTATCCTGGACTCTTATTGGTATGGACACCTGAGTTGTTGTTTTATTTACAGTAATAAATTTGTAATCAGATCTGCACTTTGACTACTCTCTGTCAGTACCCTGTTACACTTATATTGTGACTTTAATATAATGTAAAGAAGAAAGTCAACATAATGTTTTTTTGGTTTTGTTTGCTTTGGTACATAATGTTCTGGGACATAAAAGTGTCATAGTGCCAAAGGAAACATCTATACATACAATGAAAACTGACAAATGAAAGGTTTCTTACCTGCACATTGTGTGTCTGAGAATTTTGTACAATTTGAAACTGTCTTTAGACCATTTCCTATTGGATGAGAAACATATATATAACATATATGCATTTAACACATTATATATATAACACATATATATATAACATATATGCATATTATATACATTATATGTGGGTGTGTTGGGCAAATGTTTCTAGTGGACCATAAAGTGGGCTTTTATTATTTTCTTTTAGCCACACTTTTAAAATATGTGCCAATACAAAAATGGAAAAAAAAATATACACATTTTGATATACAAAAAATGGGGTAAATAATTTATGACAGCTAGCCAATATATACATTATATAGAGAGAGGAGAATAAACAAACATACGTTCACAGCTGCGGCAAGGATTACATTGATCGCCAAATGTGATGGGTCCAAGTCTTGAGCAGTTCTTGCTTTTATACATACCTTTAAATGTGCATTTTATGGTTAGTTTTAACCAATATATATTAACAGTTCACCTCAAATGTAAAGTTTAGTGTGATTTAATCATTCTTCATTTATTTGTTTCTACATTTTAAAGTAACAGTAGACTGATCCAAATTTTAAATAACACCAATAAAACTGGAAATTATGTTGACTAAAAAAACAAGTAAATCAAATAAATAAAACAAAAAAATCAAGCTTGTTAAATTTTAGTATCTTCAAATACCCACCCTTTGTCTAGAATAATCAAAGAAGTACTCTGCATTTTATTAATCAGCTTATTGAGCTTACCCTGGGATGGCTTTAACCAATTACAAACATTTAAATATGCACCTTCAGTTTTAAACATTTTAGTGTCATGAGAAACATTTCAGTTAAGTGATCCTTAACTTTCAGCTGTTGTTATGTTTTGTTGTCATGTTTATGTTTAGACCGAGAAGCATACCTTCTGGACAGTAGGAACAACAAACTGTATTCTCGAGTTGGAACTGTCTCTCATTGCATGTTTCCACAGGCAGAAGAAAAGCCCCCACTAAAATTGTCTGTTGTAATAAAAACAGTTTTTCAATACAAAACTCTACAGCTACATATATACAGATATTTTTATTAAGATATTTTTAATTTATTTGAAGTTAAAAAGAAAGAAAAGAGAATATAAACTATAAAGTTGTAATAATATTCAGTTTATACATAACAAAAAAATAATTCTAAAACTTACCAAAACACATTTGCTGTCTGTTGGGTTCATTGTAGGTTGTAAGAATTAAACATAAAGGGTATAACGTTGTCTTCAGACAATCCTTAACACTTGACCCTTTTATTAACAAGAACCAGGCAGAATGATGACACATTTAAGGCGTGGCCTCCAGGAGTTCCTTTAAACACTTTTTATCTCACATATGCAATAGTAATCTTTTTTTATTTCAATTAATAATTACCTCCCAATATGTACAACTTTATTTAAATTTAGATTAAATGAAAATGTTTCTTGATCTCTTTCATTTTACAGAACAACTTTGTAGTCCTCAAGACAGAATTCCTGTTTGACCAGATTTTTAGGGGGTTGTTCTGGGTTTCGTTTGACAGTTGCCTAGCATCAACACTACTGTTTAGTTTCACAGTTTAAAGAGGTTAAATCAGACTGTTAAGTTCTGAAAGTTTACATGGTCTACATGTAGAATAAGGTTACACAGTAAACATGTTATACTAGATGAAGTTTTTTGAATTGACTATTTTTAGATATTTTAGATATTTTATTTTTAGCATTGTTTTTAGATTTTTAAATAACATTTAAATAAATTTTAAATAACATCTATTATATAAATTACATTATATAATAATATAATAATTATATCTTATCAATTATATAATTATTATAATAATATATAGCAATAAAATAATATAAACATATGTCAGTCCTTGCAATCCTGACTAAAATCACACCCACATAACATGCCCTTGGAACTTTTTTCAGGAAAGAAAAAAAGGAGCTGTGTGTTCCTGTCAAGTCCGCGGTGTGATCGTCCCAGTCTTTGTTTGGTCTTCGTGTCTGTGTTATTGTTTTCTGTTGGAGCACACAGCATTGTTTTACAGCTCGCCACGTGTTCCAGCGTCCGCATCTCCCTGCCCTCCTTGTTTCCTTGTTTCGTTATTATCCTCTGTTATCATTATTTCCCCGTTGATTTCTTCCTCTTTATCTACCCCTCTCGTTTTGTATCTGTTGTCAGATCGTTTCGGTTGTCTTGTCGGAGATTCTAGTCTTAGACTCTAGTCTTAGACTCTAGTGGTGTTCACTCTCTCTTTGTTGCCCCACCCTGTTTTTTGCAGATCGCCCCTCCGGTTTTTCGTCACCATCTCTTTCTCTCCCTCTCTGGACCCTGCAGTCCCACTCCTGCTCCCTCTGCCCGACCGCCCACTTCTCTGCCTAGCCACCCTCCTGCTCCGCCTGTTACCCTCCTGGTTCCCGCTGCCCCACTCTCTCCCTTCCTGCCTGCGCCAGAGCCGCCCTGTATCTGCTTCTGTTCGCATTTCTGCTGTGAATTATTCTCTGTCTAAATAAAGACTGTTAACCGGATTTGGATCTTATGACGGCGACCACCGCTCCTGCCGTGCTTTTCTGTCGCATTGTTCCTTGGTTTTCACTCTCCAGGCTCGCCGTTTCACCACAGAGAATCGGAAGATCGCCTACGTCATCACACTCCTTACTGGGAGAGTGTGCGAGTGGGGGACAACCGTCTGGGACTCTCGAGCACCATGTTGTGAGAACTTCTCAACGTTTAAGCAGGAGATGGTTGAGCTGTTCGATCGGTCGCCCTGGGGTGATGAGGCGGCAACGAGGCTGGTGCGGCTGTCACAGGAGGGTGGCTCCGCCACTGACTACACCATCAAGTTCAGAGCCCTGGCAGCCTCCTGTGGTTGGAATGATGCCGCTCTTCGTGCCTGTTTTTTGGATGGGCTGGAGGAGGACATCCAGGATGAGATCACCATCTGTGAGTCGCCCAAGGACCTCAAGGCGGTGATCGACCTGGCGGTCCGCGTCGTGGCTCGCCTCTCCAACCGTCGTCGCCGGCAGGCGGCTCGTTCATCCTGGGTGTTGGATGGGTACCGAGCCCTTCCTGCTCCTGAGGCTCTTGCCCCTCCCGTCGACCCTGAGTCAATGCAGCTGGGGAGAATGAAGCTGTCCCCTCAGCAGAAACAACAATGCCTGGTTCAGGGTCTGTGCTTCTACTGTGGTCCGTCGGGTCACTTCGTTGGGTCCTGCCCATTAAAAGACAAAGCCCATCAGTAGAGCGGAGAGTACTGATGGGCGGAGTCACCAGGATCTCTCCGTCTTCTTCTTTGTGTTTTGTAGATGTCTGTGTTTTGTGTCAGGGCTTGTCCGTTCCGGAGCTGGCTCTCATGGACTTGGGGCAGAGGGCAACTTTATGGATGTTCAGTTCACCGCCAGGTGGGGAATTCCATCCGTTCCCCTCGCTGAACCCCTTCCCGCCTGGTCCTTGGCTGACCGACCTCTTGCCATCACCACTCATTCCACCTTCTCTGTGAGTCTGATCGTCTCAGGCAACCACCGTGAGGAGATTGTGCTGTTTCTCATCAAGTCACCTAACGCGCCAGTAATTCTGGGCCTCCCTTGGTTGCTGCAGTACAACCCTCATGTTGATTGGGTGAGACGATATATAGTGGCTTTGAGTCTGTCCTGTCTAGCGTCTTGTCTGGGTGCTGCCTCTCCTCCTGCCTCTGTGTCTGTTTCCTCTGTTCCAAAGGTCGAGGCAGCTGATCTCACCGGGGCCCCGGCGGAGTTTGTGATTTGCAGTTGGTTTTCAGCAAGTCCCGGGCAACGTCACTCCCACCTCACCGGCACTACGACTGTGCCATAGACCTCCTCCCAGGCACTTCTCCACCCCGGGTTCCATCCCTGTCTGGTTCCGAATGTGAGGCTATGGACAAATACATTAGTGAGTCCCTTGAGGCCGGCCTCATCCGTCCCTCCTCATCCCCGCCGGGTGCAGGGTTCTTCTTCATCCAGAAGAATGAGTGCTCCCTGCGTCCCTGTATTGATTATCGGGGCTTGAACGATCACTGTTAAGAACCGGTATCCCCTGCCGTTGATGTCATCGGCTTTTGAGCTTTTGCAGTAAGCTCAGGTCTTCACTAAGTTGAACCTCCACAACGCCTACCACCTCATTCGCATCCAGGAGGGGGATGAGTGAAAGACAGTGTTTAATACTCCCACGGGACATTTTGAATACCGGGTCATGCCTTTTGGCGTGACCAACGCCCCCGCTGTCTTCCAGGCCTTCATTAATGACGTGCTGAGGGATATGGTAATCGTCTTTGTATACCTTGACAATATTCTTATTTTCTCTCCCACTTTCCAGGCCCACACTCAGTACATCCGGAGGGTCCTCGAACGGTTGCTGGCCAATGAACTCTACATCAAGGCGGAGAAGTACGAATTCCACACCAAGTCGGTTGCGTTCCTTGGCCACATCATCTCAGCCCTGGGGGTCAGTCCCAACCCCGCCAAGGTAAGGGCTGTCACAGAATGGCCAGTCCCGGACTCCCACAAAGCGCTACAGCGGTTCCTGGGATTCACCAATTTCTACCGGCAGTTCATTCGGAACTTCGGTTCTGTAGCTGCTCCCCTCACGGCTCTCACCTCCACTAAACGGTCGTTCGAGTGGAATTTACACGCTTAGGAGACCTTTGATGAGTTAAGGTCCCATTTTGTCTCTGCTCCTGTCCTCTATTTTCCAGATCCTATCTGCAATTCATCGTGGAGGTTGATGCCTCTGATGTGGGAGTCGGTGCCATTCTGTCCCAACGGTCTGCGAGTGATGGGAAGGTGCATCTCTGTGACGCCTTCTCCCATCAGCTGAGCCCTGCTGAGCGCAACTACGACATCAGCAACCGGGAGCTCTTGGCAGTCAAGTTGGCTTTGGAAGAGTGGTTCCATTGGTTGGAGGGAGCAGTGCAGCCCTTCTTGACCCACAAGAACCTGGAAAATATCCATTCAGCCAAAAGGTTGAGCTCGGGCCAGGCCCGGTGGGTGCTCTTTTTCGGCCGCTTCAACTTAGTCCTCTCGTACTGGCCCAGTCCCAACAACACTAAGCCTGACGCCCTGACGCGCGACTTCGAGCCCTCCGGGGGGCGTGCTCCGGCCAAAGCCATCCTGAGCCCAGGGGTGGTGGTAGGGTCGCTTACCTGGGGGATTGAGTGGCAAGTGCGGCAGGCCGGAAGAGGGGAAGAGGCTCCGGATGGGTACCCTGAAGGTCGGCTGTTCGTGCCGGTTGTGCTACGGCCTAATGTCCTTCAGTGGGGCCACTTAACCAGGTTTACTTGCCATCCAGGGATTCGGAGGTCGTTGCCTGCCATCCGCCGGCGATTTTGGTGGCCCTCCATGGGGGCCAATGTCAGGCAGTTGGTGTTGGCTTGTCCCATCTGCGCTCAAGGCAAGGGAAGGGAACACAAGAGAAGAACACAACAGATCTCTGTTGTGTTCCTGACAGTTCCTTATTATTATATCCATATTACATTAAAAATAATGTGCCATGTCTGAGCCACACTTTCTAAGTAAAATAAAATATATACATGATGTTCGTATTCCTTCACTTCTGTTTGGGCAGTTTGGAGCCCTGAGCGTGTATTACAGAAATAATTCTATTAAGTTAACTATTAAGTTAAGATTGGATAATCTAATGTTAAATTAGGATTTTTCACAAATTGGTATTACACAAGCAAACCTTAAGTTGTATTTCTGGTAAGTGAAGCTGTGTATCACTAGTTCCAGTACCATTGCAATGCAATCAGGCTGAATCCTCTCACCGGTGTTCTTGTAGCTTACCCAGCTGCTCTAATTCTAAACAACATCACTCTTATCTCAGTTTCTTGATTTCCTAACGCAGAAAGAACTGAGAAAAAACAAAGAAATATGTATGCTTGTGTGCAGTATGCATTTTAAAACTGAGCATGTCTATTTCCTACACAGTGACCATTTTAAAGTTTAAAGACCATTTTAGTTGTTTTGCAATTTTGATGCTGATGTCTGAAATTAAATTGGAGAACTTCTAAAACACCAAAAAAATGCTGAACGCAGTAGTGCACAAAATACCTTTAATGAATGTTGATGTTTCAGTGAGTGGGGAGCATGTTTTTGGACTGAGGGCTAAAATTTCTGAACATTGAGTAACCTGTAGTTTATGGGGCTCCTCGTTCTTTCGCATTGACCGACTGATAACATTACACACACTCACTGGCCACTTTATTAGGTATACCTTTCTAGAACTGGGTTGGACCCCCCATTTCCCTCAGAACTGCCTTAATTATTCATGGTATAGATTCAACAAGGCGTGATCCTATTATTGACATAATAGGATCACACAGTTGCTGCAGATTTGTCAGCTGCACATCCATGATGCAAATCTCCCGTTCCACCACATCCCAAAGGTGCTCTATTGGATTGAGATCTGGTGACTGTGGAGGCCATGTGAGTAAAGTGAACTCATTGTCATGTTAAAGAAACCAGTCTCAGATGATTTGAGCTTTGTGACATGGTGCATTATCCTGCTGGATGTAGCCATCAGAAGATGAGTACACTGTAGTCATAAAGGGATGGACATGGTCAGCAATAATACTCAATTCGGTAGGCTGTGGCGTTTAAACAATGCTCAGTTGGTAGTAAGGGGCCCAAAGTGTGCCAAGAAAATATCCCCCACACCATTAACCACCACCACCACCAGCCTGAAATTGAGACAAGGCAGGATGGATCCATGCTTCCATGTTCTTTACGCCAAATTCTGACCCTACCATCTGAATGTCGCAGCAGAAATCAAGACTCATCAGACCAGGCAACATTTTTTCCAATCTTCTGTTGTCCAATTTTATGTGCGAATATGTGCGAATTGTAGCCTCTGTTTCCTGTTCTTAGCTGACAGGAGCGGCACCCAGTGTGGTCTTCTGCTGCTGTAGCCCATCTGCTTTCAGGGTTTGATGTGTTGTGCATTCAGAAATAGTATTCTGCATACCTTGGTTGTAACAAGTGGTTATTTGAGTTATTGTTGCCTTTCTATCATCTCTAACCAGTCTGCCCATTCTCCTTTGACATCTACGAGGCATTTTCGTCCACACAACTGTCGCTCACTGGATATTTTCTCTTTTTTGGACCATTCTCTGTAAAGACTAGAGATGGTTGTGAAAATCCCAGTAGATCAGCAGTTTTTGAAATACTCAGACCAGCCCATATGGAACCAACAACCATTCCACATTCAAAGTCACTTAAATCCCCTTTCTTCCCCATTCTGATGCTTTGAACCTCAGAAAGTCTTCCTCACCACATCTAGAGTTGCTGCCATGTGATTGGCTGATTAGCAATTTGTGTTGCTAAGCAATTGAACAGGTGTACCTAATAAAGTGGCCAGTGAGTGTAAGCAGGCTTGCGTTAACATTTATTATTTGGTAGACTGCACAAACTGAATAGTAACAGCTTACATACAATGTAGACAAGAACCTGGCATACAATGTAGACATACAATGTATTTTCTTAAATTCTGCAAATCAACATACTATTTGCTTTATATAGGCTACATTGATAGACAAAATTCATAGCAAAACGCCTCTCTTAATAAGCTGAAACTTACAGGATAATTAGCCAGAATACGTTGATATTGATATATGTACACATTGATTCACATTGATGTTATTCCTTGTCCAGCTTCAAACTTGTCACTTTGGTAAGCTTTCACCAAGCGAACCATATCTTCTTGGCCAAATTTTGTCAATGTCAACAGAGAGGATGTCACCTAATGTCCCGACGCCATTGTTTTGGTAAGCGAACCGGAAGAATCGATACACTGCTTCAACAAGCACTTCCAGATAACCTATTACGCTGTGTAAAAAGGTCTATTATGCTGTGATAAAGGTCTGTTTTGACAGAAGCACAATGACACTGCACACTCGCCCAGAAGGGGAGTTGTTTAAAGATGTGATTGGGCAAGCCCAATGTCTAATAAGAAAAGAGCCAATTGGCTACTGATTAAATGTCTCATGGGCCGGTCTGTCTAAAAAAAAAAACACACGCTGACCTTTTTGACAAATACCAGTGTTGCCAACTTGGCAACTTTGTTGCTAGATTTGACGACTTTTCAGAACACCTTAGACCACATATTTTGTGAAAAAAGTGACTAGCATGAAATCTAGCAACATTTTGGACCTTTCTTTCTTTTATGGAGGAGGTCCCTGCTCTACCTCCTCTGCACCACCAGAGTCTCCAGAGTACTAGTTACCATTTCGGACTACATTTGCCATAGTGCCCCATACCTAGGTCTGATTACTTTCTTGTACCCTGTTGCTCATTAGGCACAGTATATAAGCCCCAGCTTCACATCTACTCTCTGTGAAAGTCTTGTTTTGCCCCGGCGACAATTCTGAGCGTTTTGATTACTCTGGATTACCTGTTTTTGTTATTGGACTGTTTACCACGTTTTTAATTGTTTGCTGCCTGCCTTGATTTTGGACTGGATTTGGACTGCCTGCTTACGACCCCTCGCCTGTTTTACATTTACACCTCTGTGTTGCCTCTTTTAAACCTGTTTACTGGTTATTGACCCTGCCTGTCTGTTGTTCTAATAAATGCTGCAAATTAATCCTCGTTTGTCAGCCCCATCATTACACCTTCTTTCAGTAGACTGTAAAGCATGTAATATTAAACCCAGGTGGAGATGCACTGTGTGAGAGAAGCTAATAAGGAACATGTTTCTTTCTGTCTAATGTTGATGACAGAAACATAAAATATGTGAACGAGAACCACTTTATTGATCTTCAGCTGTACTAAAATAAACTAGATAGTAAAGTTTGAGGACAAACTTTATGTTGACTTGAAAAAGCGCAGCCTGAAAAGTATTTAATAGTTTGAAATACGTTAGGTCTAACATTCTCTGGTGACTAGTTTCACATTTTAGTATAATCTGGCATGATTTTATCATGTTTTAACATCAGTTAGCATGATGCTAGCATGTTTTAGCATGATGCTAGCACATTTTTAAATCAAATCAATTAACATGATTCTAGCATGTTTTAGCATGATGCTAGCACATTTAACATGATGCTAGCATATTTTAGCTAGCATATTTAGCTAGCTAAAAAGTTAACACTTTTTAGCATTAATTAGCACAATGTTAACATATTTTAACATAATTAACATGATGCTAGTATGTTTTAACATGCTGCTAGCAGATTTTAGCATGATGCTAGCACATTTTATCATGATGCTAACAGGTTTTAACATCAATTAGCAAAATGTTAGCATATTGTAGCATGATGTTGGCATGTTTTAGCATCAATTAGCTTGATGCTAGCACATTTTAGTATTAATGCTAGCACGTTTTACCATGATGTTAACATGTTTTAGCATGATGCTAGCATGACTTAGCATGATAGATATACTGAAATATGGCTTATTCGTGTTGTTGAGAGATTGCTATGGTGATCTAAGTGGTTGCTGGGGTGTGGTCAGGAAGTTGCCAGGGCTATACCTAAAGCCCACGGACAACCTGAATCAAATAAGCCCACCCACATGTCTTTACAATGTTCTAATGCTGAGATATTGCTTATTTAATTTATTACATGGTTGCTAGGATGTAGCTAGACAGTTAACAGGGTAAAACCAATAGACGGATGTGTGTGTGAATCAAAAGAGCCAACTCCTATGTCTTTATAATATTCTGGTGCTAAGATATAGCCCATGTTGGTTGCTAGGTGCTCTAAATGGTTGCTAGGGCATGGCTGGACAGTTTCCATGGTAATTAATAATTAAAGACTACTTGCCAGTCTGAGTCAATGTGGTGGTATTTTAAGTGGTTGCTAGGCCATAGCTATGAAGTTGTAACATCACCATTGTTGCTGCTTACTAAGCCAAGCGATATGAGCCCACCCCCAAGTTTTTACGACATTCTGATGCAGAGCTCTGACATCACAAAGATCTGCCCAATGTTACATTTTAAATAAAAGTTTATGGGGCAGTTGCTAGGGTACTGTAACTGGTTTTCAGGGTGTGGCTATTAAGTTGTAGTGTCACTATTTGTTGCTACTTGCTAAACTAAGTGATATGAGCCCACCGCCAAGTCTCTCTGACATTCTAATGCGGAGCTATAATGTCACAAAATTCAGCCCAATGTTAAGTCTATGGAATTTTTCGCCCACTTTTTCATATGCTCTAAAATCATTGTACACTCAATAGCTTAAAAGTCATTTCTTGGTCTGCCCATCTATTTTCCCAAATACAAAATATTTCCATACCCACGATTTGCTTCAAAAGCAGACACAAAATCTGTGTCTGTCGTTTCGCTGCTGTTACAACTTTGTTGCCTCACAATCTGATGCATAAGGAGACAATATAGTAAGAAAATGAAAACGCGCTTTGGCGAAAATGCATAGCGGATGTCACGCCGTGAGTGTGAACAGATCAGTTTGGCTAAAGCGGAGCTAAATCAAACCAGTGCCATGTATACAAGCACAAAAACACAATCCCCAAACCACCAATGGCCGCTAGAACTCCACCTAGGACGATGAGGACCATTCAGCAACAGACTCAGAGGTCGAACAAGATTAGCATATCCAATCAAAGTGGCCTGAGCCCACCTAGACTCTGCTCTGAATGGGGAAGCAGATAGAGCAATAGAGACATGCAAAAGCACAGTAATAGCGAACACAGCTGTGCCAGGTCCCATACCATAAAAATACTACGCAGCCACTATGGCATAACTAAAAAAAAGTAAAGAAACTAAGAAAGCAGATACTTCTAACTCAATAAGAACAGGATACATGAGAATAACCCCCACAGTCGTACTGAGTCTGAGCACATCGTCAACAGCAAGTTTGTGATAACAAACTGTGCTAAAATAAGACTAAAACCATGTGAACAATAAGCGAATAAAAACTATACACTATGAGACTATGTAGTCTAACACATCTAAGTCATAGAGGTAGAAGGGATATTTTGACTCACTGAAATCACTCAAGAGGCCAGGAACAATACATCCAAATGATAGAACCTGGCAGAAGTGTTCAGCGAAGACCAGACAGCCACTAGACGAATGTCCTGAAAAGACCAAGCCCACGAAGACACTATAGCCCTAGTAGAATGAGCTTTTATGTTAAAAAGACAGTCCCTCCCTTGGCTTATGTAAGTCAAAGCGATCATCTCCGGCACTCAGCGCTATAGTCTTTGCTTAGAGATGGGCTGGCCTTTAGAGCAGCCACCGAAGAACTGCAATGGTATGTAAGGCAGAGGCCGCCCTCACCAGATAAGCAATAGCCCTTGTCGGTGAGGTGAGCCATAAATCTGCAGGGTTTTGATGGCAGCGTGAAACCTGACCCCAGAGTAGAAGATGAGGAATATAGATGTGGCGCGACGGCTTTCTTGACTGGGGGAACATGCGCATACCCATGGGTTTCCGCCCCATCGACTCGTGAGAGAATGAAAGAGCCTGCAACATGGACGTGTGCCGACTGGGGTGCAGACCATGCTTTCACAAGATCCATGCGAAGATCAGAGAGAAAAAGGAGCCAATCTCCTCGAAGCAGCATTGCAGCGGGCCGATTAGAGATATCAAGAGTCTAATTTGCTCTTGATTGGCTCATCCAGCAGACTACAGTCGAGGTCAAGGCCCTGGACAGCTTTTGAGATGATCCTGACCAGCTCATCATGCAATGCGGTCATGTCAGCACACTCCTTCCCTGACACCGACCACTCCCTCTCTAAAGCAGCTAGCTACGTGGAGTCCTCTTTGTCCCCAACGCCAAAGAAAATAGGAGATTTCTTCCATGAACACAACTGGGGAGATGACAGAGGCTGAGGACAGAGGATCGCAATCACCCCCCATGACGGGAGCGAGTTGGTCGCTTCTCCAGTAAAGCACCACTAGCGATGTTTCTCTGAGTTCGCAATACCCGCACTGAAAAATCTTTGGGGCAACTCCTCACGGAAAGATTTTAGTCCTAACAGAATAACGGTTTCCTCCCCCCACGGTGCTTTGTAAAATGAGCAATTTAGCATTTTGAGATTAATTTACAACCAAATAAAATACAAATGTCTTAATTTCTGAAAACATTTTCTATCATATATTTCAAAATGGAAATAGATCGACTTTACTCTTGTGATGAAATGTATGCAAAGGATTGTGAGTGATTTGAGGCCGTGAAGGATAGCTTCATGCATCCTTCAAAAGGGGCTGAATGAAAACGCGAAACAAAGGCTGCCTTCTAAGCATCCTTCAAAATGAGATGTCCTTCGACGATTCTTGATGACGTAGCAGCCTTCCTGCATCCTTCCTAGACCAGTCCTTCTAAGGCTTCTAGGTTCGAAAACAACGTCTTAATCTATGAACATATTTATCTTTATTTTATAGTATTTTATATTTAATATTTTATAATGAACGCCATAATGACATATTCATTTAATAGTCACAATAATTCATAACAAAATTGGGCGAAATTCCGTTTGAAAGGCACCCAGTGTTGTTATTCATGAACTTTAAATGACGTTGCAATCCGTGCGCGTTCTCGTGGAGCTCTTCCGGTGGCTTTTCCTGTGTTTGTAAACTGAGCTGAGCTGAAATAAAAGAGCGAAATTGTGTTCTACAAAGGTAAGATTCATGAGCAGTGCTTGCATTTCTTTATTAGAAATCCATTTACGAGCCTTACTTCTCCCGAACGCTGCTGTCCGACGAGCTCTTACGGGCGTTTGAGTGAGAGCTGGTGAACAAAAAGGCTTCCTCGGACGAGAAACTGTAATACATGAACGAGTTTAAAATCCACATTGGCGCGAGATAAATCACAGCGGGTATCAGTTAAAAAGGGTTTGTATGTGGATTAGATGTGCTAGATTAGGATTGTCTGTTTGCGGGGGAATTAATGGCGAAGACCAGCACGTGCGGAGGAGCTTTTCGCATGTATGATGTCTGCATGAGTTATGCTTTCATTTGTGCATCAGCGTTAATCCATTGCATGACAATTATTAATGCATGCAATTCTGTTAAACGTGTAATGGTTGCTCCGTGCAAGTGGCTGGATACTGCTTAGATCAGTGTATTTTAAGTCCTCTAGCATTGATCATCTGTTGAGCATCTGATCACTCTGTGACCTGAACTGCTTGTGTCAAATAGTCCATCTGAAACAGCGAGTTCCATTGGGGGAAAAAACATTAAAACTCGTTTTCCCTCACATCCTTGTTTGATGCTGTCCATCTTGTTTGATGCTGTCCATCGTTTGCTGTACAAGTCTCAACCAGTTTTTATCAGATGCATGAACAAATTTCAAATCAATGACACTGTTTGTTGGTATGTATACAAAAAATTAGTTATACATTTGCTGTGGTGTAATGTTTTATTTTAGGTGGATGCCTGTGTTTCTGTGTAATTGTGCTGTAAAAAAGGGTAACAGTATGCTAGGAGACTGTGTTTTTGAGAAATAAGCGGAGGGCATAAACCACCAGGCCTGTGGTAAAGGCATTTTGTGGCAGCAGCAGCAAATGTATTACTAATAATGGTCTCAAACAAACAATGTTCTAGCAGGTAATGTAGTTAATGAGCATAACTGTACAGAGTTAACAGTTGAAAAGTATTGTAATGTTCTGTAGAATATGTGGTCACATATTTTATGTTTTATAATTGTCATTTAGGTCTAATAAACTCCAACCAGGGATTGTTATGGTGGGATTGTTAACACTCAGTTGTATTTGCTTTCTAAATGTTTCATGCCTGTACTCTTCTTCATCTTATCTCCACAACTATCAAAGGAAAAACCTCAGTGCCAGATGATAGAGGCCTGGAAGACTTAGTGTGTGATTCCCAGGCTGGACTGACAACTTATCTACACACCTGTCTCACAAGTGCTGTCCACAGCCATGTCACACATACCCGGCAGCTCCGTCCGTGACCATATGAAATGGGTTGGTTCATAACAATAGGACATGTCCCGTAATTTCAATACTAATAGCTGTAATTGACCCAGGAAATACAATGATTTGTAACAATTCTGGAGTGTTAAATACTAACTAAATTATTTAAACACTTTCAACAAAAAATTGTGTTCTAGGCTTCATTCTGTCTTGATGTTGTACTATAAGGCAGGGCTGTTAGGATGTGAAGCAGTCTTGTCCAGCATGGCTTTGATGCAAGCCAGTTCCATTACCGCTCCTAAGAAAATGATGTTGCCTTTGGGTCCAGCCCCAAGCCAGGGTTCAGCTCAGAGGGACGAACAGGATCGTGGGACGCAGGGACACATGGTCCTGCCAACGGCCATGACCTGCCCTCCACTGGTTAGGAAAAAACTTGAGTTCAACTATAGTTTAGTAGCTGGCTAATTGATTATTTTGTTTCATCTGTAAGTTATTTGATTTATTGTGTATTTAGTATCATTGCAATTTTGTTTTTATAGAGCCTTAAAAGCAATGTTAGGTTAGATTCATTGATATTCATTTAGAAGTCAGAAATGTTGTGTACATCTCTATACTATATTATATATCATCATACTATTGTTATTATATGATATGAGACACACTGTTTTGTAGTTAGGTAGTTGATACATCTTGCAGTGTGATATGCTGTACTTAATCAGTTTTAAACAGTGTTTTGAATGCATGCAGCTTTAATAATTTTCATTTAAGACGCTGCATGGAATATTTGTATTACTGGAATGCAGGATCATTTAAAACAATTTTGAAGCAATTTCCCTTATTTAGTCAAAAGAATGTTATAAAGACATTAATAATGTTAATAAAATTTAGTGTTATTTGTGTCCAATAGCTGCTGCGGAAGGAGGGTGATTTTCCAGCTCCCCGACTGCTGGATGAGAAGGAAATGAGACCCAATGAGGACATTCAGCTAAAGAAAAAAAACAGGAAATTGGGAACACCCTGTAAAGTGAGAGAGCAGGATGGGCAAGCAGGGAAGGTCAGTGTGTAAAGGGGGTGGGTGGGGGGGGAAGGGGGAGTAGGAGTGTTTCAGTATTGTGAATGGATTGCCAGTTAGCCACAAAGTTTGTAAAATATACTTGCTTACTTTGTGATGTTTGAAAGTTTTAGTATTATTTCATTTGAGAGAATATTTCTTTGGCATTGTAAGTGTTAAATGGGCAGTTCTGGTGTGCTAGTGGTGTGTTTGTGTTGTTGTGGGGGAGGAGATGGTTGGTTTTGGTTGGGGGTGGGGTGGCAGGGTGGTCTATAAAGGGGAAGGGAGGGGTGAGCTGCAGTACAATAATTGTTATTGTGCGTTTTTACAGCGACAGTGTCTGCTGTGGTTTAAAAGGCTGTGCTGTTATACTGAAATGTTCACCCCAAAATGAATATTTTGTCTATTTACCCTTGTGTAGTTTTACAAGTAAAGGAAAATAACTATTTTTAAAATACATTATTAAAATAATAATTTGCATTGGTTGACAACTTAAAATGAGCAATTTAATTTATTATCATTTATTGACCATTCTTAATGTTAGTTAATGTTGATAGAATTGTTCATATTAGTTCATTTTGCATTAATTAATGGTCAACCAATATCAATTTCTTCTGCTGGACCTATGGCTGGGCTCTGGATTTGTCACCTCACTGTCCTGTTTCAATAGGACAGTCCTGTTTGACTTTGCCACACACCAGGGTGTTGTGGTGTCTGACCCAGTGTAACGTCACATTAAAAAAGTGAATGTTTATTTAACTGTCTGTCAGACATGGTTTTACTGGTCTGTTAGATGCTGCTTTATGTCAGAGTGGTTTTTCGTAGGGAGCAAAATGATTGAAAAAATTCTGATTATCAGACGAAGTTTCAGTCCACAGTGGCATCAACTAATGTTAACAGATACAACTTTTGATTTTAATAAAATCTAATAGCATATGCTAAAATTAAGATGAATAAATGCTGTAGAAGTATTGCTCATTATTAGCTTGTGTTAGCTAATGCAGCAACTAATGTTACAAATTATACATAATTTTTGTTACAAATTACCACAAATGGGGAGTCACACATTAAAATTTCCTGTCACAGTGGCTACAACCCTACTGGCTGCTGTTTAATTAATGGTCAACCAATATCAATTTTCTTCATCTGAGTCTTCTGCTGGACCTAAATATAAATACATTGTGTGTGAGTGTATAGATTATATTTATCAGTTTATATGTATATTACACATTTCCAGTTTATATACAGTGCATTCAGGAAGTACTCGGAAAATTCTTTGTTGCAGCCTGATACTACAATTGTGTACAATTCTACCCTTTGCGACAACACTTGAATTTTAGCTCGGGTGCCTTCCATTTCTCTAGATTGTTTCTGAGAAGTTTGTACCCCTTGATTGTAGTCCACCTATGATAAATTGACTCGACATGATTTGAAAAGGCAAACCTTTGTTTTTGTGTGCCTTGCGACAGGATTCTTGCAAGGCACATGTCTGGGGAAGGCCATAAAAATAGCACTAAAGGTTTGCAAGAGAACAGTGGCCACCATAATTCTCAAATGGGAGAAGTTTGGCACAGTCAGGACTTTTCCAAGAGATGGTCACCCGGCTATACTGAGCAATTGGGGAGAAGGGCATTAGTAAGAGAGGTGACCAAGAACCTAATGGACACTCCAGAGCTCCAGAGATCCTGTGTGTAGATGGGCAAAGTTCCAGAAGGACAACCATCACAGCAGCCCTCCACTGATCTGAGCTCTGATCGCAGAATGGCTAGATGAAAGACTCTTGTGAGGATCAAGGCACTGCTCATCACCTACCCAATACCATCCCAACTGTGAAGCATGGTGGTGGCAGCATCATGCTGTGGGGGTGTTGTTCAGCAGCAGGGACTGGGTGACTGGTCATGGTTAAGGAAAAGCTGAATGGCACAAAGAACAGATATCCTCAATGAAAACCTGTTCCATAGCACTCAGGACCTTAGACTGGGCCAAAGGTTCACCTTCCAAATATGACAGTGACCCTAAGCACACAGCCAAGACAATACAGCAGTGGCTTCACAACTCTGTGAATGTCCTAGAGTGGAGTATTGCATATAACTTTAACTATAACTTTATTATAGGGTCCTACGCTTCAAGGCCACCATCATCATTCCCATGCTAAAGAAGTCTCCAGTGTCCTGCCTCAACAACTACCGTCCTGTTGCACTTACACCCATCATCATGAAGTGCTTCGAGAAACTCATCCTGAGGTACATCAAGACCCTGCTGCCCTCCTCACTGGCCCTCCTGCAATTTGCTTACTGCCCCCAACCGCTCAACAGATGATGCCATCACTACCACCCTCCATCTGGCCCTCACCCACCTGGACATTAAAGACATATATGTTTGAATGCTGTTCATAGACTTTAGTTCAGCATTCAACACAATCATTCCTCGCACCTGATTGAAAAGCTGAACCTGGGCCTCAGCACCTTTCTCTGCAACTGGATCCTGGAGGTCCAGACTGGTAGACCTCAGTCAGTCTGGATTGGGAACAGTACCTCACTGAGCTCACCACACTGAGCACTGGGGCCCCACAGGGCTGTGTGCTCAGTCTATTGTTGTTTACTCTGGTGACTCACAACTATGTACAAATGCACAGCTTGAATCATATAATCATGTTTGCCAAAGACACGACCATAGTGGGTCTTATCAGCAAGAACGATGAGTCAGCATACAGGGAGGAGGTGCAGCAGCTAACGGAATGGTGCAGAGCCAATAACCTGTCTCTAAATGTCAACAAAACTAAAGAGATGGTTGTTGATTTCAGAGGAGCACAGAATGACCACTCTCCACTGAACATCAGCGGCTCTTCTGTGGAGATTGTCAAGTGCACCAAGTTTCTTGGCGTTTACCTGGCGGGAAACCTCACCTAGGCGCTCAACACCAGTTCCATAACTAAGAAAGCCCAGCAGTGCCTGTACTTTCTGAGAAGACTGAGGAAAGCACATCTCCAAACCCCCATCCTCATCACATTCTGCAGAGGGATTATCAAGAGCACCTGCTGCAACAGTGCCTGGTTTGGGAATTGCACTGTTTTGGACTACATCAGCAGATGGTGAGGACAGCTGAGAAGATCATCGGGGTCTCTTCCCCGATCACAGACACTTGCACCTCACGCTGCATACGCAAAGCCACCAGCAACGTGGATGACCCCACACACCCCTCTCAGACATTCTTTACCCTCCTGCCGTCTGGTAAATGGTACCAAAGTATTCGGGCCATCATGACCAGGCTGACAGACTGGACTGAAGGAACACACCCACACACACGCAGCTGTGCATCCTTCACTGCAATTTTCTGCAATTTTTTTTTGCATGTCTATGCTGCTAAATACTTACACTGTACATAGTCTTATGTTTACACTTATATTTTATTATCACTAGGATCACTTTAAAATAGAACTGTGTACTGGTCGACACTGCACTGGGACTTACTATGTCCATTGTCTGTCCCAATAGTCATTGTATTGTCTTGTGCTGTCTGCACGTTTGTACTTGTGCACTTTATGTATAAATTATGTAGCCTTGTAGTTCTGTATTATTCTGTGTTTATGTAGCACCTTGATCCTGGAGAAACGTTGTTTCTTTCACTATGTACTTGTATATGATTGAAATGACAATAAACTCCACTTGACTTGGGAACAAAAGTGTAGATTAATGAAAGGAGAAAATACCAGTTAAATAATTGTAGTAACAGACAGGTTAAACAAGTACTATTTGAAAGTATTCAAACAAGGTTTGAATACTTTCTGGATGCACTGTTCATAATAAAGTCATATAAGTTTATTTAGTAATGAAATGCATTTGTTTTCATTGTAGGCGGTTGTGGATGAAAATGGAAATTGTCCATTTTCCAAGGTGCAGAAAAACTTCATCTGTGATCACTGTTATGGGGCTTTCAGGAGTGGATATCACCTAAAGAGACACATTCTCATTCATACCGGTATGAACATCAAAGTATCATCAACAAGTGCATGAGTGCATATGTTTGCATGTCACATTGTCTTTTACACCTTGCAGATTTTAACAGGGACTCTAAAAGCCCCTTTAGACAGCCTAGTGCCTGCTTAAACGTTTGTGTAAAGATACAATACTGTAAAAACCTCAAACTATATTGTGGTTGTTCAGACCCATATCAGCCTTTTAAATATAAATTGCTCTGTAAAGGAATATTCAAGCTCTAAGCAACATTAAACCACCTGTGTAAATGTGTTTTTTAGACATTTACAAAACTACAGTATGATTTTTATGTAAATCATCTTTGAAACAGTGTGCATTGTGAAAAGTTCTGCATAAGTTCTACACAAATTATCTTTTTTTTAAATAATAAACATCTTTCCAGATTCTATATGTAAACTTATTCACTCTATGTGAGGGACACTCTACATTTATGATTAGTTAAGTTTTGTGTCTGTTAGTTTTACAACCTTTGGTTCTCACAGGGGAAAAGCCGTTTGCCTGTGCCGTATGCGACATGAGATTTATTCAGCGTTATCACTTGGAGCGACACAGCCTTACTCACACTGGTGCGTCTTCTATTCTATTCTACCTTTAGTCTGACAGTCAGTAACTATTACATGGGAAATTGGTGATTTTGCAAACATAAAAGATCTAGTTTCAGAAAGTGAGATATATTGTGGATATATCTATGAACTCTCTGAAGTACAAAAATATTTTTTCACCTTGAATATGTGAGCATACAGCAGTTTTTAAATGAATCATAAATATCAAGATGTTGTTTTAGCATTACTTAATTTCACCTGAAGAAAACATGACTTTCTTAAAATGGTCAAAACATCTGATGTTTTAAAGGACTGAAATGACCTCAACACACATCATACCTCTCTGGTTTTTGCTTTATTCTACATGTAAGTTAACTTTAGTCACTGATCCAAAAACTTGATGCAGAAAGTAATTTTGTGCTGATTTTAGGGCTGTTTCTATGACATTTCTTTTATGTCACAGGTACATATAACAAAATTAAGTTTTATGAGCACAATTTAAATCTTGACTGCTTGTTGGGGAAGCATTGGTATAAAGAGAAAGCAAAATTGAACATGACGTGTCTTCGGCAAACTGTTAGGGCAGTTGAAACTGGTCAGGTGTTTGTGCGTGATATTGAGGGTTTTGATTGTGTAGATGATCATTAAATTTGCCAAACTGTGCAATTGGGAGTGAAGCCATACACTTGTTCCATGTGTGACATGCATTTTTATTCCAGCGGTACCACTTAGGGAGAGACAGCCTCACCCATACGGGTTTCATTGCATTAGACATTGTTGTAAACACTATCCTTCAACGTTTGTATTATTTCTAAACGCAAATTTTAAGGAGTTCGCATTAGCCCATTTAGTGATGTATATTCCTGTATTTGAACAACAGTACTACAGAATATAGAGCATATACACAGAACAACAACTTGGTTTCTGAAGGTTTGTTCACACCAAGTAACTGTTGTTTCTGTTTCATAGCATGTGAGCCATTTCCATTTTGAGAATAGAATTTTATTAATTCATTCTTGTAAGATTTTAAACATCAGATTAACTAATATAAATTAAAATGACACAATCATGCCCCTTGACTCATGTAAATTAATGTAGTTACATGGCAACAGAGCACTTGATTGACGTTCCACCTTTGTGTTTGTGAGTCTTCAGTCCTACATCCTGAGAACAGACAGCAGAGAATAGCAGGATGATGGAATGAAATGGAATAAAATGCATTTTTAAAGTTAAAAATAGTTTTTGAATCTTAATTGAACTGGAATTCCTAAGCCCTGTTTACACTGCAAGCGATTTTATTTTGTCTCCAGTGGCTGGTCCTTTTGAAAGTGAAAGTGACATTTGTTAAATATGATAACCCATACACGAAATGTAACCTCTGCATTTAAACCATCACTGGTGAGGAGTGAACACACACTGCAAGCCAACACACACACACACACACACACACACACACATGGAGCAGTGGGCAGCACACTACTGCGCCCGGGGAGCAATTGGGGGTTAGGTGCCTTGCTCAAGGGCACATTAATTGCTACCTGCCAGCACTGGAATCAAACCAGCAGCCTTCTGATTACAAGCCAGACTCACTTACCAGTAGGCCACAACTGCCCCATTGGTCACTTTCTAACCGTTAAAATCAACTTTTCCTCCATCTTTTCATGGACACCCCATTACAGCAGATGAATTGTGCGCTCCACTGACTTCACTCCCATTGGTAGTCGCATTGGTAGTTAAAAATTAAATGGGATCATGCCGCTTTGTCACTGGGTATCGCTGGTGGTGTGAATGGGGCTTTAGAGAGATGCTGAAAACGGCAAGACTCAGTATAGGCAGAAAGCAAAAAACATGTTTTATGTGAAAAGTCTCCAAATCAAACAGACAAACACTGTAACAAGTGTATTGGTGTGGCCATAGAAATAACATAGAAACACTATTCACACTCTGAATAACTTTAAAGCATTTAATCTTGCAATATACAATTTATACAAAATATGCAATATATTTAGTTGTCATAATATGCATAACTATATACAATTTATTAAAACAGGCTTACAAAAAGGGCCAGGATTATAATGCATTTAATTGTTTTGTGTTGATAGTCGGTCCAGGCAGTGCTAAACTAGAGAGGTAATTAAATTTAATTTTATTTCTATAGTGAATAAAATAAACCTACAAAAATAAACTGATTGTAAAATATTTTAGGTTCTCTTGTCATTATGAATTATTTATAGTATTTATAGTAGAATTATTGTTTAAATTAAAAAAGTGAAAGGCGCCTGAATACTTTCTGAATGCACTTTACATTGCTGAAAATAATGACTGCGGGGTAGGGGTGCAATTGATCACAGTTTATCCGTGATCCGACCCACGGTTCGGCACGTACATAATTATATTTGCTCTTTTTTTTTTTAACTTGGGAATTAATTTTTTTAACAATCGCAGAGTGAAAGACCAGTTTATTTCCTGCAAATACTGTTTTTAAAAAAAAATGTCATAACTATACAGAGCAATCGTGTTCATGTAAACGGGGCATTTTAATCAGTCAACAACAATGGCTAGCGGAGGAGAAAGAAGAAAAGCCTCCTGCATCATTCAAATTGCACGTTATTAACACAGAGTATTTTGGCTTTCCCGTAAAATATCATGATGACGGAAGAAGGGTGGTGGATAAAACTGTTACAGTATGTAGGTGCTGTGGCATGAGAGAGCCATATGAAAGTGGCAATGCATTGAGCATGGCCATGCATCTGAAATGACATCCTGGTGTGCCAATGACAGGATCCAAACCGCAACAACCACAGCATCAGCTTCTCACCACTGCATTTAAGCATACCTTTGCAGCAGAATCAAAAAAGGGCTAAAGTGATTACCTTTACAAACAGGAAAACAATATAAATTGCCACTGACTTATCTAATGCATCCTCTGTTGCGATCACCACAGATGGGTGGACATCAAGGGCTACAGAAAGCTATGTAACTGTGACTTCTCACTACATCACAGTGGAGTGGGAGATGCAAAGTATGGTGCTACAGACGCGCCCCCTCTGTGAGAGTCACACCAGCACAAATCTAGCAAAGCTACTGATAGAAGCAGTAGCAGAGTGGAAGTTAAAAGGGTACAATACATGTATAAATATCCCAGTCACCACAGATAATGGCAGACATGTCAGTGAACTAGATGGACCGTCTCTCTGGGAGGATAAGGAATGTGGTTTCCTTCTACAGAAGCATAACAGCAGCTCATGTGCTTAGGACCAAGCAAGAAATGCTACAGCTACCAGCCCACAAGCTCATACACAATGTCAAGAAGATGGAATTCAACTTACATGTTGGAGTGCTATCTTGAGCAACAGGTAGCTATATACTCTGCACTGACAGAGAAACTGGAAAAAAATATTAGAGACATTGTAACCTTGTCTGATGATATGAAAGCTGGGAGACCTCCTCTGGCACTGCTCAAACCTCAAAACAGTCACAAACCTATTGAGCACTGAAAATGCACCCTCTGTGTCCATAATCCTACCTCTGAAAACCAGGGTTCTACAATCCATGACTGCAAATGAGGAAGACAGCAACATTTCTAGAGATATCAAGGCTGCCATTAGAGGGGACCTGATCTCCAGATACACAGACCCCCTTGAAATACAAGATTATCTTCATAAATCTACTGCACTTGATCCAAGGTTTAACCCTGACTTAGAACCTGCCCTATATGAGAAGACACATTGATCTCACCGTTGAGATTGTGGCTACTGAAGAGGTAAAATAGTAATAATTATTATAATAAAATAAAGAGTGCATTACTTAAAATAATAAACTGCAGTCTAGGTTATGCTATTTTATGTGAAATGTTTTTATTTTGAATAATATTGGTATGTTATTGATTGCCTGTGAAATAAGAAAAATAGTTAAATCAGAGTAATTTCTTCTGCAGGGTCAAGCCACAAAGCAAACACCCACTGGAGCAGACACAGAGCTAGAGGCATCTTCTCCATGAAAGAAGTCGGCCATGGAGGAGCTTTTTGGGGATACCTTTGTGTAGGAGTCAGACACAGATAAGACTTTTGCCAATACCATCAAAGAGGAGGTGGAGTTCTACAGTGCAGCAAGCAGTATGCCAGTGGATGGTGGTAATCCACTGGCATGGTGGAAACAGAATGAAGATAAATACCCTAACATTGCAAAGATGGAAAGACTACCTTGCTGTGCCTGCCAATTTAGTTCCTAGTGAGAGGGTGTTCTCAACAGCATGTGACATAGTGACTACTAAAAGGTCTACTCTCTCCCCAGAGAATGTAGACATCCTCATCCTCATCGATTTGAAAAAATATTTTTCAATAATAAGGTTATTTTTGTTAAAATCAAATGTTCCTTGCTGTAAATTTTCTTGTAATAAATGGAAATCAAATTAGTCTCCTCCCCTTTTTTGTTGATCCGAAAAATGATTCTATCCATGACTTAAAAACCGTAATGTGATCCGAACTATGAGTTTTGTGATCCATTGCACCACTACTTCAGCGTCTTGGCAATGTAATTATTTCAGTGTCTGAGGACACAGTGATGAAGGAGCAGTCAGTAACTTAAAGAAGGACCTTAAAGTGGTCATGACACGTCCAATCAAATTTCTCATGATCTTGTGACATAAAAGAGGTCTTGGTATCATTAATACATCCTGCAAGTTTCATAGCTTAAAACATCTTCCTAATCAATAACGAAAGCATGTATGCAATCGTTCTCTGAAAAAAAAAATGAATGCAAAATGGCTGGATATGTGACATCACTAGGGGAATTCGTTTTTCATATGACCTCCCCCAGAGCAAGGTAACAACACCTACTTTTACATCATCTTATTGCTGGCTCTGCCAATAGTCATTCAGTCGTAAAGAAGTGGAACAAGTCCTCGCCTGACAGAATATTATGACAGCAACATCCTCTTTGTTTGAGATTAATCCACTACAACGCAACAGATAGAACAGAATACTTTGTAGGAGCGAGTGGATCTGAAGGCCTTGTTACACTCGATATGTTTGTGATAGCAGTAAGATACCAGTCAACCACTGTGCTATTCCTGGCTGAGCCGTTCATTGGCTGTTTAAGATGTTAGCCAATCATTGTTGACTATTACACCTGAAGGTCCTTATAAGGGAACACTCAAATCTGACTTTATAAATCACAGGACTAAAAACAGGATAGAGAAGGGGCATAAATTGCTTAATTTCGAATGTTTTTTTTTGGGGAAATGTTTTTAGTAACGTTCACTCCAGGGAACAAAAAAAAGTCATTTATTTTTTAAAGGACTTTAGTTTTGTATTTTGTACTTGAATTATTTTTTGGTCAGAACAATCAGGTTTGATGCCACAAGTAAATTTTGATGATTTTGCAGTAATTGTAAAATGTTAAAAAATAGCATAAAATGAAAAAGCCTAATGTCAAATTTGAAGAAGTCCCAACATGGAATGGATAAATACAGGAGATAGATGGAGTCATTAAGAAGCTTTCTCTTCCTGACTCCAAGTAGATTTTTATTAAAGTAATGCCAAGCAAACACTAAACAATGTCATGTCTTTAGATATTGGGGTGTTTAAAACTTTTTTAACATGACACAGGTATCAAATATTTTTTCACAAAATATACTGTATTCTAACTGCGACAATTTAATCAGATTTATCATGATTATTTTTTCTGAAATAACTGGAACTCCCCCTAAGTTTTCCCCAGGACCCCTCAATTCCAGCACTGGTTTAGCAGTATAGTTTGACTTCACTTTTGCCTCTACTGACTAACTGGTTTGTAAGGTTCACTCTTTGTAAAGTTCAATGAGAAACATTTGTTGTGGTTTGAAATTGTTGCATATACTTTTCGTGCCAAAATTGTAAATTAGAAAATTTTATGTGAATAGGCATAGAAACTGATGATTTGCTCTCTGCATTTAGGGGTCAAACCTTATGCTTGCACCATATGTGACATGCGGTTTTTCCAAAGATACCATCTTCAGCGACACAGCCTCATTCATACGGGTATGCATCATGTCTTGGCCATCGCAACTGTCTGCATTGCTTTTGTTTGGTGCAGTGTAAGGCTTTTTGTTAATCCATTTACATGATCTTGTTCCTCTTGCTTTGTTAGCATACTAGATGTCCTCAGCATGGCTTTGCATTTTTGCGTTTCATACTTCACTTTCACCTATTACAAAAAGTACATTTTTAAAAAACTGCTTATTTGGACCTCTATTCTAACAGCGTTTTTATGAACTACATGATGGTGACAGATAGGTCTTTATTATTGAAAGCACTGCACACTTTCAGGTACAGTACTTTCAGTGTACATGTACTTACAAGTACAGCTAATACAGTTCTGCTATCTGTGAAACACGGTTTATAATGAAAAGTTGTTTCGCGTCGTGTTTATACATCCAGCATTAAGTGTAGCCAAATATTTAAGTTTAAGCAATATGTTGTCTTTACATTATCACGCTTACTTTTTGTCTAACACAATTTAAATGTTTCTTTATGCCCTAAAATCTAAATCTCAAATAATTGAACATCTTACCTCGATTACAATTAATGAACGATTGTTATAATGTTCATGTTTAAACAATTGCAGTCAAAGCACACATAATAGAAAAAAGCACACACAGTAAAAAGTCTTATTGAAAAGTCTTAGTGAAAAGCAAGTAGAAAGTTAAGTAGAAAATTAAAAAAAAAACTTGGCAAAAGTAGAAATTAATTAGCATCTTTTGCAAACAATAAATTATAAATATTGTCACAAAATATAGAAACTAACTTGCATCTCTTATAAATAAATATTTTAAATTATGCAACATGAAAAGTAGAAAATACTAACTTGCCTTTCCTGTAAACAAATATTTTAACTAATGCCGTGCAAAAATCTAAATAGAATACTGCTTATTAAGAGCAGGAGCAGGGCTTGGACAGGACACCCCTAATGGATCAGGAGGCTGTGTATCCTGTGTGCTCGTAGTGTTATGGTTGTGAATCTGATTCAATGCTGTTGCATGTGATCTACCTCTCAGTGATGTTGTCCTGCAGTAGTATTTACTCTTGTTTCTTACTAAGAAATGCTCGCATGTTTACCTTTTTAGGTTTCAGGCAGGATCTGAGGCATGTAACAATGCTTCCTCCTGAGCTGGAAACTCACTGTAATGAGGAGCTAGTGGCTGGTATGCAGAGATACTTTTTTGTCACCTTTCTTAGAGTAGGAAAGTGTGCATGATGCTTTCTCCACCTTTCCAGTGGATTTTCCTCACTGTCCAGCAAGAGGGCACCCCCAGTAGCGTTTGTGTTTTAGTGTTTGCTGAAGTGACGTGGGTACAGTTGAAGGAGTTGCCTCACTTACTTTGAAAAAAATTCGTAATGGCCTCTTTGGCCTGTTTCTTCTGATGTAGAGGCTTTGTACACTCTGTGGGACTTTCCCTGCAGCTGCTGACTTAACCTCTGTTTTCATTTTCTTCTAAATGGTGGACATAGTGGACAAATGGTATGGGGACATAGTGCACAAAAATGTTGTATTAAACCTGGGATCAGCAAACTAGCTGCGTCCAGTAAGTCTTCTGTAATGGGGTCTGTAATGGAAGTACTTACCTTTAATGAACTTAAGAATGCTGGTTTTGATTGCTATGACAATATAGCTGCCTGCAGCAATGATGGGCCCAAAAACAATGGTGCCATCACCACCTGCTGCTTCTCAGAAACTGATGCATAGTTGTCACATGCTTTTCATTTTGAAAATGAAATAAAGACTATTTTTAAGTCTGTTGTGGCACGTCTTGCTGTCTTTTGGTGGCACTATAACTGTGACTTACAATAGCTGCATCATTGTGATCAGATCACAGCACCAAACACATTTTCCAAGTTTGATGTAGATCACTTAAGGCATGCAGAAAATATGATACACTTCATGTTCCATTTATTGCCATAAACCTCACCATGGCAAGGTAGATATAAGAGATATAAACAATCCGTTCACAGTTTAGCATTTTGAAGTGACTTGAATAAATTTAAAAGGATTCTTTTAAATGCTGTTTTAAGTGACTTTCTTCTGCCAGTTGGGTGCACAATGACTGACTCAAAATAGCCACCTCTATGTCATCAGTCCCTAGGACGAGACATACAGCACAAGTTTCAACAAAATCACTCAATGCATCCAAGAAATATAAGCCGCTTACTGTTTCAATTTTTAGCCGTAAATTTGTTGCACCACCATGGCAACACCGTTCAAGATATCAAAAATACTTTTGCAATTTAGCATCTTCAGTCTTGGCATAATATTTGCCAAATTTGGAGACAATCCCATAAATCCCCCACTAGGAGTATTTAAAAATTGGAGCTTGGAATTTTTGATTTTGGAAATGTCATTTTGACTTATGGTTATGTGTGAAAAGTTGTTTGGGTCATCGTGATAATACTTATACCAAGTTCCATACAGGTGAGTGCATGTATGCATGGTATATGCACCATCATTATGTGCCCTGTACCAAGGAGCGCTACCAAACACCCCCTGCCTTGCCTATGTGCCAGCCTATGCCTGGCCTTAATGGTCAACTACTCTGATGTGTGTGCCAAGTTTCAGGAGTTTTTAAACATGTTAAGGCGCCAAAGGGCCCCGAAAACCTTGAAAAACAAATCCATAGGAAAACAATTACTAATGGTTTCACTTTTATCTGAAGCTTTTGCAAACTGTAGCAAAAATAGTAATGTAGCTATTTGTGGCTGAAATAACCGAAATGGGAAAATGATGTTGATTACTTTTCTAATAATCATCCAGCACTATACAGTAGATGGATATATATTAGGAAGGGGGTCTCTCACAACAAGTTTATTATATTTGGGGGTCCCTGGCAACATAAAGGTTGAAAATCCCTGGACTAGAGTATTCTGCTTGGTGCTAAAATTTGTAAAGATGCAGTCAGTAACTTTGTTTTGTTTAAAAATGAATAAAAATAACTTTAAAACGTTCTCCTTACCCAGATTCACAACAGTGAGTTTGTAAAAGTGATTTATAATTTAAGCTGTCGGTTCAGATTTTGGAAATGTCATTTTGACTCATGGTTACGTCATGTCTGTAAACAGAACAAGAAGATCCAGCTACTAAATTACAGGTATGGGTGCTGGAATAAAGCAACGTTTGTAGCTTGCAGTAGTTTAAAATCCACATAAGGAAAATTAAGTAATTTGCAATTTTATGTTTTGAACAAAGATGGTGATAGAGAGAAAAGTTACGAATTGCAGCTTTAACAATGGTAAACCATATAACAAACTCCTAACAGTCTGGCTCATTTTGCACTGTATGTTGTCATACTGTCCAGCCCTATTCTGCAAATGCTAATTTTACAAATAGTTCAATTTTTTTTACCTTGCTTTGTTGACTTTATGCAGTGTGGTTTTTTAAATCATTACGAACAAGTCTCTGTTGCTTTTTAGTCATTATGAGCATATGCAGGTTAAGTCAATGGCAATTATGCTGTGTAATTCTCTATTGTGGTAATGTTATGAGTGCTATTTCAGCAACTCTGTACTGTCAAAACATGTTGCATATTGCTGTAGTTTTAAATGTATAGCAAAATGTCACATATAATTTGCTCTTGTCATTCAGGGGTGAAGCCGTATGCTTGCTCCATGTGTGACAGGTGGTTTTTCCAACGTTACCACCTGCAGAGACACAGCCTCACTCATATGGGTATAAGCGTCTCTTCTTGCCATTTTAAACTGCTCCAACTGACTACACAGATGCTGGCTGAGCATTGTTGCCAACTAGTCTTTTTTGTCCTTTTTTACCCTTTTTCATTTTAGTCAAATGGCATACTAAAACTTTTAAAACATCATTTTCTTAAAAAAAAAAAAACATTTTAAAAAATCCCCATCTTTCTCCCCATTTACAAAAGAAATGCTTGTGCAATGGAAACTGTTTTAAACCTGTTTGAAATGTGGTTTCTACACGCAAAGTGTGTAAATTTGAGTAGAAGTTGCACCAGCAAACAGACTGCAAACACAATGTTTTTTTACACTACACAAATATTTCCTCATTTGGCAACAATGTTTAATAGCCCTAGTACACAGCAGGGTTCATAAGCTGTTACACAAACAAAACAACTTTCAAATATAGGTCTGCCTGCAACAAACTCGACTCTGGACATAGTTAGCAGAAAATGCTTTTGAGTGACACATTGAGCTAAAAGTCTCATCAAGGCTTAACACACTGGTGCTCTGTGTTCAGCAGTGAAGTCGTATGCTTGTTACATGTGTGACGTTGAACACTCTGAAGTGCAGCTGTCTGTCTGAAGATTTGTCTGTTAATGTTTTAAAGCTGTGATGGACCTGTAGACAATGTGACCTTTACATCTGAGATATTTAAAGATATTAGATAAATGCTTTGAATGCCATTCTACAATGGCCACACATTTTTGTTTGACCAAAGGACCAAAAATACATTAGCTTTTCATCATCCCCTGATTTTTAGCAGTTTTATTTAGGCCTTGTCCACACAAATATGTTATCCTTTGAAAACGCATCTTTTTCTGTCCGTTTTGGCCTTCAGTCCACACCGAGACAGCGTTTTTGTAAATGAAAGTGAAGATTTTTGAAAGTTTGAAAAGTTGTTTTCACGTAGTGTGGACTGTTAAAATGGAGGGTTTCGAAAAGAACACTTGGTCATGTAATACACTCATGTGATTATTTAGCTCAAATCAAGATGATAGACAATGTACTGCAGTTCTTTAGCTGCTCTTCAGTTTGATAGCATTAATAAATGTTGAACATTAAATAAAAAATGTAAAAAAAAATCATCTGACAGATGATGCATATCAAAGCATCTTATATTTACTCATGAGCAGTAAAGGGAACTACGTATTTTCGGATGTTTCAGGGTGGATGAGCAACCTTTACAATTTCAAATTTTCATACAATTTTTCAGATTTTATTTCATTGATGTTTAATATTTAAAATGTCTGAAATAAAACTTCTGAGATGACAGACAGTGGATCATTTCAGATTAATTTGCCACAAAAACCGAAAAGTGAGTTTTAAGTTACACATAAAAATTATGCAGTCTTTTCATAATACACACTAAATTCAAAATGAGAACATAAATACTTTGTATAGATCTTGCAGTTTGCTATAATATATTGCTGTAAACAATAATATAGCAAAATTTATATCCAAAATAAACTTCTATGATCTTGACATGCACATTGTCTTGTTAATTTTAACTCGGTAGTAATTTGGATTAGTCTACTCATTAGTCTACTCAAGAAAGTCTCTTGAATATCTGACTAATCTGAACTAAAAAACGTTTCTGTAACACCAATCATTTACAAAGCTACTCTGTAGCTCCTCTTTTTTGACGGATGCACTAAATGAAATCTCCTGTCATCTGCAGTTAAATGTATTTTACAGAGACCAATTTTACTTATTTTACCTTTCAGGGACTTTATAGGGACTATGTTTAGGGGTAAAAGTATAATAAAATGGGATGAAATAATAATAATAATAATAATAATAATAATAATAGAAAGACTATAGGCTCAGTTAAAGTTTTACTTTAACATTTTCTTTAATGTGTCTATTGAACAACTAAAACTGTTTAATTTTAATTCCAGTGAAATAAAATGCTCTCGGGTATCTATAACACATGTAAAACTATTTCACAGAGTTCCACAAATTCTCCCAAAAAATTAAAAACAGAAATGGAAGATTTCTGCTGCCGAGTCCGGCTGGCCCTGGCTGTAAGCATCACATACATGCAGGGACCCTATAGTGGGATGTGTCTCCCTAAATTCTCCCACACCACTCAGTTTGGTGAACTGTTAGGACCTTGATTAGGAAATATAATCGCACCGTGTTCACGGTCCATATTCTTGTACTTTGTGTCAAAAAAATATAAACTGTTTACTGTGATTATAAATATGAAAAGTTAAGAATTTTAGAAAAAGAACTATTGAGTTTGACGAGGCCAATGTGAGTGTACCATAATGTAATATTGAAAGACTGTAATGGAAGCTTCTGCCTCAACAGCCATATGGTCAAAAGGCCTTTTATGATGTTATTGTAAATATAAATA
The DNA here is from genome assembly GCA_036877525.1 of Chromobotia macracanthus. Classification (NCBI taxonomy): domain Eukaryota; kingdom Metazoa; phylum Chordata; class Actinopteri; order Cypriniformes; family Botiidae; genus Chromobotia; species Chromobotia macracanthus. The sequence continues at coordinate 305,191 of JAZGTH010000122.1, forward strand.
CGGTAACTGTATGAGTTGTATTTTATAGGGACATAAATGACAGCAGGTGCATTTACATGGAGCATTGTATTCTGACTGTAATCGGTTTACAGTCCAATCCTAATGATGTTCCATGTAAGCACCTTTATCGGAATAAAAAGCCTCATGCTATTCAGATTAAAAGTACCACCAGCACATGTAAACAGCAAATTGAATTAGTGTGTGAAATAAAGTGTAATGTAAACAGTCAACCAAATCTTTTAATTGGAATGATTTTAGTTGGAATGACAGAAAAGTTTAAGTTAAGAGTAAAGCCACCTAAGAGTAAGCCACTGCAGCCTGACGTCTCTGTGTGAGGGACAAACCTTTTATAAAACAGACCTCTCCATTTAAACCCTTTCATGCATGAGGCTTCAATTACTGTTTTCACTGTTTTATTTATTTACTTAAGCGAGTTTACCTATATGTACATACAGCTCTGGAAAAAATTAAGAGACCACTCCAACTTGTCATCTCTCCATTTATCATTTATGGCAGCTATTACATTCTAGTGCCTGTTGAGTTCTAACAAAAGAACACAAAATTACAGACACGTAGACATGTAGAGGGTGAAAAGACTCTCCACTGAATGAGATGACTGCCAACTCATTCAAATGTAAGTCAAAAGTGAAGTGACAATGAGGATGGTTTGAAACAGGCTCCTAGAGGCAGGGCTGAAGTCGAAGAAAGCCCTTTCAATGAAAAGCAAAGAAGAGCCAGGCTGAGGCTTGCAAATGACCATAAGGAATGGACCGTAGAGGGCTGGTGTAAGGTCATCCCGTCTGATGAGTCCAATTTTCAGCTTTGCCCAACACCTTGTCGTCTAATGGTTAGACAGAGACCTGTAGAGGCCTGCTAGCCACAGTGTCTCACACCTACTGTGAAATCTGTTGGAGAATCTGTGATTATCTGGGGCTCCAGCAAGGCTGGAATTGGGCAAAATCGTCTTTGTGAATGGCGCATGAATCAAGCAACCTACAGGGTTGTCCTGGAAGAAAACTTGCTTCCGTCTGCTCTGACAATGTTTCCCAACTCTATAACAGTATAAATCTAAACACAAATACTAACAGAGTTAGATTATAAATATACTATATATAAAGTTGCCTATACATAAACTAGAAAATACAAACTATACAAATGTTTCACATAAATACTGTACATGAGGAAAAAGAAAGTCAAGCACTGTTCCTGGCTGGAGAACAGTGCAAGATGATCTGTAGTGCATGGGCTTGTAAACATACATATGTTATGAGTCTTGTTTGTGGGATTATGTACCCTCGGTTGTAAAAAGTGTCTAGTGCACATAGAGGAGAGTGTGTTACTACAGGTGGTCTGTGCGACCTACTCACCTGTGTGTAGCACACTCAGAATTGCACAAGGGAGAAAAAGAAAAAAAAAAGAACTGCTATTGAGCAGTCTGGCAGTGCGGGCTCTGATGCTCCGGTACCGTTTTCCTGGAACCTGGTGAGGCTGGAAGAGACTCTGTGAGGGATGGGTGGGGTCCTTTACGATGCTGGTGGCTTTGTTGGAGCATTGTGAAAGGAAAATGTCCAGGATGGAGGGGAGAGGGGTACCGATGATCTTTGCAGCTGTGTTCACTGTCCGCTGGAGGGTCTTGCGGTCTGCAGCGCTGCAGTTCCCATACCAGACTGTGATGCAGCTGGTCAGCACACTCTCAATGGTTCCCCTGTAGAACATGGTGAGGATTGGTGGAGGGAGACTTGCTCTTTTCAGCCGGCGGAGAAAGTGTAGGCGCTGTTGTGCCTTTTTGGAGAGTGACGTGGTGTTGGTGGCAATTTAGTGCTGCTGACTCTCCACAGTCGAGTTGTCGATGGTCAGTGGGGGGTGGTCAGTGGAGTTTCTCCTGAGGTCCATCACAACCTCCTTTGTCTTCTCCACATTGAGGGACAGGTTGTTAGCGCCACACCATGCCGCTAGCTGTGCCACTTCCTCTCTGTAGTGCGTTTCATCGTTGTTGCTGATGAGACCTACCACCGTTGTGTCATCAGCGAACTTGATGATGTGGTTGGAGCTGAACTTGGCAGTGCAGTCGTGGGTCAGCAGTGTGAAGAGCAGCGGGCTGTGCACACAGCCTTGTGGGGCACCTGTGCTCAGTGTGGTAGTGCTCGAGGTGTTGTGGCCGACACGGACTGACTGGGGTCTTTCAGTTAAAAAGTCCAGAATCCAGTTACAGAGAGAGTTGTTAAGGCCCAGCAGGTGTAATTTATTAATGAGCTGCTGTGGGATTATTGTGTTGAATGCTGAGCTGAAGTCAATGAACAGCATTCTTACATAAGTGTTCTTCTGGTCTAAGTGGGTAAGAGCCAGGTGGAGGGTGGAGGAAACTGCATTATCCGTAGAGTGGTTTGGACGGTATGCAAACTGGAGCGGGTCGAGTGTGTTGGGGAGGCTGGTTTTTATGTGATTCATGACTAATCTCTCAAAGCACTTCATCATGATTGGAGTCAGTGCTATGGGACGATAGTCATTCAGACAGGACACTGATTTCTTCGGTATGATGGTTGTGGACTTGAGACACGTGGGGACGACTGCCTGGCTCAGCGAGATGTTGAAGATATCTGTTAGGACATCTGTCAGCTGTGCAGCACAGTCTCTCAGTACACGGCCAGGTATGTTGTCAGGACCCGTAGCCTTGCGTGGGTTAATCCTAGACAGGGTCTTCCTCACTACGGCTGGAGACAGACAAAGCGCCTGGTCGGTGGGAGGTGTGGGCAGTTTTTGTGCAGGTGTGTCATTCTGCATTTCAAATCGTGAATAAAACTGGTTAAATGCGTCTGGAAGGGATGTGTCGTCATCACAGGCCTGTGGCAGGGGCTTGTAGTCAGTGATGGTCTGAATGCCTCGCCACAGGCTCAGTGAGTCTCTGCTGTCTGTAAAGTGGTTATTGATTTTTTGTGCATATGACCGTTTTGCATTCTTGATGCCACAGGACAGGCTTGCTCTTGCTGTTTTTAGGGCTGCTTTATCTCCTGAATGCCTAATTTTTTTGGTTTGAATGGAGGCTCACGAGATCAAGACCCTTTTATAGCCAGATCAAGACCAAGACCAGATCAAGACCCTCTTATAGCCAGCACAATCTCCAGACCTGGCATAAAGACATCCAACAGCAATGTGAAAGACTGGTGGAGAGCATGCCAAGATGTATGAAAGCTGTGATTAAAAACCAGTGTTATTTCTCCAAATACTGGTTTTTGGAACTCTAAAATATTAAAAAAATTTGTATTAGCTTGTTTTCTTTGAGGTTCTTGCATTATTTGAGCTCATTTTCTGCAAATAAATGCTCTAAATGACAATGTTTATTTGGAATTTGGGAGAAATGTTGTTTCTGTAGTAGTTTATAGAATAAAACAAACATGTTCATTTTATTTAAGCATACCTATAAAGAGTAAAACCAGAGAAACTGATAATTTTGCAGTGGTCTAATTTTTTTCCAGAGCGCTCTCTCTCTCTCTCTCTCTCTCTCTCTCTCTCTCTCTCTCTATATATATATATATATATATACATATATATAATGTATGTATTACTTTAGCCATTTGTCTTGTGAATTAACTGTTTTTTTTTATTTAATTGTGATATCCACAGTTGCGTTCTCACTTCTAATACTAGTACTCTGCATTTAGGGGTGAAGCCATATGCTTGTACAATGTGTGATAAGAGGTTTTTTCAACGCTACCATCTCCAGAGACACAGCATCACCCATACGGGTATGTGCTGTCTCTTTGTACTCCTCTCAAACTGCTGATTCTTATCTGCATTAATTAAAAGACATGATCAAAGCTTTGACCATTGCAAATGGTAATCTACAAGATATTTAGTAAATTTAGTAGGCTGGTTCATATTTACTTTCATTAGCGTCAGTCATTGTCACACAGCTGAAAGAAGAAACATTTTTCGAACCCATTTGGTGAGTTTGGTTGGTTCTCACAGTATTCCACTTTTTTTTAAATCCTAAAATTTGGTATTATGCATAGTATTGGTCTTATTTTAAGCCTAGAAAGTGAACAAGAAATGGGTAACTTTATTGTTTTTGGAGGAAATAAGTTGTGCTTAGTCAATATTATTTCAGGACACTGAAATCTTGTCCACTTTTAGATAGTTCTGCCTTGTGAATAGCTTTACATAAATTGACATTACATTTCAAGTCTCTGTTCCTGTTTATTAAATTTTACTTTTGTTCTTAGCTGTTCAAACATTACTTTCTAGGGAATCATTCATAGTTATCTAGTAATCGTTTTTAAACAGTAGTCAATATTTTGTATTGTCAGTAGATATTTTGGTTTGCAGTACAACTGCACTGCAGTCAGTGATATACAGTGGTGTGAAAAAGTGTTGGCCCCCTTCCTGTTTTTTTATTTTTTGGCATGTTTGTCACACTTTAATGTTTCAGATCATCAAACAAATTTAAATATTTATCAAAGATAACACAAGTAAACACAACATGCAGTTTTTAAATGAAGGTTTTCATTATAAAGGGAAAACAAAATCCAAACCCACATGGCCCTGTGTGAAAAAGTGCTTGCCCCCTAAACCTAATAACTGGTTGGGCCACCCTTAGCAGCAACAACTGCAATCAAGTGTTTGCGATAACTTGCAATGAGTCTGTTACAGCGCTGTGGAGGAATTGTGGCTCATTGATCTTTGCAGAATTGTTGTAATTCAACCACATTGGAGGGTTTTCGAGCATGAACTGCCTTTTTAAGGTCATGCCACAGTAGGATTCAGGTCAGGACTTTAACAAGGCCACTCCAAAGTCTTTATTTAGTTTTTCTTCAGCCATTCAGAGGTGGACTTGCTGGTGTGTTTTGGATCATTGTCCTGTTGCAGAACCCAAGTTCGCTTCAGCTTGAGGTCACAAACAGATGGCCGAACATTGTCCTTCAGGATGTTTTGGTAGACAGCAGAATTCATGTTTCCATTTATCACAGCAAGTCTTCCAGGTCCTGAAGCAGAAAAACAGCCCCAGACCATCACACTACCAGCACCATATTTTACTGTTGGTATGATGTTCTTTTTCTGAAATGCTGTGCTACTTTTACGCCAGATGTAATAGGACACACACCTTCCAAAATGCTCAACTTTTGTCTCGTCAGTCCACAGAGTTTTTCCCAAAAGTCTTGGGGATCATCAAGATGTTTTCTGGCAAAACTGAGACGAGCCTTTATGTTCTTTTTGTTCAGCAGCGGCTTTCTTCTTGGAACTCTGCCATGCAGGCCATTTTTGCCCAGTCTCGTTCTTATGGTGGAGTCATGAACACTGATCTTAACTGAGGCAAGTGAGTGCTTTGCAAGCACTTTTTCACACAGGGCCATGTGGGTTTGGATTTTGTTTTCCCTTCATATTGCATGTTGTGTTTACTTGTGTTATCTTTGATTAGTATTTAAATGTGTTTGATGATCTGAAACATTAAAGTGTGAAAAAATGAAAACATTTCTTCACACCACTGTATTAGAGATTTCTGTGTCTAATTCAAAGGTCTTAATCATGAACTTTATATATTTTGAGGGAGAATTCTTCTTTTAGTGGATTATTGTTAAAGCAATGTACTTAAACTTCCAACAAACCATAATATAGAAGTGTAAGATTTAAACAAAGGTGATTCTGTAAAAGTTGTAAGATTGTATCATTCATAGAAAAGCAACACGTGGTTAATATTTTACTCTGGTCATTTAGGGGTGAAGCCGTATGCTTGTTCCATGTGTGACATGCGTTTTTTCCACCGTTACCATCTTCAGAGACACAGCCTCACTCACACTGGTATGTTTTTCTATCTTACCTGTTTCCACAGAGCACTGCCTGAACAATGTTTATTATGAAGTGACAAAAAGTTGAAAGCTTTCCTGGTCTGCTTGTTGTCTGCTGAAATGCTTTGCTTACCTTCTCTAAGCATTCAGTATTAATTTGTGTTTAGTACATTAGTTTTAGACAGGATAAATTCTATGCACTTCAATTTCTTGATGCTTGTTTGGATGGTGAAATGATGGATTGTAAAACAAATAAGAACCTGTATTAAGAAGTTAAAGTGCATAATGTTAGCTAGAAGTGGCACCAGATGTAAACTTTTTAATATTTTTAAGAAATATTATTTTAATATATTAGAAGCTCAAAAGTTATAGCAAATGGGCAGCATTTGTGGCATGCTGTTAAATACTCTGTGTTTACAGAGTGCTGTTTGTAAATATTATATTAAAAAACGATAAAAAAAACTTTTTGCATCAGTTTTGTTGGTGACCTGTTGTCAAAGAAGGACTTAAAATACTAATATTAATAATGCTATTATATCTCCATAGGCAGTATCTGAGACATGCTGTTTCACAGAAAATGTTTTCTTCTTGCCAATCAGCTTATAGTTAGCACTTTTAACACAAAGGGTTTAGTTTAATAACTGTTCAAAAATGTTACTCAGTAAAACTTAAAAACTTATTTCTGTTATTTTACATCCAGCTTGAGCTCTTTAGAAACAAATTTATACCATCCAAAGTGGCAACAATGTACTTTGTCTTAGATGCTCAGTTTAGTATTTTGTGCACAACTTAAACTTCCTGGAGAGACAACTGTTAAACTATTATATTTACAGTCAGTTAACCAGTTCTCCTAAATGCTTGCTTCAGGTTGTTAGATAGTGGTAAGTTTAATACACTGCAATTCTCTGCATTTAGGGGTGAAACCATATGCTTGCACCATTTGTGACATGCGTTTTTTTCAACGTTACCATCTTCAGAGACACAGCCTCACCCACACGGGTAGGTGAACTCTCTGTGTACCCCTCTTTCATAAGACACAGGGCATTATTAAAGTGCCTCACACAGCTTTTAGTATGTTAAAATGCAACAAACTCGAGTTTGTGTTTCTCCTAGTGCTTGAAATATATTCGCCAAGCTCAAAATCCACTCAATGGTGATATTACCCCTTTATCATGACTGAGGGAAGCAAAGTATTAACCTATTGCAGAACAAGATTTCATACAGTAGGACTGTGTGTTTTACATAATTTTACAGAGGAGGGGCTTATCAACACTGGAAGCCAATATGTGGCACACAAATGCAGATAGCAATGGAAAATTGATTCCAAGACTACGTTTTAATAAATCTTAAAACGTCTTATATGTAACATTTCTAAATTTATGTACAAATTTTATATAGCACACCTCAGAAATGCTACACACACAAACACACATGAACTGTTGATGCTCTGTGCATTTAGGGGTGAAGCCGTACGCTTGTTCTATGTGTGACATGCGGTTTTTTCAGCGTTACCACCTGCAGAGACACAGCCTCACTCATACGGGTATGTGTCTTCTCAAATCCCTACCTTTTAGTAGTACTCTTTAGTAAGTTATGTGCATGCTAAATTTCTTTAGAATCGACTTGGCTAGCAACCATTTCCACAACACAGGAAAAGCATCAGATGGCCATTTTTACATGCATATATAAGTCACAATATCCATTCATTTCCTCCACTATACACTTCGTCCTATAACATATAATTCAATAATTCATAGCTAGATTCATGGTTAGCCCGACACTCTTTAGTTACCATTTGTAATTCTTTCAGTCTTGTACTTACTATGGTACTAAGGATACCTTAGTTACTATCACAACTATAATAACCTGAATGAATGTAAAAACAATTAAGATTCAGTGAGAATAACATCTTGCCACATTTTGGAGTTTTTCTGTAAAGTTTTTTTAAACCTCATAAGAGTAACGTTAGCGTGGTTTAGAATGAAGCATGGTGATTGTCAGCTTTTCCTAAGATAAACTTGTTTTTAAGGCAGACGGTCAGTTATGAACAAATTATGCTAGCATGCAAAAAAATAAGAAAAGCCATTTGAATGATTATAAAAGATGTCATTAGCATGCTCTGCATTCTTAACAGCTGGTTTAAATGTTTCGCCAAGATATTCACTAAAAAATTAACACTCTGCATTTAGGAGTGAAGCCGTATGCTTGTTCCATGTGTGACATGCGGTTTTTCCAACGTTACCATTTGGAAAGACACAGTCTGACCCATACTGGTATGTGTTCTTACCCCCAAATCCCAAAGGAGACTTAGATTGAGAGAGACAATGTGCAGCAATTACTTTTTTTAATTGTTCCCTACAACTCTGAATAGTATGTTGAGGAATGTTGAATAGTAACTCCACACCAGTTTTAAGTTTTTATATGCATCAATGTTAAAGCATTATTGTAGTAGCATTATTATTATATATTTGTTTACTATAATTATTATAGTAAATATATAGTTATATATAGTTTAATTATTTTACAACTGTTTAACAGCATTTCCCCGAAATTTCACAATATCTGTATTTACAATATCTATACAAGTTGCACTTACCTTATATTTCTCTGTGGGTGTTTGTGTGCATGTATGATGTTTTTGTCTTCATTTTGGTGTAATATTAAGCAAAAATAAAGTTAAAACATTGTTCTAATAATCTGATTTGTATAAATGCAGAATAAATACTCAAATCCCACAAGGTCTTCACTCCTTGCAAACAAGGTCTCTAATCTTTAAAACCAAAACCCCAGTGTGCCACTTTAGGTCTTTTCTCCTTGTTGATTGTCATATCCTCTACAAACTCGAGTTTGTATGACGTCACTTTATTTCTAAGCATAAACACTGAACGTTTTAGTTCTGGTGCTTATAGAAACCAGGTCATTTGCATGACATAACTGCAGTCTTGATCTATACAAAGGGGTCAGTGTTTAAGAATCTTTAAATGTACGGTATATGTTTGTTCTAAGAATGGAGGTGTGGGGTGTTTTAATTACCTGTGGTATTTGTCTGGTAGGAGAGAAGCCATTTGCGTGTGACATTTGTGACATGCGCTTTATTCAGAGGTACCATCTGGAGAGACACAAGCGTGTTCACAGTGGAGAGAAACCTTATCAGTGTGAACACTGTCAGCAGGTACCAACTTCTTTTATAATATGGTATTTTTGCTAATGGAAATTTTTTAATTATTAATATTACATCTGTTAGGTTTGTAATTTGTTTTATACCTGCTTTGAGCAGATTTTATTATTCAAAATAAAAATATTATTAGTAATTTCTAGTCTTGTCAGTTGAATTTTATTAAATTAATTTGATATGCAGATTAATTGAACAAAAAATCATAAACTAATGGCATTTGATATTTATTAAAGCTAACAGATGTAGTAAATGAAGCTTATTCAGAGACATTTTAAATTATATACTGTTGCAGACAAAAGAGAGGAATAGCTATTAGTACTATACAGAGTTACTGCAGAAATTAATATATTGTTTATATCCATATTTCATATAAGCCTGCTACCCATTTAGTTTATTAGGAAATGTTTACATTGAAAGTGTAAATTTAGACACATTTTAAATTTAACTTTAATTTTAAACATACAAATAGATCAAAAACCATCTGGCTATGATGTCAGCATTGATGTTTAACCGCATATTATGCAGATAATTATTTTTCTGTGAGGTACCTCATCTGATCCTTCTTTAATAATGTGAAAAGAGAAACACCAAACAAAATGTGATTATTTGGAAATCAAGTGCCTCAAACAACTTTTGAGCATAACCTTCTCAAACTGGATAATCGAATGGTTAGTTGCTTTTCTGAAGTGCTCGTTGCAGTATTGAAACAATGATTTTTTTTCTTCTGACTGTTAAAGAATATAGAAGACACATTATAGCAGTTCATCAAGATTACTTATTACTTTAAAACATAAATAAATTTCAAATTAGAAGTGTCACTTTTAAGTCTGTCATTTACTTCTCATTCAAACCAGCTTAAAACCTATTATTTTGGATCAGTTGAGTTCATTAGAAGAGGTAACACTTCAAAAGTAATGGCTACATTGATCTGTAAACTATTGGTTATCATTATTTGCCCTAAAATCCCAATATCTATGCATCCCCAACAATTTCAAGCAAATATGTTTGGTGCACACCCAAGTTTGAAAACCATTTAAAAAACTCTGCCATCAAACAGACTTTAATTTATACCTAAAGCTTCAGTATAACAAAGCCCTCCCTTAAATACTTCTGCCGCATGTCATCTATGGAGTGTTTGTCAGAATATATGTGCCATTATTTACAAATTCACACTAAACTCTGTTTTCCACTCTAAGAACTTCTCACGGACAGACAGGCTGCTGAGGCACAGGCGTTTGTGTCAGGGTCGCCGCATTGCTAAAGCGGAGGCTCAGCAGTGCTCATTCGCCCCAGAGCCTCCTGCAGCCCCTCCAACCACCTGGAGCCCCCTACATCCTGCCACGGGTCGACTTGCTGTCTGATATCAAATTCCCCGGACAATACCTGAGAAGACAGCACATCCACACTTCTCTGAACACAACCGGCTCAGTGCTACCTCCTGCTGACAGAGAGATGCACTACAGAGAACTTAAGAAAAAATCTTATCTTTTTGGGAAAGTGGAGATTCTGCCTTGATTATTGACGGTTATTTTATACTTTTAGGTAATGTAATAATAGGGTTAGTTGGGTTTTGTGTTACATTAAGAATTGTGGAACAAATACATGAAACACAACTAATTCATGCCTGAGGATACAAAACTTGCTGAAACACAATTAATATGGGTACATGGGTAACCAAAAAGTAATTTCTGTGTGATTGTCCAACCAGTCATTTATTGATATTTGATGGTTGTTCATACATACATGCACGTAATGTGTGTGGTTAAAATCACACGTGTGATGTATAGGCCTGTTGTAGAGTGCTGTGGCTTCATTCCATACTGTGAGGAGGTAATGTCTGCTTGGGACCTTTTAAGAACCCTGTACGTGTGAAAATGCACAGTGTACATACATATATTCATTTAAAACATTCACCGGCTTTCTTAGTTACAAACATTTGATCTAATATTGTAAACGTGTATATAAGTGTGTGACAGCTGGTTTGTTTTCTAGCATTACCATGAGTGGATGAGAATGAAGCCATCAGTTTTGCTTGAAACTGTCTTTGATGTCATTTGTTAACTGCTGGGGGAATTTTGTGAAGCCTCTTAAGAAAATGTGCATCTGATATGTCACCCCAAATAATAATGAATTGTTTGCCTAAGGAAAATCCTTTAGAACCAAGAGTTGTATGAAAGCACATTATCCCTTCCAAAAGTCTCATTACTGTAACACAAAAACAAATCGAATTAATATAATGCAAAAAATTATATTATTTTTAAATTGTGGAGAACGTGTATGCTGATGCACTGCTGTTATTCAGATTTTTTTTTAAATGACAATTTCTTCATTATAATACTGAAAATCACTGTAGTACAGTAATGAGAATCTAATTACAATTTAGAATGACAATTTTCACAAATAAGAAGTTAAATGCATTACATTGCATTACACGCTTAATTTCTTTATGCAAAAAACGTTTACTTTTTTGGGTTTTGTGATGAAATGTGATCTAGACATGTATTTTGTGATATTCACTAAAGAGTTGATTACATAGTTAATGTATCTACACAGTGAATGACGTAATGTAAGCTCTCAGAATACACATACTACTATGTGCAAATTCTAATGTGCAACCTAAAACAAGATCTTGTGGCTTTAGGATGTTCATGTGTAGTTTTTGTATTTTTTATCTGTACCTTAGTTGCTAGGTAATATACATATTTTACCAAAATACTGACAGAGGACAGATTGACTGCCTTTTTGTTTTTACATTTTAACTTTGTATTGGCTTGTGTGCGAGCACAGCTGTGCTGAATCCTCACAGTGATGTAGATTTGTGAGTATTGATACCAGATTCATTAGTAATTTCTGAGATGCCAAAATTTGATCAGGATCAAGTCAAGGTTTTTGATGTGGTACAGATGTGTTTCTAAGTTGTTATTTTTAGTATGACTTCATTAGTGTTTTAATTTCTTAAAAAAAAATATTTTCCTTTAATGCATGCTGCATAATGCTTTCAGCAAGTAAGGCTACTGGTAATAAAATGCCAGGAAACTTATTTTGAAGTTTATCGGATCTGCTAGTTATTAATTTCTTTTTGTATTGCTAGCTTGATTTCTTCTTATAAAGTCTCTTAAGTACAAATTGGTACCAATAGGCCTACTAATGTTTAAACTGGGCATTTAATGTCAGATCGTTCTGGTGTCTGACATTCAGAGAGCTGTCTGGAGTGACAAGATTACTGGATTTTTGAGTGATGACATTTAATTTCTTTGTTATGTGCATTATATGTTTTGATTACAGCCCCTTAGATCTACAACAACATGCTTTGTGAATTCTACGTATCTTTTATTTTTTAACACTGGTAATATTTTATACACACACCTACAATGGTGTGTGTGTATTAATTTGTAGTTATTAGACAAATCCCAATAAATTTAAATAATTGATAAAGTTTGGTTTCTTGATTATCCTAAGTCAAAAGTAATAAAATAATGTAACAAAAGAACTTTTTAAGATTTTTTGGCATAGACGCTAGAAATTGCATCAGTTCTAGTTAATAAAGCATAGTTTTATTTTGCCTTGCATGACATTACTGACATTGCTGTAAAATGTTGATGTCCTTTCTTCAGCTGAAAAGGTTTTTCAGAAATTATTTAATGCAAACATATGTTGTGTTGTTGTAAAAATCAGTTTATTTAAAATGACTCTTTAAAACAGACACCCTTATGATGCAATTAATTTTTGTTCTGTGGAGACAAGAGACAGGCTTTAAATAAAATACTAAAAGTACATGCTGTTCATGTTTTGCTTTCAGAGCATTGTTTTCACAGCTACAGGGGTTGCTTTGCTAGAAATAACCCTGAGATTAGAAAATCTATGTATCTATGTAAGTGTTTTTTTAAAAATAAAACTATTCCACCCATTTTTGTTTAGTTTACATTATATTAATGCATTTGGTAGATGCTTTTATCCAAAGTCTTTTACTTTTTATTAGTATGTCTGTGCCCTGGGAATCAAACCCACAGCCTTTGTGCTGCTAACACAATGTTCTATTTGTGCACAATGCACAATGCTCTAATTTATTTTTAACAGGATAACAAAAATAATGGGAATTCTATGCTAAAGTGTTTGTTGACTCCAAACTTTTAACTGGTAAAATAGTTTACTAATTCTAACTCTTAGCTTAAACATGTTTACTTGATGCATTTGTCACATTTAATTTAGAATTAGTAATCACTAGATTGTGTCTGTGTGTCAGGTCCACATTGTATACTATACACTATTTTTATAAGCCCAACTTTTATTAGGTCTTCCTGATCAGGCATGCTTAAATGCCATGAATTGCTGCCACAAGATGATAAATACCTTTAAAAAAGTACCTTAAAGTGTCAGTTGAATGTACACTTGTTTACTAAATTCTATCTGTTGTGAAATGAAAGCCTTTACTAATAACAGATGTACTGGCCATTTTGTATTGTATTTGAGTAATTGTATGTGGCCCACGGGTGGGTTTCAGCACTCATGAATGTGTATGAACTCCTCTCTTTCATTTTTTTGTTTTGTAGTTTGTTCACATTTTTTTGTTTCATTCTCAGTATCTTCTTTTGTTATTTGCTCCTCCCTGTGATGAGACATTCTCTCTTTAGCTCATTTATACCCCCCCAACCTAATGCTGCACTAGTTTTATGGCTGTAATTTGACTACTACTGCGTCCTGTTAGCACAATTTATCACTATGACAATTTATCTCAAAAAGGGCCAACAATAAATCACGGTGTGCTAATTTTTGCAGGAGGATAAGACAGCCAAAATTGCACTTGTAAGGATATGTGTAAACAGAGGAAAGCCTTACTATTGTTATTAGTATAGCATGGAGACCATGCCATTATCCTTATTCTCAAAGTTTTGCTTTAAATAAATATATGGGGACATTTGTACTTGGTGTGTTGGTGCACTAAAAATGCCTCATTGTCATTTTATCTAGCCAATAAGCTACGCAAGGGTCATAACCATTACATAAACAAACTTATTAGGCTTTAATAAAATGTATGTATCTATAGACAATGTGAAGCTGATGTCACACCAGCTTGAATTCTGGGTAAATGTTTTGTTTCAACACCATATTAGGAGGATTGTGCTGCCCTTCTTCTAGAAAGTTTAGGACAGTATTTTGATTTTCTGTCATGATTAGGAAAAATGTCACCACTGTAGGTCATTCCTGCTGCATCGAGAACAATCACAAGTAATGCACAGGATGAAGCAGGGAGGAAGGATGAGGGGGTGACGGGAAGACACCAGATAGCAAGTTGTCACTGGTTAAACCCACTGCTTATCACTTAAAATAATCACGTTGCTGGGTGTTTTTACGTTTTGTATTACCTTTGCATGTATATCTGTCACTCAGCACGATCACGCACGATTAAATGTGATTAATCATACGTGTTTCATAGATTTTACTTGATGCAGTAGAGTTAATACTAGCGATAGACTAAATTATTCAGCGGATCGCTTATCAACTCTTGGTCGCTTATCAACTCTAAGAAATGTTACTTTTCTGACCTTGAGAAGTCAACATCCTTACTGTAATACAGTACTACTTCAGAGCAGGTAAAGAAATCAGGGCAGTTTAAGTGATGTTAATATGTGAGCAATAAACACCAAAACAATTCTCAGGAATCAACATGTGGGTTTATTCAACTAAACTACGGGGAACATATATGAGTACACTGACAAATCAACATACATTAAACAAACGAATACATAAAACATAGACAGTGAGAGAAAGAAGAGGAGTAAAGAATGGCAGGATTAAATCGGCTAACCACTTCTGCATGAACCATCAGTTAACCCACCTTAGAAAGAGTAACGCTTAAACGCAGCTATTAGGTAACGAATCGGATACTTGCATTGAACTCAGATGTGCTGAAGCAAGAGTCCAGGTGTGCGCAGGGATGTTGCGGGTCCTGATGCGTTTGAAGTGAGCGGCAGTTCGTTGGGTCCTTCCCGACGCCGGATTGGTCAGCGAAGATAGACGAACTGAGCCGAAGTAAACACCGCCGGAAAGGCTGTCTCGAGAGTGAGGCATGGCTCGAGAGGATGTGCAGTGGGTGGGTGAGGGAGAGAGTGAGCGAAGTTTGCTCTGTGTGGTGGACTTTTAACCCTGCGTGTATCACACATCTTGAGGGCTGATGGATCAATAATGAGGTGTATATTGAGGCGGGAAAAGAGTTTCTTTGTCCGGCTTAAGACCACATTTACATGTTCCTCATGTCTCTGCAAAGTTTGTGCATATTAGCTGAATCTAAAATAATAATAAGCGTATGATGCCAGATACATTCATACACTATACTGCATCAGTCATCAAATGAAGAGAGAAGCATTTATAATGTAAACATGACACACCTTAATATGCAATTTACATTTTAGAATATGCCTACAGGTAAAATACTTGTCAGACTATATATACCAAGGCAACAGACTATGGAGGTTAATATGGGGAGATACATACAATCAATATATATATAGATAGCTAATTTGGTGGCTGAGTTGAGACAAAAGTTCTCCCTGATGTGTATTGAAAGTCCTTCAGTCTCTTCACCTGTTTTTCTTACTTTCATAAGCAGAGCTATCCTCCCCCCTTTTGGGCACTCTTCTGTCAGGGGTAAGAGGGGGAACTAAAGACCAAAGGTCTTCTGGTTGGCAATAAAACCATGGGTGGTAAGTGGGGGTACAGACTCCCTGGCGCCAATAAGTAACCATCGATCTCAGCCCCGACTCAGAGCCCTATGCCCTCCATGTATTTTACGATCCAACTGGTAACTTTTGGTCAGACCAGATGCTACATTATTTACATTTACATTTATTCATTTAGCAGACACTTTTATCCAAAGCGACTTACAAGTGCGGAATACAACAAGCGAGTCAACCTGAAGAGGCAACTAGACACAATAAGTGCTCACAATACAAATTTCAGACAGTGCTCAGAGTATCATATTCTACAACAAGGGAGAGATTTAAAGGGAAGAGGGATAGGAAATGAAGGGAAAGGAAATGAGAGGAAAGGATTTTTTTTATGATGAGGTTAAGTGCTCACGAAAGAGATGTGTTTTCAGCTGTCTTTTGAATATTGCCAGGGATTCTGCATTACGGATGAAGGCAGGAAGATCATTCCACCAGCATGGAGTGGTGAACGAAAATGATCTGGAGAGTGATTTTGTGCCTCTCTTCCCATCATAAAAAATGTATAGATTTAATTTAGGCAAAACTAAAACAAACTGTAAATATAAATATAAATATAATGTAAATATTTATATTAAGTTTCGTATCACCAGCAGAGGGCGATCCCCCTAAGATAGCAGCACTGCCCCAATACGGAATGCAGTGCGAGGTAGGTTCAAATTCTCTATAAATCTACATAGTGTTTTCCTCACAAATAACAAAAAAGCAGATTAAATTTCTTTCCAATGTGTGGAATGCTGAGCATGACTATCAAGAAAACATTTGTTTTAATAACCTGCTTGTGTAATGGTATAAAAAAAATCACATTTACACAGCTGTAGTTCATCTAATGGGTCTTTTGTGAACAAGAATGACATCACAAGCTGTATTGAGTGATTAACATGTCTTCTGTAGTTCAGTCAGTCAGCGGATCCTCGTTCATGAACAAGATGACTTGTTTGTTCATTTCATTCACAAACAAAACTTTCTCTTGTTCAGACTCAAAACACCAACTCATTCAAGAGGCGTATTTGTTCAGTACATCAAACAAATTATATTCCTCCCAACAGCTTGCACTCATAGACTATTGGCTCACTCACACTATAGTGAGTTTTTAATGGTCATTCTCAGGTCATTCAGTTTGCTCACGAACAAGATCACTGATTTACTGATTTCATTCACGAATGAGATGTTCTAGGTCTTTCAGTTCATTCCATTACCCACAATTACCCACACTAATTGGACAGAAAGTGTGCAGCTGCTTTTTGTCACATAATTAGAAACACCACATTAATTATGTAGGCTTGAGAGACCCAACATATTGTTATTTCCTTTAAACTTATTATTATTATTCGGATTCTAAAAATTCTGACTATTAATTCTGACTAAATATTCTATCTCCTCCTAGAGCTTTCAAGCTACAGCCACCAAACTTTCCACAGATCTAAGGGATTGGACTTTAGATATTCCTGTATGGCAAAATATATTCCGAAGTCGCAAAAAATTTCCATAGACTTACATTATCATCACAAAGTTTTGGCCATAGGTCTGCATCAGAATGTCGTAGAGATTTGGGGGTGGGCACATATTGCTCGGCTTAGCAAGCAGCAACAAATGGTTACATTTGGACTTCATAGCCACGCCCTAGCAACCAGTTATAGCACCATAGAATCCACCCCACAGACTGCCATTAAAAATATTATTTTTTTCCTCTTTTCTTCTTAGGGTCTCCAGAGGTGAGTTTATACAGGGGTGCTGCCAATCTTGCTTATCCCTTGATTAATTGTCGGTGGTAGCCTGAGAAACTAAGAAACCTTAGCACCTTGACATTTGATGGTCTCTGACTTATCTTCTCAGGATCGTACACCATATTCATAACACTGATATGTGTAAACATGGAAAACAACAACAAGATCTTCGGTAGCGATAGCGGAGTTTAGCAGAGATGGATGCAACAGTTAGGCTAACAGAGAAGATTTCAGAATTAGAAACACGCGTCCAAACATTACTCAAGGATAGTAAGTGATGAGGCTTTAGAGCACACACTAGATCCATACAAAATTTGCGGCATTGCCGCAGGACAAAACACCTCTTATGTTCCAATTACAGTTTCAAACAGGTTCCCCCCACTCAGTGATGCACCCACTGAGACACATGTGGAAAGTGCCCTAGTTATCTGTGATTTTATTGTGTGAAATGTGAAAATAGAGGCACTGGCCACCATCATCAAATGTTTACCAGGAGCCGGGAGTGCCCAACAACATAGCATATTTAAACGTTCTGGTTAAAGCTAAATGCAAATTTAGTTAGATTATTTTACACGTCAACAAAAATATTGTTCATCTCCATCAGTCGGAGATCACTAAAGATAATATTAAGAGGTGTGTAAACTTACTAGTATGATGTCAGACACTGTAACATTCTCTGTCTTAACCAACCGCCTGCTAGCCATTACATGTCACAGATGTCACATAATTTAAAACACAAAATCATCTTAATATCATTAATATCTGTTAAAATCTGTCCCCCGGATTGGTAAATACAAAAAACCCTGTAAACAATTAAATGACAAATTAATCAATGTTTCACGAGGTCACACTAACATGTAATCGCAAAATTATCACAGATGCATATTTAGCGTGCTGTCCAGGGGAGGGCTCCGAACTTGTAATTTGGCCCGAACCCAGAGTACTCCCCCCATCCTTGACTGAGACAGATATCAGCCAAGTGTGAGGCGATGGGGTGGTGGAGGGATGTTGCAAGACTGTCATTGGTCAGAGGTGAGGGACGGCTATATATACGCCCCTGTGTGGTGATCGACCAGCAATTCGGAGTGGTGAAGGTCTGGGTGGTCCTGCATGATTTCTGGTCAGGGTGCCCACACAACAATGCGAATGTGAGCATCCAATGACACCTAGCAAAACAGGCTCCCTGCAATTCAAGCTTGGCCAGTGCTTAAAAACAGAAAGACAAGGCTCTCCCCTTGAACGGGAGGCTGCAGTAACAAGTAAAGCAGCTATGATTTATTTTTATTTTTTTTGACTGACAAAAATGGTATAATTGGTGAGGCGAACATAGAGGGGATGATTTAGACATACAGATTGGAGGTTGATGAGGGAGAAAGAGCGCAGGTGATGGTTATTATTTAATTAGCTGATTAAGGCTAGGTGAGCATTTCGGATATGGAAGTGGCTGGATCTAACGTAAGTTTTGAAGGCTTCAGATGACCAGCGGCCCAATGCCTGAATTTGATGTAATAAGAGACCTTTTTCAGTGGCTGTGGTTGCTGCACCTATATGAAATAAGTGGCTAAAAAATTGGTCTGCTAGGACACCGGACTGGGTGAGAACGAGTTTTAAGTGATTTTGAATCTCGTTACGGGGTGATGGGGTCATCCATGAAACGTGAATCATTTGAAGACTGGACCAGGGAACGGCCTGCTGTGCTGTATGTATTTTAAGAGAGATTGGTACGGTTGAATGGGAGTTGGTAAGTTGAAAATATAAATGAAGTGACCTTTTTTGCTTGATATGTTTTGCTTTAATTGTCACGGTCACAAGAAACGAACCCAGTCGCAGACAGCGTGAGAACAGAAAAAACTCTCAAGAAGCTCTGCTTCGCGGGTCGCCCTCTACGTCTTTGTTATTGCTGGAATCATCTGCACCATTGTTGGAAACTTCCTGCTGGTGCTTGCCATTGCTTACTTCAAACAGCTGCAGTCTCCAACCAACTCTTTTGTCATGTCTTTGGCTGTCGCTGACTTCCTGGTGGGGCTGGTGGTTATGCCCTACAGCATGGTAAGGACAGTGGAAGGATGCTGGTATTTTGGCCCCACCTTCTGCCACCGCCACTCAAGCTTGGACGTGATGCTCTGCACGGCCTCCATCTTTCATCTGAGCTGCATCGCCTTTGACCGCTACTACGCCATCTGCAACCCCCTGCTGTACTCCTTTAAGATGTCCCGCAAACGTGTGGATCTGCTTATTGTGGTTTGCTTGGCTGTTCCTTTCCTGATTTCCTTTGGTCCTATTCTCCTGGGGCTGCACAAGCTCGGTGTAGATGTTCCTCTACCCGAGAACATGTGCATCTTCTTGGTAAACCGCATCTATGCCGTCATGGCATCCCTGGTAGCTTTTCACCTGAAAAATAAACAAAACAAGGAACAATACAGGCTTTTAAATAAAACTCAAAAGTCTCCCATACATGGAGCAAAAACTAAACAAAACTGGAGCAAATACACAGAGCGAACACGGAGAAAACACGGAACAAAAACATGGCAAGGGATAGAAAAAAGAAAGACAAGACAGGTATGGAGGGTTCTAGATAAGATAATAATATGGAGGGTTCTAGGTGAGATGGCTTGGAGGATGGATTTGAGAGTAGTCAAGAAGGTTTTTTAATAGGTGGTTTACAGGACAAAAAAAGTTCAGAGTAATGAGGAAATTGGGGTTAGAGATAGATCTGCCTCTGTTGCCAGCAGCCTGACTTTCTTGGATAATAAACGAGAAAGAGAGACAGTGATCTGATTTTCCGGAAAACTGGAGCATTATCAGCCGTTATAATAAACACGGATAAGACATTTTAAGGGTGTCGCACATCGCATGAGAATCACAGAACACTGTTTTTGAGAAGGGTACATGCCGGCGGCGCTCAGCCATCTCTCTGGATGCTGCTTAGAAACTTGCCATGTCACAGAGCGAGACTCATATTTAAACATTAAACTCCAAAATTATCATTGTACCTACTAACTTCAACAACTTATATATAAGCCGACCTGCAAATGACACATTTAACTTATCCATGTTAAATGTAAATGAAACTATTAAAAACGGGTTGTAAAATTCTATTATTCTATTAAAATTCTCTATTACAATTATATCGCCAGGTATAGGCATGGTTTTTAGATAAACAGGGAAGGCCCGTTAACGTTAACTGTTGGGTTAGCCAACGTTGGCTATTTAGGTATGTGATTTAAACTGTTTCATAGTTGCTTATACAACAGACGCAACAGCAACAAGAAAACAATGTGCTAAATAGCCTACTCATCGATAAACGTCCAAAAGCCACATATTCATATAAATTGGAAGTTTAAACACTCACCCATTTTGTATCTCTTGAATTAAAAGTGGACTGCGACATTGAGCTTGCGCGTATAGAATATGCGTATCCATTGCAATACCTGGAAGTAGACGTGACGTTCACAGCTATAGAAAAGGCATTAACGCGGGAGAGCAACCTTTATTAATGCAGTACACAGTTGTTTGAATAGAAAATGAATCAAGGCTGATTGAAGGGGCAGCGTGGGTGAACAGTTGGAAGTCAAGAGGGATAGATAGGGAGGTTGTCATAAGAAAATGTTTGCTGCTTACATTGCTTCAAAAACGCTATTTGAAAGCTCAGCTTGTTCTTGCACTAGCAGAATAGAGTAATTTGGTCCTCCACCACGTGGACAGACGACTCGAGGGACAGGAGATGGGCGATGAAAGGAATTATGCAGAATTATGGGGAATTCGCCATGCGCATGGCGGTGTTTAAATGACCAAATATGAAGGTTTGCGTCTGGCAAAATGGGTTGAGATTGGACACAACCAGAATGATACTGTCAATTATCTTTTTGAGGAATAAAGCCTGGAATTAAACAGAGTCTGCAAACACTTTTTTGAACTGTAAGATGCGCATCTGAAACAGCGTTGTGTGACATATAATATTAATAATGATAATGAGATTATTAAACATCCAGCAAATAGAGAAGATAAGGAATGATGTAACAGTTAGACAGGATCCAGCATATAGTTTCAGACAGTGTGTTGAAAATTTTGGCACAGCCGAAGGTTAAACACACGGCAATGCAGAAATTTATTCTGCCAGCAGACGCCAAATAAATGCCATGAAATTGGGTTAATATGCATTACTTTGAACACTTATATCTACTTTTGCCAACTGTGAGCCGTGGCGGGCATTTTTAATAATTTTTAATGCTTTGGTCGATATCATAGTGATGCGGAGAGTATTCTTTGAGAGGTTTAAGACTGTTAATGCTAAGATAAACAGAGAATTGTAAGAGCCACAGAAACCGATTGTCAAGCCTTTAAAATTTTCTAGTGACCAAGCCGATTGGGCTGATACGCAATCATTGAAAAGGAGTCATTATAAAAGCACCGATCATGAAACGATACTTGAGTATTTACCAGTTTGACTACTACAGGCTCTGCTAGAGCAGATGAAAGATTATCGCAAGATTATTTTGTGTGGATGGTGGGTGACTGGGGGGGGGGCGATGGTGGAAGTATGAGAGGCGGCAGTAGGCTAAGCAGGAGGAAAGGGGGTGAGAGGTTCGGCCGGGAGAAGCTTGGGCGCGGCCCAGGCTGGCGAGGGCCTGCTGCGGTGGCGAGCAAACGAGAGAGGCAGCAGGGAAGCTACAGAGCGCAAGACCTAAGTTCGGCAGGACTTTCATTTGGACGAGCGGGTGTGATAAAGGCAGAAGACAGATTTTGTCGATTGGAGAGAAATGTATAAATCATGTATAAATAATAGCTGTGCTTTAATCCGCGTGAAAACAGGATGTCAAAGTTTTGTAGGCCTTAGTTATTTCATGGTCGATTCTCTATTGCTGGAATAGCTAGAAGAGACGGAGTAAAGGCCAACGCGGAAGAAGATTGTGGATGTATCACCGGTGGGTCCAAGGCTAGACCTCTGCGTCTTTGTGTTTGTGGAATAGAGCGGGTGGCCTGATGCCCCGAGTTTGTCATTTCTACAGGCCACCAGGGTACCACACAGACTTTATCAAAGAATTTGCTGACTTTTTATCAGAAGTAGCCTTGGCCACAGATCAAGTCTTAATTGTTGGTGATTTTAACATCCATGTGGATAATGAAAAAAATGCATTGAGGTTGGCTTTTAAAGATGTTTAAACTCTACCGGTGTTTCACAACATGTGTCAGGACTCATTCATTGTAGTAATTATACCTTAGATTTAATACTGATGTCCCCTGTGTAAATGTTGATGACGTTAATAGTGAAGACATTTCAGATCCTTTTCTGGTGTCCTGTATAATACATTTATCTATGGTTGCAAAATCAGCTGCTTGTTACAAATACAGTAGAACAATAACTTTTGCCACTAAAGATTGTTCTATCAGCAATCTACCTGAACTGTCTCAATCCTTAGCATAATAGATAACTTTGAAAACCTTGAAAGCGCAACAGAAAAAAATCCCTCTTCTCAAACACAAAGATGATCTAGGACAGCAGCCCAATGCTGTGGTGTAATGACCATATCCACACCCTTAAAAGAGCAGGTATTCAAAACTGGAGGTATTCTGTAGAGCATGTAAGAAGAGTGTTTCAAAGTACAGAAAGGGCTTAAAAAGCTCTATATCTCCCTAATTTTCAAATCTTTAAGAAGAAAATAAACACAACCCTAGATATTTATTTGATACAGTGGCTAAATCCACCAAAGATAAAGTGTTGACGACCTCTGACAGTTGTGAATATTATAGCAGTGATGATTTTATGAATGTCTTTTATAACAATGGATACTGACAGAGATAAAAAACATAAACATGCAAATGCTTCACATCAGATGATCCATAATAATTTGTCCAAGGAACAACTCAGGAAAAAGTTTCTACTATAGATAGGGATCAACTGTCAAAAATAATTAAATAATCAAAATCAGCAACGTATGCTAGATCCTATACCCACCCAGCTGTTGAAAGAGATGCTTCCTGAAATTATTGATCTTCTATATAGTATTATTAATTCATCATTGGTGCTGTGATATGGCCCAAAACATTACAAACGGGGTGTTTTCAGACTCCTTATTACAAAAACCAAAACTTGATCCCAGGGAACCTGTAAATTCCATCTCAAATTTACATTTATTTTAAAAATACTGGAAAAAGTGATGATTCACAGATATGGTTATTCTCGGGAAGAAATGGTATCTGCAGTCATTTCCAGTCAGGATACTGCTCTCATTAGAGTGACATTTACTTGCTCTTCTAGTGCTACTCGACCTAAGGGCAGCCTTTGACTCTATTGACCACAGCATTCATTTAAATGGGCTTAAAAACTATTTTGGCGTAAATGGAACTGCACTGGCATGATTTGAATCATATTTATCTGACCAGTTCCAGTTTGTTACATTGAGTGATAAGGTGTTCAATCAATCAAAACTTCAGCATGGACTGCCGCAGGGCTCAATGCTTGGGCCTCTGTTTTTTACCCTGTATATGCTACCTCTCAGCTGTACGTTTCTTCTAGGCCCAATGAGACACATACATTCACCAAACTAACATAATGTATAGCCAATATCAAAACTGTCTTAATTTTGATGGATGCTCTATAAAGCCTGCTTCATCAGCTAAGAATC
Source organism: Chromobotia macracanthus (assembly GCA_036877525.1). NCBI lineage: Eukaryota > Metazoa > Chordata > Actinopteri > Cypriniformes > Botiidae > Chromobotia > Chromobotia macracanthus. The sequence continues at coordinate 329,221 of JAZGTH010000122.1, forward strand.
TGGGTGTCATTTTTGAAAACAATTTGTGCTTTATATCATATTATATCAAAACTACAACACATGGGCTCTGTGTCAGACCCTGAAAAATTAATTCATGACATCAAGACTTGATTATTGCAATACTTTACTTGATGCCTGCTCTGCAGGATTAATACAAAAACTCCTGCTGGTTCAAAATGCAGCAGCCAGAGTTCTTATGAGAACAAACAAGTATGACCATATTAGCCCAGTTCTATCAACACTGCGCTGGCTGCCTATCAAGCACTGTGTAAACATCAAAATTTTGCTGATTACTTACAAGGTCCTGAATGGTTTAGCTCCTCTATACCTGAGCGAATTCCTCTCTTATTACAGATTTTAATGTTCACTGCGATTGGCCAGTTGATAATACCCAGAATTTCAAAATCAAGCAATTCTTTTTATATTTGGCACCCAGACTTTTTAGTATTGTCCGGGAGGAAGATACACTATGTCAGTTTAAATCTAGATTAAAGACCCACCTCTTTAATCTAGCCTACATGGAGTCCTATTAATTTATTACTTAAATCCCTTAAGGGATTGTTAGGTTGCATTAATTAGGCGAACCAGAACTGGGGACACTTCCCAAAAGAACAGATGAACTGGCTCCACACAAAATCTGTCTGTCTTCTCTAAGGTCCTGTAGTCAGCTAGATCCGGGTTTATCCAGACCAGATGGTGGGGGACAGGATGGTATGACTCCTGAGACAGATCAGTGGGAATATGATGGACTTCTTTATGAAACTTACTATTATCTACATACCTACCTCCAGCCTAGTTAGTTTCTATATTTTTGTTCCCTGCCTAGTCACAGCAGTGTGATGTTATAACTGCAATTAGTAACATTATTTTGATAACATTTCTCAGTGCTTGACATATTGTCACAAAACCAGACCTGACCATTTTAAATCAATACATAAATATAAATCATTATTATCAACTCTCCGTTTATATCCAAGAAAGTTACAAATTGCAGCTTTAACATGCCAGAGGAGAACTGGCCCTCCCGGTTAAGCCTGGTTTCTCCCAAGGTTTTTCTCAATTCTCTTTCCGGCTCAGACTGCATAGGTTAAGCGCATGCGCGACTGAACGAATCACTCCTCGAGACGACTCGTTCTTTCCGAGTCACATTAAAGATTCATTCAAAATGATCGAATCGTTCAAGAACGACCTATCACTATTATTTGTTGTCTGCTGCAGCTTGATGAAGGAGCGCCATGTCAAAAGAAGTAACCAATATAATTTTATGGTTTAATATTTGTATTTGACTGATTGTGCAGTTATATGTAAGGTGTATTAACGGAGCGTAAGCTCAAAGCAGTGAATGGGCTCACCGTAAAGGTTGGATTTGTGATAAAACCTTTGCGTGTTTCCTGCTTCATCGCGTCTTTTTGTTTGTCGTAACTGTGCGCCAGCTTCGTTTTTCTGTTGAAAACATAATTTGTGTTCTTTATTGATATCTGAAACATGTTTTTATTTATGTACATTAATGTATATAAAATGGGTCTTTGGGCCCATTTCGAGCAATGGGGAACCCTTACAGACTGCGTAGTGAGTATATCTACAGCTATTGACTTGCTAATGAATAAGACTGGGTTCTGAAGCCAGTGGCCACCCCTACCCATGATCTCTTTGACAGGTGATGAGGGACTCCAACACTAAAAGGTCAAGGGGTTTCGGCTTTGTGACCTATAGCCCAGTAAGGTGGACGCAGCGATGGACGCTCGCCCCCACAAAGCTGATGAAATAGCAGTTGAACCCAAGAGGGCTGTATCTAAAGAGGTAAGTTTTTCAGTGTGAATTCTGAATGTATGTATGTTTTAATGTGTCATTTTTCTGGCTCAAATCTGATTCTGGCATGTTCTATTTTGAGTAAGTCCTGTTTAAGTTAATTGTGTGTCTCATTAATTAGTCATTCATTTGTTACAGGACTCGTGCAAGCCAGGTGCTCATTCCACTGTTAAAAAGATTTTTGTCTGTGGAATAAAAAAGACATAGATGAGGAACATTTGAGCGAGTATTTTGATCAGTTTGGTAAAATTGAGGAGGTAAACATCATGACTGAGAAGAACAGTGATAAAAGGAGGGGGTTTGCCTTCATCACATTTAATGATCATGACTCTGTTGACAGGATTGTCAGTAAGTAACTAGTGCACATCACAGTATCTAAACATAGTTACTCAATGTCTGTTTGTTTTAAAACTAAAATTACAGATTTATCTTTCCACAGTTCAAACGTACCACACGGTGAATAGACACAACTGTGAAGTCAGAAAAGCTCTCTCGAGAAGAAATGAACAAGGTTCAATGAACCCATGAGGTGCGATTGAATTGTGAATTAAATCTATGATATATGTTAAAAAGTACCTCAACGAAGATTATTTAAGCTGTATTTGTGTGTTTACTCTATGTCAGGTGGCAGAGGAGGAGGAGGTGGAAACTTTGGAAGAGGAGGTGGATATGGAGGTATTATTTAGGTTAATTAATTACATATTAATTAGGTTTATTAATGTAGTGGCCCACATTGTTCTGCATGTTTTTAATAATAATTATCAAAAATGTTTTTCTTTAAGGTGGATATGGTAGAGGGAGAGGAGGTGATGGGTATAATGGCTATGGAGGAAATGGTACGTATGGTTCATTAAAAACAGCAGATCATGTTACACTTCATAATCAAATGTGGTGTCTTTTTGCATATCTGATTTATTCACCATCTTTTTTCCAGGTGGTTATGGTGTAGGTGGACCAGGATACGGTGGTAACCGTGGATATGGAGGTGGCTGCAGTGATTATAGCAACCAACGTGGAGACTACGGTGGGGGTGGCTATGACAACTACAAAAATAGTGACGAAGGCAACTTTAGAGGAGGTCAGCTGTGCAGTATGCACTTGCAAATAACCAAATTTATCCTGATTTTACTGCATATAAAGCTCTGTTGATGAGTTATTATTATGGAACATATATTGTTGCTTTTAAAATGACAGAGTGGCACTCTTCTTAATGACTTAAAACCTTTTTAGAACACAGCAGTAAGAACTAACATGCACTTGTGGTTTCAGAGAAGAACACATGGGGTAACAGTGTTTCTGGCCACATTGAAAACCCTTTCTTATTGTGTGCTTGTTGCATAAATACACATTAATTTGCAGGCAACTTTAGACTCCTCAGCTCTGTAGGCTCCTCCTGTATGTACCCTTGTTATCAGCTTGAGCTCTCATAGGTATAGACACTGACGTGGAGGTTTTGTCAGACCACTGACAAAGTGGTCTGTTTGATACCGGAAAAATGACTATGAATGTGAGAACACAAGACTTCGCTTTTTTAAAGGTTAGACTAAGCCTTTTCTCTTCAACTACCATCTGGGGAAGACCAACAGTGTGATTCTCGAGTTTTCTGCGGTTGCTTCCCTTCCTCTGCGGTTGGCTTGTCAATAGTGCGGGTTTGCGGTTACTGCAACAGCCCTATTTCTTAAAGCATTTCATCATATGTTTGTTTTTGGTGCTAAAAATATAATGTTTTAAAATGTCAATGAATTCTTGCAGGCAACTTTGGAGGTGGAGACTACAATGACTTTGGTAATTACAACCAATCCTCCTCAAATTGTGGCCCAATGAAGGGAGGAAGCTATGGAAGTGGTGGAGGTGGATGGAGTGGTGACGGCCCATATGGTGGTGAGTTAACTTTAGTGTTTTATGTGGTACATTACAAATTATAGTTTTATTTAAGTATATGTTTAGTAATTTATAGAATTGGGAAATCGATTACAATAAGACTCTAGGATGTTTTTGGTCTTCTTATAGGCAGGGTAGGTCATTTTTTCCAGAAAAATTGTTAACGTCTTGGTTATGTATGTAACCCTCGTTTCCTGAAGGAGGAAACAGAGACGTTATGTCAATGTACTGATTGGCCGGGACACATCTCGGCTCCTCAGCACAACCTGAATGAAAGTGAGTTGCAGTCGGCTTTATACCTGCTTCCGGGTGGGCGTGCCTCGGCACACAAATCCTTTGCCCCAATGCTCATTGGCTCTGTCCTCTCGGGCCGATATTCATTGGCACGTTTTCTACTACTCGAAGGTGATAGGGCTCCCAAGCGAGACCCCATATGTCAGTACATTGACATAACGTCTCCGTTCCCTCCTTCAGGGAACGAGGGTTACATACGTACCAAGACGTTCCTCTTCAGTCAGTCACGTTCAATGTTAAGTCAATGTACTGACGTATGGGGTCCCTGTGGAAAAAGCCGCAAGCCGACCCACATTACGGGCTAGGAATACAAGTACTGGCAGGCAAGGCGTGCCTCTGTACGACAGCTGTAATGAAAACATGACTGAACCTATCACAGCAATCAGTTTTAAGCAAAAGTAAGGTTTACTATGTAGTTTGTACGTAATAAAATAAGCCATGTCATTGTGTCAGTGGTGCATGAGACAATTTTGACTTGATGCTATGCTTGACTACATGTTTGTGATGTTTTTTCAAACATGATTTTAAGTCTTCTTTTATTCCAGATATAGTGAAGTGGTGTATTTTGAAGTATAGAAGTGGTGAATTTATTCCTGGGACACATCAAAAGTTCAGAAACAGCTGTAAGATGGTTTTGGTAAGTGAAGTTTTTTTATTCATTTGATTTAAGTGTTTAAAAAACTTCTGTAGGCTTTATTTTTTTTCTAGAATGTTTTACAAATTATATGTATTTTTTTTACCCCCAGGGTAGCTAGATTACTACAAACAAATCTACTCGGTGTTGCTGCATGATATATTCTTGTTTAAAAGTTGCATCTTCCACATTTGTGGACAGACAGAATATGGTAATTTTCTTTCACACTAAATTTGTCTTTTGACCAAAATGTCTTTGGTCTCAAGGGATGTAGGTTTTTAGTATTTATGTATTAGTATTTATTACCAGGCATACCGTATTGTAAAATGACTTCAGCATGGTAAGCTGAGGTTATGTTCTTAAATACTTTTTAGTTGAAATAATTTTCAATTGCAATTTGCCACAGTTCTTGCTGTGGCAAAACTTTGGGGCAGAATATTTCAATGATGTTAACATCATTTGACATTATGCAAACATAACTAAACATGATTCTAACTCGTCTTAGATTGATGCTAGCATGCTTTAGTGTTATGTTGATATGTAACATGCCTTAACATGATGTTAACATAATTTACTATGATGTTAGCAAGACTTAGCATGATGCTAACAAGATTTAGTGAAAGTGACGTGTTTGTCAGATACGGTAACCCATACCCGAAATGTGACCTCTGCATTTAACCCATCACTGGTGAGGAGTGAACACACACTGCAAGTTGTGAACACACACACACCCTGAGCAGTGGGCAGCGCACTACTACACCCAGGGGGCAATTGGGGGTTAGGTGCCTTGCTCAAGGGCACTTCAGTTGCTACCTGCTAGCACTGGAATCGAACCAGCAACCTTCTGATTACAAGCCTGACTCACTAACCAGTAGGCCATAACTGCCAAAAAAGGTAGGTGAGAGCACAAATGCAGTCCCCCACTACCAGAAATGATGCAGTCGAGATTCCAACATTTGGGGAATTTGCAGGGGTCAGCATGGCCAAGCCTTGCCCTGGGTATCATGCCCTTGATCATAGTGTCTCCCCTGCCAGGTAAGCTGATGCCAGCATGATTTGCCATGAGATATGGCTTATTTCATTACATGGTTGCTAAATGTAGCAGTTAACAGGGTAAAACGAATAGACAGAATGTGCCTGAATCAAAAGAGTCAACTCCCATGTCTCTCTGATGTTCTGGTGATAAGATACGGCTAATGCTTGTTGGTTGCTAGGGTTAGGGGATGTTGGTGCTCTTAGTGGTTGCTAGGGCATGGCTTCACAGTTTATATGGTTAAAATTAAAGACTACTTGAAAACCTATGGGGTATTTAGGGTGCTGTAACTGGTTGTTAAGGTGTGGCTATGAAGTTGAAATGTCACCATTTGTTGTTGCTTGCTAAGCCAAGCAATATGAGCCCATCCCCAAGTCTACGACATTCTGGTGCGGAGCTATGACATCACAAAATTGTTAAGTCTAGAATTTTCGCCCACTTTTTGTATGCCCAAAAACACTTTCTATATATTAATGCAGAAAATGTGAATACAGCAAATGAAAGCTGGTAAAAGATTTATGGACTCATGGATTTATAATCGCAAGATCATGGTTCCAGTTAACACAATATTCATTTTATTACATATCTTGTTGGTAAAATAACATCAATAAGATGTTTAATACTGGATGGATAAAGTGAGGTTATGGCTGTATATTGACAAAGTATTGTGCAAAAGTCTTTGATGTTTTAACAAAGGCTTATAACTCTTTCAGTGTGTCAGTGGCACATATCATAATACTTTCTAGTAGAAATTACAACACCTTACATAAACAATTTCAGAGCACCATAATTTTAATATTACATAATATGTAAACTGCTATGGTTGTCATGTTTAAATGTTATATATGCTCTGTCAGAAATGTACTGCAGCTGTCTTGAGCTTGGCTTGTTTTGTAGTATGCTTTGGATCTAGAGTAGTTCCTTCTCATGTTCATGACTTGCTGTCACTCTGATGTGAGTTAATCATCTTGTATGTACACAAGACTGCTTGTTCCTTTTTTGGCTAACCAGTTGTCTCCATCTTGCAATGTAGCCAATGTCTGTCTTTGAGGTCCACACCTGCCTCCTGAAGAATGCTCAATCTGACTAGTTTCGCAAGACAAAGGCAGGACAAGGTTCAAGTGCTTTATAACGTTTTTTCTGATTTGTATAAAGATGTTATAGTAGTTTCATATTACGTATGGAAATGAAAAGAAAAAATGTATATAGACATGTATAAGATATAGATCTTATACATGTTTATAGCATTACACAAATACCCATTTCTACAAAACCTTTTCAGTTGGAACAACATGCATGGTCTGTAATACAAGTCAAATGTCTAAAAGCCACTATTCTGAGTTTAAATTAAAGTTCAAAGCAATAAATGTCTTTGCAGAGAGCTATGTGTGTCACTGGTAAATATTACATAAAATGCAATGGATTATTTTACATCATTGCGGACTGAAGACCTTTTTATATACATTTTACTAGTATGTGATATTGTGCTTGACCATTTAAGATTCAGTTTAGGTTTAATTCTACCAGAATAACAGTACTACATGAAAAAAACAGCAGACGTAGTTGGTGGGTACAATAATTTAGTGTTAGCTTGTTTGTTAAAGGCCAGTGCAGGTAAAAAAGGAACTGACTGCCCCTTCCAGTAAGCTGTTGTGAGGTTACAAGAAAATCTTGTTTTTATAAACAAAATATTTTTGTACATGGGCAAATATGCTTATTGGTAAACTACTATTAAAACTCCAAAAACATACGTAATAATGATAACTAATAATAAACTCATAACTGATAATAAAGCTCAGGATTTTATGGCTCTTCAAATTAAGTTCGACACTGATGGCACAAGGACTTATAATTAATTCTTATTATAAGTTATTCTTGATCAGAATAACATGGCTGATGTACATTTCAAAAATAATTTGTGATATTTTAAATATTGTTGCCATGGCAATGTGTCAAACCTTAAAACCACATTCAGTTGTATTTGTGGCGCTTAATATGCTTACAATGGCATGACATTTTTCACACATATAGTGGTCAGCTGTTTGGTGTGGGCAAAAGCATAGACATGGGTGTTATGGGGGGCTCTTTAGTACCCCCTTTTGACTACAGTGAGTTAGTTTTGTATGCATTAACCAGACTGGGTACATGTATTGTTCTCATCCAGCCAAACAACTTTGAAAATTATATTCATTAGCTCCGACCAACAGGAAGTTGGCTATTTTGGATTGTATGCAGATTTTTGTTAATTCCAGACTCTGAATTATGCCAATAATATATCTAGAATAGTGCTGCCATGGTGAGACAATAAATTAATGGCAAGAAACAAGAAGTGGCTCATATCTGCTGTGTGAATTGATTTCTTTTAAATTTGAGCTGTATGTTTGGCCCTAGGGACTGACTGTGACTCAACAATATCAAAGTGCCACCAACTGGCAGAAGGAAGTATGTCGCTTAAAACAGCATTTAAAAACATTGAAAATGCTAAACTGTGAACAGATTGTTGATATCTCCAACAGTGTTGCCATGGCAAAGCAATCAATTAATGACAATAAATGAAACAGGAAGTGTCTCATATCTTTGCGTGCATTGAGTGATCAACATTAAACTTGGGAAGTATGTTTGATGTTGTGTGTCTAATACCATAAAATATTTGAACATTGCATAATGAAAAAGAATAGGAGATAAATAACAAAATAGTAGTGTCTTTAGGACTGTAGTTAGATCATTATATTAAAAGCAATATTAACAATTTGCAAAACTCTATGCCAAGATAATTGTCATATAATTGTCAGTTCTGTGGTCAGTTCTGTAGTCTGTACCATAACACCCATGTCTATGCTTTTGCCCACACCAAACAGCTGACCACTATAATATGTGTAAAACAGATAATCAGGGATTCAATACTGAAGGTCAGTACTGTAGTCTGTAGGTACTGTAGTTGGTACCTCAAGGTGCTGACTAGAGTACCTTTGGGGAAATTAAATGAACCTTGGGGAAATGAAAGGCAGACAGACCTGTGTGGAGTCAGTACATACTTTTCTTATCGGAAGTGTCCCCGGTTCTGGTTTACCTAGTTAATGCAGCCTAACAATGCCTTAAAGAATTTGAGTAGTATATTGACATTACATTTTGCCATATCTAATTTCTAAATGACCCTGTTATAGCATTCCAAATGTAAAAGTTCAACATTTTTTTGTTAATCATTGTCCTAGCAAGTCCACAGAATTGTACTGGACTGGTTTTATTGATGCATAGTGAAAAACCTAGGACTACTTCACAAAAATAAGTTTATTAAATATTTAATATAAAAAATATATTTTTAAAGTTTAAAAAGTGGGTTGATTGACAGCAGTGGTTTTAGAGGCAAAGTTGTTAGGATATCTAACATACATCAATATTTTGTCTGTTTTTCAACGTCACATAATATACAATTGTTAATCCACCCAAAAAATAAAATAGTGCCTCCCTGTGACTGATTTCTTTCAGAATTCTTACAGACCATTGGGCTCAGGAGTTAAACATGTCCACAGAGTTTCATTCTAATAGGTGCTCAAAATTCATTGGCCAATGGCAGCCATGTTTTTCAAGATAATCGTATGTCCTCATATACAATCATGACATCTTGGAAAAAGACATGTCGGTTTTATGGTTGAATGAGCTAACTTTGGATTAGTTATAGTCATTTTTTCACATTATAGCGCCACCAAGTGGCCAATCTTTGTGATATTTTGGTGACCACAGATGAGATTCCTACACGTGTACCAAGTTTGGTGACCTTCTCACATTCACTTCCTGAGTTATAGCCGCGGAACCAAAATGTGGCCCAGCCCACTTTTAACATTTTGTCCTCAAGCTGCGAACATGACTGAAATTTTTTTGGTAATTATTAACATTTTGACTCCTGAATCTTTAAGCATTGGTTGGGTTTAGATAATTATTAACATAATTATTAATTATAGTAATTATTAACATTCTGACTCTAGGGAGTCTTTTAACACTGATTTGGTTCCGATTGGTCGAAAAACCAGAAGTAGGATTTGCAAAAAATTAAAAATGATGGGAAAATTGTAATGGGGGAAATGAAATTGGAGATATGAGCCATCATGAGCCAATAGTAAACATCTTAATCATCTTGGATTCCAATGGTAAGAGGCACTTGTTGATTGGACAAATGGTGAAGGATTTATGATTATAATTCTGAACTCATATGAATCATATGAGTTATGATTTGGTATGTATCAGTTTTACGGCAGAATAATAACAATAATACCAAATATAATCTTAAAAACAATAGGGTTTCAGCACTTTGTGCTTGAACCCCTAATGATAATTATAATAAAAATCTTAATTACAATAGGTCCTCAGTGCTTCGCACTTGTACCCCTAATAAAAATCATGACACCAATCATGACACCTAAGACAAAGACATTGGATGCCAATGTTCTGCTTGATTGAGTTAACTTTGAATAAATGGAGGTACATTATAAATACCCGTTATTACATGCAAAAACTTCTTACTGTACTTCTAACTTATTACTGTACTTCTCTCAGTGGTCTATAAGAGGGTAATGTATTCAGACTGCTTACTAAAGACTACTAAAGACTATGCGACGTGTAGTTAATTAACAAGATGATAGGTATCATATTAAGCAAGAGATGGCACATAGAAAGATAACAACTTATGAGACAGGGGTATAAGGGATTTGCAATAGTGCCATAGAATACAATACACAAAAATAAAATACATACATACATGCACAAAATATGTACACAATAAAAATACCTGAAAATTGCACAATAAAAGAGAATTGCAGACATAGGAATAACAAATTAGAAAAGTGCACATAGCAGTCACATCCACACCTGCCTCCTGAAGAATGCTCAATCTGACTAGTTTCGCAAGACAAAGGCAGGACAAGGTTCAAGTGCTTTATAACGTTTTTCCTGATTTGTATAAAGTTGTTATAGTAGTATCATTTCGCTAGAAGCAATATTAACAATTTACAAAACCCTAAGCTCAGTTAGCTAGTCAGCAGTCTAAAATAACAAAACAAAAATATGGAACAAAAATATAGAAACAAACTGGGCTAGAGGTAGGTATGCAGATAATAGTAAGTTTTAAAAAAAAGTCCAAATCCCTGATTATCTGTCTTAGGAGTTGTGCCATCCTGTCCCCCAACATCTGGTCTGGATAAAGTCAGAAAGACAAACAGGGAAATGAAAGACAGACTATACATTCTTCATATTCATTTATGGGTCTAGTTGGGCCTAGTTGAAATGTACAGCTGTGAAAAGCAAAGGCCCAAGCACTGAGCCCTTTGGTACTCCATACTGAACTTGTGATCGATATGACACCTTTTTACTCACAGCAACAACCTGAAATTAGTCAGATAAATATGATTTTAACCATGCAAGTGCAGTTCCATTTTTGGCAACATAGTTTTAAAGCCTATTTAAAGGAATGCTGTGGTCAGTATTGTCAAAGGCTGTGCTAAGGTCAAGTAACACTAGAAGAGATCCAGCCACAATCAGCTGACAAGAGCAAATCATTTGTCACTCTGATGAGATCATTCTCTGTCCTATGATATTCTTCTGAATCTTGACTGGAATTTCCCAAAGATACTGTTTCTTTCCAGGAATGAACATATCTGTGAATACATATCTGATCCTGATTGGAATTTCTTACAGATACTGTTTCTTTCCAGGAATGAACATATCTGTGAATACATATCTGATGTTATTGTGTTGCAGGCATTTTCATGTTTGTTTTTTTTCTCTGGCAGTATCTATTTTGTTATTAAGAAAATTTTATAAAATCATCACTGCTATGATACTGACAACTGTCAGAAGCAGTTGAAACTTTATCTTTAGTTAATATAGCCACTGTAAATATCTAGGGTTATGTTTATTTTCTTCTAAAAGATTTTTGTTTATACTGTTTATATATAGTTTTATTCATCTTAAGCCTCATGGAGTACTACCATCTGACCAAGTTTTAATTCTCTGTGCTTTACAGGTTGGTTTGCATGATCAGTTTTAGGGTGGAATAATAAAATAAAAATCTTGTTGAATTTCCTTCCAGTGAGTGTGTAATTTCGGTGCACCTGTGCCTGTAAAATGCTGCCATCTTGAGGAGTCGCCCGCATCTCCTGTCCAAGGCCTGTAAGACTGCGGCAGCTCTTGCTGCCAAAGCTTACATAACAGCCAGATAGGCATAACATAACAGATAGGCAGCCTCTGCCCTGCCCTGCATGGGCATCCTTCAGGTTCACCAGGCCAAAGCACTTAAGAAGCATTCTTTTGTACGTCTGTCGCAACGATTGGTTTGCAGCAATGGACCTGACAGACACTTACTGCCTTGACACAGGCCGTTCCTTCGGTTTGCGTTTGAGGGTCGGGCATATCAGTACAAGGTCTGTACTTTGGTACAATCAGTACTTTGGGCTGTCCCTTTTCTCCCCGTGTCTTTACCAAAGTCGTGGAGGCTGCCCTTGCCCCGTTATGAGAAATGGGCATTCGCATCCTCAACTACCTCAATGACTCGCTCATTTTGGCCACTCTCAAGAGCAGTTGTGTGAACACAGGGGTCTGGTCTATGAAAAGTCCATCAAACATCCTCGGAAAGTATGTTAGCCAAACAAATGCAGACAAAAACCAATAAAACCAAATGTAAAAACTAAAATTATAGCAACACTCATATACAACATATGGCAAAGACCAGACACTTGTACTGGATACTTAACTACTTTACTACTTAAAGTAGTTTATTTAATGGTGAGTGGTAGATGATACAACTTTACTGTTTAAGGTTCTTTAGTTGACTATATGGTTCTTTAGTGTTTTGAAAGGCTTATTTTTATTTTTTATGTTCTTTAGATCAGTGTATTGAGTTCTGTAAAGTGCCAATACAAAGAAAAACATAACATTTTCCCAGACTAATGTAACAGGTATACCAAGTGTACTTTTAAATATTATAATTCACACAAAATTGTTTATTCTCATATACCTGATATAGATGCCTGATTGATATTCTTTTTTTCCTTTTATTGTGATGTCATCATGAGCCAACATAATTTCTTGTTCTGTCCCCTCATTTTCCTCTTGACATTGTAATTGCGTGGAAGAGGTGAGTTGTAACCTGGCTCCTAATAATCTTAATAAATCTTTATTGTAAATAATGATTCCATGTCTTAATTTTCACACCAATTTATGTGTATAAAGTTATTTTACTTATATTTTGATTATTTTTGTCATTTTGAACTTTTTTTTATTTATATTTTTGTCTAATATATGGAAATTTTTACATGGTGATCGCATGGAAACACAGTGGTACTCACTGTGCTGACGCTAAGCCTGAATGGTTTTATGAACCCAGAGAGACCTTTGTTTTTGCTGAAGATATATAACTGCAATGGCAGAAAGCATGCGTTGTTCCTTGTTCATTGTTTATTTTAAGCAATTTGTGCTCTGATTCCATTTATATGTAGCCGTTTCCCTACAAAATGTTTGTTTTTAGTGGCAAAAGATTGTTGTCTACAACATAATGTCATTCACAAATATTACTAGGCAACCAGAAATGCCCACTAGCAACCCACGGCCAGCCACTGGAGACCAGCAGCGAAAAAGTCACTTGCGGTGTGAACAGGGCTTAAGCCGGTCGATTTGACCCCTCATTCATGGTTCTACGACAAACTGTGCGGGACAAGTTACTTACTGAAGTTTTGTGCAGAAAAGGAGGAAGAAGCATGCAAGAGCGTAATAAGGATGCTTTGCTTTGCAAGCATCATTAATAATATAACTGCAAACAGTATCATATATGTTTGATAGAGCACATTAAGGGCGAGCCACTTATAAAGGCTGCTTTTCTGTTTCTATGTATCAGTAAAGAGATCCAGCGAAACTGATGCCTGCTGTCCCATGTCTGTATGTCAAACTCCACAACACAACGCTACACACAACACAGACAAGTTTTTAATAACTGGTGTCCCTGGCCGCACATCGTGTTGGGCATACATGAGTCACCGGTTACACTAACATCAAACTGTAACTTATTGTAAAGATTTAATGGGAATGAACAAGTGAGGGAGTAGCTCTTTCCTGACTCCGTGTACAAACGCAATGTTTCCTGTAATGAAGCATTATCGATCCAAATGCAAGCAGAACTTAATCACTCACATTCAAACATTCAGATCAGCTCATTTTAATGCCACTAGTGCATTTAGATAATTGCCCTGCTGTTTAAAGTGTTTATGTGACCTAGATCTGAATGAACTAGATCTGACCTGTCCAATTGTATTATTAACATAGTAATCAAAAATAAGATTTAATACCCTAACCTCTTGACCAATTGCTGCAGTTTTGTTTAAAAGGTGGACTGGCAATTAACTACCCAGAAGAAATTTTTCAAGCATCTGACTTTGCACATACACATCAAATATGTGGCTCGTGACTGGGACTACAGCATCATTATGACAACAGCCAAATCACAACATGGCATTGAATTGGTTTTGTCATCAGAAGCCTATTGTGTGGTACGTTTGCTATTAACTGTGTGTAGTGGTTAAGCCACCATTTAAAAAAATGAAATCTCTTTAGGTTCATGTAAATAATAGTATCAGGGTCATAGCTTCATGTTTTGAGTTTGTTTCCTAGTTCTCTTGCCAGGATCCTGACATCCCTTGTGTTTTGTGTCAGAGCATAATGTTTGGGTCCTGACTCTATTCTAGTCTTAGTTCTTGTATTTTAGAGTGAGGATGTAGACTCATGGTCTTTGTCTTTGTGACCTGTGGAAGCACATGACCATTGTTTGTTTACTGTCTTGAGTCGCGACCCCTCCCTCTTGTTTCCTTATTAATCATTCCATCATTAGTTTATTCCCCCCACCTGCCTGCCCTTGTTACCTGCATTGTTTTCCTTCCCTATTTAATGCCCTTGTGTTTACTGGTGTATCGTTTCTTGTTATCTGGTGCAAATAATCAGCCTTGTAGTGCTTGAGCTCTGTATATATACGTATATATATATATATATACGTATATATATATATATATATATATTACCTTGTTTTGATTTTGGTTTTCTCAAGTCTTGTCTTGGTTTGCTTGTTTTGAATATTTCAAGTCGTTTTGATTCTTGTTTGAATAAAAAAAAAAACTTTGGTTAAAAGATGTCTGCGATTGAGTTCTCCCTCTGTGTCCCTGAAACAATACAGCGGCACAAAACAGCAAACACAGCAACAAATGACATTACACACACAAACACACAAAATAACATTCATATTATCACTCATCAGACATACAAACCCCTCGGTTTGTCTTAGACATATTTTATTATGTCTCTGTGTAAATACAGAGACACATTTTAAAAAAAAAATGATGCATGGAAAAACGTGTCAGGTCCTGTCCAGTCTGAAGTATGGTTGAAACCGGAATTCATACATACGCAGCTCCTGCAACAGCCAGTGGTACTCACTGTGCTGATGCTAAGCCTGAATGGTTTTATAAACATTGGTACTCACAAACAGTGATGTTGGGCACAAGCAAGACGCCAAGACACCATCGCCATAAATAGCTTGTCTGAAAACAATGCATGGTGGGCAGTTAACTATTTAACTAGGTAAATAATATTGGAGTATTTAAAGTCTATTTTAAGCGGCACTTCCTGCTGCCAGTTGGTGGCACTATAACTGTGGTTCATAATAGTCACATTATTATGATCAGCCCACAATACCAAAATAAAGTTATTGCCTCACAACATCAGTCAATACATGAACAATCTGTTCACAATTTAATATTTAATGTCTCTCCTTTATTCTGACCAAGTCTGAAGTGATTTGGTTAAATGTAAGTTGATTATTTTAAACTTTGTTTTAAAGTGACACTTGATGTTTTGGGGAAATGCACTTCAGGCGTGCCCGAGTCTGAACGTGTCATAGAATGTGTTCCACCGCACTTGAGAGATCTAGTCTTTTATAGCCGATACTTTATAGTTCCCAAAATCAATGTGATTCTGTTGGGTTTGCTGCACATGAAACTAAATGTTCTAAATTTTTAGTTCTGGCTAAAAATGAGGCAGGGGCTGAGGCCCGGGTAATGGAGGCTTTATACTCACTTGGTGTAGTCCATTTGGCAGAATGGAAGTTGATTTGTTCGCCTCTAAGGAGTTGACACACTGTTCCCTCTGGTTCAGCCTCACTCATCCAGCTCCCTTGGGGATGGATGCCATGGTACAGACGTTATGTCTGGAGGGGTTACATCTGTATGCATTTCCCCCGATAGCCTTTATCCCAGAAGTCCTAGCCAGGGTCTACCAGGACTGAGTTCGGCTGCTTCTAGTAGCGTTGTTCTGGCCGACATGGGTCTGGTTCTCAGACATGATGTCATCTTCTGGACGGGCCTTCTGGGGAGCTCCCAGTCCGGAGGGACCTCTTATCCTAGGCTCAGGGGTCAATCTTTCATCCCTGGCCAGAGATCTGGAAACTGTGAGTCTGGCCCCTGAGGGGAGCCAGCTCTTAAATTTTGGTCTCTCAACTAAGGTTGTAGAGACAATTATGAGTTCCAGAGCCCCATCTACTAAGAGACTGTATGCCCTGAAGTGGCAGCTGTTTGCGTTGTGGTGTAAGTGACACCATGTTGACCCAGTTCAGTGCTGGAGTTCCTTCAAGAGTGCTTCTCTGCAGGTTTGGCTCCAACCACCCTCAAGGCTTATGTGGCAGATTTGTCTGCTATTGGAAGACACCCTCTGGTGTCTCATTTTCTGCACGATGCCAGACAGCTGATGCCTTTCTGTCACACGTGGGTCCCTTTCTTGGGACCTTACCATTGGTCTAAGGGGTTTATCTTTGGCTCCATTTGAGCCCCTAGAGTCAGCCTTGAATAAGTTTCTGACTCTGAAGGTGGCTCTGCTTTTGGCTCTTACATCACTCAAAAGAGTAGGAGATCTACAGACTCTATCTGTAGATCCTGCCTGCGTGGATTTTGCCCCTGGCTTTCTTAAAGCCATTTTGCACCCTAGATCAGACTATATCCCCAAGGTGCCTGCTGCGGCTGGTCACCCGGTGGTATTTCAAGCCTTCTGTCCTACACCGTTTGATTCGCCGGAGCAGGAGAGACTTCATTTGTTGTGTTCAGTCAGAGCCTTGAGGATTTATGTCCGCAGCTCAGGCCAGTGGCGTAAGACCTCTCAGCTCTTAGTCTGTTTTGGTGGCCGCAACCGAGATGGATCTCACTGGATCACAGATGCTATTACCCTTACCTATGAGGTCTGTAACCTCGTGTTGGGCATTAGAACCCATTCTACCAGGGGTGTAGCATCATCTAAGGCTCTGTCTAGGGGAGCATCCCTAAGTGATGTTTGTGCTGTGGAAGGCTGGTCCTCTATGCACACATTTATTAGATTTTACAGTTTAGACTTGAACTCAACTCTGGGCGCTCCGGTCCGCCTGGGTTGACAAGTCTAAATCTGCTCCTATGTTCTGTCCCAATGTTTTAAAGCATCTGGGGCAGGCTTTCCTTCACTGTCGTAGTGGGTATTACTTCCCCATAGTGTCAAGTTGACGCAGTATTGAGTTCCCTCAAAAGGGAACGTTACATATGTAACACTGTTCCCTAGGGACGATACACTGCATCTCTTTACCACATCTCGGTATTGCCTTCACGACTTTGTTTAGACCTAAGCTGATGAGGTATTTTTCAGGCGTATTTTAATGGATTTGTGGGGCGGAATGCTATGACCTTGAACTATCCTGTGAATAGGCCTGGTTTTACACGTGTTCAGACTCGAGCGTGCCTGAAGCACTCTTGTCCATAGCGTCAAGCTGACACAGCGTCTCGTTCCAGATTACATACATAACCTGAGATGTTTCGTACAGCTGTGTGTATGTATACATGAAATATGCACCATCTTTGTGTGCCCTGAGGCTATTTTAAAAGCAGACTATTTAAAGTTTTAAATTTTAATACGTCTGTTGATGCACTTCCTGCTGCCAGCTGGTGATACTATAACTGTGATTTACAACTGCCACATCATTGTGATCAGCCCACAACAACAAACATTTCTCAAGTTTGATGTAGACCACTCAATGCATGATATAAGACTCTTCCTGTTCCATTTATTGCCATAAATTGATTACCTCGCCATGGCAACACTCTTCGAGATATCAACAATCCGTTCATAGTTTAGCAAGTCTCTTCTTTTTTCCACCCTTGTATAAAGTGACTTGGGTAAATTTAAAAGGACAGAAACACTGTTTTGTGACATACTTCCTTTAGCTTGGTTGTGGCGTTATGACTGTGACTCACAATAGCCACCACTATCCCATAAGTCCCTAGGACCAAACAGTTGAAATCTGAACAAAAAAACACTCAATTCACACAGCAGATATGAGCCACTGTTTCCTTTTTTGTCATTAACTTGCCATGGCAACATCATTCAAGATATCGTCTTGAATGGGTCAACAAGACCAATATACGTATCAAGGAATCAACTTGCTTATTTGCAGAGTATTCTAATTAGGAATGACGAAAACATTCTTTCACATACATTTCAAGCTTTGTTGGGACATCATTATAAGATAAGTACATATCTGATAGATCTAGATCAACAGAAGCAAGATACTGTATGGAGTAAAAGAAAGCAAGCAAGGGAAGTAATAAAACATAAGACATAAAATGGGGCCCCCATCTGGAAGAGAATGGAGGACAAAACCACAGAAGAATGGATTGAACCATTCAGACTGAAGGAGGGAGAGAGGGAGGGGGCTTTAATCAACAAGTTGTCTGTAATGAGATCACTACACAGTCCACACAGACTGATGCCATGTGACATTGTGTGTCTGCCTATCTGTGTGTGTTTTTGTATACGTAACTAAATATGCATTCACACAAACAACAACACAAAAGTGGACATACGCATAGATATTAAACAGAACATAAACAATAACTAAAAATAATCAAAATAAAAAGTCCACAACACATGGAGACTCGGGGGCAAACACACAAAGAACATTTAAAGTGCATTTAAAGTGACCTGGCAAGAATAAGAGAACATTAGACAGGGATAAAGAGAGCGAGAGAGAGAGAGTATGTGAGTGAGTATGAGAGAGACAGAGAGAGAGAAAGTGTCAAGTTTTTAGTTTTGGATTATAAAGCACACACTAATGAATATTTGCAGATACCCAAATGTGCAGTAATGTATACAATTAAACTGTCATTAAAAAACAGACTTTAATTCATGCATGTTGACACAAGACCATATGCTCACACACCATCATCCACAAACATAAGCAGAACATGAAGGTTACGCTTCAATGACAACTTATTTGCGTAAGAGTTTTTAAGCACAAAAACCTCACCCACAAAGTTTAGGATGCAATAAAAACTCACTAGTTCACATGATTACAAATCACATGATTTGTACATAAAAATCACATAATTACATTAACCAACATTGCAGCTAACAATTTTATGTTGCAAGAATGTTTCCATAATGTTTTCACATCTGTGAAGATCATCAACATACTGCTGTTGCGTGTTATAGAAATTTCTCTCTGAGACACAAGACCAAGTTTTCAAAGAAAAGATTTTAATGCTTGCAAGCAGGATCAGCTCAAAACAGAGTGATAATTATTCAGTCTGAGGAGAGCGGAACAACTTCTCTGTGTATCATCTTCTTATACCCTTTCAAATTAACACCTCCCATACCATACGTCACCCTTATTCACATCACATGGTTAACCTTCTAAAACACTTCACACTCTCCTCTTCCTTAACCTCTGTGGGCCTCTCTAGTAGATAAACAAAAAACCTCCCTATTGCTACAAGAAAGATAATTCAACACGGTATCTATGACTAACAATACATTCTTTGTATTAATGAAAATTAACTCATACTGATTTACGCATTAGTTTTCCTTGCATAAGCATTGAAATTAAAATTTTCCTCTACACTCCTCCCTCTTTGTAATATAACAACCTCAAAGTAAGAAATTATTATTCAAAGACAGTATCCTAAAAACTTTCATCACATATATGCTCTTCTCTCGATTTTTACACATATGATCATTAATTAGGACATATGAAATAGCATGCTGTTTTTTCGACACATAGACATGTCTAAATGTAAATTTAGCTAAGCAGGTTGTTCATATCTTTGACACATCACACTAATAACTATTCCCTTTAGGTTTACTCACTGTCATTACTTTCGATGGATTCACAGCTGTCATTACCATCTAACATCCCCATCTTAACCATTTGCATAGGAACACTTGAATTAATCAGTCACTTTGTTGTTGTTGTAAAACACTGAATGAGACATGGTACACATATCAGGATAAACAGAATCACAATCATCACTGGAACAAAAGCAATGATTATCCAGTACTTTCAGTTACCCAATGAATTTTCCAACCAATTCAACCAAGATGGATTCATATCTTTAGGCTCTTTTACGGCCTCTCTCATGTGAGTGATAATATCTGTTACGTTGTTCTTGTAATCAGGAATATTAAAACAACATGAAGTATGTAACGTGACAAACTCCTCCCCGTTCTGAAGTCAGCAAATCTAAAACCAGTCTATTTTGAATTATTTATCTATTTTGCATCTCTGATCTTACTCATCTCATCATTAATCAAATCTAAAGCTTTCTCTGTTTCATTAGCCAGCATTGTCGGTCTGTCGGTCATTGAGTCCCTACGGATTGCAAAGGCTAATTCAAAATCATCAGTCCTCATTCTACTTGATCTATCCGCTGCCTTTGACACAGTCAATAACCAGATCCTTCTGTCCACCCTCGCGTCACTGGGCATCACAGGTACTCCACTTCATTGGTTTGAAACCTACCTTACTGGTAGGTCTTTGAGGGTTTCCTGGAGAGGGGAAGTATCCAAAGTTCATCAGCTGATCACTGGGGTTCCCCAGGGTTCTGTTCTTGGACCCCTCCTCTTCTCCATATACACAACATCACTGGGCCCCATCATACATGCACATGGGTTCTCTTACCATTGCTATGCTGACGACACGCAGCTCTTCCTTTCATTCCTTCCAGATGATCCCACGGTAGCTGCACATATGTCAAGCTGTCTGGCGGACATCTCGGCATGGATGAAGGAACACCATCTGCAGCTCAACTTGGCAAAGACTGAGCTTCTTGTCTTCCCTGCCAATCCAACCCTACATCACGATTTCACCATCCAATTAGGTACATCTTCAATTACCCCATCAAATTCGGCCAGAAATCTTTGATGACCAACTGACCTTCAAAGAACACATTGCTAAGACGGCTCGGTCATGCTGATTTGCATTACATAACATCAGGAAAATCAGGCCTTTTCTAACAGAATATGCAACACAACATTTTGTCCAGGCTCTGGTCATTTCTAGGCTTGATTACTGCAATGCTCTTCTGGCAGGACTGCCATCATGCACAATCAAGCCTCTACAAATGATTCAGAACCCTGCAGCGTGTCTCGTCTTCAACGAGCCCAAAAGAGCCCATGTCACCCCTCTCCTCATCTCTCTGCATTGGCTACCGCTCACTGCTCGCATCAAGTTCAAGGCCTTGATGCTTGCTTACAGATCTATCACTGGGTCAGCACCCTCCTACTTTCACTCATTCTTACGAGTCTATGCTCCTACCAGAAGCCTGCGATCACAGAAGGAACGAAGGCTTGTGGCACCATCATAGAGAGGCACAAAATCACTCTCCAGATCATTTTCGTTCACTACTCCATGCTGGTGGAATGATCTTCCTGCCTTCATCCGTAATGCAGAATCCCTGGCAATATTCAAAAGACAGCTGAAAACACATCTCTTTCGTGAGCACTTAACCTCATCATAAAAAAAATCCTTTCCCTTCATTTCCTATCCCTCTTCCTTTAAATCTCTCCCTTGTTGTAGCATATGATACTCTGAGCAATGTCTGAAACTTGTATTATGAGTACTTATTGTGTCTAGTTGCCTCTTCAGGTTGACTCGCTTGTTGTATTCCGCACTTGTAAGTCGCTTTGGATAAAAGTGTCTGCTAAATGAATAAATGTAATGTAAATGTAAATGTAAATGTAAATTAAAACCTGCCATGCTTCTTTGTCGCCAACATTGAGAACACACACACATCTCCCTTTTCAGGCAAATCTCCCACAGGTGGTGTAAAGAAATTTGGTTTGACATAGGCAGTTTGAACTTGGTTACAGTCTTTGTCATGGCGTTTAGTTGGAGTCTTGACAGGTTTAACGCTATATGCATTACCTTCATCATTTGACACGGAATATTACCTTCAAGTTCTTCCACAGCTTCAAGCTTTGGAGGGGTTGCTCTCCAGGCATGAGACATCTGTAAACACCACCAGCAGCTCTCATTTATCCCCAGCTCCTGTTTCTGTAACACTGCCAATGCACAGGCTTTATTTCCTCTGCACATAAACATAGCTGTTTTCACTTTAGGAATACTTTCACTCTGAACACCATCAATTGACCACGCCTCTTCCTTATGGGAAGTCAATCTGGTTACAAAATCTTTCATTGTGTTTGTTTCTTCATCGATTACATCCACTGAAACAGTCTGATAGCTATATTTACCTTCTGTGTTCCATCCACAATAGTAAGTTCTCTCATCCACTTTAGTCAGGTTACACAATGTCACTTTCAGCATGTGTTTGGTTTCGATCTGTACCCCCTCAGATTAAGGCCGGTATGAACTCACTTTGAACACTGATGCCTCAAAACGTTTGTCATTACCATATCTGGTGGTTGGAGTATATGCTTTACGTTGAACCATCCACATGGATATTTGCAAAAATACAAATCTTCCCCCCAGCGGTTTCTCACATAAGCAGTGTTTTGTCCTCTTCCCATTATCACTGTGATCGGGTCACAGATAAAGCTGATCTTCTTGCCTTCCCGTACAGTCACTTTCAATGGGTTGTTAGCACTCTGAATCACTGAGATTGAACTCGTCTGACGTAGTTTGGCTGCTGCTGTCAGGCTGTGATTGACTGCAAACACATCCGTGGAATTCATGCTTGGTTTATCCAGGGGCATTGTGCTCAGTGGTATCATGATAATGATGGCAATGAACAGTATAGTTAGAAAACATGCAATTTTAAATACTCTGAAAAATCCTCTTCGTAACAGGACAGGCACCGTTTGATCTCGCTCCATCTTCATTAACACAGTCTCTATTTGGTCAGTGATAAACGAATGTAGATATACCTATAAATTGATCTAATTCAGTTCATACCCCTCAGTGCGATAATTAAAAATCACCCACTGTCCTGGTTTCAGTCTAGAACCTGGTTTAAAATGTGTGTGACAGTTATGCAGATCAAATTTCAAAGTTCCCGTTTGTAAATCAATTGAAGGCCAGTATAAAAATTTGGGTGCACACAGTTAAAGTCCAACTCGGTCTAGCCCACATGTCATGTTGAGTTGATGTAAGTCCAACAGCCAACATAGCATCATCACAAGACAGCAGTTCTAAAGGTGATTTTTAAATGGACTAAATTTCAAATGGACTAAGATTAGTTTTTAATTGTTTTCTTGTCCTCATATGCATTAACACAATGGGTAGAACTTTTAACCATGTCAATCCGGTCTCTCCACAACATTTGGATAATTTATTCTTAATTGACTGGTTTTCCTTCTCCACAGCTCCCCCTGAAGCCACATGATATGCACAATGGTATCTTAAATCTATGCCAAGGAATTCACTGACTTGTTCGATAGCTTCGTTGAGGAAATGAGAGCCATTATCTGAGCTCAATTTTCGTGGAATACCACATCTGGGTATAATTTCTGTGACTAAGGCTTTTGCTACTGTAGCCACATCTTGTTTAGAAGTGGGAAAAACTTCAACCCACTTTGACCACATGTCCACCATAACTAAACAATACTTTTCCCTTCACATGGACTAAGTTCAATAAAGTCCATCATTAAATGATCAAATGGTTCTACTGGTGGTGGATGAGCTGCTGGTGTGATTTTTATACCTTTTGCCACATTACATGTGTTGCAAATCACACATCTTTTGCAGTAATTGTCAGCATAGATTGTGAACCCCTTTGTGAACCATTAGGGTGTCAGTTGATTTATCATGCCCATCTTGGACACATGATCCTTCCCATGTGTTAACTTCGCATAGTGCGGAAAGAAATGCTTGGGGAGACATGGGAGTTTGGTGGGCCCCACCCAGATGCCATTAATCTTTAAACAACCGGCATTCCTCCATCTAGAAAGGTCAACATCAGTGGCCAAGGTCTGCATGCTCTGTACAGAGAACAAGATATTTTCATTAGTTGCAGATATTTGATTAGTTACAGTTTTTACGCAAGAGAGAGTTATGGGTTGCAAGGCTCCAGCCTTAGCCGCCCTGTCAGCGGTGTTGTTCCCCCTGGAGACAAAATCAGTTTTATTAGTGTGAGCCACACATTTACAGACAGCAATCTTTTCTGGTAGATGTATTGCATTCAACAAATCTGAGATTAGATCTGCATTTAAAATAGGCTTGCCATCAGATTTAATAAAATTTCTGTGTTTCCACAGTGCCCCAAAATTGTGAACCACGCCGAAGCTGTATCTACAATCGGTATATAAGGTCACACACTTATTTTTCATTAATTTGCATGCCTCTGTCAAAGCCACTAGTTCCGCCGTGGCTTCATCTTTCTGCGCAGACCCGTCCACAAACAATATATTGTCACAGTTTTCAAATGGCGTGTCTGAAAGATTAGGCCTTGGGGTGCATATCTGCTCTATGGCAGTCATGCAACAGTGGTGAGGTTCACCATCGCCTTCGATGGGCAACAGCCTGGCTGGATTTAAAACTGTACAGCGCTTAATAGTGATATTTGGCAGGTCTAGCAGTGTGTTATGGTACCTTAACCAGCAAGCAGTGGACAAATGAGATGTTTTCTGCTCCAGCAGGATCATACTGACAGCATGAGGGACCATAAGGACTAAATCACTATACCCCACATACTCTCCTGAGGCCAACACTGCTTTCTCAGCTGCTGCTACAGCTATCAGACAGAGAGGTAGCCCTGCTGCCACTGGGTCTAGCTTGGAAGAAAAATATGCCACAGGTCGAAGACGATCACTGTGTGATTGAAGCAGGACAGATGTCATAAAGCCATGCTTCTCATCCACCATCTGCACAAACTGCTTATCTGGGTTTGGTATACCTAAAGTGGGAGACATGGTTAATTGAGTTTTCATTTGTTCAAATGCTAAATTTGCTTCTTCATTCCATTTTAAACAGTCAGCAGGTCCCAAATCTTTTTGTAGGGTTAAATCACGCATAGGTTGTTCTAACACAGTGTAGTTTGGAATGAACATACAACAATAGGAGCACATACCCAAAAATAACATCATTTGTTTTTTGTAATGGGCTTTGGTATGGCAATTACTGCTTCAATTAGTTTTTTAGACAATGATTTTCCTCCTGGCGTTATGGCATGGCCTAAAAATATTTGTGGCCTTCTCGGGCTAAATGAGTGAGTAATGCAATGGTGTCAGTCACACATACATCCCTATCTGTAGTTGATAAAATTAAATCGTCAACATATTGGGTCAAAGTAGTACCTGGCGTACTTTGTCTCAGTGCTTCGTTATAAATGGTAGGGCTCTCTACATAATTTTGACAAAGCCTGGTAAATGTATATGGTTCTCCATCGAAATTAAATGCAAACCAGAACTGGCTATCTTTATGTGCAGGCACACTGAAAAAAGCATTTGCTAAATCGACTACTGAGAACCAACAAGCACTTTCAGGTATTTGTGTGAATATAGTGTAAGGGTTCGGCATGTTTGAAGCCCTGGGCTGCACTGCCTGATTTACAGCCTGCAAATCCTGCACAAATCTCCATTCTGTGGGTTGACCTGCATCCCTTCTTCACAGGAAAAATGGGAGTGCGCACAGGGGAGTCACGACAGGAAACAATAACTCCTTCCTTCAAAAGAGATTCAAACACAGGCCTAATATCTTCCAAAGTCTCCTTTTTTAGTGGATACTGAGGCCTACATGGCCTATAATCTGATTTTGGAGTTATTACAACAGTCTCACAATTTTTAATAAGACCCACATCATATTTGTGCTTTGCCTAAAGACAACTAGGAACACTAGAAAGAGCAGGATGTCTTTCTCATGCCGTGAGAACAGTCATCAGAGGAATAACATCATGACTTTCTATTTCTTCAAAATCTCGCTTAGCATGAACTCTAGTCTCTTAACGGCATCGATAAACTTTCAATGATGGACTAAAAGATATGCAATCAGACACACATGTCCAGTCAGAGACTTCACAGTAGGATTTTACAAATGAGCCCAGCTCTGCCCATTCCTCAGAGTTTTGTACATCAAAAAACACAGACTGTCCTTCAGATAAATTTATACTAAGTGCACACGAGTGCACTGACCAGTATAACCACTTGGAGCTTATGGTTTCTGGCATGTCATTAGAAAACCAATATTTCTCAAAACTCTTGTCTTTTCCACGTACGACGTGTGACGTGCAATGCAGGTGTTCAGGTATCATAAATTTAGTTCCACATGGATTCACTTTTGCTCGTGCTTGCGCACAAATGTCTTTCGCCCAATTTCAGCGCATACTGACCATTGGTATGCATAAATGGAATCTGACTGATATCACAGATCTTCCATCGCAGACACTGCGACACCAGCGTTATTAGCCATTAGACATATGGTCAATTTACACCTTAAATCTCTGAACACAAATCTATGCGTTGTTCGTTTGCCCTCCCCTGTTTCACAGCTCAGGGGAACCGTGAGTGGCTCAGAGACGTGATGTCCAGTAGCTGACACACAAAGAACTGTTTCATTGGTCAACTGTGGTTTGTATGGCAAGTCAATAGGTCATAATGTGGATCTTGCTGCACCACTATCAACCAAGAATGAAATACACACATCATCAACTATGAGATTATATCTTGGCAATACTTCAAAACAATCAGACTTCTACAGCATAAAATTCAATTCCACCGAATTATCACATATAGAGGCAGAAAAGCAAGCAAGTTCTTCATTGCAGAGAGCAGCATCAGTGTATGTGTTTGTGTGTGTTGATAGATAGCTACCACATCCCTTATCGCTTGGAGTTGGCCACTCGCCCGGAACCTCCACCTCCCTCTGCTTCCCGTCTCCTAGTCAGTCTGCCCCCCTCCTCAGATTAACACCTTGGATGCTGCAGTCCTTCTCCCAATAGCTGCTTTGTCCGCATGCAGAGCACCGATCACAGTCTCTTGAATGATGTCCTTTCTTCTTACAGGCCCTGCAGTAGGGAATCTGTTTGCTGTCATTGTCACCCTTTCCATTAAATTTTCGCTGATTCGGTTGTGAATGCTGACGTTGCATGGTGTTGTTATTCTGTTGTTCAGGCATGGTGGCCACTACCAGCTGTAATTGTTTATCTGGGTGTTCGCGCTTTCTGTCTCGCTTGTCGTCCTGCCTTTCTTGAGCATGCACTGCATGAGCGCGTATAGTATCAAGTCTCTCATTCTTTCAGTTGATGCATGTAAATTTCACGGATGACACAATGTCCGATTTTAGTCCATTTAGAAAACAATTTCTCAGATGACTTTCCCAAACACTCATGGTGTTCCCTCAATCTGCAGGTTCTTCGATGCCGGCATAACGTTTAAAAACGTCATACAAGCGAACATAATAGTCCTGTACAGACTCGTCCTTTTTCTGCAAACAATCTGAAACTTTGTTTAAATCCAGTCTGACCGGGAATGCTGCCTTGATGGCATCACATAGTCCATTGACAGCAGTCTTGTATGAATCATTGCTGTCATCCTCCCAGTTCGGATGTTCTTTGCGCTGTTACCCATTACCTGCTTTTGAACTCACTTTGTGCCAGTTCGCTGGTCCCATCTTCATAGCGAGCAGTCTACGAAGTTCAGGCATTGTTGGACCAACTTCTTGGCAAAATATTAAAAGTTCATCAGCAAAACGAACTCCTGAATCCAACAGCTCGGGTAAATGGCTCATCACTTCTTTCATATTTGTCATTGTCCATGGTCTATAGACCATCACCGGTCCTACCGGCCCGAAAACCTCAATCATTGGTGCTTGAAGATGAACTTTGTCATCATCATCGTCGTCCATAGGTGGTTTCGCATCGAATTTCTTAGATCTGGTGCCATACGGATGTTCACACTCAGAAGGTCGAACTCTGCCATCCGAAGGCTTGTGATCAGTCTTTGTGTCAACAGACTGGATTGAAGCTGGTGGGGGTGCTTCAGGTGGTGCGCTCGCCTCTTGCAGCGGTGCGTCGTGCTGTTGAATTCGGGGTTGTTGAGGAGGGCAGCTGTCGAGGTCAGGGAGGTTGGAGATTTGCAGGGCTTGCAGCTCTCTCACAGGATAGTGGTAGGGTGGTGGGGCGATAGAAACAGAAGAACAGGGGTTAGTCATGTGTGTACTATTATCAGACTTTTTAATTTCACAAACATTCTCAATCCCAGACTTAGGCAAAGCTTTCAATCCAGATTTTCTCTCTCTGTACTCTGCCTCACTCAACCAGAAATCCAGCATCTCCTTACAATTCTCACACTTATGTGAACAACATCCCATGTGTTTCCTATTATTTCTCACACAGACCGTTTAAATTTCTTAAGTTTAGAAGCACTCAACGGTCCCTCTGGGGGAAAATCATGATGTTTAATTAAGAGCTCAATATCCAGCATGCTTTTTGGACCATATTTTTTTTCTCATCTGATTATGAACCGTTTCAGAAAAATCAATTTGTTTACTGTTACCACTCCCCATCTTAATAGCACCCTACTACCTAGGGGAAAGCCTCAGCAGCACACGTGCACAATAAGTCTCAGCTATAGCACTGACCAGCTGACTCTGCTGATCAATCAGCTCTCTGGCTACACAAAGCCCAGTCCGACTCTCAGTTCTGATGTGCCAGTTCCTCGTTTTGAAACTGTCTGCACGCTTATCACAGCAACAAATTATTTTTCTCTCTTTTGTCTTTTTCTAATTATCAGGTGTATTTCAAAGGGTCACTTAGTTACCTGGCTTGGTGCTCATAAATTTCCACTGGCCTCTCTCCGATCCCGTTGCTGTCCCCCATGCCTGTCCCGTGGTCCAGGAGTTGCAGTCTAGGGATCCCACTTCTGACACCAAATTGTTATAGAAATTTCTCTCTGAGACACAAGACCAAGTTTTCAAAGAAAAGATTGTAATGCTTGCAAGCAGGATCAGCTCAAAACGAGTGATAATTATTCAGTCTGAAGAGAGTGGAACAACTTCTCCTCTGTGTATCATCTTCTTATACCCTTTCACCTTAACACCTCCCATACCATACGTCACCCTTATTCACATAACATGGTTAACCTTCTAAAACATTTCACACTCTCCTCTCGTTCCTTGGCCTCTGTGGGCCTCTCTAGTAGATAAACAAAAAACCTCCCTATTGCTACAAGAAAGATAATTCAACATAGTATCTATGACTAACAATACATTCTTTGTATTAGTGAAAATTAGCTCATACTGATTTATGCATTAGTTTTCCTTGCATAAGCATTGAAATAAAAATTTTCCTCTGCATGCGTTAGCACACAGCACACGTACTGACAAACTGTATAACTTGAATGTACTGTCAGTCGCTTCAGCAGACAAAAGTGTCTGCCAAATGCATGTAAATTGTAATGTAAATTTTTATCTTGCTATCTAACAGCTACCATAGGAGTTAGATTTGTCAATCCAGGAGGACCTGAGCTTCTCCTGCCCCGGCAAATCAAACGGTGGAGGACAGAAGGCTTGAAGTACCACTGGGTGACCAGCTGCAGTAGTCACCCTGGGGATATTATCTGGTCTAGGGTGCAAAATGGCTTTAACAAAGCCAGGGGCAAATTCCAAGCAGACAGGGTCTACTGATAGAGCCTTCAGATCTCCTACCTTTTTGAGCAATGTAAAAGTGAAGAGTAAAGCCACCTTCAGAGTCAGTAACTTCTCCAAGGCTGACTCTAGGGGCTTAAAGGGTGCTGAAGATAAACCCCTTCGAACAACAGAAAGATCCCAAGAAAGGACCCACGTAGTGGAGGATAAACAGTTGTGTGTGTATGAGTGTGTGTGTGTTCCTTTCAGCTCCAGTTCTGTGTATTGATGGCAGGAGTATAAGAGTGTGTGAGAGGGGTGTGTGGGGTCATCCACAGTGCTGGAGGCTTTGCGGATGCAGCATGAGGTGTGAATGTCTGTGATGGAGGGAAGAGGGACCCCGATGATCCTCTCCGCTGTTCTCACTATTCGCTGGAGGGTCTTGCGGTCCGAGACAGTGCAATTCCCAAACCAGGCAGTGATGCAGCTGCACTCAATAGTCCCTCTGTAGAAAGTGGTGAGGATGGGGGGTGGGAGATGTGCTTTCCTCAGTCTTCTCAGAAAGTACAGGTGCTGCTGGGCTTTCTTTGTTATCGAACTTGTGTTGAGCGACCAGATGAGGTTCTCCGCCAGGTGAACACCAAGAAACTTGGTGCTCTTGACAATCTCCACGGAGGAGCCGCCGATGTTTAGTGGAGAGTGGACATTCTGTGCTCTTCTGAAGTCAACAATCATCTCTTTAGTTTTGTCCACATTCAGAGACAGGTTGTTGGCTCTGCACCAGTTCGTTAGCTACTGCACCTCCTCTCTATAAGCTGACTCGTCGTTCTTGCTGATGAGACCCACCACGGTTGTGTCATCGGCGAACTTGATGATATGATTCGAGCTGTGCATTGCTACACAGTCGTGAGTCAGCAGGGTGAACAGCAATGGACTGAGCACACAGCCCTGTGGGGCCCCAGTGCTCAGTGTGGTGGTGTTGGAGGTGCTGTTCCCGATCCGAACTGACTAAAGTCTCCCAGTCAGGAAGTCCAGGATACAGTTACAGAGGGAGGTGTTCAGGCCCAGCAGGTTCAGTTTTCCATTCAGGTGCTGAGGGATGATTGTGTTGAACGCTGAAGTCTGAACAGCATTCGAGCATATGTGTCTTTATTGTTCAGGTGGGTGAGGGCCAGATGGAGGGTAGTTGTGATGGCGTCATCTGTTGAGAGGTTGGGGCGGTAGGCGTATTGCAGGGGATCCAGGGGGGGTGGGGGGGGCGCAGCAGGGTCTTGATGTGCCTCAAGACGAGCCTCTCGAAGAGGTGTTGATGATGTCCATGAAAACATCTGCCAGCTGATCTACACATCCTCTGAGCACCCTGCCAGGAATGTTGTCTGGACCAGCAGCCTTCCACGGGTTAACTCTGTGTAGAGTCTTCCTCACATCGGCCGTGGTTAGGCACAGCACCTGGTCATCGGGAAGAGGAGTGGTCTTCCTCGTCATCATGTCATTCTGTGCTTCAAACCGTGCACAGAAGTTGTTCAGCACATCTGGTAGGGAGACATCATTGTTACAGGCAGGTGTTGTTGTCCTGTAGTTGGTGATGGCCTGGATGCCCTGCCACATGCGCTGTGTCTCTGCTGGCCTCAAAGTTGTTATGGATTCTTTGAGCATGTGTGAGCTTTGCTTCTCTGATAGCCTGGGACAGTTTGGCCCTCTCTGTTCTTAGGGCTGCCTTGTCACCTACTCTGAAGGTGGAGTCTCAGGTCCTCAGTAGCGCATCATCAATGCACTTGCTAATATAGCTGGTCACTGATGCCGCATATTCCTCCAAACTGGTGAAGTCGCCGTCATTTGCCGCTTCCCTGAACATGTGCCAGTCAGTAAGTTCAAAACAGTCCTAGAGAGCAGAGATGGCTTCTTCTGGCCAGGTTTTCACCTGCTTCAGAACCGGTTTGGATGCAGTACGTGCCGGGGATGTTTGTGTAAACAAGGTCCAACACGTTCTTCCCTCTCGTTGCAAAGTCCACATGCTGATGGAATTTAGGAAGCACTGACTTGATATTTGCATGGTTAAAATCTCCAGCAACAATAAACAGTCCGTTGGGGTTTGAGTTCTGAAGCTTGCTAATAGCACCATAAGGTTCACAGAGTGCATCTTATGCATTAGCACTGGGGGGAATGTATACTCCGATTATGAAGACGGTGGTGAATTCCCGTGGTAAATAAAATGGTCTGCATCTAACAGTCACTAACTCCACCAGCGATGAGCAGTAATTAGAAACTAGCACAGAGTTCTTGCACCATTCCATGTTGATGTAAACACACAAGTCGCCGCCGCAAGTCTTGCCGCACAAATTTGTGTTTCTGTCAGCACAAAATGAAGGGTTTGTTTTCAGCCTAGCATGGACCCCCGCCCTCTTGCCGCTTTCTCACGCACCGCTTGCAACATCCCCTCCCCTGGCCACTGGCATCAGGCGACGCAGAGGACTGGAGGCCTGGTCCTCACAGCAAGCCGAGATCACATAGCGTCTCCAGCAGATCATTTCGCAGAGTAGCTGTAGTATTAGTGTCTGGTGGCTGCACACTACTGTCGCGCTGCCATCTTGGACCCCAAGATTCTCTGCTCCCAGAATTATATGCCCTTGGATGTACATTGCTCTGGTGGAGAGCAGCCTGGTCTCCACCCAAAGAAGGATCTGCTGTGCTAACCTGAACAGGGGGCGTGAACCCAGTCCTCCTTGGTGACTCAAGTACGAGACCACCTTGGTGTTGTCCGTACAGACTAGGATGTCTTGGCCCCTGAGGTGTGGAAGGAAGTGTTTCAGAGCCAGAAACACCACCCTCATTTCCAGACAGTTTATGTGCCAGGAGAGATAAGGGTCCTCCCACTGACCACAGACTGGGCGGCCATCGAGAAATGCACCCCAGCCTGTGAGGGAAGTGTCCATCATAAGGATCCTGCAATGGCATAACGCTCCTAGAGTGGGACCCAAGGTAAGAAACTGGGGTCTGAGCCACACAAAAAGGATTAAAACCCTTCAGCACATAACCCTTACCATCCCAGGTAGATTTTGGGATGAAACCTGTTTATCTTTAGCCAGAACTGAAACAGTCTCATGTGCAGCGAACCCGATGGAATCACACTGGCTGCTGCTGCCATGAGTCCTAAAAGCCTCTGAATCAGGAGGACTGTCTAATGTCGGCCAACACCGCCCACAGCAGCAAGAATCGAATCCACATGTGCAGGAGACAATTGTGCCCACATCGTAGTGGAGCCCGAATTACCCCTAGAAATGTAGTACTTCTCTGATGAGGAGAAAGCATATTCTCTTCTGCTGTCTATAGGCAGCAGAGGATTTAGAAGAAGAAGCAGAGGTGGACGGACCACCTGACACCGCAGCGGCCTGACCACAGCAGGGGAGGATCTCCCGGAACACCTCTGATTGCTTTTTAGCCTCCTAGTATCTGTTGACAATGGAGCCCACTGCGTCAAAAACAGGGTAAAAACATAAGCCGAACATGGGTTCTTACACAATTCGACACCTTGGTGTGAAGATCTAAGAAGAACAGGAGATTGCGACAGGGAGGCTGTTCTCTATTAAATGATAGAAACCTATCATCCAACTTAGATGTTTTATATCTTCTTGACAGCACGAGAAACAACCTCAACCAGCTCTGCAAATGCAGCAGAAAGAGAAAGCTTGTCTGCCTCAGCACCCATCTGGCTACTAGCAGTCATCTCATCATCTGATGCTGCCAGCATGAGCTCATCTTCCAGCTCAGAAGAAACCACTGAGTGGGCTTCTTAAGCTGACATGTGCTCATCCAATTTGGCGGAGATTGACAGAAAAGGCAGGGTCCATCTCTCGCTGCTCTCCCACCAAATCGATCCCACGAGTGAAGTCTCTGTTCCACCTCATCAGAAGCGGGACCTGACCCACGAGGTGCAACTGCCTGATTCCCATCAGAATTGATAAAAGCCAGGCAGAAGCTGAGCGTCCTCAGTGGAAGCGATTTGCACTAAGGACAATCAGTCTCTTAAGAGCTGAGCGAGCATACTTCGCTCCAAGACAAAACACACACATATTACAGCATCATATAACACGGACATGATGGCACGTACTGCTTTATAAAACTTTTGGAAGTCATACTTCCTTTCTGACTACTTCCAAAATCTAAATCTCCCTTCACTTTGTGCAAACTAACAGCTGATGACATATTTTTAGCCCTGGTTTTACACATGTTCAGACTCAGGTGTGCCTAAGGCACGTTCCCCATAGCATCAAGCATGACACAGTGTCGAGTTCCCATGACACAGTGTTGAGTTCCCTGTAGGAACTACAACATATGCGTTCTGTCAAACACCGAAAAGCTAAATCATGCATTCATGACATTAAGACTTGTTTACGACATTAAGACGTGATTATTGCAACACTTTACTGGATAGCTGCCCTGCAGGTTTAGTACAAAAACTCCAGCTGGTTCAAAATGCAGCAGCCAGAGTTTTGTAAATTGTCAGTTTTGCTTTTAGCATAATGATCTAATTACAAGTCCTAAAGACTATTTCGCTAATTCTTTGTCTTTCTCTTTCATTATGCAATGTTCAGATATTTTATGGTACTATTGCAAGTACCTTGCAAGTACCATGGTTAAACCATGCTTAATTTTTGTAAAAGTTTCTTTATTTATCACAATCAAAATTAATTGTAATGTTAATGTTACAGTGGAGGCTTCCGTACTGCCTCGACCAAACTACCAGAGGGAGCCATCACCTGAGTATTAAATCATGTTTGGACTACATTTCCCATAAGGCCACATTCCTGGGGCTGATTACTTCCTGCTCACCTGATATCAATTAACTCATGTGTATATAAACCCCAGTCTGTGATGAACTCATGGCAAAGTCTTGTTTTGGCCCGGCTGACATTTCTGAGTGGTTTCTATTGTTGATTGGATTACCTGTTATTACCTGGACTGTTTACCATTTCTCTGATTGTTTGCTGCCTGCCCCGACTTGGATTGTTTATCGTCTTCTCTGATTGTTTGCTTCCTGCCCTGACCTTGGATTGTTTATCGTTGCCGTTTAGCCTAGCCCCTGATATACCTGTTTGCTGTTGTCAACCCTGCCTGTTCAACTATTCTATTAAACTATTGCAAATGGATCCCACTGTCTCTGTCTCCTCGTTACAGCTACTATAAATCTTATGTTATTAGAGGGATAACAAAATCGATTTTATTTCTGTCCATTGTAAGCTCCAGTTTAGTTGAATAAATTAAGTGACAAATTGTCCAGCAGGACAATATAAAATGTTTCTTCTTTTCAGGTTTCACCAGAGAGCCAGGGCTTTGAAATATTAGGGTGAGTCTCTGTTTTGCAGCTGTGATATTTTTAATTGTTGTGGGGTTTTTTTTATTTGAGTAATTTAAGCTTTCGGAATACTAAATAGCACAGTATTGATAACATTGAGTGTCTGATATTACAAGTAGTGCTGTTTTGCTTTTACTCTACCTTAGTAGATTTCTAACTATGTAGTTAAATCATTAACAGTAACAATGGCTACATGTATGTTGTGTTCCTTGTGTATGTGAAATTTAAAAAATTTAGCAGGAAAAGGCAGACTATGCTGGTGACAACCAATTTTTTTGAGAATGCAAACATATGGAATGAAGGAAAATATCCAAATGGATGTTTTCAACTAAATATTGAAAATTGTAACAGTTTATGCAACTATTTCCTTTTCAGATATTTTCAGTCATTGAATTTACAGAAACAAACTGTCAACATTATATCTGAGTCATGGTTTGAGGCCAAACTATAGAAGTGATGAATGCATAAACAGAGCCATATGAAAATGTGAAGAGCGAGGAGCAGACTGGTATGATGTTCGAGTCCTCAAGAACTGGGAGGGAACCACTTTAGAGACAAAATTCAATTAATCTGTGTTTTAATATATACTAACTCTGTAAACAAATTTAACATTTTAAATTCTAATTAATGATGGTCTATTTCTGTGTTGATATTGTATACATTGTGATATTGCACAAAATCACTCTCCTGCTCATTCACCTTCACTATCCCTGGCTGGTGGAATGACCTTCCGAACTTTATCCAGTCAGCCACATCACTCTCAACTTTCAAAAACGCATCTTTTTTGTAAATACCTGACAGGACCTTGTTGATAGCCTAAGTCTGTTAAATATATAAAATTAAAAAACCAAACCCTTTTGTCTCCCTCAACAGATCTTGCCTGTACTTGCTGGTAAACTTGGTAACCTTGTAACTTTGTATACTTATGTTTTTGCCTCACTGTTTGTGAATTGCTTTATTGCTCTTAGTTTGTAAATCGCTTACAAAAAATGCGTAAATGTAACTGACATAAATTTAATAGTCAGTACTTAACAGTATTTTTATTAGTGTGTGACAAAATATTTTGTCACATATTTGGCAATAGTTGTTTTTCACAGAAAAAGGGATAGTACTGTACCACTGTTAACCCCCTCTATGACAGACTGTCATTGAATTCTATACACTAGTACAGTAATTGCTCATGTGATTGGATAATACTGCAAAATTGATTTGATAGTGAAGTGAAGTGAATGCATTTTTTTTTTTCATTTTTTTTTAAAGAAATTATTTTTTAAGTCATTTCTTCTATGTGAGTTTGCAATAGTGGAGTAATGACTTTTTGTGAATTCTGATCATGTGATTATCATAAAACGAGAGAAATTGAGGGCATCACTGACCTGAAACACATCTGCGTTACAAACAGATGATGAGGAAGAAGTCATTAGGAAGAGAAAAATTAAGCCAAGGTTTCATATTCTGAGACTATGACTGTCACTCTTGTGTTGTGTCCTGGTTCAGTTTGTTTGGGTCTTCTGTTTTGGTTTTGTTCCTGCCTTATCACCTCGTCAGTCCATTCCACCGGCTCCGTTGGGCTCCTTCTTTCCTCCAGCTCCACCTCAGTCCTCTGTCGTTCCGGCTCCGCTGCGACCTTCCGGATATCTGCCTGCACCTCGATCGCTAAGGTCGCATGTTCCGCCTTGGTCCTCTGGACCCTCAGCTCTGCCCTGGCTTGTCGGCTCTCCATCTTTGCCTCGGGCTCCACCACCACCTGCTCTACCACTGTCAGTCGGCCCCTTGGAGTCGTCAGCCCTTCACTATGGCTCCTCCCTCTGTCGGCTCCATTGTGGGCTGCCATCCTCCTTCCTCCATCTACTCCTCCATGGTCCCTCGAGTTTCCTCCTTAGCTCCTCTCACAGCCATCGCCACCCTGGTCCTTCAAGTCTCTTCTTTTGCTCCTCCTTCTGTCAATGCCACCCTGGCTGCATGCCTGCCCTTCTGCTGCTTGTCCTCCTCCTGAGCCCCCCTTCCTCCCTCCACAGTTGTTCCATTTACTGTGCGAGGACACGCCTTCCAGGAGGGGAGAGTAATGTCAACCTTATGAACCTGTGTCCTGGTTCAGTTTGTTCCGGTCTTCTGTTTTGGTTTAGTTTCTGTTTTTTCTTACTTGGTCATGTTTTTGTTCTCGTTTAGTCATCATTAGTTAATAGCCCTCACCTGTTTGTCCCCAGTTAGCCTCCCTATTTAAGTTCTTCTTTCTGTCCTGTGTTTTGTCAGTTATTACATTTAACTACGATTGATCCTAAGTTCATGTCTATGCATTGCTGTTGTGGATTGTTATTAAGGAACATATCTGTTGGATTTACCTTGGTCTCCATCGCCTTTTGTCCCTTTACTCAATCCCTACGTGACACTGACACCTATGCATCATTTGAAAATACATTTAAAGATATCTTTAACTATAGAGATCACATATTAAGTAGTGCAAACATCTCTTTTTTGCTGTGCAGTAATTTGCTCTAATTATCAAAGTAAGCAATGAACTCTTTGTAGCATGGATATTTTGCTGTATTACAGACTCAGTACTGTAGGGTAGTTGAATATTTAGTGTTATCTGGTTGAATTTAAGTAGTTCTTAAAGTAATTTTTGATGTTTTATTCATGCCCATTCATTAAGGTTAGTTGTAATTTGCTTTGTTGATTAGGCAAATTTGTGGTGATACAGAGTCTGACAGTGAGCCAGAAGGGGGTACAAAGAGGATATACCATAATCTCTCCATTTGTCCAGCACTGCCAGATCTCTGCTAGACCTCTGCTAGACTTAAGGCAGGTTGAAACTTCTTCTTTCACTGGTATATTCTTGTACATGCTTTGAATAATTTTCTAAGCTGTTTGCCATGTTTTTGTTGATATCTAGCTATTTAGCTGTAACATTAACAACAGTATTAAGTCATGTTACTTCTACAGGACTTAATGTAAGTGCAATCTAATTATTGTTATATTCATGTTTCACAGCAGCACCACCACCTGTCCACTTCAATACATCTGGCATGCCTTCCAGTCCTGTACGCCACTTCTCTGCTCTGATGCATTCTGAAGATAGTTATTACACAGGTACCATTTTTATAATTGTTTGCTACGGCTGTCTCTTGCATGCCATTATGGTCTGTGGGCCAAATCTCTGTCAGATGAGCATTTCTTTAGGCCCACATTTGGACTTGGGAAAACAGGCACTGAACCCATTCCTTGCTCTAGTTAATTTAAAGCACTGTGTTTATGTAATTGTTTAAATTATATACATTTAGATAACTTGGTATTTTTTGTCTTTAAATGCTTCCTTAACTCTTTGTAGCTGCTCAGCTGCACATTCTAACTTTGTTGGAACATGTGAAGGAACAGCAAATGCTGTCAATAAGCTGTCAATCTTGCTGCACAACTAGTAACAGAAACTCCTGTGGCATATACCTCACAATATCAATGTCCCATTGGCTACTACGCCTGAAGTTAAAGAGTTGGAGGAGTGGCTCAAAGATTCAAGAAATGCACAGGCTAAACTGTATTTTGAGAATTT
The DNA here is from genome assembly GCA_036877525.1 of Chromobotia macracanthus. NCBI lineage: Eukaryota > Metazoa > Chordata > Actinopteri > Cypriniformes > Botiidae > Chromobotia > Chromobotia macracanthus. Next base: position 367,608 of record JAZGTH010000122.1, read on the forward strand.
AAACGGAATAATAAATGTATTATAATGTATTTTTGCCTTTTCAGATATCTGCTCTGGGTGCTATTGGAGGACAAAACAACAAAAGTCACAGAACATATTTTAAGAAAAGAACAAGAGGATTTAATTCTATTTTCTCAGATGCAGTAGCCAAACAAATTAACTGGAAAGGAATCAATAGGAAGAAGTGCTTTAAATAATTTTTTACAAGAAATTTGTTGATCAGTAAGTATGGTATAATACCACTAAGTCGAGTATTACCCTTACAAAAAAGTTCAGTTTTTTAATTGTATGTCAGCAAAGTTCAAGTATTTAAGAATACATTATGTAGTAAGTACCACTAGCTGAAAACATGTTTCACACGTTTTTACATGTTTATAAAATAAACAGTAGTAAACTAGTTTACAACTACATTTTTCTGATTAGTAATATTTATTTTAGTAAGAAGTATACTAATAGTATACTTTAATAAAATTATTTTTTGTTAGGGTGCACACTTTTCATAAACATCTCCACAACCTAAATGATATATGATATATATTTTTTTGTTTGTTTAAATACACAATACCATGTATTGTTTACATAATACCATGTATTCTGTTTTCTGTGTTTTACATGTTTGATAATTTTTATGTTTTCTGCATTTTTTTTATTATAAGGTTATAAGATAGGTCTGTAATTTACTAGTTCACTGGTATCAATTGTTTTTTTTAATAAGAGGTCTGACTTGTAAGTTTTTGAGACATATCCCAACACCATTGATGAATTAATATATATTATACATATATATATTTTTAATATATAAATTATTTTAGAATAATAGTAAACCCATCAACAATTGTAACTGAAAAATTATGTTGTAACTTAAAGCATTTAAAAAAATGGAACTCAATGTTATACTTTAGCATCTTTAATGTAGCCACATTTTGCCAAGAATTTGCAAAAGTGTAAACCTGTTATTTTATCATCATAAACCTGGAAAGCTTTTCAAACAGTATTGAAAAAAATTCCATCTATGCAGAACTCTTCTTGGCTGCCTTTTATCCATTATTTGATTGACTGCTAGAAAAGCAGGAAACAATAGTAGGGGTGGAATGGTACACAGAAGCCATAGTTTGCTACCTCGGTTTTGGGGTACGGTTCGATATGGGTTCGGTACAACAAGAATAAGCAACAAATCCCCAGTGCTTTCTGTTTATTTTGAACAGGCAGTAGTGTTTGGTCAAAATCAGTTACAAAACTGAAAAGCTTCTTGTGATATGAAAGTACAAAATGTATAGAATAATGAAAAATAAAACTTTTTAATTAGGAGACACATTTAATAAATACTTGAAGCCGGGATCCTCTACTACTGTAGATGGGCGTAGTGCAGATTAAATGTGTATGCCAATTGCCTTTGAAATAGCTTTGATCCTGTCTGCTCTCACATCTAAAGGCTGCTTAAAAGCTGCAGGGATTAGTTGTTGCACTACTATAGTCTTTTTCTGCCTAACTCCAGTGACTGGCACATCATGTTGTCGGATATGTGTTAGCATATTGGTCATATTTTCACTCACGTATCGTACAGCTGCCTTACAACGCTGACACACTGTCATTGTCCTGTCTACGACTCGCTCTCCTTTACTGCCGTACTTAACAGGAAACCCGAAACTTTTTCACACCATGGATTTAAAACAAGCAGGCGGGTCTTTGAGCTCTTGTGTGCTGTCTAAACTTGCCATTCTTGTTTTGGATTGGTGTGTAGCAGATCTCTTCTTCTGCTTTTTCCTGTTGTGACAGAGTTGCATTATCATACGTGCCCCCTTCTGGGCGCCTGTGACTGACTGTATCCGTCGTTGGAGTACATGAACCGGACACACGTGACGCATGAACAGAACTGTGATGCCTGTACTGTGATGGTTCAAGACAAATACGTGTACCATTCCACCCCTACTTAGAAGAATAAATTGGATGAGTGTTTTCTGCAGTCTCGGGCACAGCCTCCATGTTGAGTTTGCCTTTCTTACCTGATCTCCCCACTGAGGTGTTGAGGTCATGGAAAAGGCTGTTCCCATCCTGTATTTAAAGTTCCACGAAATGATGGCTACTTTGCGACTAGCCATAAACTTGGCAGCAAATTCCTAAGCAATGGGCCTTTCTTCACCAAAGAGAGGTTGAAGCAATTATAATCATTGTGAATTGAATAAAACATTTTGATCAACAAAATATTAAACTGTCTGATCACTGTGGCATAATTTCATTTAAAGAAATCCATTAGGATAGGGTGTATTATTAAATGGATGGCTTCAGTCCTGGGTGATGATTAGTCAATGCAGCTTTGTTAAAATTCACAAAATAGTAACAGCTATGAACACATCTTTGTAAATTTAAGATAGACATTCACAATTGCCAGATGTTTTTTGTGTATGCTTTTTATGCAAACAATTCACTGAATGAATATATTTTTGCAGCCTGTGAATATAGCTTTTTATATCTTATTGCTTAATTGTAAATATGTACAAAAATGTTGTAATTTACCCTAAAGTCCAAATTCCAAAGCGCAAAAAACAACTGCTGGATGAAATGCAAAGTTACACAAACAGCCTTAATAAATCATCATCACCCATGGACCTAAACTACACCCAAAGAGATCCCTAAAGACGGACAACCAGAAGAGGCCATCAGTATTATCTCACATGCTTATTGCAACATGTTTGTGAACAAAGAGAAGTTAGTTAAGATTAGCAATGACAACATCAATAATAACAATCCTTCTCATTATGTCAAAATCCAACACAAGAGTCCAGCTATACCTTATCTCACACTCAGCCAAGTGTTTCAGCTCAAGGACATCTCATTCATTCCACGACAAGCTGTCTCACCCAGTCCTGATGCTCCATTGCCAACCACGACAACAAGCCAGCAACCCACATTATTTACAGCATGTATTATAACTTCCCACAATCCTCAAGTCCAAGCCAGGGAACCCCTCCTCCTCTGAGCTGTCCATCCAATTACAAAAGTTATTCCACTCAGACATCTTATCCGTGAAGACTAAACCCTGGTGTTAAAGTTCTGAAAGTTTATGAAAGTGCCTCATTTGTTATAGGATGATTGTTTGGTTTGACAAACAGAAAATGAAAAAGCAAAACAATCAGCATGTGTGGGAGTCATTCTCACAGTGCTTCAGTCCAGCTGTTAAAGAAGTCATTGAATTCGCCAAGAACATTCCAGGTTTTCAGGCTCTTGACTAACATGATCAGGTCATGCTGCTGAAGGCTGGAACCTTTCAGGTGAGAATCAACATCTATTGGCATATCAGCTCAGATCAGATCAGGTGTTTGAAACATAAAATTGCAGGTTATTTTTGGTACTTTTATTTACATATGATGAAGTCAAACTGATATTTCCCCTGAAATCCGATCCAGCAGCTCAAATTATGAATTATTATCATAAACTTACCATTGTGAATCATAGTAAGGTAAGAGACAGTTTTGAACACTGATCTGTTATGTACTTGCTCAATAACTGTCAGTCTTGGCCCAATGGTTAGAGTTGGACTTGCAACCCAAAGGTTGCAGGTTCGATTTCCACTGCCAACAGAAAACAACAAGTCACCAGTTGCTCCCTGGGTGCTGCCGTGCTGCCCACTGCTCCTGGTGTGTTTTTTCATGACTAGCAGTGTGTGTGTTTACTCTTTACCAGCACGGGTTAAATGCAGGTCACATCTCAAGTATGGGTTAGCAAACCTGAGAAATACATCACTTTCACTTTCTTATGGAACGTAAAATTTAGTTTAATTTATGACCCTGCTTTTTGAGCAATTCCTCCTCTTTATAAAAAAAAAAAATACACGCTACCATGTAGGCATATGGTGAACAGCAGCTCAAAGTCTCAGTGTTTTCTGTCTTCTATGGTGGAATAGGAACTGTTTAACTTTAAGAGGTTCAGTTTATTACCATGAATGTATTAACAAACATGACAATAACAATGAGCAAAATATTTGACAGCATTTATTAACCTTTAATCCCATTAGTTCTTTGTGCATTAGCAAATGTAAACAGATAAAACTTTGGACTAATGTTCTGTTTGTATTCATGCATTAGGATGAGTCACAACTTATTGTGAACTTGTATGTATTTCAAACTCTGTCATATTTATTATCTAACAGATTGTCTTCTAATTTCCTATCAGACTGTGTATGTTGTGTAACCATAACAGGCATGATAGGCTTTCTACAATAACCTGGATTAATATTTGCAATATGTGCCATCTGGCCATAAAACATGCAAATAAGGTGTTGAGTGAGACAAAGAAAGTTTTGCCTGCTTAACACCTATTGGTTGTTTTGGTTTCACTCTTCCCCCAAGGGGGGGTGGGGGGGATGGGGGGTGGGGGTTCAGCCTCTGGCTCAATCCCTTTGAGACATCACTTCTGTTTACTTCTTTGATCTTCGGATCTCAACGAACTTCAGCACATTTGAACCACTCAGGACTCTCTCTCCATGCGCATTTGGATTCGCACTCTGCACTAGAGCTCAATGCAAGTATCCATTTTCTATACACATAGAATAGCTGCGCTAAGTTGTGCCCCCCCTTTATTAAGGTGATTCCACTGGTGATTCATTCAGAATGCTTATCTGATTTAACTTGTACAGGCTTAACATCCTCTCTCTCTCTCTCTCTCTCTGCTCTCTTTACCTTTGGTTATGTGTTTAACGTGTGTATGTTTATGTCTAGTTATATGTTACATTTCCCCTGTAGTGTAGTTTAATAAACACCCATATGTATTCACTCTTGATTGTTGCTGCGTTTAATGTTCACAAATAAGCTCACCTAAACTGTTCGATCTTTCTACATGCTCTAAAGTCCCACTAAAGTAGAGAAGCGTTGTTTGCAAGGCCAGACAAATAATGTTTCTTAGATTCAATAAGACCATGTATGCACTTGCTGGACGAATGCAAAAGCTGATTATTGTAATCATTCCTGCTGATCAGGTACTACAAAATATGTATATTTAATGTTAATTAATTATATATATTTTCCTTTGAGCTAAATGAACTGTTTCCATGAAGGAAATGGTGTTTCCTTTCCATGAAGGAAATGGTGTTTCCTTTCCATGAAGGAAATGGTGTTTCCAATGAACCAACACAGTTACGTTGATTTGACATTCGATTTGATGTGTGTGTGTATATGTATATGCTGTAGAAGTTTTGTGCATTGCAAGTGTTACAAAATGCAATTTCACAGCTGTCAAGCTACATGATTAACTTAAAAGGCTTGAGCATCATAAAGGGTAATATTATTAGTCACATTTGCTACCTGTTGCCCTATAAATACTTTGAAGGGGTCTGGATGTGTGCTGATGAGATACTTTGCTAAGCTGGCCATGTTGGCTCTCTTAATCTATGTTAATTTTAAACACTTTTTTACAGACAGGCTTTGTCCATGTGTCTGCCCTAACAGTCGGCTATGTAAGAAAAATAGTGCTGCTTCATGCATTTGCTTTGTTGACAAGCTGTTGCACAAGTACATATACACTCCCCAGCCACTTTAATAGGTACACCTGTTCAATTGCTTGGTAACACAAATTGCTAATCAGCCAATCACATGGCAGCAACTCAATGCATTTTGGCATCTAGATGTGGTAAAGACGACTTGCTGAAGTTGAAACCGAGCATCAGAAAGGGGAAGAAAGAGGATTTAAGTGACTTTGAATGTGGAATGGTTGTTGGTGCCAGACGGGCTTGTCTGAGTATTTCAAAAACATCTGATTTACAGGGATTGTAACGCACAACCATATCTAGGGTTTACAGAGAATGGTCAGAAAAAGAGAAAATATCCAGTGAGTGGCAGTTGTGTGGAAGAAAATGCCTTATTGATGTCAGAGGTCAGAGGAGAATAGACAGACTGGTTAGCGATGATAAAAAGGCAACAGTAACTTAAATAACCATTTGTTACAACCAAGGTATGCAGAATACCATCTATGAACGCACAACACGCCGAACCCTGAAGCAGAATTTGGCGTAAAGAACATGAAAGCATGGATCCATCCTGCCTCGTCTCAATGGTTCAGGCTGGTGGTGGTGGTGTAATGGTGTGGGGGATATTTTCTTGGCACACTTTGGGCCCCTTAGTACCAACTGAGCATTGTTTAAACACCATAGCCTACCTGAGTATTGTTGCTTTATGACTACAGTGTACTCGTCTTCTAATGGCTACTTCCAGCAGGATAATGCACGATGTCACAAAGCTCAGATCATCTCAGACTGGTTTCTTGAACATGACAATGAGTTCACTTTACTCACATGGCCTCCGCAGTCACCAGATCTCAATCCAATAGAGCACCTTTGAGATGTGGTGTAACGGGAGATTCGCATCATGGATGTGCAGCCGACAAATCTGCAGCAACTGCGTGATGCTATCATGTCAATATGGACCACAATCTCTGAAGAAAGTTTCCAACACCTTGTTGAATCTATGACACAAAGAATTAAGGCAGTTCTGAAGGCAAAAGGAGGTCCAACCCGGTACTAGCAATGTGTATTTTCTGCCATAATAAAAGCTGCAGTGCACATGTGATATGCTAAAATATTCACCTTTATTTCATGAACCTATGGTTACAAATTTGTTTTTCAATAATATTTTTAATAATTTTCCTTGTATCTGAAGATTGGCAAATCACTTTCCTGCCCCTTACAACTGCAATATAGTTTTGTTTCAGATATAAAAAATTAAAGAAATAAAGTGTCATCTGCTTCAGACAGTTGTCAACATCATAGCACTGATGATTTTATTAATTTAAAATAAAAATAGATACTATGAGAAAAAAATATTATAATAATGGTCTTTTCACTGTCAGAAAAAATGTGCAAAATTTGTACCCTTAAGGGTACAATGGCTTGTCACCGGGGCAATACCCTCAAGGGTACCACCATTGTACCCTTTATCATGGGTACATATTGGTAGGCCAATACCATAATGTACCATAGTACCTCTAAATGTCCTTACTAAAAACCTCCCCATCTCCACCCTAGACTCCTCGTCTTTTCATTCATCTTTCCTCGTCTTTCCTCGTCTTTTCATTCACCCTAGACTCCTTGTCTTTTCACTCCTCATCTTTTCATTCATGTTTGTGATTGGCATCACAAACAGGACAAAACCTGTACCTGGTGTGCTGCAATTTAATGTGCCTACACAGTGGCTAGATCTATGGAAGATCTATGGCTAGATCTACGGAAATGGAAAAGTTAGAGTCTGGGGTAGAGGAATCCGATGATTGTAAAGTGCAAAATGTGCTCTTAAAATACTTAGAACATCTAAAAAAGGAAAACCTTCTAAAGAGGTTTGAAATAGGGAACAATTATGGAAAACCTTGGACACTTGATCTTTTTAAAGTTTTTCAAAAACCATGAGAAAGAAACCCTCAGATGAGGTTGTGCACACTTTGATTTTGAAAGGCAGACAATTGAAGGGAATAATAGACAGGCAACAAAAGAAAGAATTGAAAGAAGCTCATGATAGGGAAGTTCAAAGGCTGCAAAAGGCTGCTGATTTACTAACAGGGCAATTGAGAGTAGTAAATGGAAAACTCAAAAGTTTGGAGAAGCAAGTGGCTAAAGAAAAAGAACACTGGGCATCAGAATGTTGGAAAAAGAAGGTTGAAAGACAGAAAATCTAAAACCCCTAAGCCAAAATCTCTATCTGATCAATCTGACGAGTCCCTCAGTGCAAAGTTTGCAAACTTGACTGTAGATTAGAAAAAAAGATTATTAGCAGGTGTCCAGACAATGAAAAACTAGAATGTTATTCCCTCCGTGCCCTGGACTGACCACCATCCTGATGGGTTTTATGCTACAGCTTTGATTCATGGGATTTCTTTTAATTTATTTTTTTTAATTGACAGGGGCTGAGATTGCAGAGCGGGCAGTGCTATGGGTAAAGTTGCTATGCTGAGAAAAACTATACCTATTATGATAACCATTGAGGGTATGGATGTATTGGCTGCAGTATGGGTCAGGCCAGTCGGACAGCCTCTACTTGGCCTTGACATACTGTGTAAACTACCAGGCAGTCTGCAGCTGCAGGGGAACACATTATTTTGGCTGAGACAGGTCATTCCTACTAAGAAAAACACAGGAAAAAACACTCTCTGAGGAGAGTGTTCTGTACCCAGGCACCCTTCTGGCACCCTTCTTGGTCGACTGCTTAGAGGGAGTATGGCCTTATAGTAATGAGTTCTGTGCAATTCACTGGTAAAGTCCCCATACTACTTCCCAGTTTCTATTGGGAAAAGAAGCAGAGGAAGCGGCTGCTGAGGTAGTGCTAAAGTTTGAAAAACAGGGAATCATTTGAAAAACATCCTCTCGCAGCAACTCACCAATGTGGCCTGTAACGAAACCAAATGGTAAATAGAGGCTGACAATTGACTACAGAAGCGAACAAATATGCTGATAAAATGAAACCATTGGTAGCTGATCCTTCTGCTGTGTACTAGCTGATGCTACAATTTTTTCTGTAATATGCAATGGATTTTGGTGCAATGGATTTTGGTCAGTGCCCCTTCATGAATCCTGTCAGGATTGGTTCAGTTTCACATGCAATGGGCAAAATTACACATCAAGTAGATTACTGTAAGGTGCTGCATAACAGTCCCACAGTTTATCATGGGGCCCTAAAAGCAACATTAGACAAATGGGATGGACAGTCAACCTTAGTTTAGTAAATAGACAACATTTTGATTTGTAGTACTGATGTGAATACACACATGAGAGATATGGAAACGTTGCTTGACTTGCTGCATGCTAATGGTCACAGTTAGTTGAAACAAAGCTCAATGTGCAAAACCTTCAGCTGTTTTTCTAGGACAAGTGATATCTGCTCTGGGCCGACTCCCCTTGTCAAGTCGTACAGCTGCACTAAAGTTGCAACAACCTAACAACCTAAAGGTACCACAACAATATATGAACTCAGTTCAGTATTTTAATACTATTAAAGTGCAGGGTAAATGGATACACAGCTCACATTGTCATGCTGTGTCAAGTGTTGGTGCAGACCCAGTGGCATAAGAGCTCAGGGACAGAACTTCCTCTTTTAGGGAGGGAGGTGCCAATCTGTCAAGTGAAGAAATCTACTCACTTACTGCCCCCATTAGCCTGCTTGCTGACACTTCACAGTTTGAAGACTGGTAAGTGAATGGGAGGAACATCACCTTATCAACTTACTGTTGCACACTGCTTTTCTGTTTTTTCCAGTTTTACAGAACCTGCTAACTGTGTTTAAACATCTCAGTGAAGTTGACAGCCATCGACTAGAGACATGAGCATCAAAGTACTGCTTTCTGCCACGGAGACCATTCATGTGTGACCTCCATTGTCAAGTTGTCCCTAACCTAACCATACAGTTTACCAAAGGGGAAGTTATTTGCACAGAACATCAATTTGTGTGTCCTAGTGTGACATTTTTACTTTATTTTATGTAGGATCCATGTTGATCTGAAAAGAAACAACAGTTCATTGACCAAAGTACAAAATGGTGTTTATTATCACAATAATTTTGGCACTATTAAATGTCCTGGTGGGACACATCTCTCTCTAGTTAACGATCCATTACTGATAACAGCAAGTAGAAATTCCTGGTGGCAATACTTGAATTACACAGTGACAACTGTGTATGTCAGAAATATGTCAGAAACTTCCAGGTTCTTAGACACTGATTAATAGTCCCTATACATGGGGAAGCCATTACCAAGAAGTATAGGAAACATTTAAACTAGTGGGTCCTTTGCCAGGGGGATATACAAACGTACAATGCCTTGAGTATATGTCTTTGACTGAATTTATTACATTTAATGCTTCTTTAAAAAAAATGTACTGATCGATTTTGGTATGCTAGGGATGATGAGATACCTCCAAACGCAGCTGATGTTATATGGTTGGAGGTAGTGAACAACACTGAATGTTATTGGTTTCCCGGGACAGGGAAGGAAATAACTGACTATGGGAACACTACTGAGTGTCTTTTAATTTATGATAGAAGGACAAATTCCATATCTATGGTCTAACAAAGTCCCTAATTTTCATAGGAAGCAAGATAGAGCAGTGTCCGGTATATTTTACATATAACAGACGTCTTGCATGTCATACAGCTATGGTTGGACTTCTGTTTGTTTGCTTATCAATGTGATTAAAAGTGAATGAAAGTAAATTATAATGTTAACCTACTGCTCCAATTACATACGTATACTGGCATCTAAAGTTAATGTTATATGTGACATCACAGATTGCATCCGGTCTTTAACAACCAAGGCGTCTGGTCGCATCTTACTATACTGGGTATGTAGGACATTTACATGACCCTCAATAGAGGATGCATCCTCACCAATGACAGCAAACTTTCTGTTGCCAAAATAAAAGCGTAGAATATACACGCACACAACAGTATTTTAAACCATTAAAATCTGCTTCATATATAATCTCCTTCATATTCATTTTCTGTATTTACTTTTTTCATTTCTTTTTTCACTTTCATTTATTCTTATTTTAATATTTATTGAAACATTTCAATAAAAAAACAATAATACATGTATGAATAAATAAATACAAAATAAATAAAACCTAAAAAGAATAAAAATTAAATTAAAAAGTAAATGCAGAAAACAATAAATGAAGAAAAATATGAATACATTTAAAACATTTAGCATAATATAATTAAAATAAGTTATATTTGTTTCATCGAGTCATTACTCTTCATTTTCCTATCATTATATATACACACATCTGGCATGCAGTTGCCCCCTTAAAAATTATAATCAGGGAAAAAAATCAAAACATCCAGGCCAAATTCTGTTGCACTACATAAATCCATTTACCATTTACCCTTGTTATTGGTCTGTGGCAAATTCTTGGAGTTCCCTTTTTGGTCAGTCATGTTCAATGTTACGTCAGTGTACAGACATATGGGGTCCCGCTTGAGAGCCCTATCACTTGAGTAGTAGAAAAATGCACCATTGAGCATTGGGGCAAAGGATTTTCATGCCGAGTCACACCCACCCGGAAGAGGGTATAAAGCCGGCCGCAACTCACTCTAAATTACATTAATTACCTCTGCTGAACAGGAAGTCTGCCATTTTGGATCGGATGTGGATTTTCTGACAATTTCAGGCTTTGAATTTGTTTTAAATACTCCTCCTAGGGGATTTATGGGATTGTCACCAGTTAGCAAATACTATGCTAAAACACTGAGATGCCCACCAGGAGCAGGATTACACTTAACCTGACACAGGTACAATACTCTCAAAATATCATTGCCAATGTCTTAAGAGTAGCAAAATGAGAGAGTTTCAGTTAGAGGACAGGCTTTTTCACTTCACCTCACAGTCTCTTACAGCAGACTTCGTATGACAAGGTTCATACATCGAGTCCGGTTGCAGAACCCCCAATTTTGTGATTGTGAGAGAGTGTAGTCACAGGACAAAAAAACACTCTCCTGCTCCAAAAACATGAAAGAGATTCTGTTGTAAGGAACGTAAAAAATAGAGGTCTCCTGAGGTCCAGGTGTTATGAATGGAATAATATTTATATGTCATTTGTGGTAAGGTGTTTCAACCTAATTTCGTACACACTGATGGGCAACTGCTTTTAAATAGTCCTGTGCTTATTAATGTTTATTAACGGTTGTGTTTATTAACTGACTACAGAGTGATTTGCATCATTGAGTATTGCACCCAGTCATGCTGCAACGAATTGACAGCAAAAGTGATTATATTAAGGACAATATATATACTTTATTCACAATTTACATTGTAAATTGTACACGAACCAATGGCCATACATACACTGCAGAGTTTCGGGAGAGAGAACTGTTTAAATGCAGAATGAGTCTGTAAAAATATCCACTACCTTTAAGCCCACAGTTAGATAGGCTTAATGTGTTGTTTAATTGCATCAGCTAGGAATGTCTAATGTTGGTTTCATTGCTTGTGTTACATAAGAAAATTATTTTTTTTGTCTACCTAATGTAGTATATACTACCAGTCAAAAGTTTGGAAACACTTGACTGAAATGTTTCTCATCTTAAAAATCTTTTCATCTGAAGACATTTGATTAAACATTAAAAATGTAAAAAAAATAAAAGTATAATTGTGCCAACATATTAATTTCAATTTAATTTTTGTTATTAGAAAACTGCAATTTAAAAAAAATGTTTTTGAAATGATGATTTGGACCAAATAATGAAGAGAAAAGCAGCCAGTGCAGGATAGAAAGGAACTCCTTTAAAACTCTTTTAAAATCGTCTCAGGATGATTCCTCAAGAAACTGGGTGATGAAAAATGTCAAGAAACTTTTTGTAAATTCTAGACATATTGAATATCCTAGAATATATCCTATTTTACCTTATTTTTAATTTTCTTTAGTCACAAGACAATTCCTAAAGTTACATTTGTGTTATTTCATAGTTTTGATAAGTTTACTATTATTCATAAATTAAAAAAAAAAAGAACAAAGAAAGTGTTTCCAAACTTTTGACTGGTAGTGTATGTGTAGATTGTACCACCACAGTGTCAAAACAAACCAAAAACATTTTACACTTCCCATGATAACAAAGATCTTATATAAAATATATCAAAACTTTAACACATGCTCTCTATGTCAAACACCATCACGGTAATTGATGAATCCCTGACATCAAGACTTGATTATTGTAAAGCTTTACTGGGTGGCTGCCCTGCAGGTTTAGTACAAAAAACCCAGCTGGTCCAAAATGCAACAGCTAGAGTTCTAACAAGAACGAATAAGTATGACCATATCAGCCCGAGTCTGTCAACACTGCACTGGCTGCCGGGCTCAAAATTTGTCTCAGTTAATTTCAATTTTATTCAAATAGCACTTTTATAATGTTGCATTGTTTTAAAGCAGCTTTACATATAATGAAAATAAACACAGACAAATTAAGTGGGGAACAAAAATGTTGATTAAAAAAGTTGATAATACCTAGAATTTTAAAATCAGGTGTGGGTGGTAAATCCCTTTCATAGCTGCCGCCCAAACTCTGGAAGTCTTCATAGATTTGTCCGGAAGGCAGATTGTCGTGGAAACACCAGGCTCCGCCCCCAGTCAGCGATCCTGTTCACCCGAATACTAATCACATTCACCTGTTCATCATTTCACAATCACCACCTGCACTATAAGAGCATACACTTCCCTCAGGCACATCGTTTGGTCTCCAGTTGGAAAAGGACTCATTCCCATGCAAGCTACTTACCTGATATCGATCTCCATCATCTCTGTCGTTTTCCCTGTGTTCTCCAGTGTCTGTGTGTGCTCCAGTGTTTCCCCAGTCCGCTCTCTTCTGGAAACCATTATCATCTTCTCCAACTGCCATGATCTGGTAAAGACATTAAATGCATTACAGATCTGTCTCCGTTTACTTAAGGATAATTATACTATTGGTACTCACATGTTTCCCTTATCTCTGTTAACATCTCCATAAAACCACCTGTTTGGTACCCATCTGTGTTCCCGAGTCTGCTTCCATTACAGAAGACCAGACCGAGGTGAGGACCCATTTCAAGAGCTGGTGAATTCACTTTGCCGTGTTCTTAACCCCCTGGTCACGGTCACAACAAAACCAGCACCTATTTCCCCTCCTGTCACTTCCTCACCTGCACCGATCCTCTCTGCCAGTTCCGTGGTCAATCCAGCACCCTGCTTGGCTGGTGGATGAATGCAGTGGATTCCTTCTTCAGTGTACACTTACTCTGGAGATGCAACCACATCGTTTCCCTACTGAAAGGGCTAAAATCTCCTTTTATCCTCTCGATTTTAACAGGTCGAGCGCTTCAGTAAGTGGAATTGTTGTGGCAGCAAAATGGACCGGTCACTCAGTCCCTCAACTCCTTCATCGCTCATTTCCGGGAAGTCTACAGATACCCTGTCAGAGATGCCTCTATTGGTGAGAAATTATACCATCTCAAACAAGGAAAGAAATCTATACAAGACTACGCCCTTCGTTTTCGAACCGTAGCTGCTGCCAGCAGATGGAACAAGCGCTCCCTGTTAACAACATATAGTCAGGGACTGGAGCCCTCTCTGCAGTTGCATCTCTCCTCCTATGATGACAACATGGGGCTAGAGTGCTTCATTCAACTCTCAATACGAGAGGCAAACTGTATAAAAAGATGTATGGAGAAAAGTAAGTGCCATAATCTGTCATTCTCTATTCTCTAGCCAGAGTTTCCCAGTCCTCCAGAACCCATTCCCGAGCCCATGCGGCTAGACAACACCAGACTGTCCTTGGCAGAACATCAATATCGGCTGACCCAGAAACTCTGCTTATACTGTGGACAATTGGGACGTGTTACAGACATGTCCCATCCGTCCTCCACTACCCGTGGTGAGTGTAGTTTCCTCCTTCCCAGTCAACGTGCGTCCCTTAACCACTGTTGTTAAACTTACTACTTCTCACCACTGTATTATAGTTAGTGTCCTCCTTAACTCTGGGTCAGCTGGCAACTTCATTTGGCTGACTTATGCAATCAACTTCAACTCAAGGAAAGGCTCAACAACATCTCATACCAAGTCCAGTCAATAACAGGAACTCCTCTCTGCCGAGGAAAAGTTTGCTACTGCGTGGGTCCCATCACGCTGCAAGTCGGACAGCTCCACATTGAGAAGATCTGTTTCCTGGTTCTGAAAGGGTCCACCACCGGGATAGTACTAGGGCACCCATGGCTCATTTCCCATGACCCTTCCATCTCCTGGGCAACTGGAGAAATCCTGAAGTGGGGTAAGTTTCTATCAAGGTTTTCCAAATCTTCCTTAACCTGTATCAATTGTTTCTGCTCTCCCAGTTAACTCCAACTCTGTCGAAAGCCCCCTCAAGAAGAGATCCGTAGACATTCCCACAGAGTACACCCACTTCAGTGATGTTTTCTGAAAACTCACTGACCATGGGACTGTGCCATCAATCTTGAGGTAGAATATATTCCCTCTCCATACCAGAACAAAAGGCCATGGAGGAATATATAGAGGAGGCTTTACAGCAAAGCTACATCCGTCCTTCCACTTCCCCTGCTGCATCCAGCTTCTTCTTTGAGGCCAAAAAGGACAGGGGCTTGAGGCCTTACATAGACTGCTGAGCCCTCAACAAGATCATAATAAAATATCAATACACACCTCCCCTCGTCCCCTCGGCACTGGAACAGCTTTGCAGAGCCAGAATCTTCACGAAGTTGGGCCTCAGGAGCGCCTATATCCTGATCCGGATATGTGAATGGAAGACTGCCTTTGTGACTCCAACTGGCCACTATGAGTATCTTGTCCTATGGATTATTTAATGCCCCCTCCGTATTCCAGGGTTACATGAACAAGGTGTTCTGGGAGTACTTAAATTGCTTTCTCATTGTTTACATCTATGACATCCTAGTGGCAGAGCGCAGAACATCGCCACCACGTTTCCGAGGTCCTCCAATGGCTCTGTGAACAACTAAATCTGAAGGCAAAGAAATGCACCTTTCACCAGTCATCAATTCAATTCCTGGGTTGTGAAATCAGTGCTCAAGGAATCAAGATGGACGAGGGGAAGGTGACAGCCATCCATTCCTGGCCAACTCCCACCAGTTTTAAAGAGCTCCAACGTTTCCTAGGTTTCTCCAATTTCTATCGTTGTTTCATTTACAATTATAGCACCATAACTGCTCCCCTTACCAATCTTCTAAAAGGCAAGTCCAAGTCTCTGTCCTGGAATCCTGAGGCCACTGAAGCCATGAACACTCTTCTGGTGTTTGTATCAGCTCCACTTCTGGTCGACCCTGACCAATTAAAAACATTTGTTGTGGAGGTGGATGCTTCAACATTTGGAGTGGGGGCTGTGCTTTCCCAGCAGCAGGAGACTCCTCCTCAACTCCACCCATGTGCCTTCTTCTCCAAAAAACTTTCCCTGGTGGAGCAGAACTATGACATAGGCAACAGGGAACTTCTCGCTATCAAGCTAGCTCTGGAGGAGTGGAGGCACTGGCTGGAGGGAGCCCACCATCCATTCACGGTGTTTACTGATCATCGCAACTTAGAATATCTGAGAGAGGCCATGAGACTCAATCCCCGACAGGAGAGTGAGAGAGTATGGGACTCGGCACACCAACATCTTCAGTGAGCCATCAGACGTCCACCTGTTCATCATTTCACAATCACCACCTGTACACACACTTCCCTCAGGCACATTGTCTGGTCTCCAATTGGAAAAGATGTGCTCATCAGTGGGGAGAACACACACAGTGGGATAGAGTGATGAACCTGTGACAGTGTGCTGTGCTTTGTTCTTTTTACACGTTTGTGTGTGAGTGGTGTGGTATTTATTGTTTGCAACTAGCCTGTGGGCTGTCTCCTCTTGAAACAAGTAGGGTCCTGCTTTGTACAAGTTATTGTTGTTTTTATTTTCTTTGTGTATTTGTTTGAATGGTGATGCAGAGTTTATTCTTTATATTGTTTAATTGAAGATTTTATCTATTTACTGTAAAAATAAATAAAGGCCTTTTTCCATATTTTGCCCAAGTTTTTTTCTCACTATTGGATAACAAACTTGTGTGCCCTTTTTGGTACTGTTATTCCCTGGTATATTCCAGGGTGGTGTTTTGCTAATAATCTCTAAGACCCATTTGTGGTGCTCAGTTTTGGTTTAGAGTCATAAGGTGAGTTTATTTTCTCCCCTACTGCTCTGCTACATGTTGTAAAGCAACTGCATGTATGCAAAATAAGACAGCACAGATAAAGGAACATTGACATGTACAATAAATGGTAGTACATTATATGATTGAAAATGTTGTTTTCCCATGATGATACCATGATGATACTATGATTCTATCATCTAATTATATAATAATTAAATATCAATTCAGGTCTAACACATTTTATTGCACACAAATCATTACAAATACTGTTATGGTGCAGCACAATATACACAGTTTATATAGTGCCTTTAGAAAATATTCTTTAATCACACAGAATCTTATTAGAACTGTTACATCAACTTCCACCCTTTTATCAGAATACATTTATAAAAATAAATGAGGAAAATTCTTCAGATTTTTTTTACCTCCCCCACACTAATTAGACATGAAGAATTAATATTTCTGAAGGCACTATATAGTTATTTACACAATAATTCAATCCCAAATATTAATACCTGCCAACTAACAACATGTACAAAGACTGCCAGCCTCAACACGGTTATCATTAAGCAAATGTGAGCCAATAATTACACCTCTGTCAATAATTAATCTATAGCTTATACCTGTTTTCTTTATTAAGCGTTGAATGAAATGAAATAACCCTACATTATGCAAAGCAATATAAAAGCTACCACAGGCAGAATACATAAACTGTGTAAATCTCTTAAAATAGCACAAGTTCTCCTGGTAAAGTATATTACAGCCATGTATAATATTGTAACGGGACATGAAAAATGTCTGGTGTAAATAAATTAAATCTCAGGGATATTATTAAATCCAGTTTTTGTAAAGGAATGTAAATTGAAAACAGATTTTTCTACAGTGTGTGCTATATTCTGAATGTTGACATCTAAGGACAATAATTGATTCAGTTAATGCTGTTAAACAACAATGGGTCAGAATTCAGCAACACTACTGTAACACTGTTTCCGTCTTTTTTTCACCTTTTTGTGCATCCTTTATGTTTTTACATAAAGTTACAGTATCTTTCACATGATATACAAAAATAGATTTATTGATAATAGCAAACAGTGCATATTAGTTATCTGCAGGCAGATTAGAGACGTGTACAAACTTTGTAACTAATATAAGCTTTAATATAAGCATCAGTGCATAAATGCAGACATCTTGTAATGTTTAAATACAATTATGTTTATAATTTTTAAACTTAATGGCAAATTGAACAAATGCAAGTTTAAAACTTGTTTTTCTTTGTAGTGAGCAATATTTCTAACACTTAAATAAATTTGTTCTAGGCAGCATTATTGTTTTTTCTTTCGTTTCTGCCAAACAAAGGATTGAAAAAATACTCTTGAAACAAATGCTAGTGAATGCAAATGCACACACACACAAGCTTAAAGGTGTAGTGTGTATTGTTTAACAGCACCAAACAGAAATCGCTGAATTCTGTCCCAACCATCTGCCATTGTTCAGACAAATCCCACCCCAAATTCACTCTACTGGCTGAGCCAGAAATTGACATATTCAGCCACTTAAACAAACAGTCAAAACACTGCGGCAGTGAGAAAGTTAACTGATCAATGGCTCACTTATAAGTTGACTGGGAAACAAGAAAGTGTTAACATCCAAAAAATGAAACGTCACCTATAAATAATGAAATACACAAGCAAACACAGTAAATAGACTTCTCATCCATAGTTATAGGTGAAGTTGTAGGTGCTGGGTTCTTTTGGCACTGGCGGAGGAGCCTCAGGGATGGTAATGTTTTCCAAGTCAAGTAGGCGGAGCTTCATTTCCATGCTCATTAATGTGTCAAGGTCACTTCGTGTGAGGTCACTGGCCAGATCCTTCCCCAAAAGTGCAGACAGTCCATCCGTCCAGATGCAATACTGTTCAACAATCAAACGACATTTAGGTATAATAAAACACAAGTGTAAAAGTTATGCTAGGTTTTGTGTGTAAAGATGCTCATTTACAAATGTGTTAAATCTGTCTGAATTATATGAGTATAGAAGTGAAATACATAGTTTTGGTCATTTTATATGGGAAAAGGGACACAGCTGGCCAAAGAAAGTAAAAATAAAAAACACACACTTTTAACTAAACAAAATATCTATTTTCGATTTAAACCTCATATTTGTTGGGTGCCACAAAGTTGAGAGCTTCATCTGGATCATAGAGAATGGAGAATGCCAACTCTAATACTTCCTGTAAACACAAAGTTTATTTCAGCTATATAGTGCAGTTACAATAGTTACAATATTATTATATTATTACATATTATAGTTACATTATATAGTTATATTTTTGGGGGTGGAATGGAACACAGAAGCCAAGGTTTGGTACATTCCTCAGTTTTGGTGTCACGGTTCGATACGGGTTTGGAACAAAAGGAATAAGCAACAAATCCCCAGTGCTTGCTTTTTTCTGTTTATTTTGATCAGGCAGGAGTGTTTGGTCACAATCAGCTACATAACTGAAAAGCTTCTTGTCATATGAAAGTACAAAATAAATAGAACAATGAAAAATAAAACTTTTTAATTAAGAGACACATTTAACAAATACTTGAAGCCGGGATCCTCTACTACTGTAGATGGGCGTATTGCAGATTAAATGTATATGCCAATTGCCTTCGTAATAGCTTTGATCCTGTCTGCTCTCACATCTAAAGGCTGCCTAAAAGCTGCAGGGATTAGTTGTTGCACTACTGTAGTCTGTTTCTGTTTTCCTAACTCCGGTGACTTGCACATCTGGATGATGTCGTCTGATATGTGTTAGCATATTGGTTGTATTTCCACTCACGTACCGTACAGCTGCCTTACAATGCTGACACACCACCATCGTCCTATCTACGACTCGTTCTCCTTTACTGCCGTACTTCACAGGAAACCCGATACTAAAATTTTAATTGGCTTATGAATATAAAGTTGACTGAACTGATGATAGCTACAATACATTTTGAGTCATACCTGTCACTGCATGGGAAGGCTCCTCCATAACATACCTCCTAACTACCGTTATCCAGACCATTCCCACTCAGGCTCTGATCGACTCCGGGGCGGCTGGGAATTTCATATCCCACGAGTTTGCCCAACAGCACGAGATCGAGTTAACTCCTTGTACCTCCCCCCTTGCAGTGGATGGCCACCCTCTCGGAAGGGGCAGAATTTAACAGACCACCGTAGAGGTTAAGCTTCAGGTTGGTGCAATTGATTCTGAAACGCTAAAGTTCTATGTTATTACCTCACTGAAGTTACCATTGATTCTCGAATTACCCAGGTTGCAAGTATACAATTCTGTTATCTCTTGGAGAGAGGGACAAATTACCAACTGGTCACCAACACTGCCTTACCCATTGCATAACTAAAATCTCCCCACAAGCCTCTGTTCCAGTTCCTCAGGAAGAACATACCAAGCCCGAGTCTAACCTACCGTCTGAATACACCGATTTGAGAGAGGCTTTCAGTAAGACCGGAGCATCTCAACTTCCCCCACATCGAGAAACAGACTGTGCCATCGATCTCATACCTGGAGCAGTTACCCAATGGTAAAATCTTCCCATTGTCCCAACCAGAGTCAGAGGCTATGAGAGATTACATTCAGGAGGAATTAAGCAAGGGTTTCATTCGTCCCTCTAATTCACCCATAGCACAGGCTTTTTCTTTGTTAAAAAGACGGACGGAGGTCTGAGACCCTGCATAGACTATCAAGGCCTAAATGACTTAACCGTAAAGTTTCGTCCAAAAAAAACCCCTCTTCTTCTGGTGCCAGCCTCTCTAGAACAGCTGTGCCGGGCAAAGTATTATACCAAGCTGGACTTATGTACTGCTTACAATCTGATCCGCATACGAGAGGGAGACGAGTGGAAAACTGCATTCTCCACGATGAGGGGCCACTACGAATATCTAGTAATGCCCTTCGGCCTAGCAAACAGTCCGTCTGTTTTCCAGTACTTCATGAATGATGTGTTTAGAGATATGCTGGATAGATGGGTCATTGTCTACATTGATGACATCCTCATTTATTCTGACACGCAAGAGGGCTCGTCCATCCTTGTCCTCTAAAGCACAATCCATCTTTGAGGAGCTCAAGACCTGCTTCACTACTGCACCCATCCTCCGACATCCTGATCCTGATCAACTCTGTTTATAGTGGAAGTAGACGCTTCGAATACTAGAGTAGGGGCTATTCTCTCTCAATGTCAAGGCTCACTTCCCAAGATATTTCCTTGTGCCTTTTATTCCCGGAAACTTTCTGCAGCTGAGCGAAATTACGTTGTGGGCAACAGAGTAACTGGCCATGAAGATAGCGCTTGAAGAATGGAGACACTGGCTAGAAGGCGCAAAACACCCCTTACCGTTCTGACTGACCACAAGAACTTGGAATATCTCCGTACAGCCAAGCAGCTAAACCCCAGGCAGGCTAGGTGGGCGTTGTTTTCACTCGCTTTAACTTCACTGTCACGTACTGACATACCAAGAATACCAAGGCAGACGCTTTGTCCCGTCAAACCAATGAAATCTCTACACCCCCCAATTCAGAGAACATACTCCCAGAGAATCTCCTCGCTCCGGTCTAATGGGATATCATTACTGAGATCAATCAAGTCAATGCCAAAACTCCTCCAACAAATGATTGCCCCAGTGACCTGACCTATGTTCTAGAAGCTCTTCGTAATCGCTTGATTACACAAGTTCATGCATCCCCTAGCTCAGGTTATCCTGGTATAACTGCCACAATACACCTTTTACAGAACCGGTTCTGGTGGCCTACCCTACCAACTGATACTATCTCTCACATAAAGAATTGTTCCATCAGCCAGACTTCTAAAACACCTCGACAGCTACAAACCGGACTACTGCAACCTCTACCCACTCCACGCTGTCCCTGGTCACACATTTCAATAGACTTTATCACTGATCTTCCTAACTCGCCTGGGAATACAACCATCCTCACAATTATTGATTGTTTCTCAAAGGTCTGTCGTTTGGACTCAAAAGGACTCTATGGTTTGCCCGAGGACATTGTCTCGGATCGTGGTCCACAGTTCACCTCTCGAGTTTGGTCTTTACTGTTCAAGGGTTTGAATGTGAACATCAGCCTAACCTCAGGCTATCACCCCCAATCCTAAGGGGCAAACGGAGAGCCTCAATCAAGAGATCATTTATTTCCTCAGATCCTACTGCCAGCAGAACCAGGGTGACTGGAGTCGTTTCTTGATGTGGGCTGAATACGCTCAAAATTCCCTGGTCATAAACATAGCCATGGGTATGGCTATTCACGAGAGACCTACGTTTGAAACACCCATGTAGACTCCAGGCGTCGGGGCAGCAATCTCCAGTACTTGGTGGACTGGGAGGGGTACGGTCTAGAGGAATATGCGATAGATATACTGGATCCTACCCCAACGGAGCAATTACACAGGACACATGCGGGTAAACCGGCCCCTCGACCTCGGCGCTGATTTCCTCCTCGCGGCAGGAGACGCTTCCGGGAGGGGGGCTTTGTTACGGTCCCTGCTCCACCTCCTCCTCACCACCAGTGGGAGCCTTCTTCTGAATACTAGCGCTATTGTGGACTACATTTCACATAATGCCTCATTCCTGGGTTTGATCATTTCCTGCTTCCTATTTGCACTCTCACCTGTTTCCCATTAACTCTTGTGTATATAAACCCTTGGCTTTTGCTAGCTCAGTGAATGTTTACTGCCTGCCCTGATTATCGGGCTGCCTCTCTTTTATGATTGTTTGCTGTCTGCCTCGACCCATGCCTGTACCACATTTACTCTTCTGTCTTGTTTTCGTTGCTCCTGTTTGCTGTTATCAACCCTGTCTGCCTGGTTTATGATTAAAACACTGAAAATGGATCCTCGAGAGTTTGACCCTTCATTACAATATATACTTTTGAAACTATGTGACATTTAGTCAATTAACACGTGTTTAGATGCATAGAAGGGATTATAAACAAAACATACCGTATGTACATGTTTTAAAAAGTGGAAATAAAAATTATTAGCTCTATATTATTTATAACTAATATTAAGATATTTATTTAGTAAATAATGTACTTCTTTCTTTTTTTTAGTTCTTATTCATGTTTTATTGAGACAAATATTAAATTGAAGCATGTCCTACAAGTGAAGTGACCATGACAGCTGTGCTTACAGTATTTTATGCCTGGAAAATATCAAGTTTCAAGACATGGGTCAGAAACAGAAATCTATGTTACATTAAAGTGAGCATTACACATTGTTTTTATGTCTTACCTTGTTCTGTTTAAGTGCGCTTTTCTCTTTCATGTGAGGACAGTCTTTCCCTGTCAGTACAGCTTTAATGTCTGACACAGCAACTGTATAAGAACAAAAGTACAAATAAATGATCATGATTTAAAGACACAGATATTGTTTTTTATTAATTTCTTTTTTTTTTTTCAGACAGGTTACTCACTTTTATCAGTCAACAGTTCAAAGGGAACTTCACCCTGTGGAGACTCATCCAGATCTCCGTAGTGCAGAACCTTGTGATTTAACGACAGACGGCAGAACCAAAACTTTTCTGTGAAAGAAACCAAAGTAAGAATTAAGAAACTCTCGAAAACTATTAACATAAACGTTCTGTCATCGGCAGGTGACATCACCTTGTCTGCGTCTGTTGCCAAGTTTGCGGAAGCAGCCGCCCTCACACAGGCGATTGAGTCTCTGCTGTTTGATCAGTTCCAAGATCTCGGGTTGGATCCGCTCACGGAGTTCACTGCAATTCAACACATACATTACATAAACAAACTATACAGTGAGTGATTCTGAAATAACAATAATGACCTGAAACACACATTATGGGCGGAGACTGGAAGTCATCCTGGCTCATTCTCTCAGACTGTCGCAAACGCAGGATCTCAGCGTAGCTCAGACTGCGCAGTTTGACTCGCAGCTGCTCCAGCGATGAGGGCTTCATGGCCAGAGCTCTGGTGATCTGCTCTCTCCCCACTGTCATAACCTACAGACAAACAAACCCTGTTATGTCTCATCTTTCCTCTGAAAAAAGTTCTTTCTTTAACACACACACCTTGTTGAAATCTTCAGATGTGGCCCTCATTTCTTTCCATGTCTTATTGAGCAGTTGTATGCCGATGCAGAAAAACTCCTCCCAAGCATGCTCATGGGTAAAAAACATTGGATGGTAGTTGTTACATCCTTCATTTGCTGCGAAGACAAGGTATGTTTACATATGCAACTATGTCATCAAATACAAGACGTCATTTGGAAATTAATGCCATAGGTTATTGGAATAAATGAACAGACTTCTTGATAAATACAAATCTGCATCAGAAAGCAGAGCAAGTTATGTTCCAAATGCAGTGAACAGATGAACTGAGTTAAACAAGATCTTCAAAATACTTACGCAGTTCTCCAACCTGTAGAATATCACACAGCATGCGAGTCAGCTCAATGGCACAGCGGGCAAATGGGCACTCATGTTTTTCACGACTGCTGTTTTCTAGAACAATCTGAAAAAACAAGCACACCAGGCAGAGGTCTTTTAGCTTTCACAACATGTGTCAGGACTCACTAATTATCATAATCATACCCTAGATTTCAAGTCAAGTCAAGTTGAGCTTTATTGTCATTCCGCTATATGTGGGGACATACAGTGGAACGAAATGTCGTGCCTCACAGGACCACATGCTACATAAATACAGACATACAACAATGACGTGAAACAGTATAAATCTAAACACAAATACTAACAGAATTAGATTATAAATATACTATATATAAAGTTGCCTATACATAAACTATTAAATACAAACTATACAAATGTTCCACATAAATATTGCACGAGGAAAAAGAAAGTCAAGCACTGTTCCTGGCTGGAGAACAGTACAAGATGATCTGTAGTGCATGGGCTTGTAAACATATGTTATGAGTCGTTTTTGTGGGATCTTTGCAGCTGTGTTCACTGTCCGCTGGAGGGTCTTGCAGTCTGCGGCGCTGCAGTTCCCATACCAGACAGTAATGCAGCTGGTCAGCACACTCTCAATGGTTCCCCTGTAGAACATGGTGAGGATTGGTGGAGGGAGACTTGCTCTTTTCAGCCGGCGGAGAAAGTGTAGGCACTGTTGTGCCTTTTTGGAGAGTGACGTGGTGTTGTTGGTCCAGGTGAGATCCTCTGTGATGTGCACCCCCAGGAATTTAGTGCTGCTGACTCTCCACAGTCGAGCTGCCGATGGTCAGTGGGGGGTGGTCAGTGGAGTTTCTCCTGAGGTCCATCACAACCTCCTTTGTCTTCTCCACATTGAGGGACAGGTTGTTCACGCCACACCATGCCGCTAGCTGTGCCACTTCCTCTCTGTAGTGCATTTCATCGTTGTTGCTGATGAGACCTACCACCGTTGTGTCATCAGCGAACTTGATGATGTGGTTGGAGCTGAACTTGGCAGTGCAGTCGTGGGTAAGCAGTGTGATGAGCAGCGGGCTGAGCACACAGCCTTGTGGGGCACCTGTGCTCAGTGTGGTAGTGCTCGAGGTGTTGTGGCCGACACGGACTGACTGGGGTCTTTCAGTTAAAAAGTCCAGAATCCAGTTACAGAGAGAGTTGTTAAGGCCCAGCAGGTGTAATTTATTAATGAGCTGTTGTGGGATTATTGTGTTGAATGCTGAGCTGAAGTCAATGAACAGCATTCTTACATAAGTGTTCTTTTGGTCTAAGTGGGTAAGAGCCAGGTGGAGGGTGGAGGAAATTGCATCATCCGTAGAGCGGTTTGGACGGTATGCAAACTGGAGCGGGTCGAGTGTGTTGGGGAGGCTGGTTTTTATGTGATTCATGACTAATCTCTCAAAGCACTTCATCATGATTGGAGTCAGTGCTATGGGACGATAGTCATTCAGACAGGACACAGGTGATTTCTTAGGTACCGGTATGATGGTTGTGGACTTGAGACACGTGGGGATGACTGCCTGGCTCAGCGAGATGTTGAAGATATCTGTTAGGACATCTGTCAGCTGTGCAGCACAGTCTCTCAGTACACGGTCAGGTATATTGTCAGGACCCGTAGCCTTGCGTGGGTTAATCCTAGACAGGGTCTTCCTCACTACGGCTGGAGACCGACAGAGTGCCTGGTCGGTGGAAGGTGTGGGCAGTTTTTGTGCAGGTGTGTCATTCTGCATTTCAAACCATGAATAAAACTGGTTAAGTGCATCTGGAAGGGATGTGTCATCATCACAGGCCTGTGGCAGGGGCTTGTCGTCAGTGATGGTCTGAATGCCTCGCCACAGGCTCCGTGAGTCTCTGCTGTCTGTGAAGTGCTTATTGATTTTTTGTGCATATGACCGTTTTGCATTCTTGATGCCACAGGACAGGCTGGCTCTTGCTGTTTTTAGGGCTTCTTTATCTCCTGATCTGAATGCCTCATCTCTGGTCTTTAGCAGCCCACGAACCTTTGCTGTCATCCACGGCTTCTGGTTGGCACGTGTGGTGATGGTCTTTGTTACTGTCACATAATCAATGCACTTCTTGATATATGCACTCACTGTTTCAGTGTACTCATGCAGGTCGGTGCTGTTGTTGTAGGTGGCTGCCTCTTTAAACATGCTCCAGTCTGTAGTCTGAAAGCAGTCCTACAGTGCTGAGGTAGCATCATCCGGCCAGACTGTGATGAGTTTTTGAACCGGTTTGGTGAGTTTCAACAGTGGATTGTATGCTGGGATTAGCATAACAGAGATGTGATCGGAGTACCGGAGGTGGGGGCGGGGTTCAGCCCTGTACACGTCTTTCTGTGTTGTGTAAACAAAGTCCAGTGTGTTATTTCCCCTTGTAGCAAAGTTCACGTGTTGGTAGAACTTTGGCAAGACTGTCTTTAAGTTTGCGTGGTTAAAATCCCCGGCTATGATGAAAAAGCCATCGGGGTTGTTTGTTTGTTGATCGCTGATGGCGCTGTACAGCTCGCGAAGCGCATCCTTAGCGTTTGCACACGGGGGGATGTAAACCGCGACAATAACAATGGCCGTGAACTCCCGCGGCAGATAGAACGGTCTGCACTTCACAAACATAACCTCCACCAGCGACGAACAGTGTTTAGTCACTACCGCAGCATTATTACACCATTCTTTGTTGACGTACACACACAAGCCGCCCCCGCGAGTCTTACCAGACAGTAATGAATCCCTGTCCGCTCGGTAGCAGGTTAGTCCGTGCAGCTGAATGGCGGAGTCCGGTATGTTGTGGTTTAGCCATGTATTAGTGAAAATAAACACACAACAATCCTTTGACTCATGCAGTGTAGACCGACTGAGTTGAATTGAGTCCAGTTTATTTACCAATGAGCGAACGTTTGCGAGCGTTAATGATGGGATCGCTGGTCTGGTGGGGTTAGCCCTTAGCCTAGCTCGTACACCCCCGCGCTTGCCACGTTTCTGTCCCCTCTCACAGCGCTAATACTGTCCTATGGTGTAAATGTTGATGATGTTAATATTCTGCAGTGTAGACATTTCAGATATTTATCTGGTGCCTGTATAATACATTTACATTTGGATCCAAAATCAGCTCCCTGCTATAAATACAGTAGAACCATATCTTCTACCACTATCCACCTAAACTGTGTCAATTCCTTAGCGTAAGAAATAACTTTGAAAACCTTGATAATGCAACAGGAAATGTTAACTTCCTCTTTTCTAACACCTTTGACACAGTTGCTCCTCTACACTTAAAGATAAAGGACAGCAGTCCAACGCCATGGTATAACAAGCATACCCACACCCTAAAAAAAGCAGCCTGGAAAATGGAGCATAACTGGAAGCAAACAAAACAGAAGGTATTCCGTACAGTATGGAAGGACAGTGTTTCAAATGACAAAAAGGGTTTAAAAAGCTCCAGATCTGCCTACTTTTCAAATAATTTAAAAGAAAATAAAACAACCCTAGATATTTATTTGATACAGTGGCTAAATTAACCAAAAATAAAGCGTCAACTGCTTCTGAGTTGTCAATAGTTGTCATGGCAGTGAAGATTTTATAAATTTCTTTAATAACAAAATAAACACATTTAGACAAAAAATAAACATGCAAATGCCTGTAACACAATCACATCAGCTAGTGCATCATAATTTGCCCAAGGAACAACTCCAGTCATTTTCTACTATAGATAGAGATGAAATGTCAAAAAAATAAAGATAACAGCAAGCAGCAACTGTGGGGCCAAGCACACCAGAGGCAACATGAGGAGCTAAGCATGGCATGAAGCACCAGATCAACTGCAACAATGAATAATTAAAGCAAGTTTAGGATTATTGTAATTGAAATAGCTGAAAAATCATTAATACAACCTCTGGTAATATGATTTAATAGCTTATCACTTTTGCCCAATAGGTGGCACTGTTATCAAATCGATGTGGTGTGGTCAGTGTAAGGAGACAATTGCAAATACAAAGTTTGGTGTCAATATATCAAAGCTTTGCAGAGATACCATTAAAGACATAATCTGGCATCATGCCTCAAATTTGTTGCTTCGCTATACAAACGGTTTTGTCTATTGTCTTGAAATCCATAACTTTTTGACAGCAAAGTCTGAAGATGATCTGACTCAATTTTGGTGAAAATCAGAATAACAGTCCATGAGGAATTTGAAAAAGTAAGTTTTTATCATAAATCAATATGGCGGACAGGAAGTTTGACAGACTATGGCATAATTGGTATCTATGTTGTCGGAATGACCCACGGAATATTTTGCTATCAAAAGTTATTAACAGTGTTGTAAATGTCGTTACTGATGGTTAATGAATGGTTTGTCATTCTTGACCAATAGGTGGCGCTGTTACCAAAGTGATGTGGTGTGGTCAGTGTGAGGTGACAATGGCACATACAAAATTTGGTGTTAATATGTCAAAGCTTTGCAGAGATACGCCTCAGATGCAGTTTGGCCTCTTTCAGGCAAATTCGTTGATGTGCTAAATGAAAGCCGCTTCGTATATCGACACAAAATCCAACTTTTTGCCAGCATGGTCTGAAGATGATCCAAGTCAAATTTGGTGAAAATCGGAGTAACCGTCAAGAGATATAGCCTTGTTAGTCAAATTCGTTTGCGCATTATTCGAGAATGGTTTGACAAATCAACTTCAATTCCATAACTTTTTGTCGGCATGGTCTGAAGATGATCTGGTTTCATTTTTGTGAAAATCGGAGCAATGGCCTAGGAGGAGTTAGAAAAAGTAGGTTTTTTAGAAAATTCAAAACGGCGGGAAAATTTTCATGATTTTCATGACAATTTTGCTTCTAGCCCTTAAGATTTAAAAGTTATTAGCATAAACATAAGTGAAAATTTGGTGGTGCTAGAGAGTTTAAGTTAGAGACTTCAAATTTGCTATAGTTAATGATGGGACTGACCTCTATCAGTGTGCCACATTTCACAACTTTCCCACAAGCGGTTCTATGGGCTGCCATAGACTTAAAAGCGGAATAATAATAATAAGAAGAAATCTAACGGATACAATAGGTGCCTTCGCACCTTCGGTGCTTGGCCCCTAATAACAATATTAAGAAATCTAACGGATACAATAGGAGCATATGCACCTTCGGTGCTTGGCCCCTAATAAATCATCTAAATCAACAAGATGTATGCTACATCCTATACCTATCAGGCTGTTGAAAGAGATGCTCTCTGAAATTATAGATCCTCTGAATAGTATTATTAATTCATCACTGGCGTTGGGATATGCCCCAAAACCTTACAAACTGGCTTTTATCTTTTATACCTTATTTAAATAGGACAACCTGATCCCAGGTAGTAGTAAATTACACAAAATTTACTGAGGTGCTATTACTTTCAGAGTTGATTAAACATATACAGGCAACAGAAAATTAATTTCTAGTGTTCTGTGCAGAAAACTGAATATTATTTACAACCATATTACTTGAAATCTATAGGCTCAGCAAATATTTCTGAGCATCTTCATGAACGTATTGAGTGTCAGCTGCTGCAAAAGCTTCAATGTTTGGCCAGATTCTCCTTCCAGCACCATAGACCAAAGGCTTATTCAATGCAGGCTCCAATTTGTGATCACTCAGTAATTCAAACACATCCTTTAGTCCTTTTTGAAAACAGAAACCACCATACCCATCTGCCTGTCCCTGATTGGATGTTAAAGCTGAAGATGTGTCAGCCAAGACAGCCTGACCATATTCAGGGCCTTCAATAACTGAAGCCCAGCTTCATCTTGTGATGACGTCTCATCCAGATTTAGAACATTATGGCTTCATGTCTTTAACTCCCATCTCTGAAATGCTTTTTCTGAGGGAGGCTAAAGATTTTGTGGAGAGGACTGTCCACCAAATGTTTCTTCTTCACACTAAAATCATCACAATAAAAATAACAGTAAAAAGCCCTGTTCATTTCTATGGTTACGCATTCGTACACAAATCGTAAGAATCTCAAATAGAAAACAAGAATATTATACCAACCCACGTGAATTCAGGCAAATTACCACTTAATATTATATTATTATTAAGATAATGGATATAATTATAATAACAAACAATTTCCTGTTTTACATGTTATGCACTTTTTTTTACTTTTACCAATTACAGAAGACACTATGCTTTAAAAAAGCTTTGAGAAGCTACACAACAGAAAAGATGAATTTAGGTTCTTACTTTGATATATGTGTCTTGATGCGCTTTGGCAAGGTATAGCATGTTGTCAAGCGCAAGCATTCCTGGAGGAGTCTGAGTAAAATCCAGGGCAGGATTCACAGGATTCTGTGAACATAAACCTCAGTGTGTGACTACAAAGCATCATTAAATTATCATAATACAGCACAGAAAATACTATAAACTCTGCATTTACACATTTATTTAGCAATAAACATTATCTTCTGAAATTATTATCACTTTTTAAACATCAGGGGGAGCAAACATCACTTACAACAAAGCCCAGCATCTTGTAGTCTTTCGTGTAGATGCCTTTCCTCTTTTCAGCCACGCTGGGATCGCTGTCTCCATCAAACGCAATTCTACACAGTTCAAAGATGAAATCTCTCTGCGCCTGGTGACAGATCAGAATATAATAGTTAATTGAGGTTTACTGAGGGATTCTGTTTTAACCATGAAACAGAAATATTATGAAGTATTATTATTGTCTCCAGGTCTCTTTAAGATATCAATCATCAATCATACACCTCACCTTTGTTTTTATATGTTCTCCCCTCTTAAACATGACCTGTGTTTTCACACATTCTCTTTTCTTACACCTTGCCTGCATTTTCACATTCTCTCCTCTTACACATGACCTGTTTTCACGTTCTCCCCTCCTGACCATGCCTGTGTTTTCATATGTTCTCTCCTCTTACACCTCACCTGTGCTCACAGATTTCAGTTATATTAAACCTGCAATCCGTAACTTTTTGGTGAAAAGTAAAAAAAATATTTATTACATATATAAATATTTTCTCCTTACCTTTCTCTGCTTTGTTTGAAAAGTACATAAAGTTGTCAGGGACACACCAGCACCGCCAGCCACTCTAACATGCTCCTAATCACCCGATTACTGATCACCTACACTTGTCGCTGCCAATCAACTATTCCATATAGTCTCGCTCACTCCTCACTCATCTCACAGCTATCCTTGTGACTTACCCGACTCCCGTTGTACGTATACTCACCTGAAGTCTATCCCGCGATCTCTCCATCGATGTCCATTGTTCCTACAATCCCTATCTTTAAGTAAACCTGCAAGATAAAGAGTACTCATTGTATACATTCGCTAAGTCTTTAACATTTATCTACTACGTGCATACTTCCCTGGATCCAGCTGTCTTGACTTTGTTGCCAGTACCTACACACGATATCTCCAATAAAGCCAAGTTAACTCAAGACTGTTAAGAAACTGTGAATACTTCTCTACATCTTGTATATTCATCCGTATGAACTATATTGCCAATACACCTGCTGTTGTTAGCTCTTACCTTCATGTGCTCTTGGGTGCATGCTGACAGAAGACCAGACCAAATAAAGGAATAAGGAATTCTACAGTTGTTTTCATTATGGATACCTGTAACCCCACAGCTCCAGATGTTTGGGGTTACCAAATGGTTAACTCTCCCCGGGCTTCCCTCACTCCGATCACTGCCCCATGATCTTCCTCTGCCAGTCCAATGGTCCTTCCAGCTACATACTCACGTGAGGCAGTGAAATGTAGCAGATTTTGGCTCCAATGCTCCCTATATACCAAAATGCAGGCCCACCAATTAATTTCTGAGAAATGAATCCAAAGTAGCCTTCATCATCTTGCTCCTGATTAGCTGTCGGCTGCTATGGCTTCGCTCGAGCTGGAACTCCAATAGCCCCATTATTAACTCCTTCGACTGATTCACATGCCATTTCAAAGAGATCTTCAGACAATCTGTTGGCACACTGTCTATCCAGAATCAACTCTTTCGTTTGCACCAAGGAAAATCATCTGTTACTAACCCTACAGTTCCGCACACTCGCCGCTGACAATGAATGGAACGAGATAGCGCTCTTCACCGCCTACCGATCCACATATTCGATTGCACATGGCTGCCTGTGCAATCTCCAAGACCCCTCATCATCTTTCCACCGGTAAACTGGTCACTCTTCCCATTTCACACAGGCCATGATCCTATTTCAGAGTTGATTTTGCCAACGATCTCCCCAACTCAGAATACCACACCTGCATACTAGTGGGGTAGATCAATTCTCCAAGGCTAGCAAACTCATACCCCTCAAGGGTCTTCCCACCTCCTTTGAAACTGCAAAATTACAACATGTATTCTGTAAATTTGGCATCCCAGAGAATACTGCCTCCGATCGTGGGCCACAGTTCATATTCCAAGTATAGAAATCTTTCTTCAAGCTACTAGGAGTCTCAGTCAGTTTGTCATTTGGTTATCATCCCAAAACTAATGGCCAGACCCTGAGAGGAGTTTTCAGGAGGTGGTGACCACCTTTCTCAAAAATGCAGTTTCCTCACACTCTGGGCCAAACTGGACGCTGCCTGACAATGAGAGATGCATTGCCTTCTCGCTTCCAAGCTCACCCTTTTATTTCTCCAAGGCAGGTGAGGCTGCTTTCATTGGATGCATTGCTTCCTCACGCACCTCCCACCTCCATGCCACGACTGGTGGCTCAGCCTCCTCTCTGGCTCGATCCGGGCATCACTCCAGGCATGTCTGTCACCCCCCTGGTGCCACTCGCATGGAGTCTGGGGGCCTGGCTAGCCCTCCCCAGCCTGCCCTGTTGGCTCCTGAGGATGATCAGACTCAGCTACGTGATTCAGTTCAGCAGGCACCTGCCCAGGTTTAGAGGCATCCTCTCTACCTATTTAGTAGACAGCAATGCCTTCGTCCTGTGAGGAGAGATTGCAGTCCTGCTGGGGAAGGATCGCAGAGACCGTCCTTGCCGTGCTAAAATTCGCATCCTAAGGCATTCGCATCCTCAACTACCTCGACAACTAACTCATTCTGGCACACTCTTGAGGGCAGTTGTGAGAACACAGAAACCTTGTGCTCCGGCACCTCAGCCATCTAGGGCTTTGGGTCAACTGAGAAACGAGCAATCTCTCCCAAACACAAGGCATCTCTGTTCTCAATACGGAGTTGGACTCTGTCACTACCACTGGTGGTGCGCCTCTCAAATGAGCGTGCAGTCACTGCTGTGATGCCTGAACCTTTTCAGAGGCAAGACGGCGGTCCCACTGAAACTTTTTCAGAGGCTCCTGTGGCAAGATGTTTATGTTTACACTGTATGTTTCAACTCTCCTGCCATCTCCTCCTCAGTAGAGAATCTATCCCCAGGCCATCTAGCTGATATGGAGTCAATTTGGGGAGGCACAGGTGGACCTGTTTGCCTCCCAGGAGTCCTCCAACTGCCAGCTGTTTTACTCCCTGTCCGAGGCCCCCCTCGGCATAGATGCATTGGCACAAAGGTGGCTCCAGGGTCTGCGCAAGGATGAGGAGCAGGTCGTGCCATACTAGCCCATGTGCACATTGCTTTTTGCAGGAAGGGTTGGAATGGAGGTTGTCTCTTTCCACCCTAAATGTGTATGTGGCTGCTATCTCAGCCCATCACTTAACAGTAGAAGGTAAGTATGTAGGGAAGCATAAGCTTGTCATCAGATTCCTAAAGAGTACCCAGAGACTAAGTCCTCCA
Source organism: Chromobotia macracanthus (assembly GCA_036877525.1). Taxonomy (NCBI): domain Eukaryota; kingdom Metazoa; phylum Chordata; class Actinopteri; order Cypriniformes; family Botiidae; genus Chromobotia; species Chromobotia macracanthus. The sequence goes on from JAZGTH010000122.1 coordinate 401,425, forward strand.
AGGCTGGCCATCTTTCCCGCTTGGGACATTTCTGGGCTACGGGGAGCCCCTTTCGAGTCAGTCAGGCCGAAGAGCCTGTCTCTTAAGACCATGCTCACCTTTATCAATAGGGTTGGGAACCTGTAGGCATTGTCAGTCAGTGTTTCTTGCCTAGAGTTTGGGCCTGTCTACTCTCATTCTATCTTGAGAAACAGGCCTGGCAACATACCCAAGGTTCCCACCTCACCTTTTAAAGACCAGGTTGGTGAACCTGCAAGCACCGCTTGTGGAGGAGGCAGACCCAGGCATTTCTTTGTTTTGTCCCATTTGTGGCCTGAGCATCAGAAACTCTGATCATCTCTTCATCTGCTTCAAAGGCCAAAAGAAGAGAAAGGTCTGTCTCCAAACAGAGGTTGGGTACCACTCCCAAGGCATGTTGTGCCCCTCAGACTGAGAGTTCACACGACTAGGAGTGTTGCCTCTTCCAGGGCATTGGCCAGACATCTGCAGAGCTGTGGCTCCTCCACCGAGACAGGAAAAAAAATTGTATTCCTTTGCAGCGATTTCCCATTGGCGAACCCTGCATTGAGATTCCTTCAGCACATGTCGGCGAGCAGGCTCGGCGGAGAAGCCTCACACTAAACCCAAGAACTCGTGTGTATGCCCACAGTCAACCCTTGTACTGAGCTAGGTGCTCCATATGTAGGAATTCCCCCTTGGTAATCCTATTTGTGAACCTGTGTCTTTCCCTTTGCACTTTAATGCTGCCAGTCTATTGACAGTGGTGCGCCCTCCCACTAGGTAGGACATGCAGACCTCTCTCATAGGTAGTACTGCCTCAGTCCTTATCTCATCTCCACGCGTTACCTCCTTTAGCAGGGTGTGGCCTCCACAGTGCCCTTACCCTGGAACAGGGCACTTCCCCAGTGCTTTCTCACAGCTATAGCCAGCGAGGAAGTTTACGGAGCGCTGGAAAGGTTACGGAGCGCTGGAGGCTGGGAAACTATCATACAGCCTTGCTTGCAGCCTTGCTTGCCCAGCCTTGATTGTAGGAACTATCATACAGTCCTCAAACATCAGTACATTGACGTAACATTAAATGTGACTGAAAGGAAACGTCTCAGTTGCATTTGTAGTCCTTGTTCCCTGAAGAAGGGTACAGAGATGCTACATCCCACCTGTAGCAAGCCTGATTCACTGCTGTTTGGCCTATGCTCAGTGCCTCAATTATTCCAAAATCTTTTTTTTTGATGAACACAAAAGGTAAGAACAGTGTGGAAAACAGATTTTGCATTTTTACAGGAGAAAGGAACAAAACCAAACGATAAATATATAACAGAGATGAAAAATGAAATGAAATAAACAGATTGAAACAGCTCATTAAGACTATTACTGATTGGTAAGAAACCACCTTATCAAGTACTTTAGCAAGAAAGTCAGAACATCATTTATTCAAATGGTCTAAATGTGTGGTAGCTTTCATTAGTTCAGTCAATTCTTTATTCTTAAACCAAATACAAACCTACAAACCCTAGTATCCCTAATAACACCATGTTTTCTGTTTTCAGTTTTATACGTCTTTGACAATTTTTCTATCATGTGTTTTATTTTTCATTAAATGTAAAGCTGCTACATTGCAATGCAACATTGTAATTGTCAGGGAGACACCCCCGCAGCCAACCACGCCACATGCTCCTAATCACCTGAGTTCTAATCATACACACATGCCACCGCTAATCAACACAAAGTTCTGTTCTCCCTTGTTTTCCTTTGCTATTTGAACCTACAATACAGAGGATGACTCTGTACACAAAACAGCTAATTGTGCACTTATGCTAAACTGCTAATAGAGATTATACATGTTTCCTGTCATTGCTTTTTGGGCTAACATATGTTGTTACGTTTATCCAAGTAATGGTCTGATTTTCCTGATGATATTTTGCTGTTTGGAATTTCTCTGGTTGGACTAAAAAGACCAATAAAGTTGTTGTATTTACACTTATCTGCTTGTTCTCCTGTGTGTATGCTGACAGAAGACCGCACCTGAAAAACTTTTATTTTCAGGTCTAATTTTTGACATCTAATGTCAGAACACTCATTTAGCCTCACTGCCGATTTATGGTTGTACTGTTGTTTCTCTGACCACTTTATCAAAACCTGTCCTACTCATCCCCCAGCCCTGCTGTGAGTACTTTACAAATAAGTCCTGCTATGTCTACTCTCAGACTCCTTACAGTTCATATCATAAGTCTTATCTGCTCCTTACCAGTACAAGCCCTCCTAGACTCCGGATCCTCAGGGAATTTCATCTCCCAATCACTCCTTAACCACCTTCCATTACCCCGTAAGAAACATTCCCATCCGTTCCAGGTTGTATTCAGCAAGCAAGCAACTACATATCTTTCACAAATCTTTCACTGTGCCATTGACATGCTGCTTGGGGCGAAACTCCCGAAGGGTAGAATTTACCCCTTGTCCATCTCTGAACGCAAGGCCATGGAAGAGTACATCAAGGAGGCTCTAGATTAACAGTTCATCTGTCCGTCCACCTCTCCGGCTGCCTCAAGGTTTTTCTTCGTGGGGAAAAAGGACGGAGGCTTGAGACCATGTATTGATTATCATATCCTTAACTCCCAAACTGTTAAATTCCCCTATCTACTTCCCCTGGTCTCGGCCGCCCTCGAGAACCTCTGTATTTTTACTAAGTTGGACCTGTAAGGCTCATATAACTTTGTTCAAATCGGGAAGGGGATGAGTGGTTAGTAATGCCCTATGGTCTTTCTAATTCCCCATCTGTCTTTCCGTGATTTATTAATGAGGTGTTCCAGGAGTTCCATTATCATTTTGTTATCATCTATATAGACAGTATTTTGATCTACTGCCGGAACCTGGCTGAACATCGCTGACATGTTGAGCAGGTCCTGCTTAAGTTAAGAGTGTATCAGTTGTTCCTAAAACTTGAGAATGCAAGTTCCACAAGACGACCATTAATTTCCTCGGTCATGATATCAGTCCCGAGGGTGTCCAGATGGACCAGGGTAAGGTCCAAGCTATCTGTGGTTGGCCAAGGCACCAAACAGTTACAGAACTCCAACGTTTTACAGGCTTTTTCTATTTTCTGTTGTTTTATTTAAAATTTCAGACTTTTTATGAAAGCCTTCAAAAAACTCAAACATACCTTCTGTACTGCTCTGATTCTTAAACACCCCAATCTTCAGCTCCCCTTTATCATGGAGACTGATGCCTCCACTGTCAGGATTGGAACAGTACTATCACAATACCATGGAGAGCCACCACTCCTGCAGCCATGTGCCTATTACTCCAAGAAGCATTGAAGCAGAACTATGACATCAGAAATCATGAGTGCTGGCCATCAAGCTGGCCTTAGAAGAATGGAGACACTGGGTGGAGGAAGCTTAACATCCCTTTACTGTTATAACCGATCACAAGAATCTGGAATACATTCAAGATGCTAAAAGATTAAATCTCCATCAAGCCCACTAGGTACTCTTCTTCAACAAATTTCAATTCGACATAACCTACCGTCCTGGATCCAAGAGTGTCAGAGCCGATTTACTTTTACATATTCATCAACCTGACAGTTCATCTCCTTTCGAACCCATCCTCCCTCCAGTCATCGTAATAAGTCCTATTCTGTGAGATCTGGATGAGCAAATTCACATAGCCACCCGCCTGCTCCAGTGGGAGGCCCAGAAGGTAACACTTACATACCCTCCTCTCGCCGTCTAAACCTTCTGGGCTTACTTGATGCTTCTCCAGGCTCTGGACACCCAGGCAGCCAGAAAACTTTGCTCCTCCAAGATCGGTACTGATGGCCCAATATGGCCCGAGATATCTACCAGTACATTACAGGATGCTCAGTCTGTGCCAATTCTAGTACTTCATGTCAACTTTCCTTTGGTAAACTGGCTCCACTACCCATACCAAAAAGGTCACGGTCCCACATCGGAGTCGATTTCATTACTGACCTTCCCAACTCTGATTCTCACATCTGTATCCTAGTAATTGTCGACTGCTTCTCCAAAGCCTGTAAACCTTTTCCCCTAAAAGGTTTCCCCACCTCCTTCGAAACAGTTGAACTTCAATACCAACACATCTTTCACAATTTTGGTCCCACCCCACCCCCCAACCCCCTTCCCCCCCTTAGCTAACAACGCCGACACGCTCCCAATCACCCAAGTTCTAATCATGCACACCCGCCACCGCCAATCAAACAACACATAAAGCCACACTCACTCCACCTCTTCATCCGGTTTCTTATTTTGCTGTTAGGATTTACCTGACTCTTCCTCATTGAATACTCACCTGGTATCTCTCCAGCCTATTCCAGTTACCACCTGTTCTCCCTTGTTCTCCTTCGGTACTCGAACCTGCAATGCAGAGGAAGACTCTGTACACACAACAGCTAAGTGTGCACTTATGCTAAACTGGTAATAGAGATTATATCTGTTTCCTGTCATCGCTGTGTGTTCCAACATACGCTGTTATGTTTATCCAAGTAATGGATCATTTTTTCTGATGATATTGTGCTGTTTGGAACTGTTCTGGTTGGACTAGAAGACCAATAACGTTTTTGTATTTACACATACCTGCTTGTTCTCCTGTTTGTATGCTGACAGTAATAAGCACTGTATACATCAATTTAAATTGAATTGAATATCGATTTCCAATGGAACTGTACCAGAGACGTGTAGCTGGCAGGAATGTTTTTATGTATTAGTGCAGGATCAAGTTGACACTGAGACAAATTTAACTTATCAAGTCAGATATAAAAGGTGTATTCGTTAATGTCAAGGTGAGAGGCTAGACAGACATTTCAGGATTAAAATCAATGTCAACATGTCAACGTGAAAACCTGACTGATGTGTCTTTTCTTAAAACATATATACATTCAGTTTTAGATGTGACTATCAGGGATATGCATATCATCATTGCTGAAACAACATATCATGCAGGCTTATGTTCTATTGTCCAAGTTTGCTGAGCATGCTCACTGTAGCCTCACTTTCCTGTTCCTACCTTAACCCAGTGTAGGCTGCTGTAGCTCATCTGTTGTGTGTTAATTGTCTGCATATTTCTGCTTGTAACAAAGGTCTTTAAGAGTTACTGTTTACTTTCTATCATCTGACCTTTGCCATTAACAAGACATTTTCACAGAAGGGGAAGGCTATCTCAAAACAGAGGTTGGCCCATTGGATTGTGGAGGCTATTTCTATGGCCTACCAATCACAGGGACAGCAGCGCCCCTTTGTTATCAGGGTGCAATCCACTAGGGGAGTTGCATCCTCCTTGGCTCTGGCTAAGGGCGCCTCATTAACAGAGATATGCGGAGCTGGGCTACACCCAACACCTTTGCAAAGTTTTACAATCTCCATGGTTACCAAAACCTGGTTACGACCCGCATTCTGCAAGGCGACTAAGACGGCGACCGGGTGGGTGTATCGCTTGCTCTCGCACCTTTTCCCTCTGCCAGGGTGATAACTTGTGTTATTCAATCCTATTTGCTGTATAGGACAGAGGACATCTTTAGGGTTCATTTTCAACTTGGCAGAGGAGTTGTCTACTAGGCCTGGTACTCGTGCGCATGGCCCTGATAGTAGGTAAGCCCATATACCAGTGCTAGGTGCTCCATACGTGTGGATAACCCCATATGTTGCATAGTCCACAGGTCAAGTTCCCTTACGGTGAAACCCTGTGTCTTCCCCTTGGTAGAGTCTACCAAGTCTATCTCTACCTCACTGTTGTAGCTAGGCTCCCTCTCAGGGGATAGAGACATTTACATTTATTCATTTAGCAGACGCTTTTATCCGAAGTGACTTACAATTGCGGAATACAACAAGCGAGTCAACCTGAAGAGGCAACTAGACACAATAAGTGCTCATAATACAAGTTGCAGACATTGCTCAGAGTATCATATGCTACAACAAGGGAAAGATTTAAAGGGAAGAGGGATAGGAAATGAAGGGAAAGGATTTTTTTTATGATGAGGTTAAGTGCTCACGAAAGAGATGTGTTTTCAGCTGTCTTTTGAATATTGCCAGGGATTCTGCATTACGGATGAAGACAGGAAGATCATTCCACCAGCATGAGCATCTTCTCAGCAAGAGAAGAGACCTTCTCAGCAAGTTCCCATACATGTACTACCCCATGGGTATGTCCATATGTTGTATGTACCACATGGTACCTATTATTAATAGAACGTGGTGTCCGTAGTGTTTCCCCATCAGCTGAAGGGGTATGCTGTCCCAACTTTGCCCAGTGGCTGGCCACTGCTCAGGCCTTATTTGGTAAGTATTCATCCCACCTATGTTGGGAGGCGCCTTACACGCAAGCTGGAAGTTTGCAATGTGGCGGAAGCAAACGTTACGAGGCACACTACGGCTTGCCCGTGTCTGCTCCGCTTAGCTCGTAGCACAGTTTAGCTCCTGTGGCGCGTTGTATAGGGATCCCTAGTTTCGTCATCGTCACAACGTCCAGTGACCAACAGAAAGAGAACGAAATGTTGTGTCGATGACACTTGGGGCTTGTTCTTGGGAGCCAAGCAAGTTTGTTCTGCTGAGGAATCGGTCACGACCCACAGTGGTGCATTTCAATACTGTGACATGAGGGACACCACATCTTGTTCCCTCTATCAGGGAACAAGAGTTACATACAGAACCGAGACATTTTCCTCTTATTGTGTAACCGCTCAGACATTGTTAATTTTTTGTAACATATTTGTGCATAAGTGAATTTTATAGTTAAAGTAGTTTGTCGTATGATCATCCTTATGTGGTCGAGAACAAGAATGTCAAAAACACTGAATGCACCAGCTCTGAATTCAGCTGCTCTTTGCAGATGGTGGTAAAATCAAGTTGTGCTAAAGTCTCTAACTTTTGCCTGAGACATTTTGACATTTCTGATAAATTTATGTAGTTTTTATTTTTCATTATCATATCTCATTATCATTCTCAGAGTCCTTTCAGTCCCACAAATAATGGACAGAATATTTCATTCACTGGCCTGGTCGTTGGGATCCATTTTGGTCATCATGCGCTCTTCCAGAAGGTTGAAGGTTAAGACCTGCAGCACATAGAGTTGATGAGCCATCTCAGCTTTCACTGGTCGATTCCCACGAATGATGTGCTGGAAGACATGTAAGGAGCGTTATTGAGGAAATTTGCAATTGTGTTTGCTAGTTATGGGTGTAACAGTTACAATTCAAATGTAAATGCAAATTTAAATATGATCAGGTCGTAATGCGTAAGACATGGGAAATGCAATTGCAAATGTAGTACATTCAGCTTTAGGTGCTTTACATTTATTTATTACTACTGAATTTGTTACAAAGTATGAGTGGGAAAGGACATGGATCACACACAATATTTCTGACACTTACATTGAGTATGATACCACGCAGATGTTTTTGTGCCAGTGTACTTGCCATTTCCTGCAATAAACACACACATTTACTTACATAAATGGAGACATTTCATAGACTTCTATTGTATTTATACACAATTAGTTATAAACATTATAACCTAACACTAACATCTCAGGTTACATACATACCTGGTGCTGAGACAGGAAACAAGGCACTGTGTCAGGCTTGACGCTATGGGGCACATGCTTCAGGTGTGTCTGAGTCTGTACATCAGGCCTATTTATAGTCAGGTCAAGGTCATGTTGCATATCCTTGCATACTAGAAAACCTTTAATAGGCACCTGCAAAATACATCATCAGATTCAAGTCTGAAGGAAGGCAATGCAGGCAAGACCGAGGTGTGGCAAAACGATGCAGCATCTCAGGTCTTATGCTACTGGCCTGAGCTTTGGACCTACATCCTCAAAGCTCTAACTGGACATAATAAGTGAACTCTTTCATGCTTAAGGCTTGAAGTATAACTGGGTGACCAGCCGCAGCAGGCACCTTGGGCATATAATCTGGTCTAAAGTACAAAATTGGCTTTAACAACGCCAGAAGCGAAATCCAAGCAGGCAGGGTCTACTGATAGAGCCTGTAGATTTCTAATACTCTTTTGAGCAATGTAAGAGCTAAAAGTAGAGCCACCTCAAGAATCAGAAACTTTTCCAAGGCTGGCTACAGGGGTCATAAATGGAGCTGCAGAAAAATCAATAGTTTGGTGCCACATATCACAGAAAGGCCTCAGCCACCTGGCATGTAGAAAACAATACACCAGGGGGTGTCTTCAAATAGATTTGTGGCTAACAGACACAGCGACCACATAAACCTTAAGGGTAGCCGAGGCCAACCCTGCAGAGAGACGTTCTTGAAGAAACTCCAGCACTGAACCAATAGGGCAATGAACTAGATCAACATGGTGTGGCCCACACTTTGACGCAAAGCACTGCCAATTCATGCCTGCCTCGACAGGATATTTGCTCCCAGATTTGTATGCCCTGGGATATACATCGCTCTAATGGACAGCAACCTGGTTTCTGACCAAAGAAGGATCTGCTGTGCCACCCAGAACAAGGGGCGCAAATGGAGCCCTCCTTGGTAATTCAAGAACAAGACCACTGTGGTGTTGTCTGTACGGACAAAAATGTGTCCACACACATGAAGGTGCATGGCAACATCTTGAATCTGTATTTCCTCAGAGACTAATTCAAGTTACGCAAAACCAGAATTGCATGCAGAAATGGACAACGCTGTAGAGGGGGAGAGATAGTCACAAGCGTCTCTTCTACCCTCGTCACATATCTTACTCATGCAAACCCACAACGGAAGAATAAGTATTCATGGCAGGGAGAAAAACACAAGCCGAATATGACTTCTTCCATATTCTTCCATGACTTTCAGACCTTGTGTGAAAATCAGGGAAGAATGCGAGATTGCGGTGAGGAGGCTGTTAGATGATAAAAACCTCCAAATTAGATCTTTTAATGTGCTGTCTTTCGTCTGACCACTGAAGGCTCAGCTTCTCTACAGTACGAGAAACCACCTTAACCAGCTCCTCAAACGTGGTAGATTGTCAACCGATGCTGACAGCATGAGCTCACTGTCCAGCCCAGAAGCGACCGCTGAGCGGGATTCTGAAGCTGGCATGCGCTCATCTGATTCGGCTGAGAGCACGAGAGAAAAGACAGGGCCCGTCTCTCGCTGCTCCTCTGCCAAATTGAGCTACGAGCCCCACAAGTGCAGCCCTGCTCTGCTTCAGCAGAAATGGGACCCAACCTGCAAGGTGCAGCTGCCCGACTCCCATCTGCATTTAAAAGAGTCAGGTAGGAGCAGAACATCCTCAGCGGAAGCGAGTCACACTAAGGACAGTCAGCTATCTCAAGCTCTCAACTCTCGTGTTCAACTCTCACACACTTCTTAAGTTTTTATTAGCTAACAAGTGTTTTTTAACTTACTTTGTCTCTTCTTATTTTACAAAATTGCTTCCTAGCACTATTATCTTCTTTTTTCTCTTCATGCTTAGATCTGACTAACGTGCAGACCAGCAACCTCCCTGAAGACAAGAAGCTGATGACATATTTTGCAGATGCCTTTTAAAGGTTTTGTGGCATGAAGGGCTACATCACATGACCTTGACCTGCCTATAAATAGGCCTGATTTTACGTGTTCAGGGTGCACCTGAAGTGTGTTCCCAATAGCATCAACCCTGAAGCAGCATCGAGTTCCCTCGAAAGAAAACCCACACTCTAACCCTAACCTTAACAGAAAACTGCATTTTTACAATTTAAGGAAAACTTTACAATTTATAATGTCCTTCTTCTGAGGACTTCCCCAAAGAAAATTTGGGGAAGATTGGTTGGTCAGATTGGTCAGATTTTGCTCACATTTGGGTACAAATGTGTCCCCAATATATGGTTAAGTAAAGACACAGTGTGACAATCCCCAAATATCAGCAAACCTCTTTGCAATTTAGTATCTTTAATATCTTGGCATAATATTTGCCAAATATTTTGATAATCCAGTAAATCCCCTAGGAGGAGTATTTAAAAATTCAGAGTCTGGAATTGACATAAAAAAATCCACAATCCAAAATGGCTGAATTCCTGTTGGGCAGAGCTAATGAAAGTTGATGTTCTTGATGTGAACAATACATGTACCAAGTTTGGTGACTATAGGCAAAACCCAAACATTTTAAACAAAAGGGGCTCTACTGAGCCCCCTCACCATGCCCATGTCTAAGCTTTTGCCTACATCTAACGGCTCACCACTATGGTGTGTACCAAATTTTCAAGCATGTTTAGCACCTCAAATACATCTAAATGTGGTTTTACAGGTGCGTGCATGTATGTATGATATATGCACCGTCTTCACCATCTAAGCCCCCTCACCATGCCAAAGTGTAAGCTTTTGCCCACATCTAAATCTTTCCCATCTGTAGACGCTTTTAAGCCTAGTTTGAAAATATTATCTATTAGTATCTTTTAAGAATGCGTTTCCATTGCAGTGAACATTTTATTTTGCTTATATGACTGTGTGTTCATTTACTGGAATTTTTCAATTTTTTCAATTTGCTGGAAATCACTTTGTTTAACAAAAGTTGTTTTAGGAAAACACAAGTGTGTGTATTTGTGTGAGAGAATGACTGTGTGAGAATGTGTGTTATGGGGATCATATTTTGACCTTGTGGGAACATTTTTTAGCTCCATGTGAGGAAACAAGCTAATAAATCATATAAAATTACCTTTTTTGAAAATCTAAAATAGCAGGAAGTTTTCTGTGATGGGAAGGTTTAGGGGTAGAGTCAGTATAGAGGGATATAATATACAATTTGTATAATATAAAAACCATTATGTCTATTATGTAATATCATTATAAAATATAAAAACCCAACCCAGTGTGCATGTGTGTGTACCTGCCGTCTGTCCTCTGGTGTTTTGAGGAACAGGGCATTTATCAGAGCGATGGCATACGTCTGAATCTCTTGATTGGACCTGCAGGAGTGATGATACACACAGTTAGACGTATCTTGCTCTTGGACTGCTTCAGTCTTCAGGCGTGTGACTGGTGTCTCCAGAACTGTGTACAACATCAGAGGCAATCAACAGAAGACAAGAGGACCACAAAAAAGGGTTGCAGTGAAACATCAGCATTTCGTTTAAGAATTTTACAGCCGCGAATAACAGACACATTACATGTATCTCTTTAGATTTGTCACATTCTGCTTAAATGTGACGTGGTTTCCAAACTGATCACCTTAGTTGATAATTTAATTAATTGAATTCACTTAATACCTGCTTTAAGGAGATACTAATGCATTAAAATAGCGCTAAGCTGTGAGGTTTAAACTCCCTGTAATTTTTTCATTCAGTAAATTAGATTCAGGTTTATCACAGAAGTCAGCTCTACCAGTCTGAGACAATACTTTTCTAGCTGTAGTAAACAGTATTTCCTGTTGATCATGGTGTTAGTAATTCACCAATTAAGATACAATGAGTAATTTATCACGATTAACAAAACAGCACATTATACATTTAAACAGATTTGTTGTACTTGTGTAAACACAAATTAATGCAAATGTTCTCCTGATGTTCTCCTCTTGCATATTATTGTGCAGCCCTAGACAAGACATAACACTTTATTAATAATTAATAACCACTACGTTACGGTGGAGGCTCCCGTACCCCCTCCGAACCACCAGAGGGAGCCATCCTCTGAATATTAGTTGTCAATCTGACTACAATTCCCATAGGGCCACATTCCTGGGGCTGATTACATCCACACCTGTTACCTGTTATCTGTATTAGTATTTAAGTCTCATGTGAACGCATGCACCTCGCAAAGTCTTGTTTTGCCATGGCTAACATTTCTGAGCGATCTTTCCCGTTTATTGGATTACCTGTTATTACCTTGGATTGTTTGCTGCCTGCCCCAACCTTTTAGATTGTTTACTTGACTTGTTTGCGTTGCCTGACCCTGCCTGTTGTGTTGATTCTCAATAAACCGCTGCATATGGATCTTACCACCTCAGTCCCTTTGTTACACACTAGCTGTTTTAGAAGTTTTATTTGTAACTGTAGTAATTTGCTTTTTTTAATTGAATGTTTTATATATTTGGTTAAACACAGATTTGGGCAAATTAGTTATTAGGTAAGTGGCAATGCCACTTGAGTAAATTTTATTTTGCAGTAATATTTTAATATAGATTGGGATCTAATGAGAGGAATTTGTGACTCTGCATCACAGTCACAGGGTAAAGCAACATCATTTTCCTGTGCCTGTTAATTCTCAGTGACACACCTGCTGAAGAATTGTAAAAACATCCTAATTATTGGTGATTGTACTGTTTGGAAGAAATCAGATGCCAGAGTTAAATGTTTAACAAGTTTCAACTGCCTACAGATGTCACACAGCTCTTTTAACCTACAACACAAAGACTGCAGCACAGATACAGTAAAATACAACAGAGAATCACTCACCATCAAGCTTGTTCTGGAAGAGCAAGAGGCTAGAGGGAGCAGTTCTCACTGACCACAAAAACCTCCATTATCTTCACAAAGTAAAGAGATTAAACCACAGACAAGCATCCAATTCACCATCTCTTACCACGCTGGGTCCAAAAACATAAAGGGTGACACCATATTATGCCTCTGTACTTTAGAAAATGCCACTAAACACCAACAGGCAGTGTTTCCCTCATCCTGCATCTTGTTCAATGCAACATTGATGAACTTATCTGAGAAGCTTCCATTACTAACCCTACTCTTCCGTGTGTTCCCCTGGACGGACTTTTGTTCCCAGAACTCTACAAACCCAACTTATTAAGTCCTCTCACGCCTCCTTGGGCACTGTTTACCCACGGATCACACAGACCCTCATGCTACTCCAAAATGCTATTGGTGACCTCGCAAGCTTAATAACATCCAAAGGTTTGTCAAAGGATGCCAAGGAGTGTGCTGTCTCCAAAACCCTCCATCATTCACCTCCATGGGATACTCCTTCTGCTGTCCATTCCTTGACACCCCTGGTCACACCTAGGGATAGACTTTCAATACTGACCTACCTGCATCCTTCTCCCTTCATCAGACCACTACTGGCCTCACCCTTTTACAGTGCATCCTCAGTTTCAAATCTCCACTTTTACCCTGGTACAGCAAGCCTTCAGAAGTACCATCTGTCAAAAACTGGTTCTGCGGGAATGAGAGGGTTTGGGAGACAGCACATCACCACCTCCAAAAGGCAGTACGCCATCACAAGAGCTACACCAATGCCTGGAGAAAAAAGACACATACCTATCAACCTGGGAAGGTGTGGCTCTCCACTCAAGGCATCTGACTGCATCTGTCCTGTCGTAAGCAATTACATTGGTCTTTTCCTGGTTGTAGGACAAATCAATCCGGTCACCATGAACTTAAACTCCCTGCATTCTTCAGAATTTACTCTACCTTCCCTTCCACGTTTCTCTTCTAAATTTCTACCACTCATCTCTTTGTTTCTTCAACAGATCCTGGTCCCAGTGAACAAACCCCTCCATATCCAAGATCATGAATGAGGTATCTATGTGTGTGGTGAAGGAGATCTCGGACTCTGTGGTGGCCACATGGAATACCTAATGGACTGAGAGGGTTACATTCTGGATCCTTTTCTTCTCAGTGACTTCCATCAACAACATTCTCAGCATCCAGCCTCCAGAAGTCGAGGCCGACCACCATGGCATTGGGGTCCTTGGCCCTCAGGGGGTATTATCACAGATACACCAGGCTCGCTCACCACCACTCAGCGTGCGTCATCACTGGAGTTCTAATCACCTGCATCTGTCCCTCAATAATTCCCCTTATCAGTGTCAGTATATGAACACACACCTCAGTTCACAATCTGGCCTTGAACTAGGATACGGACCCTTACCTGTTATCTCCTGTTGACGTGCTGTTTTTGCAAATACTCTCCAGCAATCTCCTTGTGAGATCCTTGATGAGATCTTGATGAGTTTGTTTCAAAGACTTTCTCTAAAGTGAAATTATTCAACAAATACTTTTCCTGTTTTCTGTTTCTTTGTTGTTCATATGCAACATTGCTAGGGTTAGAGTTAAATGTTATTCATGTTTATTAAAATAATTACTGTATTTAGAAAGAGCAGATAGCCTTTAAGTTGGCCTGAGACTTCACACAATGCCTGATTTTTTAATCTCAGTTTGGTATCAGGGGCTAAAATAATAAATGAGCCTCTGAAAGAAGTGAAACGTGATGGAACTAATGCATATGTCGGTCATTGGATGATTTATCTGTCAAATACTTAAGTAAACAAATGACCCATTACCTGACCAAGACTGCAAATACACAACATTATCCGTAAATACAATTCAGATGTAGTTCCACATGAATATTTCTTTATCATTTGAGATAAAATTAAGAACAAAATATTCTGCCAGTTTGATTCGCAAATATTCGCAGAATAATATAGGCTTCATAGATAATTAGAAACGTTTTTGGGGTAATCCTGTTGAAAAAAGATGGCCTCCATCCCTCCAGGGGTGGGCTTCTCTTTTATCTAGAAATCTAGCATATATTGTTATTAATAATACTAATACTTGACTAACTGGGGCCCAAGTCAGGAAGCATGCAGACTTGCTTAACCAACCGTCTGCTAGCTGTCACTTCACGGATGACAAGTTACAACACATAGAATCACCTAAGTACCCCCGGACCGGTAAATACAATAAAACTTGTAAACAATTCTATGACAATTTATGTTAAACTAATAAAAAAAAATACATAATACAAACAAACTATTAGCATTTTGAAAACCACATTATTTGTGGTTTATTCCAGTATTTGTAAAACTGTATTTTTCCATTTAAAAATGTAATAACTACGGCATATGCTCTATGTCAAACACCAAAAAAATTACTTCATGTCATTGAGACTTGATATAGCATTGCCCTACTGGGTGGCTGCGCTGCAGAAACTCCAGCTGATTCAAATGCAGCAGCCAGAGTTAATGAACAAGTATGACCATATTAGCCCAGTTCTGTCAACACTGAACTGGCTGCCTATCAAGCATCGTATAAACTTCAAAATTCTGCTGATTATATAAAACGCCCTGATTGGTTTAATTTGTCAGTTATTACAGTCTTTCATGTTTACTGCAATCTGAAAATACTGGCCAGTTGATAATACCCAGAATTTCAAAATCAAGCGCAGATGGTATACCCTTTTCATATTTGCACTATGCAGTTTAAATCTAGATTAAAGACCCACCTCTTACACATAGTCTTATGGATTTATTATCCCTTAAGGGATTGTTAGGCTGCATTAATTAGGTAAAATGGTATCAGGGACACACATAAAACAGATGTACTGGCTCCACAAGTCTGGTCCTTTATTTAGCTGTATCCGGAATTTATCCAGACAAGATGGTGGGGAGACAGGATGGGACAACCCTTGAGAAAGATCTGTGGGAATATAATGGTTACTTACCCACCTCTAGCCTAGTTAGGGTCTATGTTTTGTTCCCTGCCTAGTCACAGCAGTGTGATGTTATAGCAGCAATTAGTAACATTATGCATCATATGCAACATATCCATCTCTGTTTGTAACATTGCTCAGTGCCACACTGTCACAAAATCAGACAGTTTTTAAATCAATATTTAATTATAAATCGGTATTATCAACTCTCAATTTAAATCCAAGAAAGTTACAAATTGCAGCTTTTACATGGCAGAAAAGAACTGGCCCTCTTGCCACTGTAGCCCTGTTGGCTTGCTTACTGAGAGACTGCTGACATTTAACTTAGCTTAGAGTTTGTAAATTGTTACTATTGCTTCTAGCATAATGATCTAATTACAGTCCTGAAGACTATACTATTTCGCTATTTCACTGTCTCCAATTTTTATCAGTGTGTAATATTCAGGTATTTTATGGCATATCTTGCTTAATTTGATACCTATCATCTATCAAATTAATTGACCAAATGTTGCATAGTCTCAGAGGTATATACTGTTTTAGTTGGCAGTCTGAATACATTTCCCTCTCATAGATCATTGAAAAAGTTTGAGCATTCGCATGTAATATTTACATGCGAATGGTATTTCTAATGCATGTCCATTTATTTACATGGTCCAAATGTCAAGTCAAGTCAAGTCGAGCTTTATTGTCATTCCGCTATATGTGGGGACATACAGTGGAACGAAATGTCGTGCCTCACAGGACCACGGTGCTACATAAATACAGACATACAACAATGACGTGAAACAGTATAAATCTAAACACAAATACTAACAGAATTAGATTATAAATATACTATATATAAAGTTGCCTATACCTAAACTATTTAAATATAAACTATACTATTTAAATATAAACTATACAAATGTTCCACATAAATGTTCCACATAAATGGAAGATGTACCACATGTACCATGTGTGGTAGTTGTCAGCGACATGAACTTTAGTTTAGTTCCCTGTTTCTCCCTGTTTTGGTTTGCCCTTGTAAAGCTCATTCTCTTGTTAAGTCATCATTACTCAATTCCCTTTACCTGTTTACCCCTCGTTATCAGCCCTATTTAAGTTCTCCTTTCTGTTAAATTTATTGTAAGTTATTGTTTATGTTGTGTTTACATTACCCGAAGTTTTCTCTTTCACCTTCTATCATGTGAATTATTATTAAAGAGTTTATGTGGATTACATTTGTCTTCAACACCTTCCTTCCTAAGAGATGTGACAGAATAACCGACCTAAAAAATGAGATTTGAACACACCTCTGTTAACGTGACCCCCAAGGAGTATTGCTGACAACCCCTCTGGGGTCACTATTTTTATTTTTCAGTATGGCAGGAATATTGAAGACCTTGTGCTGGAGTTTTTGGATAAGTGCCATCTCGCCACATGTGAAGACCTTACCTTAATGGAGAGATTCTGATGCGGGCTGGACGATGAACTCTGCTTCAAAATGCTGAGAGCTGATCTGTGCTGTATGCTGGAGAATTACATCAACTTCGAGCTCAGGGTAGCCGGATCAGCGTTCACAGTAGGCGAAGCTGAGTACAGCCCTGGGTCGTCACATGTGAGTGCGGCCAGCCTGAAATCCTCACCTGTCATGGCCACCAGCCCAGTGCCCAGTCAACAACCACCCCGTAGCACAGAGCAATTGCCTGAGCTCACCGCAAATGAAGAGCCGATACCACCGCGACAGACAAGATATTGACAGCTAGGGCGACAGAGCTGAGGATCTCCCCGGAGACAGAGCCCTGTCTGTCTGACCAGGTGTGTGAGCCAGCATTATGGAAAGCACAGTGGAAAGCACAGTGGCGAACAAGAGTCAGATGGAAGACCCCCCTCACTGCACCACCAATGGGGGTGAGTCTGATCTGGACCCGGGAGATCTAATGGACTTCCACTCTGAAATACCCATTTTTTAGTATTCACTTGGCTCCTTCGTCCCTCTGGCTATGCCTTGTTCAGTCATCGACCCGCCATCACCTCAGGACTCCACTCCTCCGGCTATGCATTGTCGCTCCGTCCCACCGACTCCATTGGGTTCCTCTTTCTCTCCTTAACCTCAGTCCTTTGTCACTCTGGCTCAGCTGTGGCCTTTCAGATCTCTACCTGCGCCTTGATCACCAAAGCCACATGTTCATCCTTGGCTCTCCACTACCACCTGCTCCGCCGCCATCGGCCAGCCCCTTGAAGTCGTCAGCCCTTCCTTCACCATTGCTCCTCCCTCCATCGGCTACACCATGGGGCGTCATCCTGACTGCGGCCTGGGCTTCAATTGCCTCCTCCTGCTCCAGCTCCCTCCTGTCTCAGTCCTCTGTCAGCACCACCCTGGTCGTCTGCCTACCTTCCTGCCTGCTCTTCTCCTGCCTCTCATCCTCCTCCTGAACCTCCTACTAGTAATGTCAACATCATGAACTGTGGTTTTGTGTGTTTTCCCTGTTTCTCCCTGTTCCAGTTTGTCCGTGTTTACCTCATTCTCTTGTTAAATCATCATTAGTTAATTCCCTTCACCTGTTTACCCCTCATCATCAGCCCTATTTACGTTCTCCTTTCTGTTCAGTTCATTGTCAGTTATTATTTATGTCATGTTTATGTTACCCTGAGTTTTCTGCTTTGCCTTATGCAGTGCATCTGGAAACTATTCACAGCGCTTCACCTTTTCCACATTTTTTGTTTTTTTATGTAACAGCCTTATTCCAAAACGTATTAAATTCATTATTTTTCTACACCCCACATTTAACAATACCCCATAATGACAATGTGAAATAACTTTGTCTGAAATCTTTAAAAAAAAAAATCATGTACATAAGTATTCACAGCCTTTGCTCAATACTTTGAGCAACTTTGGCAGCAATTACAGCCTCAAGTCTTTTTGAGTATGATGCTACAAGCTTGGCACACCTATTTTGGGGAGTTTCTCCCATTCTTCGTTGCAGGACCTTTCAATCAGGTTGGAAGGGGACAGTCATTTTTGTAAGTGCACAGCCATTTTCAGATCTTTCCAGAGATGTTCAATCAGGTTAAAGTCTAGGCTTTGGCTGGGCCACTCAAGAACATTCACAAAGTTGTCCCGTAACCACTCCTTTGTTATCTTGTCTGTGTGCTTAGGGTCATTATCCTGTTGGAAGATGAATCTTCACCCCATTCTGAGGTCCAGAGCGCTCTGGAGCAGGTTTTCATCAAGGATGTCTCTGTACATTGCTGCATTCATCTTTCCCTCAATCCTGACTAGTCTCCCAGTTCCTGCTGATGAAAAACATCTCACAGCATGATGCTGCCACCACCATGCTTGACTGTAGGGATGGTATTGGCCAGGTGATGAGCGGTGCCTGATTTCCTCCAGACATGATGCTTGCTACTCAGGCCAAAAAGTTCAATCTTTGTTTCATCAGACCACAGAATTTTGTTTCTCATGGTCGGAGAGTCCTTCAGGTGCCTTTTGGCAAACTCCAGGTGGGCCATCATGTGCCTTTTACTGAGCGGTGGCTTCCGTCTACCATACAGTCTTGATCGGTGGAGTGCTGCAGAAGTGGTTGTTTCTTTTGGAAAGTTCTCTCTCCAAAGAGAAACACTGGAGCTCTGTCAGAATGACCATCGGGTTCTTAGTCACTTCCCTGACTAAGGCCCTTCTCCCCCGATGGCTCAGTTTGGCGGCCCACTCTAGGAAGAGTCCCGGTGGTTCCAAACTTCTTCCATTTACGGATAATGGAGGCCACTGTGCTTATTGGAACCTTCAGTGCTGCAGAAATTTTTCTTAATCCTTCCCCAGATCTGTACCTCGATACAATCCTGTCTCTGAGGTCTTCAGACAGTTCCTTGGACTTCATGCCTTGGTTATGCACTGTTAACTGTGGGACCTTATATTGACAGGTTTGTGCCTTTCCAAATCTTGTCCAATCAACTGAATTTACCATAGGTGGGCTCAAGTTATAGAAACTTCTCAAGGATGATCAGCGGAAACAGAATGCACCTGAGCTCAATTTTGAATGTCATGGCAAAGGCTGTAAATACTTACGTACATGTGATTTTTTCATTTTTTATTTTTAATAAATTTTCAAAGATTTCAAACAAACTTCTTTCATGTTGTCATTATAGGGTATTGTTTGTAGAATTTTGAGAAAAATTATGAATTTAATCCATTTTGGAATAAGGCTGTAACATAACAAAATGTGGAAAAGGTGAAGTGCTGTGAATACTTACTGGATGCACTGTATCGTGTGGATTATTATTAAAGAGTTTATGTGGATTACATTTGTCTTCCTCGCCTTCCTTCCTAAGAGACATGACAGAAGTTTTCATTAGTACAGTCAAGTCTTTATTTATAAACCAACTACAAACCCTAGTATCACTAATTAGTTTTATTAATATACATCTCATAACGAATAATTAAAATTTGTTATAATACCACATATTCTGTTTTTCGTGTAGTACATCTGACAATTTTCTTGTTTTCTGTTTTTTTCATTTGTAAAGCTGCTTTGAAGCAGTGCAACATTGTAAAACAATTGCTATAAAAATTGAATTAACCTTCAAATTGTCAGTTAGGACGGTTTTAGCCTAATTGTTACACAACATTCTGGGTGTAACTACAAAAAAATAGACATGAAAGGTTGAGTATCTTGAGCGACTGAATGCATGTGTGTGTGTGCGTGGAGGAGAAAGTCTGCGCTAGTGGGCTGTGTGCCTGTGTATGTGCTCACACTTGCAGGTGTGCGATGAGATGTCCCACAGTGATCTCTTGGGCCACGCGCTGGTACAGACTGTGGCTGTTCAGGACCATGCTCTCCAGGATGGCCAGTGAGCGCTGCAGAATGGACACATCCACCATGGGCTGATTCACATATCCAGTGATCTACAGCACACAACACAAGCTAAGTGGTACTCTCCTCAGATCCATTAGCACCATCTTCAAAATTTTCATTTAAAAAAATCACTGTTATTTCTCCCTGTAAGCACTGATGGACAGGGGAGCTGTACTGAGGAAGGTGACATGCAATGAACATCATAAGCATCAAATCTTTCTCCCAAAATAACGATTATGAAGAACACCTCTGCATATGACAGATATGAATGTGTCACTTGCCTGTTTGATGAAGGAACTGGACATTAGGTCCCAGGACACAATGCCATGATCCATCAGCTCCAGAAATGCTGTGAGAGTGAAGGCCAACATTTCTCCAAAACTACACAAACAGAAAATGTTGCATTCTAAATCAGCATTCAAGACAAACAATTATAATCAGAAGATCTTCTTCTGCAGAATGTTATAGATCTGTACTGTGTGCCGCTCTCCACCAGGCGGGCCAGTGTTCCCAGGCCTTCCAGGTTAATGAATTCAGTAGCAAACGTGGGGTCGGCCGAGAGTTTAGCAAGCTCCTTTAGAGCCTCCAGACGAGCATCAATGCCATGAGACTGAATCCTCTCCAGCAGCTGTCGGGCAGCACGCATCTACACCATAAACCACATTCAATACATTTAACTTGCACATATTATCAGTGGCTCGTTACGATGAGTCTGCACACAGTTTCTACATTGTCTATATTGATTTTTGTTGAAAATCTACAAAATTAAAAACAAAAATTGGTAAAATGTGTAAAACAGCTGAGAATACTGCACTACTATTGTAGATTAGACAAAATACTTAAATAACCATCAGAGATATGGAGAACCATTGGAGTGTGCCACAGATTTTCTAGTTATGATTTGATAATGAACTTTTTTTATAATGAAATGAAAGTATTCATTAATGAAAGTTTTTTATAGAAATGCAGCCTATAGATGCATGATCATTGAGGCTGTCCATGCATTCCCAGTAAAGTCTGTCATTTCTATCACCTCGGGACTTGATAAATGACCCATATAGTAATGTTATATATGACAAATGTCCCTATACTGAGAGTGATATTGCCATATCTACATGATTTAAATATGTACATGATTAATTTTTATACAGTATTATATGTTACAACCATATACATTAACATTATATATTTAATTTATATGCAAGCTTATTAAAACAACATATAGACCTAAAAGATACTTTAGCCTGTATTAAAGATAATGTAACAAATATATGAAACCATATATTTATAATAAGATTATGTCAATACAGGGAATTGTTCCAGTTTCTAATAGGTTTTATATATGGACATTTGGATATATGTATATCACATTTGCGCATGGTTCTGTGAAACTGTGGTGGTTTAGATCAAGAATAATTTCCCATCAGGTCAAGTGAAGTTCAGTTTAATTATTTAAATGCTTTTACAATACTCACAGCTTTGCAAGTGGTAAATATTGTATACTATGCATCAAATAATTTATTACCCTAGGATCTGTCCAGTCTAGTTTGTACAGTCATGTGTATAGACATTTTTAAGATTTGCTCTAACCTTTGCCTCTGACCCTCACTCTGTGGAGCTGACCCCCACCTTTCTACAACAAATGTTTCCTTGCTTACTTTCTCCTAACCATTTGTGAGCAGTTTGGTCTGAATGCCTGATAGTTTTGGGTAGGGAAAATAAATGTTTATGGTGTGGGTGTGTTGACACTGGTAAAATCTGGGTTACTTCCAGTGTTCATGCTTCAGTCATAATATGAAAGTGTGTGTGTGTTTGTGTGGACCTAGTCAGAATGAAGAATATATTTAATATATGTGTTAACTGATCTAATGTGTGCACTATGCCTACATTACAACAGAAACGTTTTGACAAAAAAAACCATGCCCCCAACTTGTTTTTCCTGACTAGGGAAGTAAGGGCATTTAAATGTGTTGAGGCCAGATCACAAGGCAAAATCCTATCTGATTCCTTCTGGCCTGAGAAGATGAAGTCTAACTCCTAAAGGGGGTGATTGTTCTTAATGCTCCTGTTAACAACTTGTATCTGTGTTCATAGTATCAGACAGCAGACAATGGATCTTTTTGAGTGATTCATTTTGATTCTCACATAAAAGTCTAATCTTAGTTTAAACTTTTAAAAAATGGGGCAAGAAAAAGTGGTATATATTTGTGGTATATATATTATGTACTTTTACAGTATTTTTATTTATTCTTTTATTATTTTAAAACCCACTTCCTAATCGCTACATGTAAGGTATATCTATATAAGGTTTTGCAAATCCTGTTTAATTTAGGATTATCAAGTTATAAGTTGTAAACAATACTACTCTCATAATAAAGGTTTTTTAAAAATATAGACTTACAGTTCATTTTAAGTTTAATCATTGTTAACATTATTCTTTAAACCTTATTCTGTCAAACAATCTCTCACAGCAAGTCGAACGCATACTGTTGCAGGCCAGGTCACAATGGAGTGTTTGAATAGAGCTTGTGTCTGTGGCTAGAGGTGTAAATATGTTATCAGCTGTCTTGTGATGTCGGAGCCTTTCTGTTTTTAATTTAGGGAAATTACTGGGGCCACCTCTTACACTTATAGACACATTCACTTCATAGTTTACCTCACTCAAGGGCTTAGTCATTCAAAGGCTGTTTAAAAACGTGCTATAGACTGAGTGTTGATGACTGAGTTTGGTGTTAACTCTTTACCCTCAAAATATCTCCAACAATTTTTAATTATTAGTGGTGCTTGCAAAGCAAAACATCACAATTACTCTCTTGCATACTTCTTGTTCTGGACAAAACTTTGGTACGTAACTCGTCCCACACAGTCTTTATGGCCAATGAATGAGGGGTCAAATCGACCAGCTTATTGTAGGAGAGATGTGCTATTACTTTTGTAAGCGATCAGGTGTATGATGTTTTTAAAGCATACGAAAAAGTGAAAAATTCCATAGACTTATCATTGTGCTGGATTTTGTGATGTTATAGCCCCACTTCAGAATGTCATAGAGAAACCCGCTTATCCAGCATGTTTTCTCAAATAACATGATTGTACGTAACTATAGAAACCCCTTCTCCATTGCCATGTTTTGACATAATTTATCACAAAATGCTTAATATAAATATTTAGATAAGGGTGACGGTTAAGCCGTTTGTTGCAACTCTCTTAAAGAAATCCCTTACACTTGACAGCAAAACCCCCAAAATGCAGTCAACTTTGAGTGACATCACTTCCCAACACAAACACGCCCCATAGTATAGTCCCACCTGGGACCCACCCTGATTGACAGGTTTGTGTGAAGACATCGTAAATGTATATGCAAATGCAAAGAGAATTGCAACTGCTTTTGAGTTTTGGCATTGAATGAGGTAAACTCTGAAACGTGAATGTCTTTAGGTATAAGAGGTGGCCCCAGTAATTTCCCTAATTTATAAACAGAAAAACTCTCAGCTGATAACATATTCACATCTATAGCCACAGATACAAGCTCTATTCCAACACAACTTTGTGACCTGGCCTGCAACAGTATGCGCTTGACTTAATGTGAGAGGTTGTTTGACAGAATAGTGTTTAAAGAATAAGGTTAATGATGATTAAACTTAAAATGAACTGTAAGTCTATATTTTTAAAAAACCTTGATTATGAGACTAGTATTTACATTTACATTTAGTCATTTAGCAGACGCTTTTATCCAAAGCGATTTACAAAAGGACGAAAGCATTGAACATTTTGCCTTGCAAGCCGACAAGCCAAGTCTGCTTAGCTAAATTTACAAGCGGACGTTGTATTTTGCTACTAGAGATAGAATGAACTAGAGACAATTGTCCTAAAGGCAAGCATAAGAGATTTAAATTTAATGCGGCCGGCTACAGGTAGCCAGTTGAGTAAAGTCAGGAGGAGTGTGACATGGGAGGTTTTTGGTTGATTGAAGACCAGACGTGCTGCGGCATTCTGGATCATTTGCAGGGGTTTGGTGGCATTGGCTGGAAGGCCAGCCAGAAGGGCATTGCAGTAGTCCAGCCTTGATTTTACAAGTGCTTGGACTAGGAGCTGCGTCGCATGCTCGGACAGGAAGGGTCTGATTTTCCTGATGTTGTAAAGCACATGCAAGACCGAGAGATTGTTGCAACGTGTGGAGTGAATTTCAGCTGGTCATCAAACACCACTCCAAGGTTTCTAATGGACCAAGTGGGTGTAAGAATGAATGATCCAAGTTCAACTGTGAACTTGTGTTCTAATGATGGGTTGGCCGGTATTATCAGAAGTTCTGTCTTGCTGAGGTTGAGCTGGAGGTGCCATTTTTTCATCTAGGCTGAGATGTCTAGGAGGCAGGCGGAGATCCGGGTAGCAATGGTGGGGTTGTCGGGCTGAAATGAATAATGAAGCTGTGTACCATCGGCATAGCAGTGGTATGAGAAGCCACGTGCTTTAATGTCTGCACCTAGAGAAGCTATATATATTGAGAAGAGTAGCAAGGACTGATCCCTGGGGGACCCCTGTGGTCAGCTGATGTGATATTGACTCTTCACCTCTGCATGATACCTTGAAAGATCTGTCTGTGAGATATGAGCTGAACCAGTTGAATGCCAGTCCAGAGATGCCAAGGTTGGAAAGTTAGGATAGCAGGATCTGGTGGTTCACTGTGTCGAAGGCAGCAGAGAGGTCGAGAAGAAGTAGTACAGACGACATGGAGTTGGCTTTAGCCTGCCGTAGGCCTTCAACTACCGACAGGAGGGCAGTCCGTGGAGTGTCCTTTGAAGAAGACGAGTACGCACTCAGTCCCATACCTCCTCACTTCATTGAAGCCATTCCATTATTGAAGGTAGGCTGGTAGGCTCTCCTGACCATGAAAACAGTGGTGGTTGAAAGGGGTTATGCCAGTAGATGGGAGAGAGTTCTGTGCTAAATATTCGGCCCACATCAGGAAGCGACTCCAATCAGACTCTTCAGTCTCTGTTGACAGTAGGAACAGAGAAATCTAATAATTTCCTGGTTTAGTCATTCTGTTTGTCCAGTAGACTGAGGGTGATAGCCAGAGGTAAGACTTATGTTCACCTTGAGAAGTTTGAAGAATGCAGCTCATGCAGCTCCACGATCAGATACAATGTCTTCTGGTAATCCATAAAATCTGAACACATGATTGCACAGTAATTTAGCAATCTTAAAAGAAGTCGAAAGTTTAGGCAAAGGAATTAATCTACAAGCCTTGGAGAACAGTAGCATAGTATAGTATATGAGTATAGTAGTGTTTCCTTAGAATTGGGGAGATCTGTGATTAAGTCTATGGCGATGTGTAACCAAGGTCTTCGGGGAGTAGGCAGCGGTTGTAATAAGCCTGCTGGTAACTGTTTGGGTGTTTTGTTAATCTGGCAGTTAATACAATTATGAATATGTTGGATTGTGTCTGACGTTAGTGATGGCCACCAGAAATGGTTACAGAGCAATTGATTAGTAGCAGTGATACTAGGATGGCCAGAGCTGGGGTTTACATGATTCTGAGTGAGCAGGCGCTTGCACAGGGGAACCGGAACAAAGAGATTATCAGGACATTCAGAAAGTGGTGGATCTTGGCTGTTAATGTGATTGATCTCAGTAACAATGTCCCACTGAATGAGAGCCACTAGGAGATTCTCAGGAATATTTTCTTGCATGGATGGGTCAATTACCTTGTCATTCTGGCGGGATAGGCGATCAGCTTTAGTATTCTTGGATCCCGGACGATACATGACAGTAAAGTTGAAACGTGTGAAGACCAGTGCCCATCGCGCCTGCCTGCAATTTAATCTTTTTGCTGAGCATAGATATTCAAGATTCGGAGATATTCAAGATTTATAGATATTCAAGATATTCAGGTTTGTCGCAATTTCTCGAGGGCCGCCTCGAGAAATTGATTGATGCAGTGACGTAATCCACCATCTTTCTTCTTGACAAAGATGAAGCCTGCTGCAGTTGAAAGGTCTGATGAAGCCCTTATTTAATTCCTCCTCGATATAAGCCTTCACAGCCTCAGATTCAGGTTGTGACAGGGGAAATATTCTGCCTTTCAGGGGTGTTGCTCCAGGAACAAGATCAGTGATGGAAGTGATGGTGATGGAAAAACGTTAAGTGATGGAAGAACGTAAAACTGGATGTTCTCAGAATGTAGCATTCCTAAGCGTAACCTATTAATCTCCTATTAATCATCTGTAGAATGCAACCATCTCTGAGAGGTTGTTCATCTAGTGCCTCCACTGCTAAGGAGGAATCACAGGGTAGTGGTTTAAGTTGATGTTGTTGTGTGAACTCGTGGGATGCAAAGTTCTCTGCTTCTCCTGAATCGACTAATGATGTAGTGTTAATAGATTGCTTGGCAAAGGTAATCTCTACGGATAATTAAAAATTTGATCTCTGGGGGTTAGACAGATTGGTATCACTCACTGGAGACTGTTATTTGGGGGGTGACTCTGGCCCAGCCTATGACCAGCCTGGCCACAATACAGACATAATTTGTGCTGCCTTCGGTGTTGACGTTCTTCAGGAGTGAGGTGAGTGAAACCTAGCTGTATCGGTTTGACATGGGTTAACATCTCTGGCATGGGACGAGACAAGGCACAAGAGGGACAGCGAGAATATATGAGGTTGTCGATTTGGATGGAAAGCTCAATGTTCTCATGCTGGGAAATGCCAGAGGTGTCACCATTGTTTCCCTCGTGGGTAGCTGTAATCCCTGGAGGGTTTTAACAAGCTCTTAGTGAGTGTAGTTAGCCAAACAAGCTGATGGTGATGCATGGTTAGCTGAGAAGATTGCACTGTTAGCTCAGAAGGTAATCGGGATATGGCTGCCGGATCGTCTTGTGGCAAAGTCTTCTGTAACGAAGGGTTGGAGGCGGTAGGATCCATTTGCAGCACTTTATTAGAGAATAACAGACAGGCAGGGTAAAACACCGGCAAACAGGTACAACAGGGGTAAGGCAGATCAGAAACAGGCAAGGGTCGAGGCAGGCAGCAAACAATCAGAGTCCAGTATACACAATCCAAAAGGTCAGGGCAGGCAGCTAACAATCAGGAACGATAAACAATCCAATCTGTAATAACTTTCCATACACAGGGTAAATCCAGACACAGGGTAAACGTTTAGTAATGTTAGCCGTGGGAAATAAGACTTCGCAATGAACCAGAGTTTGCACAAGGCTTATACAGTGAGGGAAACAGGTGCAAAGGTAATCAGTCCCAGGAATGCAGCCTCATGGGAGTTGTAGTCCACATGAATAACTAATATTCAGGTGATGGTTCCCTCTGGTGGTTTGGCAGTACAGTAGCCTTCACCGTAACAGTATTGTTGTTTTCTAAAAAATATATATTTAAAACAACTACAACTTTTTCTAAATAAAATAGGATTTGCAAACCCTTATATAGTTTTACCTTACAGGTAATGATTAGGAAGTGGTTACTGAACATTTATTAAATAAGACCCTGTAATAAACATATTAAGAAAAACAAACATTAACATTTCTTATAATTTTATTTTTTTAAAGAAATTTTTAAGTTTAAACTTGCAACCGGATGGAATCCCTTCATTGTTAAATGCTTTAATCTTTATAGGTGTTGATATAAACACATTTGAATGCCCCTACTTTCCCAGTCAGGAAGAACAAATTTGGGGGTATGGTCTTTAATCAAATAAACTAGATGAAGACACAGAATGCTTACCCCTGATTAAGCATTTTTTATTGTTGTCAAAAATATCATTTTATGATAATGTAGGCACAGTGCACACATTGGATTCATTAACATATATATTATGTATGTGGGACAACGTGAAAATGTTTTAAAACAGAACCACTGCAGGTGTTATCAGACTTACAGGAGAGATGGCTAATCGAAGTATGGTCCCATTTTTAATTTCGCCACGACTCTGAAAATTAAAAACAATTAAATTATTGCAACCATCTGTAAGTTTTCATAAAAAACAGTAATGTGAATATATTGAGCAAGTCTTATATATCAAGGTGAGTGTAGTTTTGTCCCATCTGTGCACTGTACAGTTTAAACAGTGCAAAATGGGTCCAAATGCCTCAAATTTTAAAACTGGTACAAAGATTTGATGCCACTAGCCTAACAACATTTGGCAACAGATCAATAAATTGTTTCTTATCAAAGTTTTCTCTTCATCAAAAACACTCATATAATCAAGCCAACGCCTTTAAGCGCCAACAATAATTATCATAATAATAAACTGTGCCCTCACTTCTCAACATTGTGTAATTTTAATCAGCTTGGAACTGCTATTTTACAAGTACCTTTGAATTATTGTGCTATATTCATATATATATATATATATATATATATATATATATATATATATATATATATATATATATATATATATATATATATATATATATATACATTAAACATCCCTTATAAATACCATAAATACGTAATTGCACTTAATTGTATGAGGTGTTAAAAGGGTCCTAATATGCCCTTTTACAAAGTCTGGATTTTGTTTTTGGGGTGTACTAGAACACGTTTTTATGCTTAATTGTTCAAAAAGCACATTATTTTTCACATATTTTACATTATTACAACATGTCTCTTTCCAGTATATGCCAAACGCCCTGTTCAATTCTAAATTCTGTGAAGCCCCTGCTTCCTAAACATTTGATTTGGTCCCCCACTTAGAGCATGTTCCAAAAATGTCCCGCCCCTTACAATAACCATAAGCTTCATCTCTCTGGTGAATAGTAACAATCTGTCAGTTTTGCCTTTGGTTTAGATATTACACAATACAAACAAACAATAAGGATGACTTGTTGAATATTAGATCCATCTCTACAAAAGCACTTTTTGTTAATGTTGAGATCACAGATCATAACCTAGATGTGCTCTATTACATTAAATGAGTCTATCCTCCAAAATTACTGTTATAGGAATGAACCTCACCCAAGACAAAAAGGGAGGTGTTGCTGCACTTTACAGGAATATTTTATAAATTGTGCAGAGGTCTTATTTTAGATACAATTCTTTTGAAGTAATAGTGAAGTATTGGTGCTCAATATAACTTCATCTGATGTAAATGATAAATCGACTTTGTGAGTTCTACTGGCTACTGTATATAGGCCACCAAGGAACCACACAGACGTTATCAAAGAATTCGCTGACTTTTTATCAGAAGTAGTATTGGTCACAGATCAAGTCTTAATTATTGGTGATTTTAATATTCATGTGGATAATGAAAAGATGCATTGGGTTTGGCTTTCAAAGACATTTAAACTATCAGGTTTCACGTGTCAGGATCCACTGTAATCGTACCCACTGTAATAGGATAGTATTAGATTTAATACTATCCTATGGTGCAAATGTTGATGTTAATATCCTGCAGCAGAGCAAAGACATTTCAGATCATAATCTGATGTCCTGTTTAATACACTTACTTATTGTTGCAAAATCAGCCCCCATGCTACAATACAGCAGAACAATAACTGCCACTAAAGATTGTTTTATCAACAATCTACCTGAACTGTCTCATTTCCTTACTATAACAGATAACTTTTAAAACCTTGACAATAACAGAACATTAATAACAGTTAATAACATAAATTATTAACTTTCTCTTTTCTAACACCTCAGACACAGTTGCTCCTCTATGCTTAAAGATAAAGGACAGCAGTTGAACGCTGTGGTATAATGAGCATACTTGCATGCTAAAGAAAGCATCCCAGAAAATGGAGCATAACTGGAAGCAAACAAACTACAAGTACTCCATACAGCATGGAAGGAGATTTACAAGCGTTGTAAAAGAAAAGTGTTAAAAGTTCCTTCTTCTGTTCATCCTGTCTCTAGCATCAGAAAAAAAATTCCACTTGTAAATGTAGCTTTGTAGACTTGGCTTGTTGGTTCTTAAGATAAACTGTTTAATTTTCTCTTTCTTTTAAGTCGTTTTGGATAAAAGCATCTGCTAAATGATTAAATGTAAAAACTCCAGATCTGCCTACTTTTCATGTCTTTAGAAGAAACGTCTCGGTTACATATGTAACCCTTGTACCCTGATAGAAGGTACGAGACATTGTGTTGATGACGACACTAGGGGTTCATTCTTGGGAGTCCAGTCACCTCTGATCTTTGTAAAAAAGGAATTTGCATGCCAGTCTTCAGCCCGGATATCCAGGTATGTAAGTGGGCACTTCTGTGGTTCTCCTGACAGGAGGAGCACCAGTCCACAAAATGACAACATTTCAAGGCACAGAACTGCCTATTAGAGGGAACTCTTGCCTGAGCGATAGTGTCAATCACCGTAGTTGCTAAGTCCTCTGGCGTCACAGAAGCCAGATGTGGAGACTCCATAGGTCTGGTCTGGGGTGCCTAAGCATGCCCTGCCCGAGTGAGAAGGTCTTGGCAGGGCAATGCACCAGGGGGGAAGTGGCTGTCAGAAGCATGATCTCTAAGGATCAGATCTGGCTGGCTCAGAACTGGGCCACCAAAGGAACCTGGTGCTGCTCCACCTTGACCTTGCACAGAACCTGGCATGCCTCTCAACTCAGTCCTGAAGCCAGTGCTGGAGTGGTCTCATATGCATCAACATTTGCAGAGCTAACGCAGCTGGGGATGTCATATGCCCAGGAGCTTCTTAACAACTTATAAAGGGACTGCTGGCCTGTTTCTGCACACAAGCACTCCCAGATAACCTGAAGTCCCTGCTTCTGTGTGAGCTTCCTGAAGGGCAATCTGTGAAGTGCGCGATTCAGGGTACGCAGGTCTAGGATTGGCTGCAGCCCACGCTCTCCCTTGGGCACAATGAAGTAAGGGCTGTAGAAACCCCTGCTCATCTCAACATGACCTTGCTTTGCAGGACAGGAGCCTTCTCGCATCGTACAGAGATTGTCCTAAGACAGATTGTCCTAAGAAGCTACTATGACAGGTTTTGAAAGTGTGACCCAGACTCCAAATAGGTACAACCTGCTTCACCGTGTCGAGAGCGGGAGCCGCACAGCACAACATTCCCAGCGGACCAGCTGTGGACTCTCCTGTACTTAACTGTTTGCATCAGGCTGTTGTCAGTAAACTACTCTAAAAAGGGCTCAGTAGTGTCAGGGGTCAGAAAGACCCAGAAAGAGAGGAAAGAGAGGAGGCGCTCCCTCCCTAGGTCACCCATCTCAGGACCGCTTAGAAACCCAGCAAGGCTTTTAGGGGTCTCTTGGTGGGCAGGTGGGGTGGCCCTCTTTTCTGAACAGCTTCTTAAGGACTCCTTAATAAGAGGAGGAGGCAGCACAAGGGGCCGAGGGGAGGTTGTGACTAGGCAGTATCGTTTCATTTTGCTGTTTCTTCTCCATCAAGAACTGCTGTGCCAACCTTGACAGTGTTGCCAAACAGGCCTGCTTGGGAGATTGGCCACAAGATTCAGCCAGAGATGCCTATCCTTGACCACAAGAGTGGACATCGACCCAGGATGCAGCTCTTGCATTATAGCTGGATTAGACCTACCCTCGTGCAGGTCGTTCAAAGCCTTTGCCTGATAGACCTGCAAAATCACCATAGTGTGGAGGGCAGAGACGGCCTGTCCCGCAGCCATGTAAGCCCTCGCCTCCGAGGACGAGGAACTCACAGTGGCGGGAAGAGGGTCTTGGTTGGCCCCTACAAGTGGCATCATTCTGTGGGAATAGATGCACCGTGATCACATGTTTCACCTGGGGAATCACGATGTACCCCTTGGCTGCCCTGCCATCGAGGGAAGTGAGAGCAGACGAGCCGCAAAGCGATAAACTTCTAACCTCTGTCCCTAAATGGTTTAGCTCCTCTCAGATTACAGTCCTTCATGCTCACTGTGATCTCAAAATTCTGGCCAGTTGATAATACCTAGAATTTCAAAATCAAGAGTGGGTGGTAGATCCTTTTCCTTGGTCTTTCCAGTGTTGTCCGGCAGTCAGATACATTATGTCAGTTGAAATCTAGATGAAAAACCCACCTCTTTAATCTAGCCAACACATACTGCAGTGAGAATGTAATGGACTTCTTTATTAAACTTCCCATTATTCATTTACCTACCTCCAACTTGGTTAGATTCTATATTTTTGTTCCCTGTCTAGTCACTGCAGTGTGATGGTTTAGCTGCAATTAGTAAAAATAACTGCAGCTAGGAATTAGGAAAATTATTTATAAATTCAGAGCCAGGAATTGACAAAAAATCCACATCCAATCCAAAATGGCCAACAACCTTTTTGGCGGAGCTAATGAATGTAATTTTGAAAGTTGTTTGACTTAATGAGAACAATACATGTACCAAGTTTGGTGAGGTTTGGCTGTAGGCAAAACTAACCCTGCCACTTTAGTCAAAAGGGAGTGCTATAGGGCCCCCCACCACGTCCATGTTTTTGCCCATACCTAACGGCTGACGACAATGATCAAATTGACGACAAACGGCAAATTTCAAGTGCCTCAAATACATCTAAGTATGACTTTAAAGTTTGACATGTTACCATGGCAACAAAATTTAAGATATCACAAATCCTTCTACAGCATTACATCACGTATCACAAACCCTTTTACTGCATTACATCAGCCATGCCTCTATATTATTCTGACAAAGTCTGAAGTGACTTGTCACCATCATTTTTATGTGTATGCCAAATTTCATGCTATTTTAAACATCAAATTTCATGCCATTTCAAACCTCAAATACACCTGAATCTGTTTTTAAAGTTTGACACATTGCCACTGCAACAATATTTAAGATATTACAAATCGTTTTAGAACTTCATATCAGCCATGTTTCTACATTATTCTGACCAAGGCTGAAATTACCTGGCTAAAAGTAAATTGATTATTTTAAAGTTTGTTTAAAGTGACACACTTCCTGTTGCCTAGTGGTGGTGCTATGACCATGACTTTTAATAACTGTGACCGTTTACTTAAATCTATTTGTAGTCCAACAAGCATTTTGTTGTAGTTCTTAAAAAGTGATTTTTGTTAAAGAAAATATTTGCCTTTACAGTGTACTTTGAGTGTTGTAACTTCACAGATCTGTTTTTATGTTCAAAGAACATTTCACACTAATGTTCATAAAGTTAAATACAACATAGGACCCCTTTAATGACCCCTTCTCTTTCCCCGTCTGTCCCTGCTGAAGTCTATGTGTATATGTGCTTGAGGAATCTGGCTGAATGTTCACACTCACTGTAAGCTGTTTTGAGTTAATCATTCATTTCTCCTTTATTGTAAGGTCATTAGTAAACAATGCTGATGTTGTGAGAACATCTCACCTGTTCAGTGATGTACAGCTGTTGACCATCAGCATAACGCAGGGCAAACTGCTCAGAGCCCGAGAGAGACCAGCTACACCCCCCAAACACAAACACCACACAAACACAGACACAAACCCACAGACAAACACACACACAGTTAGATTTTTAGCTTCAAGCCCATCTCAGAAACTGTGCTGTTCCCAGCTAACATTTTTTTTCACTGAACATTTGGGAATGTTTTTGGTTACCTACAGGGAATATTTCCAGAACTTCATTATTTGGTTCCCAAAAGCATAGCAAAATAGGAACCATATGGGAACTTTAGGGAAACATTCTGTTTGCTGTGGTTACTTTTCATGGTGACATTTATATTAACATTATAAAACTACTGAATGTTTCCTTGACATGTGCAAAACGGAATGTTAGAAGACAAAGACAGTTAACTTTCCCTCCGAGAGGATAGCTTCTGATTGGATCATACATCTCTACAGGGTG
Source organism: Chromobotia macracanthus (assembly GCA_036877525.1). Classification (NCBI taxonomy): domain Eukaryota; kingdom Metazoa; phylum Chordata; class Actinopteri; order Cypriniformes; family Botiidae; genus Chromobotia; species Chromobotia macracanthus. Next base: position 435,375 of record JAZGTH010000122.1, read on the forward strand.
TGACATCCTCACAGTTTAAAGACCAGTGTCTAAGAACACAAGCTCTTGCCTCTGTTTATCAGGTAATCTTCTACAGTTTCATCTTAGTCCTTTGAGGACTTTCATCAGGATGAGGATGCTGAACTGGATGTCTTTAGCAGACCTCTTAAGTCTGTGCCAGGGTACGGCCTTGTCTTTCCATTTATCAAAGGCCTTCTGCATCAAACTGGCTCTCTCTTAATAATACAGCTGGAGCCTAAACTAACTGCATCAGGACACTTTCAATGGGCAAGACATGCAAATATCATACTTAGCCTTAATAATTGATGTATTAACTATCTTTAACCCTTTTACAGAGGTGTGTTGGGAAGTGATTAGGCTGTTGATCTGCTAAATTTCCAATAACTTTATATTTTATTCTTTACGCTGCTTTAACCTCTTGTATGTGTAATATGTGTGCTGTGTGTGAGAGAGAGTACAGTATGTTACAGTAGTATGTGTTTAGTCCAGTTAATAAAGTTTTGTTTTTATTACACTTGATGTTGTGGTAGTTCATGCTCATAATCTAGAGTCCCTAATAGTCCCTAATTCTACGATCCACTGTTAGTAGTATTATAACAAAGTGGAAGCAATTGGGAACAACAGCAACTCAGAGCAGTTACAATTACAGCAATTACAGAGCAGGGTCAGCTCATGCTGAGGCGCACAGTGCGAAGAAGTCACCAACTTTTTGCAGAGTCAATAGCTACAGACCTCCAAACTTCATGTGGCCTTCAGACTAGCTCAGGAACAGTGCATAGAAAGCATCACAGAATGGGTTTCCATGGACGAAGAGCTGCATCCAAGCCTTGCATCACCAAGTGCAATGCAAAGCATTGGATGCAGTGGTGTAAAGCACGTTGCCACTGGACTCTGGAAATCTGATGGACACGTCTGGGTTTGGTGGTTGCCAGGAGAACGTTACTTGCCTGACTGCATTGTGCCAAGTGTAAAGTTTGATGGAGGGGGATTATGGTGTGGGGTTGTTTTTTGGGGCATGGGCTTGGCCCCTTAGTTCCAATGAAAGGAACTCTTAATGCATCAGCATACCAGGACATTTTGGACAATTTCATGCTCCTAACTTTGTCGGAACAGTTTGGGGATGGCCCCTTCCTATTCCAACATGACTGCGCACCAGTGTACAAAGCAAGGTCCATAAAGACATGGATGAGCGAGTTTGGTGTGGAGGAACTTCACTGGCCTGCACAGAGTCCTGACTTCAACCCGATAGAACACCTATGAGATGAATAAGAGCAGAGAATGCGAGCCAGGCCTTCTCAACCAACATCAGTGCGCTTCTAGAAGAATGCTCAAAAATTACCATAAACACACTCTTAAACCTTGTGCAAAGCCTTCCCAGAAGAGTTGACGCTGTTATAGCTGCAAAGGTTGGGCCAACTCCATATTAAACCCTACGGATTAAGAATGGGATGTCATTAAAATTCATGTGCATGTAAAGGCAGACGTTCCAAAACATTTGGCAATATAGTATATATAAGTATGTTATTATAAGTAATAAAAGTATGCAAATATAAGTATGTTATTTACAATATTATGTACAAGTGCACAATTTGGGATGTAAAAATATAGTTATGTTGGGCAGTGTGGAGGTATGAGAGTTTTAATTGTTCAGACTTAATATAGCCTGAGGGAAAAAACTGTTTTTGTGTTTGACTGTTCTGGTACTTGGTGCTCTGTAGCGCCGGCCAGAAGGTAACAGTTAAAAGAAAAAGTGGGCTGAATGTGTGGGGTCAAAAGCGATGGTTTTAGCCCTTTTTCCTCACTCTGGAAGTTTAGAGATCATGGAGGTTGGGCAGGGGGAATCAATGATCTTTTCGGCCATCCTGACCGTTCGTTGTAGTCTCCTTATTACTGATTTGGCAGCCATACCAGACAGTTATAGATATGGCAGGTTAAACTTCTTTAGTTGACGAAGGAAGAACAACCTCTGCTGGGCCTTTTTTTTTACAATGGAGTCAATGTGATTGTCCCACATTAAGTCCTGAGAGATGATGGTGCCCAGGAACCTGAATGACTCCACCGCCGCCATAGTGCTGTCCAGGATGGTTAGTGTGGGGAGTGCTGGGACTTTATTCTTAAGTCCACCAACATCTCCACTGTTTCAAGCATGTTAAGCAGGTTGTTGTGACTGCACAGCTGTTCAACCTCCAATATGTAAGCAGACTTGTCATCAACCTTAATGAAGCCAAGGACTGCAGTGTCATCTGCAAATTTCAGAAGCTTGACAGAGGGATCTTTTGCAGTGCAGTCGTTTGTATAGAGGGGGAAGAGCAGTGGAGATAGCAAACAACCATGGGTGGTGCCAGTTCTGGTAGTGAGGGACCTGGATATGAGTTTCCCTAGTCTCACTAGCTGTTGCCTGGTGATTCACTGACAGATTGAGGTTGGCACGGAGAGCTTGGTTAGATGGATAACAGAAGACCAGGCCTGATGGTATTGAATGCCGATAAATAAGTTTAAATAAGTCCATATTGGTGGCTGCAGCTTCAAAAACACTCCAGTCAGTCAATGTCTGAATAACCAAAAAACGGAAAAAGTATTGTCTGGTATGTTGCTTGATGTTAAGTAGTTTGTCTCTGGTGAAACTTACAGAAAAAGATTGACTAAACACAGAATAAAAACAGAAGAAGAACTGGAGAGCTCTGAACCGAGGCTGCCATCCGCGGCCAATCTTCATTCAATAACCCTGCTGATCCTTGCTATATTCTTTACAAGAGCATTAAATCAATGTATTACATTGATCAAGATTTCCCAAAATCATTCATTGATCCTAATTAATGATTAATATCTCCCTTTTGGAATAATATTTGTTTCCCTTAGACAGGAAATGGAGGAGAATAGATGTATTAACATTCATTTTAGGCGAACCTCTTTATGAATAATTACATCTCAAAACTCATTATTAATCCTCTACACAGTTGATCTGTTCAGCTGACCTGTTGATAGAAACAGGTTTATAAAGATTAATGACAGAACTTACCCATCACACACGTCCCTGATGATAGAGGACAATGGCTTTTTCTACAACAAAATACACACAAATATTACAAACTTGCTATAAAAATGTGTTTAATGAAACCAAATGCTAAGGTATGCTAGCATACTGGCGTCATTACATGAGAATTAAACCATGGCAAGTTAAAAGCAGTCAAACTTTTCACAACACATCTGCAGACACTGCCGTCCTAATAAAGACATGTACGATAACAAGTTCCAATTTAAATTAAGTGTCTGATGCAGAAAAATATGTTTCACGGTCACAGTCTGATGCATAAAGATGCAAATTTACTGAAAGATGGGGCAGTTGAACCTTACTGGACCAACAACACACCGTAAGGAAGCAGATTATCAGTTTTAGTTTCATCTGTTGATATTTATGACTGTGAGATAGGTGTGTGTTCCTGCTGTATTCAGCTGGTTCCTCTCTCAAGACTTTTGATCAAATGTTTAAAACATTTCACATGCCTCAACGCAGGAGGGGCTTTATAGTTCAGAGATTTCAGACAATCATAACAGAGCGTGTTTACAATAAAGTCTTAAAGGACAAGCAACATCGAGTGATCATTTCAGAAGGTAAGAAAAATAAGGTAAAAAAATAATGTCATGACACCCTTAATATTTCATACATAAATAAAAACTGAAAAAGAAAAAACAAAAATGAAGTTATTGCTAGTACTGTAAAAGTATCATAAATGACTGTAAGATCTTATAAAAAAAAATAATAACATAATAATAAACCTGGTCGATTTCAATTAGTTGAGCATTGGCACCAGGCCACTCAATGGCCACCTTCACAAGGTCTGAAGGAGGAGGCATGCCTGGCGTTTGCCCCTAAGGGATAAAACACACACATACCATAACTGACCACTGTTTTATGTCTAGAAACAAGTCAGTGAGCATTCTATTAAGAGTATATAAAGTCTTTCATTATACTGCATTTGATCTGTAATACTCATCATCATTACTGTCTGTTTACAACACATCTGCACAATAAACGTTGACTCACGAGGATGACATCATCCTAACGTCACCATTATCATGACAAAAACAATCACTCGTCATTCATTTTTGATAACCCTAATTTAATAAATGTGCACTGCATGTTGTCATCATAATTAGTAATAATCCTCAGACCGTAATTCATGTTCGTGTCACTTGAACAGCACTATCTGTCCATAAAGATAACCACCCTGGAAACAGTCAAATCTAACGAACGTAAGTTACAGTGATGCGTTAAGAAACTGTTCGTATATAAACACACAATGACAACATATGTGCATACACTGACAATAACACCGTTTAATGTCACTTACTACTCGTCAAATGCATCTACATGTGATAGATGTCGTTGTAAATGCTGCCAGTTAAAACCGTAGGCTGCCAATTTCCGTTTAAAACGTTCCGTTTGACGTTTTAAAGCGGCGGGTTATGATATACTTGTGGTTGTATCGAGTACTAAAGAAATATTGGCATGACAAATCTCTAAGCAATCACAGACACGGAGACTAGCAGATGTCACGAATGTGATCTTGGTCGTGATCTTTTGGACTACCGTATATGTCATAGCTCTTTTACTGAATTTATGTACGCAGTATGTGGGTTTAATCGATGCTCTTTAAGTTTAAGTGCGATGCTCTTACCTCAGTGAAGCGATGAAAGAACGATGTTTTTCTCGATGTGGGAGTTGATGTTCAGGAGGAGGCTGATGGGCGGAGTCTCATCATCACAGCACTATTCATCCCGGCAAAATTCTGTAACCAGCTCAGCTTTCTTCGTGTTTATTTAAGTGTAACAGTATGACTTAAACCCTATGTCAGTTGCCACCCCAATGTCAGATCAACCAATTAAAACACGAACTGGAGTTGCCTGACGTGATCAATTCCCGCCTATGATTAGCCGCAGCATCATTATCAATTTAATTGCTGATATCAAACATAGTTTTTCGCTTTTAACTACATAATTATTGATATCAAAAAATGCTGTTTTTACTAGTAAGAACTGCATTTCTGATAGCTGAAACTGGAATTTCAACTAGTAAGAAATCAATTATTGATATCAGTAATTGAATTTGAATGGCAGTCAATATTTAATTTTTAATATTTAATATTTAACTAGTTTAAATTCTATTTTTGATATCAAGAATGCACAAGTGATGACGTCATTTTTGATATCATGACGTTTTTACTAGTGAAAATGCAATTACCCATATCAAAAATAACCATTGTTACTCGTAGAAATTACATTTCTGATATCAAGAATTATAATTTTTAGTGAAAATTGAATTGTTGATATCAAAAATTCATATCCTGAGAATGATTAAAAGCAAAACTGGCTTGCCAACCTAGAGGACTGTTGGTTTACTCTGAGGATGTTTACCACATTTTTTTTTTTTTTTTACTTCTACTGCCCTGACTGCTCTTTAGATTCAGGATTCAAATAACTCTATTGACATGGATAAAAAGTGTCTTGATATAAAGACACTTGAAAAAATGATATAAAGTATAGAAACATTAAATACACATATTTTACATGCAAACATATATAGAAAAATATAAGTATATAGCATATAACCTACATAGAACCTATATATCTGTATAAACAGTAAAATAAAAGTACCAGTAAAAAAACAACTGTAATAAAGACAGGAGAGAGACAGGAACCTGTCATATCAGTTTATGTGTGTTGTACGGTATTTTGCTTCTTGACGGGGTTCTCTTCTACTGCTTTTCTGTTTATCATGGCAGGATTTTACGTACCTCACAGCCAAGTTTGAGCTGGTTGAGCTTTCTGCCAGAATGTATGGCAGTTTGTCCTTTTGTTGTATCTTTGTGGTGGTTTGTGAATTGGGGGAAAATATTTCTCTAATTTGTGCATAATTATGGCATGCTGTTAAAAAAAAGCGCAGTTTCCACTTAAGTAGTCCAGCTTGGACATGATCTTTCTTTTGGTAGCCAGTTCTGTCTGTGTCTGCCTGTCACTAGTGAGGTTCTAATCACTGAGTCTGTACATGGTCAGGACTTTTCTTAGTTTAGGGTCTGCCACTGTGTTGAGGTATCCTGACAATTTATACTCTCTTTTTAGAGACGGATAGCATTCTAATTTTGTTGAGCTATTGCTTCAGTCCAATGTTTAAGATATTTCTCTTTTAGTGTTTTAGTAATTTGATTTAGTCTAGCCAGGCCCAATTCCAAAATCAAATCACTGAGGGTGCTGCTGAGGGTGTTTACTAATAAGACAGCTGTATGACATTACTGTATACATACACATAACTTAACATACTAAAATTAACTATCTTATCAAAAAATACACCTTAAAATGTAATAATAATAATAATAACCAATGCATTCTTAGTGCACCTCGAACTTTCCAAAAAATAAGCTTCAGCTATTTCCACAGGATTTTGTGAAACTTTAAAGTTAATTAATCTGTTAACTTTAAGATGACATTTTAGGGTTTTTGGAGACCTCTTTTAGAATCTTGCGGTCTGCTCTTCGGGTGAACTTGCTGGGGCGACCAGACCTGGGCATGTTGGCAGTTGTTTTAAAAGCCCTCCACTTGTAGACAATCTTCCGGACAGTGGAATGGCTGATTACAAAATCTTTTGAGATCTTTTTAAACCCCTTACCAGACTCATAGGATGCTACAATTTTTTTCTGAAGGCCTCTGACAGCTCTTTTGCTCTCACCATGGTGCTCACTCTCACTTCAACAGTCAGGAGCACACCAAACTAAATGTCTAAGGTTTAGATAGGGCAAGCCTCATTCAAAATGCTGAGTAACGATGTACTATTATGTGAACCTGGTGTGATACACCTATGTGTGTTTTGAGCCATTTTAAGAGGGAATACATGTAAGGGTGTCCTAACTTTTGCGTCAGTTAGAATTTGCATTTTGTGGAATTACATTTTACAGAAAATCCCCTCTTCAGTTTTATTTGCTTAGATATATTACTTTAATCTCTCTGTATTGTTAAAATTGAGATTAAATATCCATATATCTAAAATGTTGCAAAAATGTTACAAAAATACACAGGCTTTCACAGGGTGTACTAATCACCTGTTTCAAATCACATCATTTAACCAATTTACCTGATTACTAGCCCTAAATTGCTCCCGTTCCAACTTTTTTTGAAATGTGTTGCAAGAACCAAAATAGGAAAAAATCATGAGGAACACATTAAATAATGTGCTGTTGTATTGTCTGCAATGAAATACAAGTCAAAGTAAATTTAGAAATCACTACTTTCTTTTTTTATTTGTGTTTTCCATACTGTCCCAACTTTTTCAGATTTAGGGTTGTATATATATATATATATATATATATATATATATATATATATATATATATATATATATATATATATATATATATATATATTATGTATATGCTCTGAGTCAAGCAGCGATTGACAGCATTTGACGCAATGTCGGTGACCTGTTAAATATATCGCTAAATATATGGGAAATAACTGGTAGTGAATCATACAGTGAATAGGTGTGTTCTACTTCAAATGGTGCTGCGCTGTCGATCAGCGCATCACGTCACAGTACCGCGCACAAGGTTTTAAATGCACTGGAATCACTCTCGTAGTGCTTCTAAACTGTACTGACATCAGACTCACAGTTGTTTATGTACCCCTTTTCGCCCGTGTGCTCCCCCAGGTTGCTCTGTGTTGTGTTCAGGTTAGGGGTAAATGAGGATGACACCAGCATCGTTGACTCAAAACAGAGCAACTTTGTTTTATTATGCTCCTTTCTCCACACAGTCACTCTCACCGTAAAATAGAATGGTGACAGCCTTTCACAAGAGAAATAGAACTGTAAGTGAATTAATCCACTAATGAGGAACAACACCCAGCTCCCCCCAAAGGACGGAAGAACAAATTACATCTTCCCTACATTTATATTCACAACCAAATAATGTTGGAATTGGAATTGTTTTAAATAATCATATAAAGTATATTTTAGTGTGTTTTTAAATCACTGTCTGTCAGACCGCAATTGTCCTCACTTGACTCAAATGCAGACACGCATCTGAGGGTAACCCGCGGCCGGGGTTTTTATTTTTGCATGTCATTTTTATACCACACCTCAATATTAACACCGCTTCTGCAATCCATGCTCACTATTACATGTTTTATATTCTATTATAACTTACTGTTCAAGTGTCAGCTTAGAAAGAGACTGAGTACACAGAAATCACAACTACATACAGTATCTCACAGAAGTGAGTACACCCCTTTTTGTAATTTTATGATATCTTTTCATGTGACAACACTGAAGAAATGACACTTTGCTACAATGTAAAGTAGTGAGTGTACAGCTTGTATAACAGTGTAAATTTGCTGTCCCCTCAAAATAACTCAACACACAGCTATTATGTCTAAACCGCTGATCACAAAAGTGAGTACACCCCTAATTGGGTCAAATTAGCCATTTTCTCTCCATGGTGTCATGTGACTCGTTAGTGTGACAAGGTCTCAGGTGTGAATGGGGAGCAGGTATGTTAAATTTGGTGTTATCGCTCTCACTCTCTCATACTGATCACTGGAAGTTCAACATGGCACCTCATGGCAAAGAACTCTCTGAGGATCTGAAAAAAAAATTGTTGCTCTACATAAAGATGGCGTAGGCTATAAGAAGATTGCCAAGACCCTGAAACTGAGCTGCAGCACGGTGGCCAAGACCATACAGAAGTTTAACAGGACAGGTTACAACAGGCCTCGCCATGGTCGACCAAAGAAGTTGAGTGCACGTGCTCAGCATTATATCCAGAGGTTGTGTTTGGGAAATAGACGTATGAGTGCTGCCAGCATTGCTGCAGAGGTTGAAGGGGTGGGGAGTCAGCCTGTCAGTACTCAGACCATACACCGCACACTGCATCAAATTGGTCTGCATGGCTGTCATCCCAGAAGGAAGCCTCTTCTAAAGATGATGCACAAGAAAGCCTGCAAACAGTTTGCTGAAGACAAGCAGACTAAGGACATGTATTACTGGAACCATGTTTACTGAAGATAAACTTCAGTAAACTTGGTTCAGATGGTGTCAAGCATGTGTGGCGGCAACCAGGTAAGGAGTACAAAGACAAGAGTGTCTTGCCTACAGTCAGGCATGGTGGTGGGAGTGTCATGGTCTGGGGCTTCATAAGTGCTGCTGGCACTGGGGAGCTACATTTAATTGAGGGAACCATGAATGATAACATATACTGTGACATGCTGAAGCAGAGCATGATCCCCTCTCTTCGGAAACAGGGCTGCAGGGCAGTATTCCAACATGATAATGACCCCAAACATACCTCCAAGACCACCACCGCCTTGCTAAAGAAGATGAGGGTAAAGGTGATGGACTGGCCAAGCATGTCTCCAGACCTAAACCCTATTGAGCATCTGTGGGGCATCCTCAAACGGAAGGTGGAGGAGCGCAAGGTCTCTGACATCCACCAGCTCCGTGATGTCGTCATGGAGGACTACAATCCATACTCTTCTCTTCTACATGCTCTTAAAAGAACAGGTCTTCACTGTCATAGTGAAGACCTGTATCTGTCATAGCATACCAGTATCTGTCATAGCATACCAGTATCAGTTTAAGAGATGTGCAAAGTGAATTGTTTTGTTATGGCAAAACAACGACACTCTTATTGTGATGTAATGTCCAGAGTGTAAACAGAATGCAGAAATATATATTTCCATGTTTAGTTTTTTTTTGTAACCATGTACAGATCTCAGCTTGACATCCATTACTTTGCTCATCTGCTGTTGTATACAGGAGACAATGCATGGTCCAAAAAGACAAAGGAGGAGCAATACAACCAGTACAGGCACAAACATTGAGATCAGACTACCACATCCTCCAAGGCCATCAAATAACTCTGAGAGGGTCCATTCCTTGCCTATATTGTTATACATCTCTCTCTGCAGATTGTGTAACTTTGTTATAACCTTTGTAAAATTTCCATCTGGGCCAGTTTCCATGGGCATATAGGGTACAGCAAGTATCACTGATCATCACCTCTCTTATCAGCAAGTTAATAATCCAAAACCATTCAGTTTTGGAGAGTCATTCTTCTGGTAGCGTCTAATTGTCTCTCCAATGCTTGTAAAGCCTTATTGGCTTTATTAACCAACCTAACAACAGAAATATGCCATATCAATTCGGAACCACTAGAGCCACCTGAGTATTAGTGTTTCTGTGCGGACTACATTTCCCATGAGGCCGCATCCCTGGGACTGATTACTGTTTCACCTGTTTCCAGTTACCCTTGCTATATTTACATTTACATTTACATTTATTCATTTAGCAGACGCTTTTATCCAAAGCGACTTATAAGTGTGGAATACAACAAGCGAGTCAACCTGAAGAGGCAACTAGATAAGTGCTCACAATACAAGTTTCAGACAGTGCTCAGAGTATCATATTCTACAACAAGGGAGAGATTTAAAAGGAAGAGGGATAGGAAATGAAGGGAAAGGAAATGAAGGGAAAGGATTTTTTTATGATGAGGTTAAGTGCTCACGAAAGAGATGTGTTTTCAGCTGTCTTTTGAATATTGCCAGGGATTCTGCATTACGGATTATATAAGCATTATATAAGCCCCATGCCTTGTTCAGTTCTTTGCAAAGTCTTGTTTTGCCCTGGCTGACATTTCTGAGTGTTTACCAAGTTTGTGGATTACCTGAGACTACCTATTGGATTGTTTATCATTTCCTGATTGTTTGCTGCCTGCCCCGACCTCTTGGATTGTTTATTTGGACTCTGATTGTTTGCTGCCTGCCTCGACCTTTTGCCTATACCTGTTTCTGATCTGCCTTGCCCTTGTTGTACCTGTTTGCTGTTGCCTGACCCTGCCTGTTTTGTTAACCCTTAAAAAACTGCTGAAAATGGATCCTACCGCTTCTGCCCCTTCATTACACTCAAGGTATTGTACGCTTGTATAGCCCCCTGGCAAAGGACCCACTAGTTTAAATGTTTCCTGTACCTCTTTGTAATGGCTCCCCCATGTGTAGGGATTATTAATCATCAATAAATCATGTATTAGAACCTGGAAGTTCCTGACATATAATGCAATCTCCTAAAAGGTCAGTTGTCACTGTGTAATTCATGTATTGCCACCAAGAATTTCCACTTGCTGTTATCAGTAACTAGAGAGAGCTGTCACCCCAGGACATTTAATAGTGCCAAAATTATGATAAACACCATTTTGTACTAGTTGGATTTAACTCAGCATGTATGACTTGGCATGTATGAGAGATCAAATCACAATCACAGATACTATTAATTATATCAATACCATGTAATGGAATGTATCACCCAACTGACCAAACTGTTGTTTCTTTCCAGATCAACACTGACCCTACATAAAATAAACAGTGAAAATTCCACACTAGGACACACGAACTGATGTTCTGTACAAATAATTTCCCCTTTGGTGAATTATATGGTTAGGTTAGGGACTGGATAAACTTGATAATGTCTGGAGATCTGCAGGTCACACATGAATGGTCTTTGTGGCAGAAAGCAGTACTTTGATGCCCATGTCACGAGTCGATCACAGCACTGAGATGTTGGCAGTTGATATTTGGCATGTACTCAGGTTCTATAAAACAGGAAAAAATATTTTTAAAAAAGCAGTGTGCAACAGTAAGTTGCACACAGTTTAAACTGTGAAGTGTCAGCGAGCAAGCTAATGGGGGCAGTAAGTGAGTAGATTTCTTCACTCAAGGGATTGGCCCCTCTCTCCCTAAAAGAGGAAGTTCTGTCCCTGAGCTCTTATGCCACCAGGTCTGCACCAACACCTGACATAGCACGACAATGTTAGCCAATGTGTTTAGTATTGGTGTGCCTACACTTGTGTTTCATCCCCTAGCCTTCCATATTTGCCCCAAATCATGCACTACCCCAAAGGCATATCTGCTGTCTGTGAAAATGTAACATCTCTTACCCTCAGCTATTTTGCAAAACCTCGGTGAGTGCAATTAGTTCTGCCACTTGTGCTGTGGTGTCATCAGGCAGTCCAGCTGCTTTTAAAACTTGATTTTCACCCACTATAGCATAAGATGCTCTTCTAACCCCTCCCACAATTTGTGAGAAGCCATCTACATACAGTGTTATGTCTGGATCAGAGACATATGCATCTTGTTGCCATAACTCAGGTTTGTCACATACATCCCTCATCCTCTTTTCTTTTTCCATGCAGCAAGTTGAACAACACTTCCATATTTCTCATGCATGTATTGTCATCAGTACTACAAATCAAAATGTCATCTACATACTGAATTAAGGTTGACTGTCTGTCCCATTTGTCTAGTGTTGCTTTTTGGGCCTGATGATAAACTGTGGGATTGTTATGAAGTCCTTGCAGTTATCTATTCCATATATTTTTGCCCATTGCATGTGAAACTGAACCAATCCTGACAGGATTCATGAAGGGGCACTGACCAAAATCCACTGGATATGACTATTACATAAAAAAAATTGTAGCATCATCTGGTAAACAGGAGAAAACAACAGAAGGATCAGCTACCAATGGTTTCATTTTATCAACATACTTGTTCTGTAATCAATTGCCTCCATTTACCATTTGGTTTCTTTACAGGCCACATTGGTGAGTTGCTGCTGGAAGATGTTTTCCGAATTATTCCCTGTTTTTCCAAATTTAGCACTACCTCAGCAGCCGCTTTCTCTGCTTCTTTTCCCAATGGATACTGGGAAGCACTAGGGGGATCATTATCAGGGAATCATACAGGACTCATTTTTATAAGGCCAAACTCCCTCTGAACAGTCAACCAAGCAGGGTGCCCTGGATACGAAACGCTCTTCTCAGTAACTGTTTTTCTCAATGGGAATGACCCATCTCAGCCAAATTAATGTGTTCCTCTGCAGCTGCAGACTGCCTGGTAGTTTACACAATATGTCAAGGCCAAGTAGAGGCTGTGAGAGTGGCCCGACCCATACTGCAGCCAATACATCTGTAACCTCAATGGATATCATAATTATGTTTTACTTATATTTCTTAAGGAATATACGTGAGACAGGAGTGTGGGTTCAACCAGTGTTTTTCCATTTATTTTACTTAAGATAAGCACTACCCCAAAAACTTACAGAATTTGCGTACTTATCCCACAACATAGGAGGGTACAGGAACACAGAAGGGACAATTTGCATTTCGTAAATACACAACATATTTCCTCCTTCCCAATTTTAAGCTATAAAGAAAATAAACATTACTTCAACAGTAATACTTGTGTAACTTAAATGTATATGCAAACATACATTTTCAGAAGATAACAATAGATGACAATATAACTTTTTTTTTACTAACTAGGGAAAGAGGGTAGACTACCTCTATTCCCAGACATAACCCTGGGGATTATTCTGCCCCAACACTGTGGGTTTGTCACTAACTAGAGTGTCAGTCTATTAGGGGGTTGACGTTCTCTTTGAGGATATGATCGAGTCATCGGTGCACTCACAGTCACAGTCTTTTGACTGTTTGACAAGGGCATTGACGAACTTGTACCTGGAACAGTCTCTTTCACCTGACTTAGTGAAGTCTCAGTCAGTGCATTTTCAAAGGTTGGTGTGGAAGAATGCTCAGACAGCTGGTGGTAATCTGGAGCAATTTCTAGGTAAGGATCTGTCGTCGCTTGCTCTTTTGAGTCGTCACATGAATTTGCAGCTAGTAACTGGTCTACATGTCTTTTCCAGATGAGATGACCATCAGCAAGTTCGACAGTGTAAGACACTAGCCCAGTTTGTGCAATCACCACTGCTGGTAACCTTCTGGCACCCCTTCCGTAGTTACGAGCTCACACTTTGTCTTCAGGTCTGAAACAATGTTGTTTCACTTTTAGACGTTGTTCCAGCTTGATGTTTTGTTGTGCTTGAACAGTCTGTTTTGTTTTCTGAGGTTTCAACAAATCCAGGTGAGTTGGCCAGATGTCTTTCTCCTCAATCTCAGAATCCACGCCTGGTCACCAGAGGTAGCTGCAGGCAATTTCTTTCATCCGAACTACTCCGCAGTGTCCAGAATGAAGCTCCTCCACTACTTGTTGTCTCAGTGGTGGTGGAATAATGACCCTGGATCCCCACAGTAGAAATCTAAAACCTTGGACATCACTGGGTCAGCATGCATGTGCTTTTTTTACCTGAGCTGCCGTTACAGGGGAATTGTCCACCTCTTTGAAATAGAAAATTTCTGCCTTGGCTGGTTCGGAATGAGTAGTGGGCAGTGGCAGTCAGGAGAGCCCGTCAGCGTTAGTATGATGTTCTGATCGTCTGTACTTAATATCATACTGATACCCAGAAAGAAAAAGGGCCCAATGCTGAATCCTTGCAGCTGCAAGTGAAGGAATGCCCGAATGTGGGCCAAAGATGGAGGCGAGAAGTCTGTGATCTGATAGGAGTGTAAATCGCATTACAAACAAGAATTGATTTTTTTTTTTTTACTCCAAACACGATAGCAAGTACCTCACGTTCAATTTGGGCATAGTTGCATTCTGCCTTGCTCAAAGTTCATGAAGCAAAAGCGATGGGTTTTTCCTCACATGATGACATGATGTGTGACATCACTGACGCGTCACATGCAAGCTGCACTGGCAGAGCGGGGTTGAAGTGAATCAAAAATTCAGAGTGGGCTAAGGCTGTTTTCACCTCGTTGAAAGATTCCTCATATTTTTTAGTCCATTCCCACTTTTTGGATTTATTCAGTAGGTCGTGCAACGGCTTTAGCCTGTTAGCTAGATTTGGCACAAATTTTGCATATTAAGTCAACAACCCCAAAAAAGACCGAAGCTGACTCACATTTTGTGGAGCTGGCGCTTCCACGATCACCTTCACCTTCGAGGGTGCCTTATGCAGTCCTGAACCATCAATCACGTGGCCCAAATACTCGACAGCAGGGCAGAAAAACTCACACTTGTCCTTTTTGACCTTTGCAGTCTCTGCAAGGTCTGGAAGCTCCAGGTTACTCAAATGTTCTTGGTCATCCTTTCCAGTGATAAGCAAATCATCAAGGTAACACTGCACCCCAGTCATCCCACTGAGGATGCGGTCAATTGTTCTTTGAAACAGTGCTGGCGCTTAGGTGATCCCAAATGGAAGTCTCTGATATTGATACATTCCTTTATGTGTCACAATGCTAAGGAGATCTTGCGATCTTGGATCCACATGCATCTGCAAGTATGCCTGGCACAAATCGATTTTACTGAACCGTTGGCCACCAGCAAGACTGGAAAAAAGATCTTCTATAAGTGGCAGGGGATACTGCTCTGGGATCAGAACCAGATTTATGGTCACTTTAAAATCTCAGCATACATGAAAGGACCCATCCACCCACTCATTTTTTTTCTTTCCCGGCACAATTGGTGTAGTGCCCAGTCACTCATGTGTACTGGACGCAAAACTCCAGCCTTTACCAGTCTGTCCAGTTCAGCTTCAGGTCTGGCTTTCATACACTTTGGTTGACTTCCTGGCTTTACTGTCAATTTTACTACAATGTCCTTCATACGTCCAAGTCCATCACTGAACACATCCGAATATTTGTTTAGAATCTCTTGGAGTTTTGCATTTTTGCTAACTAGATGGACCTCTTGCCAATTCAACTTAATCTTTTCCAGCCAAGTCCTTCCAAGCAAGGCTGGGTGATTGCCCTCTATAACATACAGTGGTAGTTTTCTTCTTTGCATATTGAGTTCAACTGTCACCTCAATTATCCCTTTAACAGGAACTCAGCATCTCAGCAGTGTAGGTCTTTAATGTGATGTTGGATGGCTGAGGGGTGCGATGCAGCAGCGTTTTTTAAAATGTTTCTGACACCAATAAAAAACCCTAGCTCCTGTGTCCACCTGCATGCGTCCCATCATAGAGGAGTTACCCAGTAACCTCGTTCATTTCCTGAAACTGATAAAACACATAAAGGATCCTCGTCCACTGTTTCTGAATCACTTTATGTTTGCTGTGTGTTTTCTATTTGATTCACATGCTTTTGTTTGAGTTTCTGATATTGTTTCTTTTTGGGTTCTAGGTTTTTACTTGGGTGTCTTTTTGTTTTTGCAGGCACGCTCAATGTGACCTCTCTTGCCACAATTTCTACAGCTCATGTCCTTGCACCAACAATCTCCAGGCTGATGCCCCACTTTTCCGCATCGATAACATGCCTTTTCTGAATTTGACTTGTTCCTTGTGTCTGAATAAACCTTGTGCACTTGGGCAGATGCACTTAGTTGTTGTGCTCTTTTGCAGCCATTTCCATAGATGTGTTGATTTCTATGGCCTTCTGTAATGTTAAGCTACTTTCAGTTAGTAGTCGTTTTTGTATAGCCTCACTCCGAAGACCACAGACAAGCCTGTCACGTATAGTGTCACTCAGTGACTGGCCAAACTCACAAGAAAACCGCTTCAAGACTGTCACAAATTGAGAGATAGATTCACCATCTTGCTGATGTCTTTTGTGGAATCTGAATCTCTCAGCTATAATCAGTGGTTTAGGTGAATAGTGCTCTTTGAGTAAATTCACTATTTCCTGATAGGATTTGTCACCTGGTTTGTCCGGCTGTGTCAAACTCCGAAGCAGATTAAACATTTTCAAACCCATGACACTCAGAAAAGTTGGAACTATAGCTTCGAATTTGATTTCATTTGCCAGCACAAAGTAGTCAAATGTTCAGTATAGGCACTACACTGTTCTATTGATTCATCAAATGACCCAATACTACCGATTAATCCAGCCATTTTGTTTTACTCACTCCTCCCTTTACGTTGCGATTCCTCTCTCCCTCTTAATCCGCATTCCGTCGTCTGCTTCTTTCTTGTCTTTCACTTTATTTCCTTCCAGCGAAGACAACTTATTTTGCTCTGACAGTCCAGCTCTTTACGGGGGCGCTGTATATTCACTCTGCTTCTCTCTCGTGGAGGATAGCGTGGTCGGTACCAGGAATTCGGAACGCGAACATCTTTATCTGTTATCTTTATCTTTACACTGGATATCTTTACAAAAACAACAACTTTGTGTGGTACGAAATGATAACAATACCTATTATCAGATATTACCATAATCTCAGCCCCTGTGTCAATAAAAAAAATAATTTTATGCCCATCAATCAAAGCTATAGCATAAGACCCATCAGGATGGTGGTCAATCACATTTGATGTCCTCCCCCAGGGCACAGAGGGGACAGCATTCTAGTTTTCCATTGTCTGGACAGTTGCTAATATTGCTTTTTCTGATTGCAGTAAATTTTGCAAACTTTGCACTGAGGGACTTGTCAGATTGAGATTCTGGCTTAGGGGTTTTAGATTTTCTGTCTTTTCTTTCAACCTTTCTTTCCCTACATTCCGATGCCCAATGTTCTTTTACTTTAGCCACTTGCTTCTCCAAACTTTCCAAATAGAGTTTTCCATTTACTACTCTCAGTTGCCCTATTAGTAAATCATTAGCCTTTTGCAGCCTTTGAACTCTATCATGACCTTCTTTCAATTCTTTCTTTTGTTGCCTTTCAATGATTCCATGCAATTGTCTGCCTTTCAAAATCAAAGCATGCACAACCTCATTTGACGGTTTCTTTTCATGGTTTCTGTGAAAACTTTCAAAGGTTCATTAACTGTCCAAGCTTCCCCATGTTCTAAGCATTTCAATAGCACATTTTGCACTTTACAGTAATCAGATTCCTCCACCCCAGACTCTAACTTCTCCATTTTCATAGATTTCTTAAAGCAGCAGCTAACGGATGTACTCACTCACTGGTGGTACTTTAAATGATTATTTATCATTTATTTATTAATAATCTGTGCCCTTTGAAGGCTCTCTTACCCAGGCAGAATAGCCAACATCTCTGGTCTGAACCTCTGATGGTTAGACGATTTGGTGGTACCTCAATCTGTCACACTCTCATTTGACAAATCAGTGCCACTGTGCCACCTCAATCCGTCAAAATCAGGGTAAGTCATTCTTCTTTGCTTTAATCTGCAACTCCAAATGCACCATCTAGCCACTGTGTAGGCACATTAAATTGCAGCAACACCATATAGTTACAGGTTTCACACAGGTTTCATCTTGCCCTGATGCCAAAATGTTAGATCATGAATGAAGAAACGAGGAGGCCAGGGGGAGATGAGGAGGCTTTTATTAAAGACATTTACTGTTAAAGTGTCATCTTAGAAAAAGACTGAGTACACAGAAATCACAACTACATATATCTCTCTGCCTGCTCAAGCATTTAGTATACTTACCAGTTCCCAGGTGCACCATATATTCTTTATTATTTCTTAACAGAAACATAGGAGGTAGTTCAGCCTTACATAAAGCTTTGATTATGTTACACAGCATAAAAAGAAAAAAATGGAAATTTATAATACTACTTATGTCCCCACACCAGCAATCATGCCCCTTTAGGTGTGAAATGTGGGGCACGTGTCCGTGGGGCCCCAGTGGGATAGCCAAAAGTGTGGGATAGCACAAATCAGTGTGGACCCCAAGGGCTAGTTGTGGGCCCACAGAATGCCCACACTGTGGGCTGGTGTGGGTACAGTGGGCAAAGTGTGGGGAAATGTTCTGCATATACAGAAAGCAGTAATAATGGGAGTCATATTTTAAATAATTAATTCACAGCCAATAATAATAAAATATATACGTTTTATTTTATTTTAACAAAAATAGCAATAAAACAATAAAAACAACAATGAAAACCAATTTAAAACAAGCAATCCACAGAAAGCTAACAAAACAGAACACATGTAAAAGTAAATCAAAACTGTCACGTTAGAGGCAGTGGAGACCCTTATTGCCCATCTAACCCCTTTCTTGCTGTCCCTCATCCCTGTGCCTTGCATTGCGGAGCCATGTTTTAATACAGGCCTCTACCTCACATACTGTAGCTCAGCAGTATTTTGTCACAGCATCTAAGTGTGAAAGAAAACAAATTGAATTACAAATGTTATAAACAAAACAAGAGTTGTTCAAGTACTGTTAAGAGATTTGAACCTTATAAAGCTTCAAAAGAGATATATTTGTATAAGCACACAGTACAACAAAAAAAATCAATTACTTTGCAATATATAATTCATGTTTAATATGTTTAAATGGCCTTCTCTGGATAACTTAATGCTTTAAGTTGTTTATTAAGACATTTATAAGGCATTTAGCTGTGATTGATCTACATGCAAATAAGTTCCTGACACTCAGTCTGGCCCTGCCTATGAATCTTCTCTGTCTCCCGCCCCACTGAGAATGTCTCGGGTTCCCTGAGATGAGATGCTGCGTCAGCTTGACACTCTGGGGAACGCGCTTCAGGTGCGCCCGAGTCTAAACACTTGTAAAATCAGGCCTATTTTAGGCAGGTCAAGTTCACGTGACGTAGTATTGTGCGCCACAATGCCCTTAAAAGGCGCCTACAAAATACATAATCAGCTTCAAGTCTGAAAGAAGGCCGTGCAGGCAAGACCAAAGTGTGGCAAAGCAACGCAGCATCTTGTTCCCTATCTCAGGTAATCGGGTTACATACGTACCCTGAGACATTACGTTTTGAGGGAACTCTGCGCTGCGTCAGCTTGACGCTATGGGGAAGTAATACCCACTACGCCACAGTGAGGGAAGGCCTGCCCCAAATGCTGTGAAATATTGGCACGTGAACATCAGGAGCAGACTTAGACTTGTCAATCCAGGAGGACCTAAGTGCCTGGAGTTGAATTCAAGTCTAAGCTGTAAAATCAAATAAATTTGTGCAGAGAGGACCAGCTTGTCGCAGCACAAACATCACTTAGAAATGCTCCCCTAGACAGAGCTTTAGATGATGCTACACCCCTGGTACAATGGGCTCTTTATGCCCAAAGGTGACTGACTCACAGGCCTCATAAGCCAGGGTAACAGCATGTGTGACCCAGTGAGATAAGCACTGTTTAGTGATCGCATTGTCTCGGTTGCATCCACAAAAAAACAGACTAAGAGTCGAGAGGTCTTACACCACTGGCCTGAGCAGTGGCAATAGGTCCTCAAGCTCTAACTGGACGAAGTAAGTGAAGCCTTTCATGATCCGGCAACATGCAGAAAAGCCTGTCTTCCAATACAGGCTCCATTGACAGGTTGGTGGCAAGTAGATACAGCGGCCATGTAAACCCTTGAGGGTAGCCAGGGCCAACCCTGCAGAGAAGCGCCCTTGAAGAAGCTTCAGCGCTGAACCAACAGGGCAGTTCACCTGGTCAACATGGTGTCGGCCACATCATGACATGAGCTGCTACTTCAGGGCATACGATTTAGTAGATGAAGCTCTGGAACTCAGAATGGTCTCTACAACCTAGGTTGAGAGATCAGAACTTAAGAGCTGGCTCCCCTCAGGGACCAGACCCAGTTTCTAAATCTTCGCTGGAGGTAAAAAAAAAATCAACCTTCTGGACTGGGAGCTCCCAAGGGACGTCTAGGAGAATCATTATGTTTGAGATCCAGATTTGGTACAGCCAGAATGGTGCTATCAGAAGTAGACAAACTTGGTCCTAGCGAACCTGGCTAGGACTTCCAGGAGCAAGACTATCAGGGAAATGCCTCGGCCACATCTGCACCATGGCATCCAACCCCAGAGGAGCTGGATAAATGAACCAGAGGGGACAGTGTGTCGACTCATCAGAGGCGAACAGATCCACTTCTATTAAGTCATACCTCTTCCAAATGGACTCCACCACTCATGGTTAAGTCTCCATTCCCCAGATCACAGCCCCTGCCTTGACAGAATATCTGCTCCCAGATTTGCATGCCCTGTGATGTTCATCGCTCAAAGAAGGATCTGCTGCACCAGCCTTATCAGGGGGTGCGAACGCCTGGTGATGTATGAGACCACAGTGGTGTTGTCTGTATGGACTAAGACGTGTTGGCCCTTGAGGTGTGGGAGGAAGTGTTTCAGAACCAGAAACACTACCTTGATTTCCAGGCAGTTATTTGCCAGGAGAGATAAGGGCCCTCCCACCAACTACAGACTGGGCGGCCATCGAAACCCGCACCCAAGCCCATGAGGAAAGCGCCCGTCGTAAGAATCCTGTGACGATATAACGCGCCTAGAGTGGGACTCAAGGTGACTGAAGCCCTCGGCACATAAGTTTTACCACCCTTAGTGGGTGTTTTTTGGGATTAACCCATTTTTTCTTAGCCAAGAATGGGCCCCCAAGAGTGGGACCCAGGGTCTCAGCCACATAGAAAGGGTATGAAGCCCTTGGTGCGTAACCCTCACCACCCTTAGTGGGTGGATTTTAGGATGAAACCCATTTTTCCTTAGCCAGGAGTGGGACCCAAGGTAAAAACCGGGGTCTGAGGCACATAGAAAGGGTACAAACCCCTTGGCGCGTAACCCTTACCACCCTTCGTGGGTGGATTTTGGGATTATCCCATCTTTCCTTAACCAGAACTGAAATGATCTCATGTGTAGCAGGCCCAACGAAATCACACTGGCCACTGCTGCCATAAGTCCTAACAGCCTCTGAACCTGGAGGACTGTCAGGTGACAGCTTAGCAGAATGCTGCCCACAGCTGCAAGGACTTCACATGTGCAGGAGACAATTGTGCCCGCATCATAGTGGAGTCCTAAATTACACCTAGAAAAGTAGTTCTCTAAACAGGAGAAAGCATACTCTTTTTAGGGTCAAGTGTTAGACCTAAGCACCTCCAAAGGAGCCAGGGCTGCATCCATGCACTTCGTGAAGGTGCAATAGGGCTAGGCCGAAAGGAAGGAAGCACTCAATACTGGTAAGCTTTGTCCCCGAAAGCGAACCTGAGAAACTTCCTGTGTTCTGGCAAAATCTCAATGCGAAAGTACACGTCCTTCAGATCTATCATGACAAACCAGTCCTCGGACTGAATTTGACACACAATCTGCTTGAGCGTCAACATCTTGAATCTGCATCAGAGCGATTAAATGCAGCAAATCCAACAACCTCTACTGGACTTGTATCCAAGAGTGTCATCAAGGCAGCACAAGGCACTGTGGGCCGAGCTTAGATTCATGAAGGTCATTACTGTTCTGGGATAACCAACGCTCACTCCTAGTTGATCCAGCTTCTGATGGGAGATGCTTGAAAACTGGGGGTATATTGGATGCACACTACCTTATTTCAAAGGCTCCCTTTGACAAAAACTGGTGCAATCCATCTATAACAGCTTTAGCCTCAGTTTAATCTTTAGTGCTGTGGAGGCAATTGTTGACATAGAGTGAGATCTCTGCAATATCAACTAAATCAGGCATATTGTTTTTATACTCTTGGGCATGATACTGCAGGGTACAGATGACATAACAAGGACTGCATGTTGTTCCAAATGGGAACACCTGCAATTCGTAGATGTCTGGCTGAGCTTCCCTATTCATATCCCTCCATATGAATATGATATCCCCTTGATATTCCCCACTCATGGCAATAAGATGACACCCTGTAAAGATGGGCTCAATAATGGTCTAGGAACGAGTTCATTCAAACTTTGTCCCTGATAACGGAAGGAGCAGTTAAAGACTAATTGATTCTTTGTGTTATGATGCACCATGTGTTCTTGCTTCTTCTGCTGATGTTTTGGTAATGTAACCTGCAGATTCAAGCTTTTGATTTTCAGAACAGTAGTTTTTAGCCTGTTCAGGGCTTTTCATCATGTTCCTCTCAGTATTTCGGAGACTGAGGAGCACAGCCTCTTGGTCTGTACAGAGCTCTGTGGTAGGCATGTTCCTTTGCAATGGTGTAGCATATCGCGAAACACAGTCTACATTCACTCTAATATGAGCAGACTGTAAAAGATTATAGTATTGTTGTATGACAGGGTATTAATTTGCCACAAGCACTCTACATGTGGATATAGTTAATCATGAGGTGAAGTTGTCATGATGTGCAGGCATGTTGCATGTGCATGCAACACCATGTGCAGGACACATTGGGCCTTGCAATAACCATCGAAGCTTTGTACATACGGCAATCGGGCCACCTGGTGTTTCCTTATGGACAGGTTGAGTGGGGGTCAGGAGCTGCAGCATACCAGACCCTATAAGGAGTAAGGGTTTCACATTATTTACCGGTAGCAAGGGCAAACCTTTTAGGTGATAGTATGCTCTCTGCTATAGGATAACTGTGTTCAGCAAGACATAAACCAGGAGCAGTGAAGACACTGTGGATTGCGTATCTTGGTGACTTTAGCAATGGCAGAAACAGAAGATACTGTGGACCTCTTAAGCTCAGCATGACTTTGTTGGATAGTCTGCGGAGGGAGAACCTCTGGGGCTCAATTTAAATTAAGCTGCTGATTCACTGGAGGAAGGACAATGGTTCTTTCAGAGCTGTCATCAAGAACAGCATGAGCTTCCATAGACTGGCCATTATGCAGCAGAACTTTGGTGACTTTCAGCATGACTTTGTGAATGGTTGGGTCTGTAAAAGCACAGCTCTTGAAGTGTCTCTGACAAAACCATGGTCAACCAGGTTGCCAGATCAGGAAAAGTATAGGTTTATTCCATCTCTTTTTGGAGGTTGCCATGGCTTAAGCAGTGCTCTACAAAACTGTCTCTGTAAGCAGGTGGCATCTGAGGAAGATTTTATTAACCAAAATATAAAGGAATCATATACAAATTATTTTACCAATATAGTTCTACTCTACATTTAACTGCACAAGCACGTCTCTTACTGTGCAAGCATATCTCTTGTTAGGGGCCCAAGTGATGAAGAACATGTTTTGTTTAGATTGTAATGGTAGCTCCAAGGACCCCTGATAACTCAGTTTGACAGGTGTACGTAAGAAGACCCCTATAAAGTCCTATGCCCAACCAGGCACAAACAGTTCTCTATAGAAAACTTGGCTTGATTGTTTCAACAATAAAGTCTATCTTTTGGCATCAAAATCTGAGACTCAAGAGTGTTTCTTCGAACAAAGAAGAGGGAAACCACAACAATTGGCATCACAAACAGGACTGAAAAGAACGGTGAAGTGGACCATGGTGGGCGGATTCTGGATGAACAACACAACAAATTGGCCTAAGGTAAACAGTTTTTGCTTATATAGTTAGGTTGTGTTGTTTGCCAGAGTTGCTCATGGTGAGACACTTTAAGTTCTTCTAAATTTATCTAACTAAATTAAATGGAATAAAAAAAAATTTAAATAAAAAGACAAAAGGGGTAAGCACTAAATGTATGCATTGATTTGTATTTTCTGTTGAGTTGGTCTTGAGGAGAACAGTGAAGACAGATTGTAATGTTTGTGTAGAGTTTAGGTTAGATGATAATAGTGTTAAAAAAGAAGTGCTGGTAAGTCCTATAGGCTAAAGTCCTACAAGAGGTAGGCATCAAATCCTGCAAGGGTTGCCTTTCATTGTGTTGAGGAAGTGTATCAATGAGTAGAGAAATTAATTGTCTTGAGGAAGTGTATCAATGAGTAGAGAAATTAATTGTCTTGAAATTAATTGAAAAACAAGCTCTGCATCTCATGAGCGGTGACTGTGGATTTATTAACAGGGCATACAGATGCCTCAATAGCTTTTGAGTCTATTAAGAAAGAGCTACAAAAGGCACCTGCACCTGACGGATATGCATCAGCTATATTAATGCAGGAGACCTGTAGAGGTATGAAAAAAACAGCCAATAGCCTACTATAGTACTAAACTAGACAATGTAGTGCAAGGATACCCACCATGTTATCAACAAGGTCTTGTACCCGTACATCAGGCATATGAAAAAGCATCTAGGATAACTATGGGATACCAGTTATCATTTACACACATCATAAAACTGCAGAGTTAATTGAGCAAGGAAATTTTGTTTTGACTCCTGCCTGTACTCTAGTATGTGCATTGTTACTAACATATCCTGATGTTACTATTAAAAGATGCAATACTGTTAATCCAGCAGAATTAATTCCTTTGGTTTATAAAGGTAATGTCAAGGTCATGGGGAACAAACCCATCGCAGACAGCATTTGAACAGAAAAACCTTTATTTAATTAAATAACAGAACAAGAACCCACGTGGGGGCCAAACGGGAATCAAAAACAAACTAGAATAGAACTCAAAAAGCTCTCCACAACCCAGAGCAGAAAAACGAAACTAAACCGGAAAACCCTGGAGAAAAATCACGGCACCAAAATTAGACTGGACAGGAAAACATGAGAGCATGACAGGCGACAGGGAAATGCGAAACAAATGGGAGGCACGGAAAACTCGGAAGCACGAAAATGAACCGGCACAAGACAGAAAACACATGGCCATTAAATAGTGCACAGACAAGGATAAACAGGTGCATGAAACAAGTGCTACTGAGACAAGGAAACAAGGGGACAGGGCCAAGACACGTGACCGGAGAGCACATGGCAAATGTAAACAAAACAGAGGCCATGTGCTTTCACAAGGAACAAGGACACAGAGCATGTGTTTAGATCCCGACTCCCAGGAACAAGAACCAAGACTAGAAGGAGTCAGGATCCAAACAACATGCTCTGGCATAGAACACGGGGATGTCAGGATCCTGGCAAGATAATCAAGAAAAGCTCAGAACACAAAGCCAGAATCCTGACAGGTAAACCACATGATTGTGTAGCTAATTCATTAGCATGCACTAGGTTACGACCTGGCCTTGAGTCTATCCCAATTCCTGAGACAGAAGTTACTTCTTACTTAGTTCTTACTTTGTAGATTGATCCAGTTTTAGAGATCATATGGGTATCCATACTGGATATGCAGTAGTAAAAAAACATGGAAACGGTTTTGTGCCTGTAATATCTAAACATTGCACACAGCCATGCTCTGTTCAACTAGCAGAATTAAAAGCCCTTACAGCTGCATGTCAATTATTAAAATGACAAACAGCAAATATCTTCACAGATTCTGCATATTCACATAGCTTGTCATATCTTTGGAGCAGTATGGAAACAAAGAGGCTTTTAAAAGAATGATGGAACTCCCATTCAGCATGCTGAACAGATAGGTCAACTAATTTCTGCTATGATGCTACCAAAACGGTTAGCAATCATCAAATACCAAGCTCACAAAAAAGGAAATGACTTTGTGTAAAAGTAACAATATAACAGATTCAGAAGCTAAAAAAGCCTCAGGGTGTGAGATAGCTATATTAGCTCCAGAAGTAATTATAGAACCACACCCATGCTTAGATGACATTATTCGAATTTAACAGCAGGCAGGCCCATATAAGCAGTCTGTGTAACATCAAAGAGGTGCGACAAAAGATTCCCAAAACATTTGGCGTTCACATGAAGGACATATTGTTGCACCAGCCTCACTCTTAAACATCCTTATCCTAGATGCACATGATTTTGATGATTGTGCAAAGAGGGAAGTAATAAGAAAAGTTAAACAACAAGGGTATTGTTCTCCATAATTGTACGGAATGGTAGAGGATTTTTTGTCTACATGTGAGATCTGTACTAAGTATAATGTCAGAAAGGAAAATGACACCAATAGGTAATATACCCATACATTATACCCGTATATACCCGTGAAGGACCTTTCAAACACTTGGTGATGGATTATGTGGATATGATAAAATGAGTACAGGGCAAGAGATACATGCTTGTGGTTGTCGACCGATTTAGCTGTTGGGTAGAAGCAATACAGTCGGCAGATGAAGGGGCAGGAACAGTGATTAAATTTATAACAAGAGAAGTGTTTCCCAGATTTGGAATCCCATCAAAAATAAGTTCAGATAATAGATCAGCTTTCATCCAAAAACTGTAAAACAAGTATTACAACACTTAAAAATAAAGTAGGAGAGGTAGTAAGTAGTAAGAGGTAAAGTAGTAAGATCAGAAAGAGAAGGAGAAAAAGGTGAAGGAAAGAAAGAGCGTCAAACATTGCAGGGTGATAAAGTGTAAAGACTTGAAATCCTTGAGAAAACTATAGAGAAAACTAAGCAGGAAAATGAAGAAAATAAGTTGGGTAACATCAATCATCACAATCTTATTGTTAATTAACAGAAACCATAACCAATGCTGGAAAAGACAATAAAATGTGGGACTGGTTTGATCCAAAATTAGGAAATTGGGGAGCATGGATTACTACATTAGGAATGTTTTTGAGAATCTCAATAACAATAGGAGGATTGTTATTTTGTTGTGTACTTCCCATATTAAAGTCATTAGTTATAAAAGCCACAGCAAATGCAGGTATTAAGATGCCAAGATGAGAAATTAATTCTAGTAGATAGCAAGGATATATATCATCAAGATTAGGATTCACAAATATTGGTTGAGGATTCAAGCACCTCTAATGAGGATAAAGAAGAAGATGAATAAAGATGAGCCATGCCCTGGATGTAAGTGCTAGCCTAACCTCTACCCAAGGGTGACCCTCTACGATGCGCAAAGTAGCTGGGTTGAAAACATTTGCAAAAAGATCTTTTATTATTTTGGTTAACATTTATTTTATGCTATACTGTATTTTATTTCAGCCTTGCATGTGGTTGTTACACTGTTTTATTTTAAATGAGAAGTTTAGAGAGACAGGATCTTTTACTCCTTTCTAGTCAAGTGTGAGAGAAGTTTTGTCCTGCTCTCTTTCAAAGTGCTGTTGCATAAAACGGTCATTATTAACAAACTGTGTGACTTGACTTAGTCACTAGATAGCTTAACAGAGGAGACTGAATTATGAAACTGCACTTTGGGTAAAGGCAGTGAAAGTGAGATGTAAACGTCTCAAAGGGGGAATATGAGGAAGATTTTATTAACCAAAATATAAAGGAATCATGTACAAATTATTTTACCATTATAGTTCTACGCTGCATTTAACTGTGCAAGCAAGTCTCTTGTTATTGTTAGGGGAACAAGTGAAGATGAACATACTCCTATAAAGGCCTATCCCCAACCAGGCACAAACAGTTCTCTATAGAAAACTTGGCTTGATTGTTAAGTCTATCTTTTGGCATCAAAACCTGAGACTCAAGCTGAATTCAAATGAGGAACTGAATTCCTCTGGGATTTTTACCAGCATACCTTAACTGTTACTTATCCATTTTATCAATGTGAAACCCCCTTTTGCACAAATAGCTACGAGGTCATGATACAGAGAAACAGCTTTATCCTCTGAATCTACAGAGACAAGACAGTCATCTACATAAAAACAATGCAAGATTGTATCAATTATTTCCTTGCTGAAATCTTTGTTGTTACCATCTGCGCACCTTCTGAAGGCACAATTTGCACAACTAGGTAACAAAGTGGCTCCAAAGAGGTGCACAACCATACAATATTCTACCATATCTTGAGTGAGGTCACCATCAGGCCACCAAAGAAATCTCAACAAGTCTGCATCATCTTTAGGCACCCGAACTTGATGAAACATGGCTTCTTGGCCCTTGTAGTTTCACATTCAGCTCATTCATGTGTGAAAATATGTCCACAGCAAACGCAAAATCACAAAGTCAGTTCTTTTCTCTTAGCTCAGGAAATTCGGCAGATTTCCCCATTAACTCCAAAAATGCGTTGATGTCCTCTTTTAGCTCCAACACTCATTGAAACACTTTGCCCAAACTTAACCAGCGGACGCGAGAGTGGTACAGTAAGTCCTGATGATCTGCATCAGTTTCCTTCAGGAATGTATTAAACTGATGAAGTCCCCCCGTATAAAGTTGACAAGTTTTACGACTGGATTCACAACATGATTAAGCTGCAATATAGACTTACACAGCGATTTCTGAAGGATGATGCAGTGAAAGAAAATAACATCATGGTCAGAGTTTTCCTTCTTTACTTTATCCTGATTCTTTTCAGCAGCCCAACATGTTTTCCAGTTAAATTTGTTGATCCATCCATTGTGACATTTGGCAAGTTTACTCCAAGGTAACTTAATTCTCTTGATGACAGCAGACACTTTGTTATACAAATCCTCTCCCCACTTTTTCCTTTTAGAGACTCTATGGTCAAAAACTTCTCCATTATCTCAAAAAAAGTACCTACCTTTTTGTTTATTTTGCTGGCTATATCTTCGTCAATCAGTTCCACACGGCAAGTCACAGTCCTGCATGATAAACTGATTTTTTTTAAACTTGCCTTGGCTCTCCGGACACAATAGACCAGTCTCTACTATGCATTCTTTTAAACACTTGCCTTCGGAGAAAGGCTTGCTAGCCTTTGCTTATTTGAATGCCAGCAAAAAACTTGCCTTGGTAGTTGACTCTTGAAGAACTCTTGTTTATCCTTCAGGTTTGCAACCTCTGGGCCGTAGCCGCCCGTTCTTGCATTGACTGCTTGCTAGCATAGTTAGCATGCTATGTAGAAAAGTGATGGCTGATATTGTACTCTTTGAAAACCGCAACAGTTTCTTGGCATATCAGACATAAAGCCTTTGATCGGACTTCAGTGAAAAAATATTTTGTTGTCCACTCCGTCTTAAACACTCAGCACTCACTGTCCACTTTTCTTTTCTTTGATAAGCTCATTTTCAGAAAAGCTCATTACAAAAGCTCATTACAGAAGGGCTCATAGGGCAAAGCTAAAAAGTGAAGACGTATACCACGTAGTTTGAAACTGTACTTATTGGGTGCCACTATCTCCTATTAGTGAACCATTTACTGTCCATCCCAACCTAGTTTTAATTGCATAGGGTCCATTATTAACACTGCAGATCACTTGAATCGGCTCCGTAACCCTTGGTGCATTTATTTCTATAAGCAGTTCAATTTCAGAGTCAATGTCAGGCAAATTTACATGTTTCAAATGTGGCCATTCCTGCAGATCTTTTTGCCTTGGGATGTTTCCGGTATGCACAGGCATAGTCTCTTGTGTACAGGCATCAGGTAACTCCCAAAAGTCTTCGTCATTCAAACCAGCTATCTCTAACCCAGAGACAACATGGGTAGTTATGACTTTCTCCTGACCCATGGTATACAAGAGAATATTTTCTATTTATAATTTTACATAAAAGACCAAGTCTATTCATGAATCCTGACGTACAAAATGTTGCTGTGCTACCTTGGTCCAGAAAGGCATAAATAATCACAGTCTTATTTTCTTTTTTAGATTTCACTTTCTCAGGAACTATATAAAGTTTACATTCATATTTACCAGCCCCAATACATCCACTGGACAGATTCGGGAGCACTGCCTATTACAATGTCTATTTGTTTCCTCACTTGCTTTAAATCTGTCACATTTTCTTTTGGGTAAATGTGAAGTATACTAGGATGTTTAAGATTACACACTTTGCATGAAAGACGATTTATACAATATTTACTGATGTGCCCTGTACACATGCAGCCAAAATAAACACCATTCTCTTTTAAGAATTAAATATTTTCACCATGATTTCTCTTTTCCAATAGAGGGCACAATTCCAGTGTGTCCACATTTACAAAACAAACAACTCTTGTTGCTGAGTGAAACAGTTTCTTTTCTATTAGTTCCAATTTCTGGTTTTCATTCCATTGCTGTGACAGTAGAAGCAAAGTGACTTTTTTTAGTATCAAAATGAAACTGAGACTTGACTTTAGGACATCCTGTATGTCCAAATCTTTGATTTAAATGCTTCCTGCACTTTACAGACATCTGATCTCCATTTTTCCCTTAATTTGTATGGTAATGTTTTCACTACAGTCAACATATTGGAGGGCGTATCCATCTCACGCAAATACTGAATATTTTCATTTTATATGTAAGAAGAGTTACAACAGCTTCTTAGGAACAAACTATAATCTTGTAAAGCTTTGAGATCTTGGCTTTTGATATTTGCCAAGAAGAGCCTTTTCCATATAGGCAGATGCAATTTTATACTGGCCGCCAAAATTCTCTTGTATATGCTGGCATATGCTGGCAACTCTTTATCTCTCTTGGACCCCTGGTGTACTGTTCAAGAAAATATAAGCAATCACTAGGGCTTTCAGTTTTATATAATATCTTTGGTGGAGAATGCTTTATTTGTGAATAAACTCAATATTAATCCTCTACATTTTTTACAGTGCCATCTGTCTCTTAGTGTTTTTTACATTAAATTACTTGGATTAAAATGGTAAACACGAAAATACAAAGTAGTTTAGCAAACTTGGTCACACAAGTTTGGGCCAACTTTTACTCAAGCATGTGCTTGTTTTTCTCAACAAGAACAGATGAAACAAAAAGCATGGTAATTATACACTCACTCGAGTGTTTGTGTTTGATCTGTACATTTAGTATGCTTTTTAAACGTTTTTTTTGTTCAGTTTGACATGCATTGATCAATGTTAATATTTGAGTAAAACCCTAAATTAAATCTGTTTACCAAATGATTGTGTCTTTTGTAAAGACCTAGATTAAATCCACTCTGGTGTTTGTGCCCTTTGCTGCTATTTCTCTTACACTGGACATAATGCTAAAGGTACACAATAATTGCAGTTATCTGAAATAACAGGCAGACGATACTTTAATAATTAGATCAGATTCAACTTTATTGTCATTATGCCGAGTACAAGTACAGAGCTAATGAAATGCAGTTAGCATATAACCAGAAGTTCAAGTTGAGCTTTATTGTCATTCCGCTATATGTGGGGACATACAGTGGAACGAAATGTCGTGCCTCACAGGACCACGGTGCTACATAAATACAGACATACAACAATGACGTGAAACAGTATAAATCTA
This sequence comes from Chromobotia macracanthus, assembly GCA_036877525.1. Lineage (NCBI taxonomy): Eukaryota > Metazoa > Chordata > Actinopteri > Cypriniformes > Botiidae > Chromobotia > Chromobotia macracanthus. The sequence goes on from JAZGTH010000122.1 coordinate 466,970, forward strand.
AACACAAATGGAAGTGCAGGAATATAGTGATTTGTATACACAGATAAGTGCAGGGGAGTTAAAAATATACAATATTTGCAGGACCTGTGCGTAATATGAACAGCAGATGCAAATATAGGATTATGTGTTAAGTATGGAAAAACCATTAAACAATATACAGTATATGCAAAATATGGGGGAAGCAAGTTACATGACAATTTACAGATCTACAGTACGTGCAAAATATGGGTAGAGCAAGTAACTTAACTTTTAACAATGAACAGTATGTGCAAATATTAAGTATATGTATACAGTATGTGTTCATAAGTACTAGAAACCAGTGCAGAGGGGGTCTTAAAGATAGTGGGGACAGCTGCCTGGGCCAGGGACAGATTGGAAATGTACCATTGCTATACACAGCATCTTCAGCTCAACCTCAGCAAAATGGAACTCCTGGTAATCCCAGCCAGCCTATCATTTGAACACTGAACTTCACAGTTCATCTTGGATCATCAGCTCTTACACATACTTGGTCCATGAGGAATCTTCGGGTGGTGTTTGATAACCAGCTGAAATTTACCACTCACAGTCATGCAGGTACGGGCTCTACAACATAAGGAAAACCAGACCTTTCTTGTGCGGGCATTCAACACAGCTCCTACTCCATAATATCAAGGATTGACTACTGCAATGCCTTTCTGGCTGGCCTCCCAGCCAATGCAACCAAACCCTTCTAAATGATCCAGAATGCCGCAGCATGTGTAGTCTTAAATCAACCGAAGAGAGCTCACTTCACTTGCTCCCATAGCTGCCCACATTAAATTTAAATCTCTGACCCTAGCCTTTAGGACAATCATCGGAACTTTACCTCCCTACCTCCACTCACTCTTTCAGATATATGCCCCACGCCCATATGCTACGCTTTATAAGCAAGCACTGTCTGATTGTTCCCCCACAACAAGGTAACAGGTCACTCTCTAAGACATTCACCTACTCTGTTCCTTCCTACTGCAACAAGCACCCAGCCTTCACATGTTCTGCTGAGACTATAACAACTTTCAAGAAAAAATTGGAAATACAGCTGTTTCACAGACACCTGACTTATTCCAAATGCTATGTTCAGTACTCTTAAAAAAAACTACAGTTCATACTGTCTCTAGTATCAGAATGTGATTCCCACTTGTAAATGAACCACATTAAACTGAAAATTCTTGGCCAATTGTATCTGCCTCCTATTTTTCAGGAGGCAGATACACTATGTCAGTTTAAATCTAAATTGAAGACCCAGCTCTTTAATCTAGTCTACACATAGTCCTATGGATTTACTACTCAAATCCCTTAAGGGATTTTCAAGGTGTCTTAATTAGGTAAACCGGACCCAGGGATACTTCCTATAATAACAGTCCGTCTTTAATTTCCCCAAGGTCCTCTAGTCAGATGGATCCGGACTTTATCCAGAATAGATGGTGGGACAGGACAGGTTGGTATGACTCCTGAGACAGATATCGTCGGGTTTTGATGGACTTATTAAACTTACTATTATCTACATACCTACCTCCAGCCTAGTTAGTTTCTATATTGTTGTTCCCTGCATAGTCACCCCAATGTGATGTTATAGCTACAGATAGTAACATTATGCTTCTGTCGCCATCTTTGTTGGTAACATTTCTTAGTGCTTGACATAATGTCACAAAATCAGCTCAGACAGATTTAAATAGATGAATAATTATAAATTATTATAATCAACAGGAAATGAAACGGTTAATTGCTATTGCAGTTTAAATATGACAGGCCCATAACTCGTGGGCATGGGTAAAGCAATTGCAAATGGAATTTTGTAAAGTTGGCAGGCACTGCATGTTTGTGTAAACAAAAATTTGCATTTTAATTGTGTCAATTTCTACCCCCACAAATAGAAAAAGCACATACAATTTGCAATTGCTTTGTGGGTATGGGAATATTTTGTATTTTGGGAAAACAGATTTAGAAAATAGAAAACCCATTTAATTTGTAAATTAAAGATTAAATGTTCAATGTTTTTTTCTACAACTAGAATACCTCATTAATTTGCACAATTGCACATTTTGGCACAAAAGATTGGATGACATTATTGACTTTATTATCATCATAAGCTTTATTGATTTTTATGTGCCCTATTTGTTTTCTTTATTAAAAATACTTAAGTGTAATTTTTGTTGTTGTAAATGTCCTAATCACCATACTGGATGTGTAGTTTTCAAAGAGTTTAATTAAACATTCATGTTGTATATTTTGGTTGCATTCGTGAGAATAAAAATGTAACTGGTTGTGTAAACTAGGCACATAATGTCTACATATAAAAACATTGATCACTATACCCCCAATTGAATCGAATCAATGATTTTTTTTAGGTATCTGCAAATATTGTATCGCTGCATGAAATAATATCATATTGTATTGTGGGAAAACGTCTGATTTACACCCCTAGTATAAAACTAGTGTCCCTAATTAATTAATAAAACATCTCACATATATTATTTACAAAAATTCCATGTATTCTGTGTTAAACATGCTTGACATTTTTTCTGCGTTTTATTTTTTATTATATGTAAAGCTGCTTTAATGTAACGTTGTAAAACATGCTATATAAAATATGTAGCTTTGTAGTTGTGGCTTGTATAAAACCCTAACCTTAACCAACCATATACATATATACACACACACACACGCAGGGTTCCATGGCCGACCAAGGCAGAGCCGGAGGGATGAGGGAGCCCGGTGGAGCTGTTGGACAGACAGGTGACGGTTGAGACGAGGGAGCTAGGAGCCGAAGTGAAGCCGCTGGGTCGATGGACCGAGGCAGAGTCTGGAACTCAGAGGCCGGATGCAAAGATGAGGGATCCTCCAGTCCTAACACCGATGGAGATTGGCAGACCCGTGGCAAGCCCACACCACAGATGGTGGGCTGAGGGTGAGTTGAATGGCTGGCAGGATGCAAAGGCGATAATGGTGAGGGTGACAGGGGAAGTGGAAGTGGGAGGCTGGGTGGGAGTTTGGGCTCGCTAGGGGGTTCTAGGGTGGTATACGCTGCCCACACACATCAGATGGCAACTCCAAGAAACACCAGGGAAAGGGGAACCTCCTCTGTAGAGGTGGTCAGGCAAACAGAGGAATTAGGACAGATAGGAGATTCAGTGCAGACATAAAGATCAGAGTCTAATGGTTGCTCATCTTCTGAGACAAAATCCATTTCAAAATAAATTTCCCAGTTCCAGTATAAACTCACCCTCAGTGATGATGTAGTGGGTGGGGCTTTCTTCCACACCCTCACGTTGCACTGAATCATCCACCATCGGGTGCGATGTAGACGGCTCTCGCACCTGGTCGGACGTAATTTGAGGCTCTGGCTCCAGGGCGATCCACAGCTCAGTCACTTCTATTAGCACTGGCTCGATGGTCGCATTGGCTCAGGCTCTCTGTCCTTGGTGGGCTCGGGCAGGTGCTCCACGTCCAGAGGTGATGGTTGAATCCATAATCAAAAGGAAAAAAAAAGCGGAAAACAAAACGGGGGCTAACACCGCTACACTTCACTTTTTTGGGGTCGGTTATTCTGTCATGCTCTGACATTTATTAAATGTTTTATTAATTTATTGAAGTTCAAAAGTAGTTTGCTGGTATATTAGAAGATAACAGTATACAACATATACAACATGGCAAATCATTCATACGCTACAGTATGGGAATTAAAAGCATTGAAACATCAAATACTGACTTCAATTTTTGTCTTTCTTTTATTTGCTACTCTGGATAATTTAACATTATGGTCGTATAATCGGTCAAACTGAAATCAATTGCCTTAAGTGTCAATTCATTAAATCAATACATAATGATCACATGGTATAAAAGTGAAGCCACAGCACTCTACAGTCTACTGCATGTAGGGAACTACACCAAAAATTGACCCTGGATCAGTTCACATGTTTGTGTCTAATTCTAATCTTCCAGTGTAAAAACAACAGATCACAGACATGCATGTGAATAATGTGTTGGGATTGTCTGTGTCGGCAGAGCCAGGTGTTTCTTTACACTGTTCATAACAAATAATCAGGTTGTGCCTCAGTCGCTCATTGGCACGTCTGGAAGCAAGCATAGATTCCTGTTAAACTAAATACGTGTGCAGTGAACACGTGCATACATCATTATGTCAGGAAGCTTGCACTCAGATGCTGAGGACTGTTTACTGAGAATGTGGAATACAAGTTATAACAATGTAAATAATTTTTAGTTTTTTGCACAGACTCATCTTTTCTTCACTGTTGTATAACAACAAAGACAATAACTATTTTATAATAAAAGACAACATCTGATATTGTTTGCATATAACCTACATTTAAATGTATTTAACTGACTTTACATCAGAAAATACTGCTACTAATACACATTTTTATTAGCAGCTACACCCAAACAAATTCCTTTGGATTGTTTAGATGCTTACATCTAACTGCACCACGTGACTGCATAAGCGCTTATGAATCCGACTATTAATTAACCAAATTTGAACATTCAAAACCCGTGACTATTACATTAATAGAATAATTTAAGTGTAACTGGAGCCTTACAGCTTTATATTAATTACATTATAAGTCCTTCACACATCAGTCGATCCAAAGTGACATATTGACATATTTATCTTACTTTCTCCCATCCGACAGTTTGCACATTTAATATAGCCGAATATAAAGTACATCTTTAACACCTTTAGTGTTTTATGTATTCTTTTTTAAGTCGCACCTGTTAAAACAGGACAGAATAAAGAGACTGAGGAAACGAGATGTACGCTCCACATAATCCTCAGTGGTTATGATGGGAGTAGGCGCAGTACTTTTGTTTTACCCGCGATCTGCCAAAATCCTTCAAAAAAATCATCAGTCCATGTCAAAATAAGAGTTCCTTGCTCATGCAACAGACAACTTCATTTTCAGTGTAAATGATTACAAGTAAAACAAATCACCAAGTGAACCAAACAATACCATTAAAAACATGAAAACTGCATAAAACATTATACAATTGTGCGCATAAATTATATGTGCCACATAGATATTGCTCTTTCATGTATGCAACTTATGTCCCCACATTCCCCCCTTTAATCATATAAAACATTTGATTAAATAGACTAGTTAAATGCAAAAAAACTTTTACAATCTTTATTAAAACACTCTTTGAAAAGTTTGCATGGGACCAATCTATATTCTTCCCTTCTATGTGATCTTATAAGAACAGGTCTTCTCTTCATGTACCAGCGTCATTTGAGGGGTGTGTAAAGTTAATTGTTTTGACTAAACAATTACACTCTTATTGTGATGTAATGTACAGAATGTATTTCCATGTCCAGTTTGTTTTTGTAACCATGCAGACATCTCTGCTTGACGTCCATTACTTTGCTCATCTGCTGCTGTATACAGGAGACAATGCATGGTCCAAAAAGACAGAAGAGGAGCAATATAACCAAAACAGGCACAAACATTGAGATCAAACTACCCCAAGGAGGCCATCAAATAACCCCAAGAGGGTCCATTCCTTGCCTGTTTTGTTATACAATTATCTCTGCAGATGCAGTGTAACTTCGTCATAACTTTTGAAAAATTTCCATCTGGACCAGTTTCCATGGGGTATATATAGGTACAGCAAGTATCATTGATCATTGTAACTCCCTTATCAGCAAGTAAATAATCTAAAACCATTCCCAGCATTAGTCATAAAAAGCTAAGTAAAGCATTAGTCTTCCCAATGCTTGTAAAGACTGAAAAATGAAAAAAGAAATCCATCACATTATTGCGATGTAATGTAAAAGCACAGTGCTTTTGGGCAGCCCGAGCTATGGCTGTGGACATTGTGGCTGTACTGGAGCAGGGACAATTTTCAGGCTGAACTGGAGCTTGGGTCGGTTTGTCATATGATGAATCCATACTGGAGCAGGCATAATCTGAAACTACCCCAGGGACTGATATCCCGAGATAAAAACCCAGAACAGAGAATAATTAGTGTAGCTGCTGTTCATAAAGTTAATAGCATAAGAAACTGTTTGTTTTTATCTGAGGTAAAATGGAAATACAAGGTGATGAGATGCATTATGAGAATGCTTGGCTTTAATATAGATTTGAACTGCTAGAGTGTGTCTGAGCCCCGAACAGCATCAGAACTATTGCTGTTCGGGACTATTCTTGTCAAGATCCAAATGCGGTTAACAGTCTTTATTAAGACAGAGAGTTCAACACAGAAGTAATGCGAACAGAGGCAGATGCAGGGCGGCTTCGGCGCAGGCAGGGAGGAAGAGAGCGGAGCAGGAGGGTGGCTGGGCGGCACTGCAGGGTCCAGGGAGGGAGAGAGATGGTGACAACAACTGGAGAGGCGATCTGCAAAATAGGATAGGGCAACAAGGAAAAGAGAATACGACAAGGTTTTGAGTGACATGACGTGACGGGACAGGACAGGACAGGCAAAACGAGAGGGGTAGATAAAGGGGAAGAAATCAATGGGGAAAAGGTGCCGGGGATAATAATAACTTGGCTTGTAGTGTGAGAGAAGGTCAGTTGTTAAATGAACACAATGGTAGCTGTCAGACAAGTAGGATTGAAACCACTGTCTGTCCTTGAATGCCAATGTTATTTTATAGTCAATCTATCAGCACAACATGGTCTATATTGTCAAATGCCACACTAATATTAAGTAAAACTAACAACGAGATGCAACCTTTGGTCTGCTGCTAGAAGTAAATCATTAATAATTTTGACTAGTGCAGTTTCTGTGTTATGATGTGGTTTGAAACCTGGCTGTAATTTTTCATAAATATTGCTTCTGTGTAAAAAAGGCACACAGTTGCATGGATACAACCTTTTCTAATATTTTAGAAATAAATGGAAATTTAAAAATAGTCAATAGTTTGGCAGTTCATTTGAATGTAGATGCAGTTTCTTTGTATAACTAAAATCTAATAACTGCTAACTTGAAGGGTCTTAGGACATGACCTAGAGATAGAGAGGAGTTATTGATATTGAGAAGAACCTCCTCAGCTAACAGCTCTATAAGTAGTTTAGTTAGTATGGGGTCTAATAAACATGTTGTTGGTTTGAATGCAATGATAAGTTTAATCAGTTCTTTCTGGCCTATAGCTGTGAAGCATTGCCGCTGTTGTTGACGGGCTGTTTCTAATAAGGGTGAATCATCAGATATAGTCACAGGTTTTTCTCTGAGGAAATGCTCATGAAGCCATTACCACTAAAGTTTAATGGCACATTATCTTCAGGTAGTGTTTGTTTATTAGTTAATCTGGCAACTGTATTAAAAAAACCTAGGATTGCTTTTATATGTTTCTATTTGTGTGCTAAGATTAGCCCTTGATGCTTTTAGAGCCTTTTTATAGCGGGACATACTGTTTTTTCGGAAAATCTAAAAAACCTCCAGATTCTGTTTATTCCATTTCTGCTCAAGGTTGCGAGTTTCTCACTTTAGAGTGAGAGTTGTACTATTGTACCTGAAACAGTTATTAACTCATCAGCGTCTCTATTTAAGTTCTCCCTTTTCCCATTATCTTTTGTCGGTTATTGTTTCTGTATACACGTATGTTTCCATTCCTGTGTGTGATTCTGTGCCTGGTGGATTATAATAAAGATTCTGTGTGGATATTCCTTGTTCTGCTCCTTCATCCGTGTTTCCATGTTCCTGTCAGCTCATACGTATGTTACAGTACCATGGGACAGTACTTTTCTTGTTGACTGTTTTTAATTTGATGGGTGCTACAGTATCAAGAGTACTGGTGGAGATAGAGTCCCTGCTGATAGTCTTTTTATGTAGATCTTTAGCAGTAGGTGTGCTGAGCATTTGTGAATCTGTTCTAGGTGGTTGGGGTAGTTGTTCTGTCCTTTCCATAGTGTGGAGCAATAGGGCTAACATCAGCGGTCTTTATTATCCATGAAATAAGATGATAATCCGAGATCTCTGATCTAGTTTCACTGATCTAGTGTGTAATTAAAGCGATGAGCAGGCCAATATTGTTCTGCGTGACTTCGAAAATTTTTTATCCCTGAATGCAGTTCCAAGTGCATTATTTGCATCATCTACATGAATATAAAAATCTCCAATAATCAGTGCTTTGTCAACCATCACTGCCAGGTCAGTGAGAAAATCTGCAGACTCATTAGGAAAGTTAGCATTGGGCCCTGGAGGCCTATACACAGTAGCCAGTGCAAGATAATGCATAGATTTGTTCCTTATGTCTGGTACGATACACTGAGCACAAGAAATTCAAAAGAAGTGAACCTAGGTCCTGTTGTCTGAAAAACCTAAAAAATATCTGTCCTGGACTAGACCTCTGTCAAAAATGCTCTGAATACGGTCAGTCATTTAAATGAAACACTTATTCCGCTAGCACACTAGCAGTTAATAATAGGTTAATCATAAAACCTATGATACAACCCAGAATGTACCCCACCTAAATTTATAGTCAGGAAAAAAAAATTTTTTTCACCACCATGCCCCTTTAGCGGCTCAGTACAAACATACATACATAATGTAACAATTAAAATGCTCTCATCATGATTGGAAATACCTGTAAATAATTTTCCCAATTAGAACATTGCTCATTGTAAAATGTTCTTAACATCCCTAATATTAATGTTAAACTAGATAGTAAAGTTTGAGGACAAACTTTATGTTGGCTTGACAAAGCCCGGCCTGAAAAGTGTATATTGGTTTAAAATACTTAAGGTCTGACGTTCTCTAACACAATGGTAACAAATGTAACATGTTTTAGTATACATGAAGATAACACATTTTAACATTAATAGATAGCATGATACAAGCACATTTTAGCATAACACTAAAACATTTTATGTTCTATGACATGATAGTAGCATATTTGCATGATAATATTTACTATGATATGACATGATAGTAGCATATTTCAACATGATGTTTTATAATGAATCTAGCATTCAATAGCATTATGTTAGCATGTTTTATCATTAATTAACATTATACTAGCACTGCCTTTATTGCCCAAAAAGTCATTGTTAATCATTAGCTAAAAGTGATAAACGTTTTGACTGTCCCACTTGAACAGTAAGGGTCTTTAATAAAAACCTTATCTCCACCCTGGACTCCTCGTCTCTTCATTCATGATCTAACAGTAGATTATGCAATGGTGGCAGCCAGACAGTACAAATGTTTAAAAAAGAGTTTTTATTAAAAACTATAAATGTTATTTAAATATTTAGTTAAGTTGTGTGTTGTTAATGACGTATACAGCCTACTGTTGTTTGGTTGCATTTATTAGGTGATCTGAGGCAAAGCTTCAGACTGCATAGTCTGCACAGAGAAGATTAATTAAACTGGGGCCAAGGGGGCAGTAATTTCCCAAAAATTCAGTCAGTGTGGCTTGAAGGTAAGGAGGAATTTGTCCTGCTGTCATTCTTTGTAATCTTCTTAAATTTGCATCCCTGTGTCCTTTTTCTCTTGTTTTAGGTTAGTTTTTAGAACATGGGCCTGATAGGGATGGTTACTCTCCTGCAGACCATAAAAAAACAAAGGGCATGCAGACAAATGTATTATTAACAGCTTAGATGCTTTAAAGAGAAGAAAAAGAGTTTATTGGAGTACAGCTGGTATCTAGTAACTGGTAAATTCTTTATTTATTGTATTTACAGTATTTTTAACACAATTATTTACAACAAAAAGCAGCAGAATAACAAAATATTAACAGTAGTAAAAACAATATGTGAGAACTAAAATAGAAAACAATCTTTATTTACAGAATACAGAATAAATTTTACTGTCCCAATACTAGACATATTTTTAGGCGGCAGGACACTATCAGCGGTGCAGGAAATCCCTGGTGATGCTACTGGAGCTGGATGGGCTGCCACAATAAAGACCCTGATACCCTGTCAGTGGGACATCATCTCTACAGAGTTGTCATAGTCACATCAGATTCACAGTCTCTCACTCAACAAACCAATTCAACCAATTCAGCCACAGTTACTACATAAGGAACACACAGACCATCAGTTAGTGTCTGGCCTTGTCTGAAGCTGGGACTGGTTACCTGGGTTACTTACCTTGATCTATGTCCTCCAGTTTCTTGTTGCCAATCCAACTTGTCATCCTGTATCCTCAAGCCATCAGCCCTTGTCCTCTTAGTTAAACTTCCAATCATCTCTGCCGCTACAATACTGCTCTGGTACTCCTGTTCCTCACTTCTATGTGTGTGCTCCATCATCCTGCAAGAAAGGACTTGGTTATTGTTGTATGGTTGCTATCTGTTGTTTGAAGTTGTCAGTCTATTAATTAATTAATTAATAATCACCTGCTCTGTGTTCCTACCTCAGTAAACGTATCTGTTATGTTTCATTGTATCAACCGTTGTTTCATTGTCTGGGTCATTCTATGACGAGTGTTTAGATGCATGTTTCCACTGTCCACCACATCATCGTTCGGGTTTAGTGATAGGATCATGATGCTCTTGATGTTTTGTGTCAGAGCAAGTTGTTTGGATCCTAATTCTCAGTTCTTGTATTGGGTTAATTTGGTGTGAGGTCTCCTGTGCTCCATGTGTTATGTTCTTATGTGTTATGTTTCTCACCTGTTTAATGCCCTTGGGTGCTTCTCAATACTCAAAACTGCTTGTCCTCCAGCCCATGACCCATAAACTGATCGAAGTCACCCATCTTAAAGGACATCCCAGTTGTCTAATTGCACCTTGAAGAGGCATGGAACAAGAATTAAGGAAGCTTCCTGAGGAGGAATGAGCGAGGGAACATTGGTGTAATCTATGCAGAAGTGTTTTTGTCTCTACCTACAGTTCTTGCACTAAGACACAAGGAAAGGAACAGAGGACACACAAATAAGAAGTGAGAAGCATCCCTTGTGTTTGCAATTTGATGTGGTTGTTTTACTCATGTGTGTTCCTGCAACATTTCTGGGTTCTTGCCTCCTGATACCCATGTTTAGGCTGTAAAGCCACAGGCCCATTGGCCCATTTGGGTCAATATTTAATTACAATAAACTTCAAGAGCAAACAACAACTTCCTCATCATTTTTTCTTACATTGATGAGCCACACAGCCACAAGAGTTTTCAGAAAAAATAGGGGAAGATGTATGAAAGACTTTTCTTTTAAGCAATTTTTGTTTTAGGGAATCCCCTTGTTTAAAAAAAATGTAGAAAGAAAATTTTAAGGACAAAAAGAATTTTGTTTATGTAGTACTATTCTGTACAATTCTGCTTAGGATTCTAATAAAATTTAATCAGCCCATGTTGTGACAGTGTTGTATTGGAATTGTTATTTCTAAAGCAATTGAAGCAAAGTGCTTAAGTTTATAAGTTTCTAAAGTAACTGAAGCTTGGTGTTGGATTGTTATAATTCTGTTAAGATTCTGAAGTAATTGAATTAACCTGATGCAGTGTGGTGGCAGAATTACATCAGAAGAGTTTTTAAAGTAACTAAAACTTGTTGTAGTGTAGAGAACCTGACACACCTTGGCTCTGTGACGTTTAATACAATAACTCAAAGCAGTGTGGTTTTGCTCGACGCACTTTAGCAGTGTTTTAAACTTAATATTTATTGTTTAAACCCAAAGTACTGTGGCTAGATAGTTTCAAAATATAACACAAAACCCTGACATATTGTGGTTTTGTCCTACGTACCATGACAGTGTTACATTTTAGCTGTAAAAAGTGGTACCACAGCAGAGAATTTCATATTTACAATGGACAGTTAGTAGTATAAATACCAGTAATATTATATTGCTTGAAGTTGTTGATATTTTTTATTTGCTGTTTCTTATTAATTATTTCAGACCACACACGCCTACTGTAACGATGGGGCAGAGACATTAGGATCCATGTGCAGCACTTTATTAAAGGGTAAACAGACAGGCAGAGTCAAACACCAGTAGACAGGACTTACAAGGGCTAGACAAGACAGCATCGTGAAACAGACAAGGGTTGAGGCAGGCGGCAAAACAATCACAATCCAGAGAACAGGCAAGAATCAGGGCAGTCAGCAAAACAGTCAAAAACGATAAACAATCCAATCAAACACAGGTAAATGAGATAACAGGGAAAATTGTTCAGAAATGATCACCTAGGCAAATCAAGACTTTGCAAAGTCACAGAGTTCAGGGTAGGTTTATATATGGCAGATAATTAGGATCAGGTGAGAGTAATCAGTCCCAGGAATGCGGCCTTATGGCAATTGGAGTCCAGAACAAACTAGTACTCAGGAGAGGGCTCTCTCTGGTGGTTCGGAGGAGGCAGTACAGGAGCCTCCATTGTAACACCTACAGTTACACCACATATCATTATTGTGAAGATAATGCCAAGCAAAGCCCTGTGGTCTGGCAGTGATATTCATTGTGCTGATCATATGCTTAACAGTCTTTTGATTAAAGAGTCTCTTCTCATTCATGCCTCCTGTGTCCTGACCGACACAAAATATGGTCCTTTGAGAAAGTTATTGTGTTTACACTGGACAAGAATGCATAAATACAAGTCTCAAGGTGCACATCCTAAATGTTCCGTCCCTCATCCAGCCTACTTAGAAGATTTTTAAGTCCAGTATCCATATCAACCTGGGGCTTCTTTGACAGCACAGCAGCCACATGGGCAAGAAGAGTAATGGCGTAGTCACAGAAGGATGGCTCACCAGCAGGATTTCAGCCATTATAATTCAGATGAGGGATCTGGTAGGAAAACACCTGAATTGTTAGAAGTAAGGAGCCCAAAAACAGAGTCCTGGTATCTCATTTAAAAACCAGTGGAGTGAGAGAGATGAGTGTTCTCCACATTCCCTACCTTGGGAATCCAGAGAATGATTGCACGACCTTAAAAGAGAGAAGAGAAAGCTTCAACAAGCACAGCAATCAATGAAGGAGGAAATTAGACAAATGTTAGAAGTCCAGAAAAGTATGCAAAAGATGCTGATGGAAAACCAGCCAAGTCCAGTTCATCCATTTCCCTCATCATCTAAAATTAATAGAAGCATGCCTTATAGCAGACTCATTCCTGAACTCACCTACCCCATATACAGACACTATGGAGCCATTAATTAATACATATGAACATCCTGATCAACTGGCGCTGAACAAGATTACAGCTGTTACGGACTCCCTAGATATCCAGCCTGGTGATACGAGGAGCTTTGAGTCCTTTGCAGTCCAAGTCCAAGCACTGATAGGCCTCCTTAAGACTCTGGGCACAGAGGGAGAAGTTGAACTACACTGCGGTTCCCATGTAGCATGACTTCTCACTAAATGACCTCTTGTGCTACTTGCAGCCTTTAGAAGGAGCATAAGCAATGAACCTAGTGCTGTGTACACACACAGCCAGCTTCAGCTCAGACAGTACAACAACTGGCAAAGAAATTTAAGAAGAGCAATGCTTTCTGTCCATATTGCGATAACAGAGATCATTATCTGAGCCAATGGTCCTAATTCCAAGCACTTACTAAATACCAAATCACAGATTGGATAAAGACAAACAACAGATGCTGGAGGTGTGCACGCTGTCATAGATCGGTGCAGTGTACCCTGAAGAAGCCTTGCCACATATGCAACAGCAAGCACTTACAGACCCTTCACAATGTTAATACTAAAACAACAAGTGAGGGCACATGTCTGTTGAGTGCTACCACTAAACCAATATATCTGGATAAACATCCAAGCTCCAAACGTGTCCTTTTGAAGGTGGTTAGGGTCACCCTGCATCATAATGGTCAGAGTTTGGACACATATGCGGTACTTGGCGATGGCTCTGAAGGCACAATCCTCCTGTCATCAGCAGCACAACAGTTAGGACTTTACAGCACTTAAAGGTACAGCAATGTCTTTCAGAATTTCAACACCGTCCTTACCACACAAGAGGTATCACATTCAGAAAGCATTCATGGCTAAACCCCTAAGCCTGGCAGAGTACTCTTATCCTGTAACAACTTTGCAACAGAAATACAGCCATTTGAAGGGCCTCCCTCTCAAGCCCATCCATAAGGCTTGTCCATTGCTGTTGATTGGATCCTTATCTTGTTACCCCTATAGAGCCAGTCCGCCTTGGCCCACCAGGAGGCCTGACAGCTGTTAAGACACGATTGGGATGGGCTTTGCAAATCCTGGCTCAAGTGTTGGAGGTAATGCTTGACACTTAAAAGTGTCTACATGCCACCTTTAGTCCCTCACAGACAGAGCTGTTCCACAATGTGGAAAGGCTTTGGCAGGCAGATGTCATTCCTATCAAATCAGACAGAGAGGTCACACGGTCGAAGCAAGACCAAGAGGCTATGCTGCTTCTTCAGATTCAAACCACAAGAGTACTAGTGGATGGAGTAAATCGATAAGCCACCCCTATACTGCACAAGAAGGACATGTTGCTTCTTCAGGCCTCCAAAGATGCAGTGCTGCATAATTTATGAAACACTAAGAGGAGCCTTGAAAGAGATCCCATCAAAGCTGCTCATAAAAAGAAGAAATAAATAATCTTGAAGTCACTGGACATGCTATAAAACGTACTTCTGGAGAAGTCAACAGAGAGAATCATGGTTCCTATGCCATCACCTTGTGCAGCATAACGGCAAGAACTGTGTAGTCTTTAACTGTTCTTTCCAGTTTCAAGGCCAAGTTCTGTATGACTACTTGCTGCCAGGTCTGGCCCTAGGTCCATCCTTGCTAGGCATCCTTCTACGCTTCCATAAGCACACAGCTGCAGTGAGCTGTGATATCAAGGGGATGTTTCACCAAGTCCTTCTCCTACCTAAAAATAAACATCTCCTTTGCTTTTAGTGGTGCAACCTGGATAGGAACCAGCCTCCAGACATATTTGAATGGCAGGTATTGCCCTTTGGTACAACATGCAGCCTGTGTTGTGCCATTTATGTTATGGACCACACAGAGCCTGGTGACGAGATGAAATCCACTGTAGAAAGGAACTTCTATTTGGATAATTGCCTGCAGAGTCTCCCATCACCTCGGGAAGCCAAACAGTTAGTGGATGAACTGTGTGAACTTCTTGCCACTGGAGGTTTCCAACTTTGTTAGTGGGCAAGTAATGTGCCCAGTGTGATTTAGCACTTGCCATCTGAAGCATGATCTGAGAGCACTGACAGTTGTGGTTGTCCCAGAATCAGATACAAACCCCATAAGATAAAGCCAGAACAATGTACTCCGCATTGCATCTATACTGGAAACCCAGTATGAACCCAGACAGATCCATATCTTCTGTGATGCTTCTGAACAGGCGTATGGGTACATAGCCTATCTACGCACAGAAGATCACCAAGGCCAAATCCAGCTCACCCTTATTATAGTGAAATCCAGAGTTGCCCCCAAGGATTGGAGACATCACTAATACACCCCATAGTGCTAGATTCTCATCACACAGTTACTAAGCTATTAATAAAGGACTATGACAACATGCTCTGCCACCCAGGACCAGAAAGAGTATTTACAGAAATAAGGAGAAACGTCTGGGTATTAAGAGGCTGGGAAGCTCTCATTTATGCAAATAATTTAAAAAGTGGAAGGCCAAACGAGTCATTCCAAAAATGGCAGATCTGCCACCAGCCAGATTGAGACTTCAGAAACCACCTTTCTACAGCACTGGCATGGACTGCTTTGGGCCATTTCAAATCAAAATTGGATCAAATCAAAACCACAAGATGCATTCCCCTTGACCTACTTACCTCTATTGACACTGATTCTTGGCCTTGAGGAGATTGGTGGCCCGGCGTGGAAAGCCTTGTGAGTTGTTTCTGACCAGGGCAAACTTTCATGGAGAAAAGGAACTACAGGAGGCCTTCACATCTCTCAGCCCTCAACTGCAACAGCATCTAGCTAGGCAGAAAATATCTTTCCATTTCAACCCACCCAACCCTCCACACTTTGGTGGTGCCTGGGAGCGCAAGAGTCATTCTGTCCATACCGCCCTTCGCATCACTATTTGCTCACAAACAGTAACTCTGACTCACAAACAGGTTCTCCTGACTGTACTCAGAAATTGCAGGGATCCTAAACCGCTGGGATATACTTCTTCCAATGTAGTGGACTTTGACCCCTTTGACCCTAATTACCTACTCATTGAGCGGCCTGATAGTTCACTACCACCTTCTGTGTATGCTACAGAGTTCATGGGGCGGCAGAGATGGAGGCAAAGCCAGGTACTAACAGATCAGTTCTGGTCAAGCTTTATTCGCCACTACTTGCCAACATTCCAAACTCATCACAAATGGCATACAGATGTAAGGGACATTTCCCCAGGAACTATTGCCATGCTTGTTGAACCACAACTTCCCATGTGCTATGTGGCTAAACTGTAAATTGTAAATACCTATTTAATTATAGCACATAATTCAGTAGGATTTTGGAAATGGAAGAGCTATTTGTTAAATACATCACCAAGCACGGCTCACAGGGAATGTTTGATGGAAGAGAGGACATTTTTGATAAACCACATGAGTGGTCTTCACATAAGTGCCCACATGAGTGTTCTTCACATAAGTGCCCAAAACAAAGGAAGAAGGAAAAGTTGCTAATTCACTTCAAGCACTTTTTGCATTTTACAAAGTAACTCTGAAAAAAATTATAGTAAATGGGGGCATACACCATTCTATGTCTATAAGAAGTTACCGGACAGGTAAGATTATTTTAAAAGAAAGATATTGCATTTAAGACAGAAAATTGCAGAGTTTGAATCAGATAGTCAGTTTCCTCCTATATATCTAAACATAGATAGGCACAACTACAGGACAGACTCTGATATCAGGCATAATTCTTCAGATCTTTTTGTGAGATTCTCAATTGAACCATTGCACCAAAGCCAGGAACTGGATATGAGAGAGACAGTGAAGCCAGGAACTGGATATGAGAGAGACAGTGAATCCAGTCTTGTCCTTGTTGTCAGGCAGCTGATTGTTGCAGACATTTAAAGTCTTGTTTGTGCAGTGGGTACTAACATTGTGATTGTTTGCCGCCTGCCTTGACCCTTGCCTGTTTTTGATACTGCTCTGCCTTGCCCTTATTAGTCAAGTCAAGTCAAGTTGAGCTTTATTGTCATTCCGCTACATGTGGGGACATACAGTGGAACGAAATGTTGTGCCTCACAGGACCACGGTGCTACATAAATACAGAGATACAACAATGACGTGAAACAGTATAAATCTAAACACAAATACTAACAGAATTAGATTATAAATATAGTATATATAAAGTTGCCTATACATAAACTAGAAAATACAAACTATACAAATGTTTCACATAAATATTGCACATGAGGAAAAAGAAAGTCAAGCACTGTTCCTGGCTGGAGAACAGTGCAAGATGATCTGTAGTGCATGGGCTTGTAAACATACATATGTTATGAGTCTTTTTTTGTGGGATTATGTACCCTCGGTTGTAAAAAGTGTCTAGTGCACATAGAGTAGAGTGTGTTACTACAGGTGGTCTGTGCGGCCTACTCACCTGTGTGTAGCACACTCAGAATTGCACAAGGGAGAGAAAAAAAAAAATATATATATATATATATATATATATATATATTTAAGAGGTATGAGGTTTTTCAGAGGGGGGCCGTGCTTGAGTTCAGGGCTCTCACAGCCTGGGGGAAAAAACTGTTGAGCAGTCTGGCAGTGCAGGCTCTGATGCTCCGGTACCGTTTTCCTGACGGCAGGAGCTGGAACAGACTGTGTGAGGGATGGGTGGGGTCCTTTACGATGCTGGTGGCTTTGTTGGAGCATCGTGAAAGGAAAATGTCCAGGATGGAGGGGAGAGGGGCACCGATGATCTTTGCAGCTGTGTTCACTGTCCGCTGGAGGGTCTTGCGGTCTGCGGCGCTGCAGTTCCCATACCAGACAGTGATGCAGCTGGTCAGCACACTCTCAATGGTTCCCCTGTAGAACATGGTGAGGATTGGTGGAGGGAGACTTGCTCTTTTTAGCCAGCGGAGAAAGTGTAGGCGCTGTTATGCCTTTTTGGAGAGTGACGTGGTGTTGGTGGTCCAGGTGAGATCCTCTGTGATGTGCACCACCAGGAATTTAGTGCTGCTGACTCTCTCCACAGTCGAGCTGTCGATGGTCAGTGGGGGGTGGTCAGTGGAGTTTCTTCTGAGGTCCATCACGACCTCCTTTGTCTTCTCCACATTTGAGGGACAGGTTATTAGCACCACACCCTGCCGCTAGCTGTGCCACTTTCTCTCTGTAGTGCGTTTCATCGTTGTTGCTGATGAGACCTACCACCGTTGTGTCATCAGCGAACTTGATGATGTGGTTGGAGCTGAACTTGGCAGTGCAGTCGTGGGTCAGCAGTGTGAAGAGCAGCGGGCTGAGCACGCAGCCTTGTGGGGCACCTGTGCTCAGTGTGGTAGTGCTTGAGGTGTTGTGGCCGACATGGACTGACTGGGGTCTTTCAGTTAAAAAGTCCAGAATCCAGTTGCAGAGAGAGTTGTTAAGGCCCAGCAGGTGTAATTTATTAATGAGCTGTTGTGGGATTATTGTGTTGAATGCTGAGCTGAAGAGGGTGGAGGAAATTGCATCATCCGTAGAGCGGTTTGGACGGTATGCAAACTGGAGCGGGTCGAGTTGGGGAGGCTGGTTTTTATGTGATTCATGACTAATCTCTCAAAGCACTTCATCATGATTGGAGTCAGTGCTATGGGACGATAGTCATTCAGACAGGACACAGGTGATTTCTTAGGTACCGGTATGATGGTTGTGGACTTGAGACACGTGGGGATGACTGCCTGGCTCAGCGAGATGTTGAAGATATCTGTTAGGACATCTGTCAGCTGTGGAGCACAGTCTCTCAGTACACGGCCAGGTATGTTGTCAGGACCCGTAGCCTTGCGTGGGTTAATCCTAGACAGGGTCTTCCTCACTATGGCTGGAGACAGACAGAGCGCCTGGTCGGTGGGAGGTGTGGGCAGTTTTTGTGCAGGTGTGTCATTCTGCATTTCAAACCTTGAATAAAACTGGTTAAGTGTGTCTGGAAGGGATGTGTCGTCAGCACAGGCCTGTGGCAGGGGCTTGTAGTCAGTGATGGTCTGAATGCCTCGCCACAGGCTCCGTGAGTCTCTGCTGTCTGTGAAGTGGTTATTGATTTTTTGTGCATATGACCGTTTTGCATTCTTGATGCCACAGGACAGGCTGGCTCTTGCTGTTTTTAGGGCTTCTTTATCTCCTGATCTGAATGCCTCATCTCTGGTCACTAGCAGCCCACGAACCTTTGCTGTCATCCACGGCTTCTGGTTGGCACGTGTGGTGATGGTCTTTGTGACTGTCACATCATCAATGCACTTCTTGATATATGCACTCAGTGTTTCAGTGTACTCATGCAGGTCGGTGCTGTTGTTGTAGGTGGCTGCCTCTTTAAACATGCTCCAGTCTGTAGTCTGAAAGTAGTCCTGCAGTGCTGAGGTAGCATCATCCGGCCAGACTGATGAGTTTTTGAACCGGTTTGGTGATTTTCAACAGTGGATTGTATGCTGGGATTAGCATAACAGAGATGTGATCGGAGTACCCGAGGTGGGGGCAGGGTTCAGCCCTGTACGAGTCTTTCTGTGTTGTGTAAACAAAGTCCAGTGTGTTATTTCCCCTTGTAGCAAAGTTCACATGTTGGTAGAACTTTGGCAAGACTGTCTTTAAGTTTGCGTGGTTAAAATCCCCGGCTATGATGAAATAGCCGCCGGGGTTGTTTGTTTGTTGATCGCTGATGGCGCTGTACAGCTCGCGAAGCGCGTCCTTAGCGTTTGCACACGGGGGGATGTAAACCGCGACAATAACAATGGCCGTGAACTCCCGCGGCAGATAGAACGGTCTGCACTTCACAAACATCACCTCCACCAGCGACGAACAGTGTTTAGTCACTACCGCAGCATTATTACACCATTCTTTGTTGACGTACACACACAAGCCGCCCCCGCGAGTCTTACCAGACAGTACTGAATCCCTGTCCGCTCGGTAGCAGGTTAGTCCGTGCAGCTGAATGGCGGAGTCCGGGATGTTGTCGTTTAGCCATGTTTCAGTGAAAACAAACACACAACAATCCCTTGACTCATGCTGTGTAGACCGACTGAGTTGAATTGAGTTCAGTTTATTTACCAATGAGCGAATGTTTGCAAGTGTTAATGATGGGATCGCTGGTCTGGTGGGGTTAGCCCTTAGCCTAGCTCGTACATCCCCGCGCTTGCCACGTTTCTGTCTCCTCTCACAGCGCCGTCGGCTTGTGCGGGTAGCATCAGTGGACGGGGCCGCGGTCTCAGGGTTCGGCTTCAGCAGCAGGCAGAGGCCTCGTAGCTTCTCGGTAGTCGCTGGTGAAAGCTGATGTTTGTACGCACTACCGATTTCCAAAAGGCTCTGGCGATCATATTTGTGTTTGCGAGCGTTTATCTGATGATTTTGCAGGGAAATTAAACTGTTTGAAGACGAAGAGACGAGACTAACAGACATAAAAACACCATCTTTTGGACCCGAAGTAGCCGCTGCGTCCGACCGCGCCGCCATCATATTATACCTGTCTGCTGGTTATTGACCATGCCTGTCTGTTATTCCACAATAAAGTGCTGCAAATGGATCCTAACACCTCTAACCCTGCGTTACAATACCTATGTCTTGTTACCCCGATTAGTTTATTTATACCCCTGTGTTTTCTTTGTTCCTTTTCTGTGCTTGTTTTGCTGTTGCTTCAGAATTTCTGCCCATCCCAGTTCTTATTAAAGCTGAGCTTGAATCCTGCCTTGTGTCTTCTCGTCTCACCATTAGCTTTACAAAGTGACATATATTAAGGGTTAATGGTGCTACAAAGAAGCTTTTCAGTTTCAGTTATGTTTTGATTAAAATGTGGTGATTAAAATAAACTCATCAAAACTATAGAATAACACAAATGGAACTATTGGAGCTGTGACAAAAAATCCAAAATAAATCAAAATTGTTATATTTTAGCATCTTTAATGTAGCCACCCGAATAAAATTTTATTTTTGCATAAATGTTGGCACAATTATATTTATTCCTACAAAAGTAATTCAAACGTAAGCATGGGATATCAGATCAAAAGATTTTAAGATCATGAAAAACGTATCAATCAAGTGGCCCTAAACCTTTGACAGTAGTGTCTGTGTTTTTATTTTACTATTTTACTTTTACCTACTCATCACAGAAGCAGCTACTCAGCTTGTACACACCATCATTTAGACAATTGTGTAAATTACACAATTAAGGGAAACTCACATTTTGAACTCTTTTCCTTTACAATTATAAATACACTGAAAAAGTTAAACTTACAACACTGTTGACCTTACTGGTTACAAAATGTCAAGAACAACCAATAATCTCTCGTAATGCAGAGATGATCATTTGTTTATACAGAGACAATACAACAGACGACACATATGAAGTGCACATGAGATATAATGGATGAATAAATAAATTTAATCTAAAACCTAGAAACATGGTCACTAAAGGTTTGTCATGTTTGATGAACTGCAAACTAAAGCTCACTGATGCTATTGGAACACGTTACAAAATGTGAATTTGAATACTCATTGAGGTTTAAATTCAACTCTTTCTGTTTTTATGCTGTATTTTAAACACCTCACTCAAATTTTTATTTTTTGCCGAATCTTTGTGGCACGGCCATGCTCCATATCTGACCAGGAACTGTCTCCCAGTCCTGAGACTGTATCCACTCCTCGGTAGCCTGGCCACTCCGAGCACCACGACCAAACCTGGAAAAAAATAAGAGCAACATCATTGTGTTTAGATGCACAGTCTTACTTTGATTATGCTTAATTAGTCATTCATGTGTAAAGTCAAACACGTTACACAGGTTTCTTTATTGATGGAAGTTCATAAATAGCTTATAAAAACATGATTGGTAATTTTTTGTCCATTGCCCTGAGTTTGAATTGCATGTAAATGCTTTTAGCAGCATTCTGGCAATGTTTTCATGTGCACGTCTGACAGTGTAATGGTAGATATCACACATCAAAATTGTCTTTGACTTTTGCAGTTGATCCAGAAAGAGTAAAATTAAAAGCTCTTGTTGTATTCACAGGTACTGCAGATATGAGAAGAAATCCCAATATCCCAAAACAAAAATCTATATCCCAAAATATAGAGAGAACAGATACAGCAATACAGCTTCTGACAGATCATGTCTAAACCCACCAACACCCCCCCCAAACCCCCCCATCCCCCCCACCATGGCTGCATCTGACATCACTTTAAATACACTCTCTTACTTCCCAAAGCACTTCCCCTTCAGGAATACCTTTTTAATAAGTCCTTTACATTTACTTTACATTTCAGACAGATCCATCTCCCAAAATGCAACTAGCAGCCACAAAGCGACACGAACTCATTCGTTTCAGTAGGAATTTCTGGTGACACAAGCAACAGTGACCACGATGACAACATGTGGTTGTGTCAAGAACAAAGAAAGCCATGAAGGGTTTGAACAACACTACAGGGTGAGTAAATGATGACTAAATAGTCAATTTTGGGTAAACTATCCCTTTAATGGTTTCAGATTTACACACCGCTGAGGCTGATGCAGCACTGAAGGGTTGCGTTCATATCTCTGAGAGCCGTGGAGTAAAGACTGCAACACTTTTAACACAAGACTATCTTCCAAAACATGTCCCAATTGCCCTTCAGATACCTGTAACACAGGAATGGCATATTCATTGGCACTCAGTCTCTCTCTTCTACAACCTAACTTCAACCTATAAAAGATATATATATTTAATAAAGTTACACAATTGTTAAAATTGTTTAAGAAAAGTTACATAATTACATAACTGAATGAATCACCAGGTCATATGACAGTCAAAAATGCTACACAGGGTTGTAGCTGATTTCTTAACAACTTTCATATTTACATGTTCATTTGACATATTCGATGTTTGATGAACAGTTCATAAATACATTACTGAATTTAATTAAATTATTCTCATCTGTTACTTCCTTCAAAACACCAATTCAGTATACTAGTATTGTAAACACGTTTTAAAACAAGTTGTTAAATAGTTGATGAAAATGCTAAAAGCAGATATTAAAATGTTTCTTACCACTGCCCCCTGACTTCCTGCTGTATTGTCATCGAAGTCTGTGTGTGATTCCAGAAAATGTTTGCTCTGTTCTAGAATTTCTTCTTTGGGCATGGAATGGCTCATATCAGTCATCACCAGCAACACGCTGAGTAACATGACCCACAACCCTGCATGCATTACTTATGATTACTGATGTCTTTTCAGTACCAGTTTAAGGCGTCTAACAGTTTTAGGCTGTACTGTATATGAAGCTGCCTTTTCAAATAACCATTGTGAATGTCCTTATATACACTCACATCAACCCAAAACCTCAGAGGAGGCGAGTAATGAATGTCTAAAGAGAGATGCTGGGGATTTGGTCTTTATTTAACCCCACAGGAGCCTAAGAATAAACAGTTAATAAATGGACAACTCTTATTAGCTGAGTTATTGGTTTAGCTCTTTCTTTCATATTAGTAGCAAGGTGATAGCTGGAATCACCTTGTTCAAAAAACACAAAAATATGAAACATGCTTCATATACTGGTCACAGACATTAAAGTACAGCTCTGCTTTTTTACACAATTTCACAATTTGTAATCTACTCTCACTTTGGTGATACAATACTGGTGATACGAATGGTGATACTAATGTAAACAGTTAACCGGAATCTTTTAATCTGAATGATTTCTATTGGATTTAATGACAAAAATGTGTGTAAATGTGGCTAGTGTGCATGAAAACATGGCAACTAAATAACAGATCTAAGCACACAGCTCTATGACAACTAATAGGTTTTAAGTCTCTTTAAGGCACTGAAAACCTATATATACATACTGTTCATAGCTTGATTAATTTGTCAATGTCTGAACTTACATGCACATTTTTGGTGGAAGGAAAGACTTTTTCACTTCTTTTACCAACATAAAAGAAATGCATTGGCCTATATTCACATAGCCTACCCCACACCTACAATTCACAATTAAGTGTGTTCTTTTGTGTCATTATTTCAGAAAAACAGAAAAACAAATGAAAAGAAAATGAATGAATGAATGAATGAATGAACAATGAGCAATACAGTTACTGTCTAAAACAACTACAATTGCAGTTTAGTAAATACAGGAGTGTAATCTTATTAAACTAGGTGTTTACAGGAATATTTTAAAATGAAACAAATGGCAACATTTATGTTAACATTTATTTTATACATCATAAAAGCTAAATAGCCTTCCTGGCAATATTCAAAAGACAGCTAAAAACACATCTCTTTTGTAAGCACTTAACCTCATCATAAAAAAATATAAAAAAAACCTTCCCTTCATTTCCTTTCTCTTCATTTCCTATCCCTCTTCCCTTTAAATCTCTCCCTTGTTGTAGCATATGATACTCTGAGCACTGTCTGAAACTTGTATTGTGAGCACTTATTGTGTCTAGTTGCCTCTTCAGGTTGACTCGCTTGTATTCCGCACTTGTAAGTCGCTTTGGATAAAAGTGTCTGCTAAATGAATAAATGTAAATGTAAATGTAAAGCACAAAATCTTACAATGCACAGTTTAAAGACTAAACAATTAAAGACACATTGATGGAACATTCTATAAAACTCATAAATCATGTGTAAGCTAATGTCTCTTGAGAAAACTTTGTTTACAGAGCAAAATTTCTGATGTGTTGACTTATGATTGGTATTAAGTGAACTCCTCAAGAGGCTTTACTAAGCTGTCCATTTACTGAGATGAGTGGATGCTTGTTGTCTATTATTCTATGAAGGTTATCTTTAT
The DNA here is from genome assembly GCA_036877525.1 of Chromobotia macracanthus. NCBI lineage: Eukaryota > Metazoa > Chordata > Actinopteri > Cypriniformes > Botiidae > Chromobotia > Chromobotia macracanthus. Next base: position 491,763 of record JAZGTH010000122.1, read on the forward strand.
CTTTCGTCCTGTTCATTTAAGACATAAAAACAGTATAGAAATAGGAAAAATTAAATAAAACAGGAAAATTATAGAAAATAACTTTAGAAAATTAATTGCATATGCACTGTTATTGAACAATTGTATTTGTAGTAATATTAGTAAAGTATATGTCTTAATATATGTCACAAGTGCCCCAGTAGGCCAAAGCTGACAGTGCCAAAACTCCAACGGTGCAGAATATATAATCATTTAGACACACATAAACCATAATAGTGTTTCCTGGTGGCTAATTTTTTAACATTTTTGCACAAACCTCTGGGGCCAGAAGTCCAACAGGCCAACTAAGATTTGTTTGTATCAGCCACCTTGTCTAACAGCTGCTTAAATTTGATTGGCCGAAAGTGGCTTTGTGTTAAGATACATGAATGCCCCCATAAACAGTAATGGCACCTTGGACAAATGTGACAAGTGTGAGGTGCCTTGAGTAGTGTGTCAAATGGGGAATTACTTTGGCTGTGTTTACACTTGCACAAAATCCAGTTATTGTTTTTAGAATTTGTTGCACTTGTGTAAACACACAAGAGCCAATTTTTCATATCTGATCTGAGCCACTTTCAAATGTAGATTTATATCGGATACATATCCGATGTCCAGACATCCGACCTGTATCTAAACACACATATCCGATTCACCTTGGCTGTAGCGTCACTGTTCCACGACGGATTGCGTTAAACATCACCATTACACACATGTACCAAACCTGGCTGTAATGCCAATTGAAAAAATAAAAAGCATTAAAGCCAAATATAAGGAGGCTATAAGGATATATGGAGTTGTCGTGTGACTGATGTGGAAAGCATTAAAGCCGTCTTTATAATAGCAGCATTAAAAAAACACTTTCGATTTTTTGTGTAATTAATTGCTGTTGGGTGTACTTTTGCCCACTTTTGAACAGAATTAGCAAAAGTCATTTCAGGGCTGCAACTGAGTCTAGTGCACTAGTAAAAAATAGAGGAGTAAAGTTTGAACAAACTGTATGTTGGCTTGAGAAAGCCTGGTCTAAAAGTTAAAAAAATATATACAGAGTTTTAATAAATTTGTTTAATGAATAACAAATAATAACCATTAAACAAACAAATAAGTTTGTTTAATGGTTTAAAATACTGTAGGTCTGACATTCTCTAACACGATGGAGACTGGTTTCACATGTTTTAGTATATTGTAAAATATAATCTAGAAAACATGATTTAAAACATGTTAAAACAATTTTAGCAAGTTTTAACATCAGTTAGCATGGTGTTAGCACATTTTAACATGAAGCATGTTATGATGCTGTTTTTGGTTGATTGTAGACAAGACGTGCTGCAGCATTCTGGATAATTTACAGGGGCTTGGTAGCATTGGCTGGAAGGCCAGCCAGATGGGCATTGCAGTAGTCCAGCCTTTATATTATAAGTGCTTGGACATGAAGGGTCTGATTTCCCTGATGTTGAATATATATATATATATATATATATATATATATATATATATATATATATATATATATGCAAAAATAGGTTTTGTGAAAAACTCCAAATTGCGGGACAATTTTAATGGCAGAAATGAAATTGGAACTTTTTTTTTATTGTCTTGAGTCAAGGATTCCAACGGTATCAGACACTTTTGATCTGACAAACAGTGAAGGTGTTATGAGCACAAATGCATTCGTGATTGCACTAATGCATTTGTGATGTGCCCCCATTGGCCAATTGGGGTCATATAATTAAGACCTACCATTGAGTCTCTAGGGCTTACAGTTTGGTCTGCACAATCATTTTTATGTCAGAATAATAATTATAAACATCTTAACAAAGACAATAAGGTTTCAGCACTTAATTACAACAGGGTTTCAGCACTTCATGCTTGAACCCCTAATAAAAGTGAGACAAAAATTTTAAAACTAGTGGTCCAATCTGGTGTCAAATGTCAGACAACTGAAGATTGTTTCACAGCGACAGGCACTTTTCCAACTTTAGTTTGGAGCAACCCTTCAAAAAGTGTCTTCTGTACATTGTGCCCTTCATGGGCTCAAAACTGCTGTTGGGAACTAGCCTTGTATTTCATTGCTATTTTTATCCACTTTGTTAGTAGATGGCACTGTGAATCCGCAGGTTCATGTTACAGTGCAGCTGCGCTGTCTCTTCACTTCAGTGCTCATAAACTTTAATATATCAGTTATTATTCCTTGCTTTCTCTACTATCAGTACAGGCCAACCTGGAGATGGGAATCGTACACATACGCGAGCAGGTGAGCATCTAAATATGCTTTATACCGTAATTTGGTGTAGTGAATGTGTGGACAGGTTTAGTTCTGTAGTCTGTGGCTGTATTTTTTAACATGCTCATGCTTGCTTATACAAACAAAACTAAAGAGAAACTATATGTAAAACTATATCTTTTATTTCACAGACATCGTACTATACACAACGTCATTTTTGTATGCTATGATTGGAACATGCACTCTATAATTATCTGACATCTATAATAATATGGGTTTGATGCAATTAAAAAACAAAGTGAAATCCCAAAACAAAATCACTTCTGTTGGTTTTGTCTTTCTGTTCATGCGATGAAAAATATTGTGAGATTAAGCTTACATTTTAGAAGATCTTCTCCAACTTAGAGGAACTGAAATGAGTCGTACTTCTAAAGTATAAAGTGTGTGTGTGTGTGTGTGTGTATATATATATATATATATATATATATATATATATATATATATATATATATATATATATATATATATATATATATATATATTTATTTAAATAAAAAGTATTTATCTGTCTGTCTCGCTGTATGCATGTACAACCCCAAATCAGATAAAGTTGGGACAGTATGGAAAACACAAATAAAAAAAAAGTAGTGATTTCTAAATTTACTTTGACTTGTATTTCATTGCAGACAATACAACAGCACATTATTTAATGTGTTCCTCATGATTTTTATTGTTTTTTTCTTCAAAAAAACAATTCCTATTTTGGTTCTTGCAACACATTAAAAAAATTGGAACAGTAAAGCATTTACCACTTTGTAATGTTGCCATTCCTTTTCACAACACTTAAAAGACGTTTAGGGACTGAAAACACCAAGTGAAGAAGTGTTTCAAGTGTAATTTTGTCCCATTCTTGCTGCAAACAAGTCTTAAGGTGGGCAACAGTACGGGGTCTTCGTTGTCACATTTTGCGCTTCAAAATGCGCCACACATTCTCTATTGGAGACAGGTCGGGACTGCAGGCAGGCCAATCAAGTACCTGTATCCTCTTCCTCCGCAGCCAGGACTTTGTAACGTGTGCAGAATGTGGTTTTGCATTATCTTGTTGAAATATTCATGGACGTCCCTGGAAAAGATGTCTTCTTGAAGGCAGCATATTGTGCTCCAAAATCTCTATGTACTTTTCAGCATTAATGGTGCCATCACAGAAGTGCAAGTTACCTTTACCAAGGGCACTGACACAACCCCATACCATGACAGACCCTGGCTTTTGGACTTGTTGCTGGTAACAGTCTGGATGATCCTTTTCTTCTTTGGTCCGGAGCACACAGCGTCCATTTCTCCCAAAAAATACCTGAAATACTGATTCATCTGACCACAGTACATGTTTCCACTGTGTGATGGTCCATCCAAGATGCCTCCGAGCCCAGAGAAGTCGACGGTGCTTCTGGACACTGTTAACATAGGGCTTCCTTTTGGCACAGTACAGTTTTAACTGGCATTTGTGGATGTAACTACGTATTGTGGTACTTGACAAAGGTTTGCCAAAGTAGTCCTGAGCCTATGTGGTGATATTGCTTATAGATGAATGACGATTCTTGATGCAGTGCCGCCTGTTCCAACTTTTTTTTTAAATGTGTTGCAAGAACCAAAATAGGAATTTTGTTTTTTTGAAGAAAAAAACAATAAAAATCATGAGGAACACATTAAATAATGTGCTGTTGTATTGTCTGCAATGAAATACAAGTCAAAGTAAATTTAGAAATCACTACTTTCTTTTTTTATTTGTGTTTTCCATACTGTCCCAACCTTTTCTGATTTGGGGTTGTATGCATATGAATTCAAGAGTTAGGGAAAAACATAAGCAAATTGTTGTTCACTGTTTGGAGAGACATTTGATGTTGTATCTGAGTATCTGAGTTGTATCTGATGTTGTATGAAGTTTATTTAACAAAGATTTGGAGGAGCATGGTCATGTAATCCAACCAATCATGCAGTGCGTGAAAGTCGTCCCTCAGTTGTTCTTCCTGTCTGCCAAAGCTCATGGAGTGATCCCTCTTCACCAGACATCTCTGCCAAGCCTCTGTCCTCATCTTGGGGGTGTCAACTCACTCGCTCCACTCCATGCACGCAGAGACACTGAGGTCTACCCTCGCTCACAGCGGCTTTCACCCTGTTAGACACCCACCATCTACCTCCACGTCAGCTTTAACCCTGTCTCATCCAGCCATTTTTGCAATAGAAAAATGGACTATGTAAGCATCAAGACAAAACTTTTGAGAATTTAAACTTTGACATTCAGTTTTTAAACAGAATAAATGAAGCACAGCGGTATGATTTATACATCTCCAGTCGATTAACCTCTCTTCTTGCAGTTTCCCTGGCCACCTCCCTGGGCCGTGCCCCAGTTTCTCTCTCAGCCGGACCTCTCACATCCTCCCCACTCACACAGACTATCGCTGCAACTACTAATGCTGCTGCCCAGCATGCTTCCACCATTGGCGTTGTCAGCCAGTCACTTTCCACTCAAACTTTGTTTTTCTCTTTGTTCTACACCAGTATCCTACCTGTGGCTAGGATGAGGATGCCATCACTAGTTGCTCAAACCCTGACCCCACCTTTTTCTCCTTCCTCCCTCTACCTCCATCCCTCTCCATCTCTTCATCTTTAGCGTGAGCTTGGCTTTGCAAATGGCTGCAGCCACAGCCCCCCTTCCTCCTAGTAATCCTCTTTAAACTTGTTCCTTCTTTTATTCTGTAAGAAGAAATGGTCACCAAGTAGACCTTAAGAGTAGAGGGAGACAGACGTCTTTCCAGGTGGCCTTGGTGGCCTTTCCAGATTTGCTGTGCGAGCACAGGGATTTAGTGCTCCAGAACCTAGACCAGTTGGGGCTTCAGGTCAACTGGGAAAAGAGCAAGCTCTTCCTGGTGCAGAGCATCTCTTTGGCTCATTTCACGGAAGATGACGGGTAATCTCATGGAAGACAGGGCGTGCCTGGTGCCTTTGTGTACACTGGGTGTACACTGGGTCCAGACATGTAGTTATTACAACCGACGCATGGAATACAGGCTCGAGCGCTGCGTGCAATGAGCCTGCGGTGTCTGGGGTCTGGACATGGCACCATCTGTGTTGGCACATAAACTGTCTGGAACTGCTGGCAATCCTGTTTGCCCAGTGGAGGTTTCTACCTTTCAGGGCAGACATGTGTATGTCCGGATGGACAAAACAGCAACAGTGGCCCATATCAAACATCAGGGTGGTGTGTGGTCACATCATATGTCACAGCTCATTTGTCGCCTTCTTCTTTGGAGTCAGCAGTGGATTAAGTCCCTGTGGGCCATTCGCATTCCCAGTGATCTCGACCGCACAGCCGACGCGTTGTCTTTTCAGGTTCTGTGGTTCTGTGCAATTTTAGGGAAAAGCAGCTCTTTTATTGGCCCCGTTCTGAACCATCCAGACCTGGTTTTCGGAGCTCATGCTCCTGACAGCGGCTCCCCTCTGGCACATTCTCCTTTGTCAGGACCTTCTTATTCAGGGGCAGGGCACACTCAGGCACCCCATGTCACACCTCTCCTCATTGCCCTTCACTGGCTACCAGTTGCTACGTGCATCAAGTTAAAATCTTTATTCCTGGCATATAAAACCACTGCTGGCTCTGCACCACCTACCTTTAAAACTCATTCACCTCTACACCCCTTCCAGATCCATACAGTCAGAAAAAGAACGTCGCCTGGTAATGCCCTCCTCAAAGGGCACACAATCACTAGCTCACAGGTTCATATTCACAATCCCTTGCTGGTGGAATACTCTCCCAAACTCTGTTTGGTCTGCTACATCTCTCACTACATTCAAAAAACAGCTAAAAACCTGCCTCTTCCACAAATACATGACACAAGTATGAAAATAATAATAATAAAAAGTACTAACCTTTGTTTCTCATATCTCCCAACAGGTTTTACCGCTCAAGCATGGAAATGTTGTATTCTTGGAAAAATTGTAGCTATGTACGGCTGATGTTATTGCCTCCCTGTGATTTATCGCTTTGTTTTCCTCACCCTGTAAGTCGCTTTGGATAAAAGCATCTGCTAAATGCCTAAATGTAAATGTGTGTTGTTTTCCTCTTCTAGTCACTTTTGGTCCAGGCAATATTCAGCCAGAATGCTGAAATGGTGAAATTTTTATTACAACTAAAGGAAGAAGTCAATGCATTGGTGTGTTTTCAAGTATTTTTATTTCCACATAGTATTCAGACATTTCATTTCATTGAAATGATTACTGAAGTTTTACTGAAATTTTGCTTTTGTGCATCAATTGTTTGTTGTTTTAGGATGAGGAGCATCGCAGTGCCATGCATGCTGCAGCTTTTGTGGGTGATGTTCAAATCATAAACCTCCTCATCACCTCAGGTGAATATGCCACTTATATCTGCATAATTTAACAAACAGATGTTTTTATCTGTAACTTAATCCACATGTCAACAGCAAACCTACATGGTTGTTCATTTGAGATGCCAGCATGTGTTTGTCAAGTTTGTTTCTGCATCCTGAGAGAAAGACATGGTTAATTTTAAAAAGTGATTGAATTGTAAATAATAATGTAATTGTAAATATCTGTTTAAGATTGTGCAAGTCCACATGCATAATCACATCTAAGATTTAGATTAAGCCAGGAGTAGGCCTTAAAGGATAGCTCACTGAAAAATGTAAATTATTATGTAATTTACTTACCTTCAAACCATCCTAGGTGTGTATGTCTTTATTCAGCCGATAACAAGCAGACTTATATTAAGTAATATCCTCACTCTTCCCAGTTTTGTAATGGCATTGAATTTATAATTCATTCATTATAAAAATAATCTGACTCCAGTGGGTTAAAGGGATTGTTTACCCTAAAATGAATTTTTTTTTCATATGATTGTTTCTTTTGTATATTTTAAGAATATCCTATATTTGAGTATTTGAGTGGTTTTGTTCAGACAAGGGAAGTCAATGGGTGCCACTGACTTCATGGTTACCAACGTGTTTCAAAAGCAAAAAAGTCAAACAGGTTTGGAATGACATGAGAGTAAATTATGATGGAAGTGTTTTGATGACCTCTTTAATATCTTCTGAAGTGAAACAATAATTTGTGAAAAAAACAATTAATATTTTGAGCTTATTAAGCTATGGATATGTCATGTGTCCATATAAACAAACAGATCAAAGTGCTAAATTCAAACATGGTGCAACGTTGATATCTTTGAATGTCACTAGTAGTAAATATGCGGCAAACCTGTCAAATTAGCGTTTATTAATAATGATGGATAAAGACCTTGATGTTGATGCGAATGTGAGAGGCACATAGATGTCACAGAGGTCGTCTGTATGTGTACATATATAACAGAACTATGTGTGGGTCACTCATTTCAAAAAACGAAACAACGTTGGTGATATCATTGAAACAGTCGACTATGTACTGGAAAACATGATGGCCTGCGTAAACATTCTTGTCTGGTTGGATAATATGTAATACCCTATTATTGTTCTTATTTTTGTATTGTTTTAGCCACCCATGTAATCATATTATGTGACCATTTTATATTGTGTGAAAATAAAGTCTGCAACATATAACTTTTGTTATACCATGGCGGCATACATACCACCACAACCGCCGGTCTACAGGCTGTCCGATTATGACAGGGAAATCATTGATGGAAGAGCTACAAAAAGTTATTGTGAGCAAAGACAAAACGTATAAGGTAGACAAAATTTTGGGTCAGAAAAAACAGTTTAGTGAAATGGTTAGGCTTCCCTGCAAAATTTAATAGCTACGTAGACAAAAAAAATCTCTGGTCGACTTGTGTCTCTCGTGTCCGAGACTACCGTGGACAACAACGGGTTCTACACGCAATGGCAGTTTATCCTGAAAATTGCATATCTAATTACAGAACAAAACTAGTGGTTCTAAACACAAAACACTACGGGCCTGTTTTTCAAAGACAGCGTGGGTCACATGGATGTTTGTGATCCCGCAGTCAGAAACAGGGGTCTGTTGAGGAGATCGCTTCACACAAATGGCAACAAGGTGGTGGAGCTACTCGCGCCTATTCACAATGACATTTTTTTCCAGAAAAATTACTGTTAAACGGTGTTGATGTTAAAATACGAATAATCACAGCCAAAGATTAATTCTGTCTGATGAGGTCCGACGACGTGTACTACAGAGTAAAATGATAACAGAATTAGCATTTTTTGGTGTTATGTTGTCAGGTGCAGATGTAAATGTTAAAGACCAAGAGGGGCTGACTCCTCTCCATTGGGCTGCTGCTTCACACAATGAAGTAAGAGCAGACGTTATTGTTCTTTTTCTGTTTTTGCCTTTGTTTTCTATGCATTGTGTTCCTAGTTCCTCTTAGTTAATTATCATTTTCATTAGTGCCTAGTTTGTTCCAGTGGTTACACATTAAGTTGTCTCACTTGTATCCTGATTATATATATATATATAACACTGATTTTGTTCAGTTCTTTTGTTCTATCCTGTGTTCCTGAGTTTATTAATGAATAATTTGTGATTATCCTTGTGTTTCATTGGATTATTCCTACAACAACGTAATACAGAGGGCTGTTGGACTGCTCCTGAGAAAGGGTGCTGAAGTGAACACACAGGACAGATTCTGGCTGACACCGCTACATGTTGCTGCAGCTAACCAAGCCTTAGATTGTGTTGAGATTCTGGTTCCTTATCTGAGCAGTCTGAATGCAGCAGACTGCTTTGGTAGAACAGCGTTACATCATGCAACCCACAGTGGGCATACAGAGGTGTAGAAACAGCTAGAGCTGACTATCAACAGTGAACATGCAGAAATTATAACAATAGTTCATTATCATTTACTCACCCAGTTGTTTAGACATCATTTTAGTTCACTTTAATATGTAACTGATGCCAAATATCATTGGTTCTCATATTTAATGTGAACAATTTAAAACACGACCATGACTGAGGTAAAGACATATATTTCAGTTTGTTCCTCAGCAGCCAATCATAGAACTTGCAATACAGAAGTCATATGGACAGGAGCGTGTCTAGAGTGGTGGCATCTGCAGACGTTAACATGTTTTAACATGGTGCTAGCATGGTTTAGCATGATGGTATAATGATTTAGCATGATGTTAGCATGTTTTACCATGATGTTAGCATGATGCTAGCATGACCTAGCATGAACTAGCATGATACTAATGTGGCTTTGCATTAGCATGTTATAAGGTTGCTAGGGTACAGTAAATGGTTGCTAGGGTGTAGCTAGACAGTTAACAGGTTAAAACCAATAGATGGATGTGTGTGTGACTCAAAAGAGCCCATGTCTCTATGATGTTCTGGTGCTGAGATATAGCTGATTCATGTTGGTTGCTAGGGTGCTCTTAATGGTTGCTAGGGCATAGCTGGACCGTTTCTATGGTAATTATTAAAGACTACTAGGCAGTCTGAGTCAAAAGAGGCCACCCACTTGTACAATGTTCTGATGCCTCTCACTTTTTAAATGGAAGTCAATTGGGTGGTTGCTAGGGTAGTGTAACTGGTTGCTAGGGCGTGGCCATGAAGTTAAAATATCACTATTTGTTGCTGTTTACTAATCCAACCGATATGAGCCCACCCCCAAGTCTCTATGACATTCTGATGCTATAACGTCACAAAATTCAGCCCAATGTTACATTTATGGGATTTTTCCACTTTTTTACGCCCTAAAAACATCATACACCAATCGCTTATAAAAGTCATAGCACATCTCTCCTCAGTAAGTTGGCCGGATTTGACACCTCATTTATGGGTCTAGACAAACCTTGTGGGATGAGTTACATGTAGAAATTTTGTCCAGAATTAGAAGTAGTAGAAGTATGCAGGAAAGTAATAGTGATGCGTGTCTTTGCAATTACTGTGAGAGTGATTTGAGTGCATTTAAAATCATGCACAGTGCTGTGATGTGCATCAGCGCAACACCGCTTGAAGCAGAACACACCTATTCGCTATTGACTTGTGGTTATGTTACATCTGTAAACAGAAATAAGAAGATCCAGCTACTAAATCGTGTATGCTGGAATGCTGGAATGCTACTAAATCTTGTGCTGGAATGGTGGAGCATTTGTAGTTTGTTCTTACAGCAGTTGTTTATAATTTAAACTTTACATTTACATTTAGGCATTTAACAGGCTTCATGGAAGAGGCAGGTTTTTAGCTGTTTCTTGAATATAGTGAGGGATGCAGCAGACAAACAGAGTTTGGAAGATCATTCCACCAGCGAGGGATAGTGAAGATGAACCTGTGAGCAAGTGACTGTGTGCCCTTTGAAGAGGGTATTACAAGGTGATGTTCTTTTGCTGACCGTAGGATTATGGGGTGTAGATGTGAATGAGTTTGTGAAGGTAGGTTGGTGCAGAACCAGTAGTGGTTTTGTATGCAAAGATTAGAGATTTAAACTTGACGCGTGCAGCAACTGTTAGCCAGTGAAAGGCAATGAGAAGAGGTGTGAAGTGGGCTCTTTTAGGCTCTTTGAAGACCAGTTGAGCTGCTGCATTCTGAATTAGTTGTAGTGGTTTCAGTGCCCATGTTGGAAGACCGGCTAACAGAGAATTGCAGTAGTCCAGCCTTGAAGTGACAAGGCCTGGACAAGGAGCTGTGTTGCATGTTCAGTGAGATAAGGCCGGATTTTCCTGATGTTATACAAGGCAAATCTACATGAGCGTGTTGTTTTGGCAATGCGGTCAGAAAATGTCAACTGGTCATCAAAGACTACACCAAGGTTTCTGGCTGTGCTTGTTGGTGTTAGGGTTGTGGAGCCATGCTGGACTGTGAAACTTGATGTGTAATTGATGTGTAAACTTGTCATCCATGTTAAACTTGTCATCCACTCTGCAAGCAACTTGCAGTATTATGTTTTAAACAGAGATGGTGATATAGAGGCAAAAGTTATGGATTGCAGCTCCAGTTTTGACAGTAAATGGTTAGTGTGTAGTTGGGTTAGATGGAGAATAGCAGTGTGATTTCATTTTGTTTTCCACTTTGGAAAGAAATGTATATGGATTTGCCAAAACCTACAAGTGAGTACATGATGACAGAACTCATTTTGTTCCACTTTATGTTAGATTCCTTTAACTGCAATGTACTTACATAAGAAAAACAATGTGCCTATTGTGCATGTACATATTGTTAAATTGTACTTGTATTTAAAATGTCTTAATGTAATTGCACTCTTGACTCTAACCCTCACCCTAAACCCACCCAGAACATCATAGTAGGTACAATGTTTCACATGCTTTTTCATATGTACTGTAAGTACAAAATATTTAAAGACATCTAATATGAAGTGTGACCTTCATTTTAAAGTGAACTATTTCGTGTTATTAAATGTTATTTCTGGTTTGTGGTTGTTAGAAAAGGTCATAGGTAAACTAACTAACTAACTTAAAATGTATTTAGACAGTCACCCTGCTCCTAAATAAAGGGGCCAACCTGTGTGCCAGAGACATAAAGGAAAGACAGCCTATCCACCTTGCAGCTTATCTAGGTATTTGGTCCTGTTTTCCTACTTTAGTAAGCATGAATGCTACACTGATCAGCCACAACATTAAAGCCACTGACAGGTGAAGTGAATAACATTGATTATATAAAGGGTTGGTAAACCTGTACACCTGTCAGGAGGTGGGAAATATTAGGCAATGAACAGTCAGTTCTTGAAATTCATGTGTTGGAAGCACAAAAATGGGCAATTGAAAAGAGACTTTGACAGTCACACATTAGACCAGAGGGGGGAAAACATGACATGGGAGTGGTTTTTATATTGTGGGTGATCAGTGTATATAGTATTTAACTCAGAATACACAGTATTTAATTTTGCCACTCTCTTATTGCATTTTGACTTTGTATTTGTCTGATGGGCAGGGCATCTGGAGGTTGTAAAGCTTTTCTTATCCTGCAGTGCTGATGTATCCTGTAGGGATAGGCAGGGATTTACCCCACTTCATGTTGCTGCTCTCAGTGGACACATTGAAGTGGTCAAGTACCTGTTAAGACTTGGAGCAGAGGTAAGAAACCAATATCCAGACATGACTGGTCATTTCTATGTTACACTTAATAGAGCTCTTTTAGCAGAGGACATATTAACATTGTTTAAATGGTGTTACAACAATGATCACCTAAAAGCATGTAAGATAATATGTAAGATTTTTGTATTGTAATATCCAAAACCACTATCATATATATTTATATTTTAGCAAAACTAAAATCATCCAAAACGAGACAGCAAACACAAGGAGACCCAGGAAACACCCAGTGTTGTATAGATGCGTGTCTGTGCACCTTTGGGACCATCCTGTCAAGTTTGTGGTCTCTGCGATTGATGGCCTCTGATGCCTGTCCGCTCCTCTAAAAAAATAAACAATTTGTACAGGGGAACAATAGGGTTTTTCTGATGTTTCAAGTTCAAGAACAGAGTAAGTTTTTGCATAGCGAAGAAATACTTGGAAATAAAAGTGTGCGTTTTTGTTGTTCTCTTAGATTGATGAAGCAGATGTTTTTGGTAACACTGCTCTCCACATGGTTTGTTACACTGGGAAAAAGGCTGTAGCTGAAGAGCTGGTTAATTACGGTGCTAAGATTGACCAGACAAACATGCATGGCTGCACACCACTGCACATGTCTGCACTTGCGGCCGATGGAGGCCTGTGTTTGAAGCTGCTGGTCAACAATGCGGCAGACATCAATATGCAGGTAAAGAGACAAGAACAAGATCACATTGTTGTTTTAGGTGTTGTTTTAATGTACTTGTTTTTAATGTTCATTTTCAGAATAAAGAAGGCAAGAGCCCTTTGCATTTGGCTACCACCTACGGAAACAGAACTCATTCACAGATACTTATTCAAAATGGTATGTACTGTACAAGTGATATAAAAAGTGGCTCCAGCCATAAACATTATCACAATTTTAGACAATACCATGAATTTTTAGGGTACCCCAGTATAACTGTGTTGTCCCCAGTCATCTGGATCTTGAAAGCAACTTAAAGCAAGAAAGAAAGCACAGAAAAATAAACACAACTGACAAACAAAACAGTACACTATTCATTTTGGTCAAGGGCACGAGATAACACATCTGCCACTATGCTACCAGATCCTGTAATATGTTTTACAGTAAAGTTGTACAGCTGTAAAAAGAGAATACAACACATTAACCACTGATTTAGGGACTGTAAGGAGTGTACAGATGTTAGAGGTTAAGGGTCCCACTTTATACAACCTACTTGCATAACTTCATGCAGTGTAACTATTTTGTACATACATGTTGTTAAATTGTATTACAGTGCACTCAGAAAGTATTCAGACCGCCTTCGCTTTCTTCACTTATGTTGCAGCTTGATACAACGCTTCAGTTATTTTTTCCTTATTAATCTACACTCAGTACCCCATAATGACAAGTAAAAACAAAATTTTAGAAATGTCTTTAAATTTATAAAAAAGAACAAATTGAAATATCAGACCCTTTCAGATCTTTTACTTAGTACTTGAAGCACCTTTTGCAGCATTTACAGCCTTAATTCTTTTTGGGTATGATGCAGCAAGCTTTGCACACCTGGGGGATTTTATGGCATTCTTCATTGGAAATCCTCTCAGGCTCACCTGACCAGTCTCCCAGTCCCTGCTGCTAAAAAACACCACCATGCTTTACTGTTGGGATGATATTGGGCAGGTGATGAGCGGTGCCTGGTTTCCTCCAAACATAGAATTTGAATTGAACATAGAATTGAGACCAAACAGGCCAATCTTGGTTTTATCAGACTAGAGAATCTTGTTTCCCACAGTCTGAGTGTCACGGAAACACCAGATTCCGCCCCCAGTCAGCGATTCCATTCACCCGAATACTAATCACAATCATCACCTGCACTATAAGAGCATACACTTCCCTCAGGCACATTGTCTGGTTTCCAATTGGAAAAGGACTCATTCCCATGAAAGCTGCTTATATGATACTGATCTCCATCATCTCCGTCGGTTTCCCCGTGTTCTCCAGTGTCTGTGTGTGCTCCAGTGTTTCCCCAGTCCATTCTCGTACCAGCTCCTGGAAATAATTATACTATTGCCACTCACCTGTTTCCCATATCTCTGTTAACATCTCAATAAAACCGCCTGTTTGGTACTTAACCATCTGTGTTCCTGAGTCTGCTTCCGTTACAGTGGTTGGGTCTGGGTCTAGCTTTCAAATAAAAGACAGGTCCGGGTCAGTTCCAGATAGCACATTTACAGCATTTTCTCAGTTCTGTACGGGTTTGTTTCCAACTTTAAAATAATTAGACGGAGACCTCTAATTAGCATACCTGTTGTTGCCATGGCAAGGCAATAAATACGTTTCTCATATCTTCTGTGTGCATTAAGTGGTTTTGTAATAATGGGTCTGACACACGAGGATCCATTTGCAGATTTTATTGATAATCAAACAAGCAAGGTCAAATACCAGTAAACAGGAGTAGCAGAGTAAGGGAAAATCATAAACATGGGACAGGCAAGGATCGTGGCAGGCAGCAAACAATCATAGAATCAAGAACAGTCCAATAATCGGGGCAGGCAGCAGACAGGCAAAAACAGAGTAAACAGTCCAAGATCAAAAACACAGTAAATCCACAAATGATGAAAAACGCTCAGAATTGTCACTGGGGCAAAACAAGACTTCACAACGGGTAAGCGTTTGTTAGCAGCTTATATGCAAGTGGTGGAATGAGATGCAGGTGTACAGGAAATTGTCAGTCCCAGGTATGCAGCATTATGGGTAATGTAGTCCAAAACAGAGATTAGAATTCAGGAGACGGTTTCCTCTGGTGGTGCGGAGGAGGTGGAACAGAGACCTTCTCCGTAACAGAGCCCCCCCTGCAAGCGGCTCCTGACGCGAGGCCTCCTCGTCATCAACCAGAATGGGGGGAGTCTGCTCCAGGTCCCTACTCCGACTCTTCGACCGGACCACCAGCGGGTTTCAACAGAGACATATGGAAAGTGGGAGAGATACGATAGTTACTAGGTAGGTCTAAACGAAAAAATACAGGAGTTATTTGTCTTAAAATTTTGAATGGACCGACATACCTAGGACTGAGTTTCTTGCATGGAAGCTTAAGACGAAGATCTCTTGCAGATAGCCAGACCCACTGACCAGGTGTGTAGGCAGGGCTAGGGTGACGGTTCTGGTTGGCCTTATGTGTCTGGTGTCTTACAACGTCTAGGAGATGTGTGTGAGCCCGATTCCATACCTCTTCACTGCATTGTAGCCAGTTGGTGACAGAGGGAGGGTTAGTGGGTTCACCAGACCAGGCAAATAGTGGTGGTTGATACTTCAGGATACATTTGACAGGGCTTGACAAGCAAATTCTGGGCATACTCGACCCACATAAGAAACCGTCTCCAATCCGTTTGATGCTGGTGACAACAGGAGCGAAGAAACCAGATCATTTCTTGATTAAGACGGTCAGACTGCCCATTAGACTGGGGATGATATCCTGAAGTGAGGCTGACATTTATATTGAGGCATCTGAAGAGTAGAGACCAAACTCTGGAGGTAAACTGGGGACCACGATCGGACACAGTATCTTCAGGTAAAACTTAGAATCTAAAGACATAATTGATTAGGAGCATAGATTACTCAGCAGTTCCGTAGGCAGGGGGTTACTTGGGTAGTGGCATGAGTCAGCAAGTCTTAGTGAACCAGTCAACTATGGTGAGTATGGTGGTATTTCCAAGAGAATTGGGCAGATCAGTAATGAAATTGAGAGCAATATGTGACCAAGGATGTTCCGGTGTAGGTAAGGGTTGTAATAAGCCTGCCGGGAGCTGTCTGGGTATCTTGGACTTTTGGATCACTTGGCCAATCAGTTACCGCCTTCACCTTTCTCTAATCCATCGCAACCCCTTCATGACTGACAATGTATCCTAGAAATGACGTGCAGGGTTGATGAAACTCACACTTTTCTTCTTTGGCATAGAGTTGATTCTGAATGAGGTGTTCTAGAACTGCTCTGACATGCTGGATGTGGTCTTCAAATGCACATCTCTGAAGATGTCGTTCATGAATGACTGGAATACTGATGGACTGTTGGCTAGACCGAAGGGCATTACCAAATACTTACAGTGTTCACTAGAGGCTGTCTACCATTCATCCCCTTCACAAATGTGAATTAGGTTGTAGGCACTGTGTAAATCTAGCTTTGTGTAATAATTGGAATTGCGTGACTGCTCTAGGGTGGCTGGAACCAAGGGAAGCGGGTAGCAATACTTGACTGTAGCCAATTCTTCCTTCACATATGTTTTCATAGCCTGAGACTCAGGTTGGGACAGTGGAAAGATTCTTCCTTAAGGGAGGACAACACCGGGAATTAAATCTATAGCACAATCAGTGGCTCTGTGTGGAGGGAATCGGGAGGCTCCTTTTTTGCTAAAGGCCTCTCTTAGATCAGCATATTCAGTGGGTAACGTTGATTGAGACCTGACAAACTCTTCTTGTGGTGTGTGACAAGGAATGTAGCGAGTAACTTTGGTTAGACAATATTCAATACAAGCTGAGCTCCATTTCATTATTTGTCCCTCTGACCAGAAGATAACAGTATTGTGTTTGCGTAACCAAGGTAAACCTAGTATCATTGTGTGATTTGGGGAAGGTATAACATAGAAGTGAATATTATTGGAGTGTAAAGCACTGACCTGCAGTTTAATCTCCTCTGTGATTTGTTGAATGGTACCCTTGCTGAATGGACATTTTATCGACATTTTATCATTTTATCATGGACATTATCGCCTCCACTGCTAGAGAGGAATTGCAAGTAGTTAGGGCAATCTGATGTCTTTGAGCGAATTCATAGGAGATAACATTTTCGGCAGCCTCTCAGAACTGTTTGAGGAAGGCTTTGAAGGTGGGAAAAATTGAACCATTCTCTCACCATACAGCGGTAACCCATTCAAGAGCTCTCCCAGTGAGTAATGGCTATACGACTTGATTCTGTGGGGTAGAGAGAAGGTTGCTGGTTAATAAACAGTGAGCATTGTAGAAGGAAATCCATACACTTAGCAGAATTGCCGTCAAACTTCTCAAGGAAAGCCATTCATGGACTAATTGAAGTTGTTGAAGCGGGAGATACGCTAACTAGAATGGGGGCAGGTGCCGTTGAGGAAGCAGGAGGAAAGAAGCGCATGCTCTGGGGAGTTTTCAAGCTCCTCAGTTAGCGTGGTTAGCCGATTCAGTTGCTGGTGATGAGCTGCTAGTTGAGAGGCCTGAATCGATAGCTCCGTGTTCAATCGTGAAATTGCTGCTGGATCGTTGTCTGGCGAAATCTTCTGTAATGATGGGTCTGACGCATCATTTGCAGCTTTTATTGATAATCAAATAGGAAGGGTCAAATACCAGTAAACAGAGTTAACGGAGAGATTAGAATTCAGGAGATGGTGGTGCGGAGGAGGTGGAGCAGAGACCTCCTCCATAACAGATTTACATCAAACTTGGAAAATATGGTTTGGTGTTGTGAGTTGATCCCAATGATGTGACAATTCTGAGTCACATTTATAGTGCCACCAACTGACAGTGGGAAGTGTGGCACTTAAATCAGAATTACTTAGAACAGATTTTAAAGTAGTCCTTAATTATTTTTGTAATTAAATGCATGTGAGAGCCTGGTGCTTCTCATTTTCTGAGAAGCAACAGGTGCTGAGGGTGCTGTAGTGCTTGGGCCCGTCATTACTGCTTGCTGCTACATTTGTTTAGCTTACCAATTTCAAATGCTACACCTTCAGCTCAAAGTCTCATGCTGATTTTTTTACTTCATCCAGTGTATGGTTTTGTCAATTTAATGTTTTGTGTCTTCTGTGCTGTCATATTTAATCAACCAGTTTCTTACAATAGACTGAAGTTTTTTAATTATTTGTTTTTCAAGATCACCAAGTGCTCTACAAGTTCCCACAGTTGCTATCTTTGATCACTGGTTTGACATGTTCACCCAAATAATAGCCATTGCAGTCAAATTTTTCCTTTGATGAAATTTTGGCAATGTCAGAAGATTTGAGACACTTTCCTGCAGTTTGACGTCCTACACCGACTGTCAAGAATCCACAGGAGTGTCAAACCTGATGATGCAATTAGTGTGACAACTTCAAACCACCTCTGGAAAAATTTTGTTGTTTTCTGTTTTACTATCAAGGCAAGTCCTGAATAAAATTAACATTACAGATTTTGTTTGCTGCTAGCTACTATCTTAGTGTGATATTGTGGTTCACTGAATATGTCATGGATTGATGACAGACGAGTCTTCTTGCATGAGTCTATTTTTTCTGGGGTGTCCATTAGGAGTCTGATAACAGCCATATTGTAAAGTTTTGGAACATATCCCAACACCAGTGATGAATTACTGATACTATGTAGAGGATCTAAAGCATCTCTTTTAGCAAACTGGTAGGTATAGGATGTAGCATACATGTTGTTAATTTAGGGAGGGAGAGAGAGAGATTATGATGATGATAAAGGAACCAGAGCGGCGATCTGCAACAGAAAAACGGACAGGGGAAAACAGCGAGCAATGACCGGAGTCTCAAGACACGAGAGGAGTAGAAGGGTCAGGTATGCGGCAAAACCGAGACAATCTGACAACGGACAGCACACAGGAGGGGTTGATAAAGGGGAAAAAATAATCTGAAACAAGTGCGCCAGGTAAGGATAATGAGGAAACAGGGGGGCGGGGAGACAAGGACGCTGGAGCACGTGGCGAGCTGTCAAACAATGTCACGTGCTCCATCAGAAAACAACAACACAAAGCACGAAAGACACAGGGACGAACAAAAACCCGGGGTGATCACACTGCAGACCAGACAAAATTAGAAATTATAGTATTGAAACCACTGTTTCCTTTATCCATAGTCATGACATATCCAAACCAAGAGGAATTTTCCATAGTCATGTTATGTAATTTCACTGACAAATTATGTCTTTTTATATTTTAAGTTATCAGTTGGGTCAGCTAGGCCTGTTCATCATTAGGGGCTGTATCATTAGCTAGCTGCTGTACTGCATTTGATAAACTTCTCACTTGATCAAGAGCCTGCATAACCCGTAACTTGGAATTGCACCAAGAGTTCATGACCACCAGGTTTGAGCACAAGTGAGACCTGGAATACAGTCAAACACAAAACCACAAGCAGCACAAGGAATTTTCCCCAGACTGGGTGTGTCAGAGGAACTGGTGACGTGCTCCTATAGAACTTCTTCATGTCAACACATAATAAAGAGCATGTGTCACAATCAGAAATAGGGTGTGCTACCCATTGAATTCCTGCCCTCAGAGATAGTGAATGATACACACATCTCTTTCAGCCAAAAATTGCAGGTTTTCACATATTCAGTAAATCTGTGAATATATTGATTTTGGAGTCCAATGCTTTTGCTGTGCTCACAATAGTCACTAGTACAATCAAACTAGACTGCTAGAGTAATAATGAACTTGACACAAAATACCATCATGATCCTGCATAAGGCATGCAGTCATGAAACCTGAATGACAGTATGAAGTATAGTAGAAGTATTGACAGTAGATTCTAAACTATTGAACTCTGACTCAAACCTGTTCAAACCTGTTCACATGAGTTGGGTGACTTCCACCAGGGACATGTTGTCAGGATCCTGGTTTCCTGTTCTGAGTCTTTCTAGATTGTCTAGCCAGGATCCTGACATCCCCTGTGTTCTGTGTCAGACCATGTTGTTTAGATCCTGACTCCTTCTAGTCTTGGTTCTTCTTTCTTGGATCTGAACTCATGCTCTGGGTCCTTGTGGAAGCACATGGCCTCTGTTTTGTTTACGTTCGCCATGTGCTCTCAGGTCGCGCGTCTTGGCCCCGCCCCCTTGTTTCCTTTCTTGTTAGCCCTTGTTTCGCACACCTGTTTGTCCTTGTCTGTTCCCCTATGTAATGCACGTGTGTGCTCTGTCTTGTGCCGGTTCGTTTCGTGACTTTCGTCTGTCTGACTCTTGTGCCCTGTCGGTTTTTTCGTGATTTTTCGGCTGTGTCTTTGTACCTGTCATGCTTCTCAGTTTCTCGTGCCTTCGCGCTTTCTTGTCAAGTCTTGTCTTGTTCTCGTGCCGTGTTTTTTGTCCCCGTGTTTTTTCCGGTTTTAGTTTCAATTGGTACTCCGCTTGTGGAGTTACTTTAAAGTCTGTATTGTTTTCCGTTTTGCCCCCTTGCGGCTTCTTGGTTTTTGCCCCTGGCGGGTTCAGTGGATTAGTCAGTTTTGTCAACTGACTAATCCATCAATTTAGTTGTGTTATTAAGGAACACATAATCTCCCTCATGAGTACACAAACACTGTAAATCAGGATACATTTAGCTGTGTGGATTTCTTTTTTTTTTTTTTTCAAATTATGTTCTCCTGAAGTCGTTTTGTGGCCAAACTTCTTAGTGAAAGATAGTCAAACGCATAATTGTTTTGCTCTTCTACCTCTGCAATATGCTGACTGTGTTCTTGTGCTCTTGTGATACAATTCTGTGTGGCAACAGAAATTCTTTGACATTTTTTTTTCTAACTTTATACCCAGCACCTTTTACATTCATGGAGCGTAGCATTCTTTTAAACATTTCAGGGGATTTTTCTACTAACAGACAGATCATCTTACCAAACAAACATTGTTCCCTGCCCAAGCAGAGAATAAACCAATTGTTTTCCTAATTTACTGTGAATTTGGATCAATGAATAATTCCAATAATAATGTTAACTGTGGTTAACATTCCCTGCCTAAACAGAGATTGGCCATTCTTTTCTGGCAAAGCTGAGGATAACTAATTTGTCAACAGAACCATGCAGCTGTTGTTAATACTTCCCTGATACAGCACATGTACTGGTCTGAGTGTTTTTGGATAGAGTAAAACCCACTAAATTTTTGTTGGCTGAATAGAAAAGGGCAGTCCCTTTAAATATAAAAAACAAAGCACACAGGGAAGTAATAAAGACAGGTTCACTTTAGGCTTAACATCCACTGTTGACTTAGGCCTTTGAGTCATAAGCAAATGGCCAACAATTCACTGGAAGGGACAGAGGCACAAGAAGGTGATAGCTATGATCACCTTGCCTATTTATCTTAGGTGAAATAGGAACTCAGGAAAAAAAAAGAACAACTCTGTATGTACATAATTATTTGGCTGGTGTTTCTTCATGTAGTTCTTCAACTATGATGAACACACACACATACATTTCTATGCATAAATGATGTTCCCACAACAGTTTTCTTAAAACCATGAACATTGTTGACCAGAAATATTTGACTTTATTGCCGTTGGTGGGTTGACCCATTCATTGCTGCTCGTAGCTGTATTATAACAGATTTTTATAGCAATAACGCTTCTCTTCTAGGTGCAGATGTAGAATGTGCTGATAAATCCGGTAAAACTCCTCTTCATGCTGCTGCTAAACATGGTCACAAGGTTCTCATCAATATGCTCCTGATAAATGGTGCAAACATGTTCAGGTGTGAATACAAGAACCTTCAAATACACTTCCCTTCAAAATGTGCATATTTTGTAGTCCATATAACTGTACAATTTATCACTTCTAAGTTTTAAACATTTGAATGAAATATTGATGTGCGGATATTAAAGTGGATACTGGCTACAGCAATAATTTACATAACAGCGTGAATCTTGTCATACTGTGTCATGTACAATAACTGTCCACTGTACAGACGAGACATTAATGGAATGTGTCCACAGCACTTGGCGGTGCTTCACGGCTTTTCAGGCTGTTGCCAAAAGTTACTCTTACCAGGTAAAAATTATTATAAACATTTCCAGTGTCTAGCATGTGAAGCAGGTAACATTTACATTGTGTTGCTTTGTATATATGTATATATATCAACTTCCAAATTAAAGTATATGTTTTATTAGTATGTTGTGGTTGACTTTAAAGTGTTGTTTAAATGTTGCCTTTAGCATTAAACCAATTGTATGTCAGCTGTGTAATAATGTTTGTGCATTTACTAAATATGTTCTGTCAGGGTTTGATATAAACACGCCGGACAACCTAGGAAGGACATGTTTGCATATAGCTGCTTCAGGAGGGTATGTCATCTGCAATTTATGTACTTTATGTAGTTTTTTTTATTTCGTCATTTATTTCTGTTTGTTTTCTTTTAAAATTACCAGAAATGTTGAATGTCTGAAAACGCTGTTGAGCAGTGATGCTAATTTGAATATAAAGGACATATTTGGAAGGTAAAATCTTTATTAGTCAATTCTATTATTGTTCTTATTTTATATT
This sequence comes from Chromobotia macracanthus, assembly GCA_036877525.1. NCBI lineage: Eukaryota > Metazoa > Chordata > Actinopteri > Cypriniformes > Botiidae > Chromobotia > Chromobotia macracanthus. The sequence continues at coordinate 514,287 of JAZGTH010000122.1, forward strand.
AAATAAACAAATACTTGTGGTGAATGTGAATCGTGTGTACATACATAGTCGAATCTAAACATCTGAGACCACTAGTAAAATGCATTTCCATAAACATATTAAATTGTTTTCATTTTTAGTATGCGGTATGTCAGTTCAATTCAATTTAATTTCAATAGTGCTATTCACAATGTTCATTGTTGCTAAAAATTCCATGAGGTTCTATGACATTTATGGGCTAAATTAGGCTCAGTTTGACAGAGCAGTCCTCTTCTGTCTGAACATTGTGGGCTGTATTCAGCTTGCACTAGCTGTGAGAACAGTACTAGTCATATAGACTATGACTAGATATTGATTGTACATTTTACATTGCAAATTATGTTAGTATGTCAGTAGTCCCAAGGTTTAAATTAGTAGTTGTCTTGATTTGTAGATTTCAAGATGGTCTTGGACATTTGGACCCCACTATAATAATAACAGTGCTCATGTCTCTGTGTGTGTGTGTGTGTGTGTGTGTGTGTGTGTGTGTGTGTGTGTGTGTGTGTGTGTGTGTGTGTGTGTGTGTGTGTGTGTGTGTGTGTGTGTGTGTGTATTATAGTTATATAGTTGTAAGGTATCTGTCTCGTTTTGTTTCATGTCCCTTAATTTGAAGTTGTTCTGTAGTCTGTATATTTGGTTATTGTAGTTCTTATATCCTGTGTCCATGTGTTCCTTGTCTACCCTTGATTGTCATGTATATTTAAGGCTGAGCGTGCAAATTCTGACGGTTTGGAGGTTGTGAGCCTATGTACACGTCACAAGTTATTTTAAAAATCGTACCAATATAGTAGTACATGACAAGAAGTTTCTGAAGTTTATTATTGTCATTCAACCATATATAGCAGATGCAGTACATAGTAATAACGTTCCTCCAGAACCATGGTGCCACATACAACTTAGAGTACGTAGACAACAAAGGACTAGGTATAATCACAGTGCAAACATGAAGTCAGACGAAGATGTCGTTTTCTTAGTTGCTACAATAAGTTGTGGTTCATAAAAGAATACAACTTAAAGACAGTTATGTCAAAGATCATGGTTGCAGAGTAGAGAACATTATGGCCTTTCTATTCATCAAAAACAACTTGAATGCATTTCTCTGTGTTCATGCTGTAAATGCTGCTGTTCTTGTGCAAAAACATACCACCAGAGCATGTAAACATTGTAACACCCATTTTTTTCAAAATTTTCTCTTCTTCTATGGTTTTTGTCATTTCCTGTTTGGTTGACTTCAGATAGCTCATCAGATTGGCTCATTCAAATGCATACATGTCCTGAATGCTTAAAAATGATCGTACAGTGCTCGTAAGGTGATCGACTCGGCTCGCAATTCCTCTCACAATATTATGAGCCGAGGCTACACAAGCACAAATGATTTCCACACAATATCTCCCAATCGTTCATAAGGTTGCAGAATAGGCAAAAATCCTACCGTGTACACCCAGCCTAAACCTCAGTGTGTGCCATTGTCTTTTCTTGGTTATTGTGTTATTTTATGTGCTGTTTTGTGCATTCATGTAATTTTGTGTCAAGCCAAGTATTTCTGTTCAGTCTCTGAATTGCGGTTTTGAATTTATTAAACCACTGCATATTTGCACATAGATCCCACTTCTTCACCGATTCTTTGGACAGTTTACTTTACTTTATCAATTGTAATGAATGAATGAATAAATGCTTGTCATTCATTTACAGGTCTGCACTGCACTATGCAGCAGTGAATGGCTGGTATCTGTGTACAGTGGCTCTGATAAAGGCTGGAGCTGATGTTAATGATCTGGATATGAATGGATGTAATTCACTGCATTACGCAGCTGCAGCTCAGCCCTCACACAGGTAAAATACGGTCTTACCTCAACACTGCCCAACCTCAACACTGCCCAACCTCAACACTGCCCAACCTCAACACTGTCTTACCTGTAGAGGATTAATATTGAGTTTTTTTTTCACAAATAAATTATTCTCCACTAAAAATGTAATTATTCATTAACAAGTTCACTCAAAATCAATGTCATGTTGTATTCTCCACCATTCCCTGTGTAAAAGAAACAAATATTATTCCAAAATGGAAATAATTGATTGGGATAAATTACTATTTAAGAATTTGGATCAATAAATGATTTGGGGCAACCTTGATTAATGTCATTGACAAACACTCTTATAGAGCATTTAGCAAGGATCAGCAGGATTAGGGACTCCTTATTATGAGCATGAACTACCACATCATTTATTACCTAGACTAAACAAACACTTCTCACATAAACACAGCACACATACAGTTTAGCATTGAAAGAGGTTGAAGCAGACTAATGAATAAGGTATGAAGTTACTTGAAATTTAGCAGATCAACAGCCTAAATAAACCATCACTTTCTTAATTCCAACACCTCAGGGCTAATAATAGTTAATGCATCAATTACTAAGACTAAATATGAAACTTACGTCTTGTCAATTGAAAGAAAGTGTCCTGATAAAGTTTGTTGAGGCTCCAGTTGATCTCCACTGCATGTTGTTGTAATGAAGAGTGTGGCACAAGGGGATCCATTTGCAGCTTTAATCGTGAAACAGACAAGCAAGGTCAGGCAACAGCAAACAGGAACAACAGAGACAAGGCAGTAGAATAAACGTGATATAGGCATGGGTTGAGGCAGGCAGCAAACAATCAGAGACGGGTAACAATCCAATAATCAGGGCAGGCAGCAAACGATCAAAAACCAGGTAAACAATCCAATTGATAACAAGCAATCCAAAGTTTGTGTAGAAAATGCTCAGTAATGTCGCCGGGGCAAAACAAGACTTGTGCTAACATGTGCGATGTGCTAACATGAGGCTGGGGCTTATATACACAGAGGATAATAGAGTAATAGAATAGTTCAGGTGTACAGGAAGTGATCAGTCCCAGGTATGGGGCATTATGGGAATTGTATTCCAAACTACTGATAATACTCTGGAGACGGCTCCCGCTGGTGGTGCGCAGGAGGTGGAGCAGGGACCTCCTCCATAACAGTTGTATTGATAAGAGAGAGAACCAGTTAATGCAGAAGGTCTTTGATGAAAGGAAAGATAAGGATGCAGCCTGGCACAGGCTTAGAGGTCTGCTAAAGACTTCTAACCTAGCATCCTCAATGAAAGTCCCCAAAGTACTCATAAAAGAAACTCTAAAAACATGAAACTGTAAAGAGATGAGAGAACAATTAAAACACATGGGACCTTGTATTTTTGGACACTGGTCTTTAAACTGTGAGGAAGTCACACTCTAAAGAGGTGTGCGATCCAATCAGAGATTATCCTCTCAGAGGGAAAGGTAATTTGCTTTGACTTCCAACATGCTTTTTCACATTGGAGGTCAAGGTGGAAACTTTCAGGAGTACCTCGCCACTGTCTTACATCAACACTGTCTTAAATTGGACATGATGTGGGCTGTGGAGGCTCAGGACACGGCATGGGCTGTGGACATGGTGTGCATCATAAAAATCTTTGCTGTGGCCGTGACATGGAGCACAGGGTACATTGAAACAGCCTCCATGTCAAAAACTGCAGCACACTCTCACTGCAGGCCTCCCCAGTATTGGGACTCTCTGAAATGGCAGCGTCCTTTGCTCTCATCCACCATAGTGGTAGTGACATGCTTAAAGTTTAGTGAGATGATTGTCAAGACTAAACAAAACAACATTGCATGTTTCCAGGGTAATACATTGTAATACAGACACATAAAGTCCTTAACATATTCCTCAATGGGTCAGCATTACATGAAAAGTCTGTCTGCTAGATCCATATTAACAGTCTGTTAATATGGATTCTGTAATGTGCATATTCATGTCCATGACCTGAAAATTAAAAATAAAAATAAACAAAAGACATGAAAACAGAACAAAAGACATATGCTAAAAACCCAAACCATAATAGGGAGAAGCAGGGGAGTCAAAATTCAGTATTACATCAGTTTACAGTAGTCATTTATTCAGACTAGACAGGATGCACTATAATAGAATGACGTGCTTTCTTGCATTATTTACATTATCTCATTTTGTAATATTGCTTCAACTTTTTAAAACCAGAAAGACGACAAGACTCAAAAAGACAAGATCACAAGTAAATGATGTGCAGGCCAAGTATGATAAAATGTGTTTTAGGGTTTTATGACCCTTTGTTTGTTTATATTTTTCTCTATAGAACTGAGCAGATCTGTCTTGACAAACATTCCAACTGTTGGACTGATGAGGAGACTCTGTGGTAAAGACTCCTTTGATTTTAAAATTTTAATTTAAAATAATATTCAACAGCTTAGCTAACTCAAGCTAAACATTTGTGTGTTGTGTGTTATTGCAGGTGTTTGGAGTTTCTGTTAGATTATGGTGCTGACCCAGCTGTGCTAGACAATAAAGGATTCAGTCCAGTCCACTACGCAGCTGCCCATGGCAACAATCACAATCTAAAACTGGTAAATCACATGGGTCAACAAGATAAACAAAAGCCAATGTTCTGTCCTGTCAAACCAAATATTATTCTCTATAATACATGTCCTACTTCCAGATGCTACATGCTATCTTGGTGAACAGTCAAAGCAATTTTGAGACACTGTTGTTATATGCAGTATTTCCAAAAAGTATGTGGAGGATTATTAATAAATTATGAATGAATAAATTTATGAATGAAATGAATTAGTAGGAAAAAACAATAAATTAGGAAAAACAATAATATTTAAAGCAACACAAGCAAGTGAAAATTTCATGAAATTATGGAAGTGATATACAGTTTAGCAGAATGACAAAAAGCATTTTCTGATTCTCAAATTGTCAAATGTCAGTGGAACATGTAGGTAATGTGATGAGGGAACATGCCTCCGCTAAGGCTACAGTCACATTATTCAACATTAATTAATCAATGGTGTTTTAATCTCAAAATCATTACTTCCTACCTCTTTATCTTTATCCCCAGAGTGTATTCAGAGTGAATTGGCAGTGTTATTTTCTTCCCTAGCTCCTGGAACTGTCTTTCAAGTGTGTAGAAGATGTGGAGAAGTGTGCTCCTGTGAGTCCTTTACACTTAGCTGTAAGTATTCAGGGGGAATTTACTAAAACTGAATTGTACCTGATACAGTAACAAAGTAACATTTATTTGCAAGCTGTATCTCAGCTGATTTTGAGGTCAGGTAACAGCATGGCCATAAAATAGGCATAATTTGCACCAGGCAAATAGCTCAGTATGTAAGTATTTTCAAGGCTAATTAAAGATTTATTGCAAATTGTATAAAAGCAAATTATCAGTTGTTTTCCCTGTGTCTTTCAGGTTATGACCCTGTCATATTAAAATAACAAATACCCATGTGCTGTTTTCGCTTCCTTTGAGTTACATATGGAGTCTGACAAAATTTAAATGGAATCTCAGTTCCTTTTGCACTTTGCATCCTCCATCCCAACTGGACACATTTTACATTTACATTTATTCATTTAGCAGACGCTTTTATCCAAAGCGACTTACAAGTGCGGAATACAACAAGCACACCTTTATCAGGTCCATAAAATAAGGTATGTGGTCAAATTATATATGTGAATAAAATAATTTCTCACCATGACTCCACCTCCTGTGCCTCTCACTGCAGTGGAAGCAGTAAAAAATGTAAATAAAAAATTGTCACGATCGTCTGTCTGATCAGGTTGTTCAACCCTGGCCATTGCAAGATGTTCTAAAATGCTGTTGGCTGTGAGTGATTTCACTTTCAAATACAAATGCACCCTGTAGTATCCCACCCCCAACACTGATTGACAGGTTTCTGTGCAAGGCATAGAAACCTGGGAACTGTTATTCCATTTGAAATGTGTCCATTTGAAATTTATTAATTAATTAATCTCCATTCATGATACAGAGGAAGTGAAATAGACAAATAACAGATGGGTAATTATTACTGTTACTTAAATATAACAGGTTTAAGACTCATAAGACATGGAAAAAACAATTGCAGATGGGCTCTGCCTTTCCATTTGAAATTTGGCATACATTGTACAGTTATGTAAATGAAAGTGTAAATTGGTAAATGATATGCAGCTTTCTGTGTTATACTACACATAGAACAATACAACTGTTTAAAGACTTAAGTAACCCTCAGTTATAAGTCTTATTCTCTTGGTGTCCCTCTTTCTCAGTTATTAAATAATTATTTTTGAATCATTTCTTTAAGGCTTATAATGGTCACAGTGAAGCTCTTCGGGTACTGTTAGAGACAGTGGTACATGTAGATGTGCAGGATTCTGGAGGTCGTACAGCACTGTATGTGGCCGCAATGAAAGGTCACTGCCACTGTGCTGAGGTTCTGCTGCTTTATGGGGCGTCATACAACATCATGGAATACCGCTACAGGTGGACACCGCTACATGCTGCTGGTGTGTCTTTATTCATGTTATATTAGACAATATAAGAATATTACCAAGTAACGGAAAAATAGAAGTGAAACTGTATTTATTTACAGTAAGAAATCTTGGCCAGGATACTAATGGTAATTAATAATCATCATAATATAACATATTAGTCAGGGGTTCACAAAACGTTTCTCAGGAGGGCACAAGGAGATTTTGGCACTCACAATATTGTCATGGTTATGTTCGGTTCTTGAATTGTCCAACATATTTAGTGTATGTTACTAGTGTTACTATATTTAGTGTAGGTTCCCTGAGTCTTATATTAAAGCTTACTGCAGTTTGTTTGTGTGGATAACTACACACTTTGACAGAAGAACCAACCTTAAAAATGGATTTATATGGGGAATTACCCTTCCAGGGTGGCCAAACCTTGAAGGAATTGTGGAGAAGATTGTAAAGTACTATCATGTCTGGGATGATGAGGTACTCAAGTACGCCTTCTAAAGTGAGATGGATGATATCTTGGGCCAGATGCTTCTTGCGAAGGGATAGCACCTACCTTTTATTGAATTCATTGATTTCACTCTATAGGTATATGGCTTCTCTCTCACTGTGGGATAAGACCAACTCCAAACCCCAAAAGCCCTCATCATCATCACTATCACTCTTCCTCCCTGCTCCAAACTGGAAGTCCCATTATCGAAGCCTGGAGAGCCCTGAAGTGACTGCACATCTCTGGAATTGCCTGTCAGCAAGGTTGACTTCATCTCTGCTTTCGCCTCCCATTTCACTTTCACATATTACGTCTTAATGAGACCTGGATTCATCCAGAGGACTTAGCAACCCCTTCTGCCCTCTCCACCAACTATTCTTTCTCCACAATCCTCGCCAAACAGGCAAGGGTGGGGGAAAAGGTTTGCTGATATCAAATAAACCGAAATATACTTCATTGCCACCAATATGTTTTAATCAGTCTTTTGTATATCATGTTGTTACAATCACTTCTCATTCACAAATTCATGTCGCTGTAGTTTATCATCCCCCAGGTCCCCTACACAACTTTCCTAGAGGAGCTTGACATGCTTCTTTCCTCCTTCCCTGAGGATGGTAGCCCATTCATAGTTTTTGGGGACTTAAACATCCACCTAGAGAAACCCCATGCTGCAGGCTTCCAAGAGCTGCATGCCTCATTTGACCTCCCCTTCCTCAAGATTTCAGGAACTCACAAATAAGGCAACCAATTAGACCTCATTTTCACACGCATCTTCCATCCTTCCAATCCCTGGTTGTTTGTCCTGTTCTCTAAATCCTGCGAAAAAACACCGGACAAAACTCCACCAGGACTGTGCTGCTGTCCATCACCAAAGGCTTGAGGACAGCTAAAGTGGAGTCCAAAACCTCTGTACTATTGCTACTTGATCTGTCTGCAGCCTTTGACATGGTCAACCACTAGATCCTCCTTAACACACTGTCTTTAGTCCTACCTCTCCGATACCTTCATCATTTGGTCGTATTATACAATCACATGGCTTCTCCTACTGCTGCTATGCTGATGATACCCAGATCGTCTTCTCCTTCTACCCTGATGACCACACAGTAACAGCACGCATATCCGCCTGTCTGGAAGACATCTCGACCTGGATGTGAAAACACCACCTACGACTCAACCTAGCCAAAACTGAACTGCTCATCTTTTCAGGTAAACTGACTCCCTTACACAATTTCACTGTCCAGCTTGGCTCCACAACCCTAATACCAACAAGGGCAGCCAGAAACCTTGGTGTAGTCTTTGATGACCAGCTGACACTTTCTGACCACATTGCAAAACAACACGTTAATGTAGATTTGCTTTATATAACATCAGAAAAATCTGACCTCACTCAACATGCGACATAACTCCTTGTCCAGGCCCTTGTCATTTCAAGGCTGGACTACTGCAATGCTCTGTTGGCCGGCCTTACAACATGGGCACTCAAACCACTACAACTAATTCAGAACGCAGCAGCTCGACTGGTCTTTAAAGAACCTAAAAGGGCCCATGTCACACCTCTTTTTATTGCCCTTCACTGGCTACCAGTTGCTGCGTGCAGCAAGTTCAAATTTCTAATCCTTGTATACAAAACCACTACTGACTCTGCACCAGCCTACCTTCACAAACGTATTCACATCTACACCCCTTCCAGATCCCTACGGTCAGCAAAAGTATTTCGCACACAATCATTTGCTCGTAGGTTCATCTTCACTATCCCCTCCCGGTGGAATAATCTCCCAAACTCTGTTCAGTCTGCTACATCTCCCACTACATTTAAAAACCAGCTAAAAACCTTTTTCTGAATACCTGACACAAGTATGAAAAGAAACTACTAACCTTTTATCTCCTTTTGTACTCTCTGTAAAAAAATTGTAACTATGTATGGCTGATGTTATTGCTTCCCTATGATCTATCGCTTTGTTGTTTTCCTCACCTTGTAAGTCGCTTTGAATAAAAGTGTCTTCTAAATGCCTAAATGTAAATGTATTCCCACCCTGTACCATGCTCACCTCATTGCTTGCCTCACCACCTAGCTCTCTGGTTAACTTGTCCTTTCTGGTCCCACCCAGCTCCCTATTTCCTAAAGCCCTAAGGGCTCCAACATACTGCCTCACCTATTCAGCTCCATTTTTGTCCATTGTTGGTCTGGACTCTGGACTTCTGAGCCTTTGGCTGCATCTCTGTCCTTTAATCTCCTACACCATGCTGTTCTGCCTTGGACCTCACTCTCTCCTGTGTCACCCCAGGTCTACTGTTTCCCTGTTTGCACTTCAGTCCCACAGGCTGGCAGTGCCTCCTTGGACTTCTGACTTGGCTCCACCTATGTCTTCGCCTTTTCTTGCTCTGCCTCTGTTGGTCAGGCCCCAGACTCTGCCTGGATGTCTGCCTGGAAGCTCCCCCTCTTTTATTCCTACACTGTATCTGGCTGTGCTCAACTTTGGATTCAAGCCACGTTTTGGAGTCAGTTCTTTAAAACTCTTTCTTTTGTTGTGGTCTGACATTTCTTTTGAAATGTCTGAATGCCAAAGCAGTTGTATTTGTATTTGAAGTTGTAACCTGTCTGTTGTATTTTGGATATCTCACACTATTTTACATAGTGTGAGATATCCGTGAAATATCCGTGGTTGATCCAAAACTGTACCTCCACCTTAAAAGCTGTCAAAAGCCTCTGCACTCAGTATAGGCACTGATGATGATAATAATAATATACTTATTGATATATATACTTATTGATATATATATATATATATATATATATATATATATATATATATATATATATATATATAAGTTTCATTTGTTAAATTTGATTTAAATGGTTCCAAATCTATGGGAGCCTGAATCTGTGGTCTAATAGAAGAGACAGTAATCACATTGTTGACTGGTTTTAACATCTGTCCTAACAGCTGCTAAAGGTCAAACTGAATGCCTGCTCTTGCTGCTCAAAAGAGCCGAGAAGACTGACATCATCAACCTTACAGACATACAGGGACAGTAAGTGTCACTTCAGCATGCATTTCAATGTTGGCATCCAATACAATGTGTTTACATCTTTGAACTAAACAAAAGCATCTAATATCTCATTCGGGCCAGGCTGTTCTTAAAAGGTTACTTTCACTATGTACACGAGTTTTACATATACATTCACATGAGACTCCAGTCATATCAATGGTTCAGTCATATCAAAGTTGTTTTGCTATACAGAGGGTGGGTCACTGCTCATGGGGTCTACCATGCTAAGATTACATGACCAGCCATATTTTAAAATTTGAGTTAATATTAATATAATATACTGCTTTTGCCATATACTGTCAGTGCTCAGGTCACTTCTTAAACAAGAAAATGAACATATGGCCAACATTTTAACAAAACAATATTACAACAAACAGTTTAGCTAGTACAGACACTATCAATAGATCATATTATCAATAGAGAATATAGATTATATTCTAGCATTTGCAATGTTATCACGCTTTGCCTAGAATTTGCAGAAATGTTTCTTGACATTTTATTACCCAGTTTTTGAAGCATTACACTGAGATGCTATCTAAATTGTTCTGGGTTCTGTCTGATTTTGTTCATTATTTGGTCCAAAAAAATCAATTTCCAAAATGTTTTTAATGACAGTAATTGATATGTTGAAACAATTATATTTTTGTCTGTAAAAATAATTGATGAGCTAGAAAATGTTCTAAAATTAAAATAAATATCTAATGTGACAGCTGTGTCCACCTATGCTCCTGTGGTCTGTTCCACCTCTGCAACACATCCCTGGCCCTCCCATCCCTTCCTATGACTCTGTTCTGATTAGGCATCTGCAATTGAAGTGCTGACTTAATGCTACGTATAGATTTCCTAAGATTGTATTTCATGTCAGCAGACATTCTCAACTTTTTTGGTGTCAGAAAGAATAAGACAATCATAATTAAGCAGATCAACTCAACCAGAATATGTGCATTTATCCCCGAATATACACAGCTAAGTCTCCTTCTAGATTGTAATATACAATGGTTAACCTATCAGAAGAGTATGCGATTTTCCATGTACTGTACAATGTTTTGTACAAACAGTAGACTCTTAATGTCTGAGTGGTCCTGTCTCATGATCTGTCTCAAGCCCCAACGATACCACAGCAGATAAACCCTGTGTAACCACAAGTGATAGTGGTGTGCCTTTTAAGGTATCCTTGAACATTTAAAAATAAAACAGAACAGTCTTATCAGAATTAGGTCAAGGGTCAAATTAAAGATGTGGAACATCTCAAAGAATTTCAGAATATCAGGTACTAATGGGCAGGTCAAATGCATGAGCTAACCAACTGAAAGATGATGCTTAACTTGATTTTAAGTGACCTTACAATCTAAAGTGAATTTATATGATTGATTTCTTCCCCATCTCCCTCCTTCTCTTTTTATTGATTTCTTTCCCATCTTTTTCCTTCTCTCCTTATATTTTGTATTTTTGAAGTATTGTTATAGTAAGCATAGTCTTGTGGCATTTATAGGACTCCATTGATGTTGGCTACACTGAGCAGTCACATTGACTGTGTCCACATGTTACTTGAGAGGGGAAGTAATCCAGACATTAGGGACAAAAGAAGCCTTACTGCACTACACCGGGCAGTAAGTATTTGTACATGCATGTGTTTGGTTTGATTGTCTATATATGTACAGTATGTACCATTCTGGAATATGGCAAAATCATAAGGATTTTAGTGTTGCACCTATGTCTGCAAAATGGTGTTATATAACCCTGAAATCACTCATTGGAACTAACTAATCCTATAAGATATCGGCACAATTTTCCTAACAGTTCTACCGTTTTACAGTTTGCAACAGACAAAAATTTAGCTTATTGAGACACATGGGCTCAAATGTGAGAAGGATCAGAAGATCTAATATAGCTTCAGACAGCTTCCTCTGCACATAAGTAACAAAAATCATAAAATGCATGAAAATAATCCAACTAACAAACAAAATAAAAGATTAAACAGACAGCCGTTAAAGGTGCTATAAAACAAAAAAGGGAACACAATGGGGACAAGCCCCAAAACAAAGTTAAACTTGACTCTTACTTTTACTGAAATATGTGGATCCTAAATCAGGTGAACTGCATAAGCTGTAATCAGGTGGTGGAGCAAGCAATCAATCGATTGCAACACTCTACAAGGTTTATAAAACCTGATTCCCAATCAGCAACCTCAGGAGCGTATCACCTAATAGTGCAGCATAAGCAAACATAAAGTATTTCTTGGAAGAAAACAACATGTATAATTGACAGATCAGTTGGGATCTATATAATTAAATACAGTCTTATAAAATTATATAAAATGCTTGTTTTGATCTTATGGAGAGAATGTCCTCACACTTAAAAATAAACTCCTTTAAAGTACAGATTTGTTATACAGGTCAGATATGGCCTTAAGTAATTGTAGAAGTTCTTTGCAACTACTGACTGGACTGAAGATTAAAAGGGCCAGTTACCTTTGTAAATATATCTGACTTTACAAGATGTCTTACATTCTTTCATGACAGCCATAGTATTCATTTTATAATTTTTATAATTAATTAGTCTGACAGGTAGTTACTTAGGCTATAAACCTATCCTATTTTGTTAGATATTTTAAAAGCAATGCTCATATATCTGTCATGAACAGATGACAGCTGTCATGGACAGATTTCACCCGATTCTCTGCACCTGCACAGTTAATCAAGGACTCTCTATTTAAGCACAACTCTAGCACTTCAGTTTTGTCCAGTCTTTTTGATGTTTACCTCTTAATGCCCTGGCTCCTGATTAGATCACTTCCCTGTTGGATTATTTACCTTTCTTTCTGGTTTTTCCATTGTCTGCTCCACTGGTATTCTACTAAAGAGAAAAGGCTATGTTTACTTTCAGTTACCATTCATTCATCTGTGGATTCAACATCCCTGTTGTTCCTGATTCCAGTTCTGTTTGCTATCAATATATGTGCCGGATATGTACTAAGTTAGATTTGAGGGGTGCTTACAACCTGATACGCATCAGAAAAGGAGATGAAAGACTGCATTTGTCACTCCATCCATCCGTCATGCTGTATGGTCTTGCCACCAACCCTTCCATGTTCCCAGGTTACATGAATGAAATATTCAGTGAGTATCTCCAACACGTTGTTATTGTATACATTGATATTCTCATATTACAAAGATCTGTCCAAACATCAACATGTCAAACTCATAGTTGCCAAACTCCACCAACACCGTCTCTCTCAAACTGGAAAAATGTGAATTCCATATCAAGACCATACACATTCTTGGTTACATCACTGACTAGCACAGTATCCAGATGGACCAGAAGATGATACAAGCAGTAAAGGACTGGCCACAACATAAGACAGCCAAAAAATTAGAAAATTTCCAGGGATTTGCAGACTTCTATCATAAACTTAGACTTCTATCACTTCTATCAATTTCAGTTCAATCAGTTCTCTACTAACCTCTCTCCTCTGTCACAGGTCCAAATCGCTGTCCTGTAGCCCTAAAGCCAACCAAGCTTTCCAACACCTCAAGGAAGCATTTTGCATAGCACCTGCTCTCTGACACCCAAGACCTGATGCACCGTTCATCATTAAAGTGGATGCATCAACAAAGGCAGTAGGTGCCCTAGTGCCCTTTCTCGACTCAACCAACCTTCTGATGAACCATCACCACTAGAACCCATTCTCCCTCCAGGCATTATTATTATCCCTATCCAGTGGTCCATTGATGAGGACATAGCAGAAGCTACCCGTCAATAACCTGTTCCCGCTGGGAAGTCCTGATGGTAAAGTATATGTACCTTCATCACCCCAGGTTACCCTCATGGCACATACCTCTCCGGGCTCTGGACACCCAGGCAGCCTGCAGACCCTCTCACTCATTCAAGATTGGTATTGGTGGCCCATAATGGCCCAGGATGTCAAGGGTTGCTCAGTCTGTGCCATGTCCAAAGTACCTTGTCACCTACCAGAAGGTAAACTTGTTCCATTGCCTGTCCCACATAGGTCCAATACATGTATACTCATTGCTGTTTCTCTAAAGCCTGTAAACTTATGCCACTCAAGAATCCACCCACTGCCATGATAACTGCTGAGACTCTTTCACCAGATATTCCGCAACTTTGGTATCCCTGAGGACATTGTTTTGGACCGGGGCCCTCAGTTCATCTCACTTGTATGGCATGCCGTCTTCCGGTTACTGGGTGTTTCCATCAGTTTAACTTCTGAATATCATTCACAATTCAGTGGCCAAACTGAGCAAAAGATACAGGGGATCAGGAGATACCTGTGGTCATACTGCCATGAATGTCATCACAGCTGGAACCAATTCCTCCCTTGAGCCAAGAACTCAGAACTTGGGTACTAACTGCCCCCGTTTCCATGATCAGGTGAGCCCTCTGTTCCAACTGTGGACCGCTGATTCCATACAAGCAAGGGTCTGGGACTCTGCTCACGTCCCTCTGCAATAGGTTGTGTGGAGTCAGAAGAACCAGGCTAATGCAAGGAGAACGGACACCTCGCTACCACCTGGATCAAAAGTTCTGGCTCTCCACCAGGGACATTCACCTACACCAGCCCTGTCGAAATGTGAGTCCTCAAAACATTGGTCTGTTTACCATCCAACAACAAAATCACCTACTGTCTCAACCTCCCTGGCAACTATTGGATATCACCCTCTTTCCATGTCTCGCTATTACAACCTTTCACTTACCCTCTCTGCCACAGGTTCTGGTGTGGAAGCATTACCATTTCCTCCTCCTGAATCAGTGGAGAACCAGATCTACAGTCAACACCATCCTAGACTCACAATGCAGAGGTGGCTGTCTGGAATATTTGGTGGACTGGGAAGCGTATGGTCCAGAAAAACACTTATGGGACAGTCAATATGGTATTCTAGATCTGTCATTACTTGCTGAGTTCCATACCATCCAGTGCAACACCTAGAGGCAGAGGTCGTCCGTGTCGGCATAAATTTAGTGCATTGGGAGCTGCCCGTGGGGAGCCAGCCATGCCTCCTGCACCAGACATCACAACTCTGCCCACTCGTTCCCTCTCACCTGCTTACTGATTTTCCGCACATGCACAGTTAATCAAGGACTCTCTATATAAGCGCCACTCTAGCACTTCAGTTTTGTCCGGACACATTGATGTTTACCTCTCAATCCTCTCAACTCCTGAGATCACTTCCCTGTTGGATTGTTCACATGTGTTCTTGGTTTCTCCATTTTCTGCTCCACTGGTATTCTACTAAGAGAAAAGACTGTTTACATTCAGCTAATTCAATTCAATTCAACTTTATTTGTATAGTGCTTTTACAATGTGGCATTGTCTCAAAGCCGCTTTACAGGGAGGAAAAAGAAAAAACAAGGAAATATAGACAATGATACAGTAACAATGGTATGTCAATTATCAATCAATTATCAATAACTAAGTATCGAGTAAGATATTAACTATTGAGTATCAAATATCTATTATCTATTATCCGCAATCTCCCAGTGAGCTCTCCAACACGGCAACAGTGGCAAGGAACCCAAACTCCAGTGATGAATGTGGAGAAATAAACCTTGGGAGAACCCAGGCTCACCGTGAGGGTTATTTCTCCTCTGACGTGTTACAGCTGTAAACAGTACTTTGGTTTAAGGGTTTATAGGTTTACAGCGTCACAGTCAGTATTCTGATGTAAAGTTTTATATATTTGCAGCGTCATAATCAGTGCTGTTATGATTTCAGTATTGATTTATAGTAATAACTACTTTTAATTTGGGTCTGGTGATTTTATATTCATTTTTTTTTTATGTTAGCCTGATGGCTGACATAATACAATCAGAGATGTTTTGGCTAGGATACAGACGTTAAATGAGACTGAGAGCAGCTATAACATCAAACTGCTGGCATAGACAGAATCATGTATTTTGCTAAAAATATGAGTATAGATTAACAGTTGCATTAATGTAATAGGTGATGGTGGTGGTTGATTTTTCACAGTTCCCATGGTGGTCACTCCCTCCTTGGTTAGGCTGTTGTGAGCATTGTCTCGCCAAACTGGACGTAATCTGTTTCGCTCAGAGTCCCTCGGAGGAGAGGGAAGGAGAGAGGAAGATAGAGAGAGGAAAACAAAACAGGCTTATATTAGCGTAAGCGGCCATTCTCACACAATGTGGAAGCCATGTAGTAGAATGGGTAAAAAGTGTGCTCGGTTCCGGTTATGCCTAGCTGTTGCGGCCTAGGTGTTACAGTAGTTGAGTTAAGTGAATGCTTGTCTGAAGAGAGAGGTCTTTAGTTTAGACTTGAACTCCTCGAGTGTGTCTGAGTCCCGAACATTGCTGGGGAGGTCATTCCATAGTTTTGGTGCTAGGTAGGAGAAAGATCTGCCGCCTTTAGATGTTTTAGATATTCTTGGAATTATTAGCAGACCACCATTAGCAGCTAAGTTAGCATTCATTCATCTGTGTATTCATACTCACATGTTCCTGATTCCAGTTCTGTTTGCTATCAATATTCATCGGTCTGAACTTACCTCTATTAATAAAGATTACGCTATCTACTATCTTGGTCTGCGTTCCCCTCTGTGGTGTGACAGTATCCTTCCTCAGTAAATTACAACCGATTCCTAATGGCCCAATGGTTGGAAATCTATCAGACTGATTAATGTTTAAGTATAGTGACATGTACGTGTTCAACTGGTTGTTCTAGCTCTAAATCAATGGCTGAATGTTAAAAAGCAATATTGTGACAAGCATCACACAGCATGGAAACATTAACCTTTTGGTAAGTTTGTTACAGTGATGTTAAAAAGTTAGCTTCACGTTACAGTTGTGTATGCTGGGAATAGGCTTACATGACTGACAAACCAAAATACTGCCCCCGAACATGAAATCTTATTGGATAAGCGTGAACTGTGTCTGGAGTCCTTTCACAATCAAAGATGAATGAATTTAAAATGTAAAGAGAAATAGAAATGTGCAGTAATTGACACATTTCCAAGGTGATAGAATTGTAATTTTATACAGGTAATACAGTCTGTTAACTTTTAAATTTGTAGGTATCCTCAAGTCCTGATGAAATGAAAAGCAAGGTATCACTAGAAACTGCCTACTCGCAAGCTACAGTAAAAGTTACAAAGTTTTCTCAAAACAGTTAAATATAGTGTAGTTTACAGGCAAACACTGAAAACATCATGAAAACTTCTACCATGAGAATTCTGTTTGAATGGGTATGTATGAATGAACAGTGCAGCGTCATCAGAGCAGGTGTTGATGCTGGACAGAAAAAATTAATGAAATATTGTGAATTCATTCAGCAGACTCGTTCATCTGCACCCTATATTTGCATAAATGCACTTTACTGTACTCATCTGTACTTATTGTGACGTCCCTTTTTATCTTCTCACATTGCTTGCATTTTTCTTGCATGTTACTATTCTTGACAATATTCAAGTATATAAGACTTGGTCTTGTGACTGAAATAGCTGCTCAGAGGAAAATATGGTCACAGAGTAAACCTGACTTTCCTTGAAAGGGACTGATTATACTCAGGGCTAAGGATGCCGAAGCTGTTGAAATTAGTTACTTAGTTAATGTAAACTCCATAGCGTCAATGGTCATAAGTAAATTTCAGTAGATTTTCTCTGTTATTTCAGGCAGTAGTTGGTAGTGAAGAGTGTGTCTCAGCTCTGCTGGTGCATGGGGCCTTCACTCTGTGCAGGGATTTTCGTGGCAGGAGCCCTTTGCATTTAGCGGCCTCTTGTGGTCATGCAGAGATACTAAGGGTTTTACTTGAGGCAGCGTGTCTTTCAGACCCCCTTGACTCTCTGCTGGACTACAGTGGGTACACACCTGCTCACTGGGCAGCTTACCACGGTACGTTGCTAAAGTGCAAAAAAACAATGCACAAAACAGATTTCTTTCAAGTACACTTGAATATTATTCTAAGCACAGATATGTTTTGAGCAGAATGCTTTCTTATATTTTGATTAGCTCACAGATTACTGTTTACATTGTAAACTAAAGAAAAAACAAAAGAAGATTCTTTGGAAAAATTAAGCATTTTTAAATTTCAGGACACAAGGATTGTTTGAACGTTTTACTTCAATATAAAGCATTTAGCATCCTGGAAGGAAACCCCTTTACACCTTTACACTGTGCGCTGTGAGTGAATTTTACCTGCTGGTCTTCAAAATGTCTTAATACAGACATGCATCTGTCATGATCTTTTAAGAACCATTTTCTGTTTCCTTCTCCACAGATTTAATGGTCATGATGGTGCAGCTAAACTGCTGGTTGAAACACTGGGAACTGAGATTGTGAACCTCAGAGACTCCAAAGGAAGGTGTGTTTGTATGATGTCCCTGTGGTGAAAATACAGTTTTATTATTGCTTATATGACTGTATGGTATTTTTATCATGCTTTAAGTCAAACAATGTGCAAACTCAGTCAACACCTGAGTATTGCTGAGTATTTTCACCTAAAACTCTTAAAAATGTGGTTTGAAACCACCTGTTTTCTGCATCACAGACATGTAACCAATCATGTCAACAAACAGACTGAGTGGATCAGTAAGTCTGAGGTGCTGTGATTGAGTGTAGGACTAATTTGCATATTCATGGTTCTTCATATTCTAAATAAAGCAGAGGTGTAGCAAATGAGTTAAATTCAAAATGTTATGGCATGAAGAATTATTTTCATAGGAAAACATGTTTAAAGGATAAAATGTTTTTTATTACATGTGTTTAGAGGATAAACTTGGGGTCTTTAAAAAACAATTACAAAGAGGATGTATAGATTAAATAAACAGACAAAAGATCAAAAGATCTTTGTTCTATTTAGCTTTAGAATTTCCTGTGTATTTTGTCTGCAGGACTCCACTTCATGCAGCTGCTTATGCAGGAAATGTCAGAGCACTGCAGCTGGCTTTGACCTGTGGCTCAGATGTCAATGCAGTTGATTATAGAGGACGTTCTGTATTAATGGTTGCTGCTGAAAATGGGCATACTTCTGCTGTTGGTCTGTACACAAAGTCGTGTGTATACAAAAAGCATTGTATTACATTGGGTTTTATGTGAATATTAATTTTATTGTTTAAAAAAAGCAACATATTATATTACTGATCTGCTCAAACATGACCTGTTTCCAGATCTGTTGTTTCGTCAGGCCAGAGCAGACTTGTCAGTGCTGGACATCAACAGGAACACAGCCCTGCATATCGCCTGTGAAAGAGTAATGTATACCTTCACTGTATTCTGTTACATAACATATAACAGTATGTGTTTCTATTTCTAAAGCATTTTATGTGTCTTTCATTCAACAGGGTCAGGAAATGTGTGCTCTTCTCATTCTGGCCGAAATAGATGACCCTTCACTTATCAACATAACAAACCGCGCTCTACAAACGTAAGCATTCACATAGACCAGTGGTTCTCATTCTTGAACAAATCAGAACATTCCACCTAGTAACCATTTAAATTTTAAGAGTATAACACTTTTGGTGTTGTAAAACACAAAAAATCTTACACCCATTACAGAAGAATGTACATTATGCACTATAAATTCAATATTAAGATAATATTTTAATATTTAATATAATATTCTTTTTACAAAAAATTCCCACTGTGCTAACTAACTAACTTACTAAAGGTAAGTGGAGCTAAAACCGAAAAGTATTTATAATCATTTTGTTAAACTCATTTATGTCTAAACAACAGTCTCCACATGACTCCATACACATACACGCACACACAGAACATCAAGAAATTAGATGTTCCAGGTAATGTCAATATTTCCCCAATCAACAAGCAAGTGCCGACTGTGGCAAGAAACTAAAACTCAAACAGGTAAAGTGATGGAGAAAAAAATAAACCTTAGGAAAAATCAATCGGGGATGCATTCTCCTCTAGATACTCTGTTTAAAATTGTGTCTGCTAATTTTACACAGCAAGATTCATGTTTTTAGTTATTAACCAGCCTGCAACATTATTTATAAAGGTGTCAGTGAGATTAATTTGGTGAATGTCCACAGTCTGAGCCCTACTAATGTAGACCAATGCATTTTTAATTTCATGATTGTTTGGTTGCTTTCTGATGAAGGTTTTCTTTTCTCTGCACCTCTAGGCCGCTGCATATTTCAGCTGGAAATGGTCTTGCCACTGTGGTTGAGGTTCTGCTAACACGAGGTGCAACAGTTTTGGCAGAAGATGAGGATGGTGAGTTTCTTCATAGCCAGCTTAATAACAATTCTATTACAAGTGTGTTAGAACGGCGCTGTTTATGTAGAGATGTGTTTTCAGGTTGTACTCCAGCTTTGGCATGCGCTCCTAACAAAGATGTTGCAGACTGTCTGGCTCTTATTATTTC
Organism: Chromobotia macracanthus; assembly: GCA_036877525.1. Classification (NCBI taxonomy): domain Eukaryota; kingdom Metazoa; phylum Chordata; class Actinopteri; order Cypriniformes; family Botiidae; genus Chromobotia; species Chromobotia macracanthus. Next base: position 534,555 of record JAZGTH010000122.1, read on the forward strand.
CACCATGAAGAAGGTTTCTTCCAGCCTCTCTGCTGGCAGAAACTGCAGTCTCAGCCTGATGAAGCACTGTGGCATTACAGCATCTCAGCAATATCTGACCAACAGATACTTACATGGCTGCAGGACCAATTACAGAGGAACTGTAGGGCTGGACCGATGTTTCACTGGCTGATCACAAACACCACCCAGGACAACGTTACTTCTAATATGCTAATATTTTAATATATGTATTACCATTTCACAGTATACATAAACAATAACAAGTAAATAATTTCACAAACAAAAACAGATGTTAGATTTGTACAAGATAAACTTTTAAAAGTGAGTGCTATTATTGACTGCTAAATTAGATCAGTGATAGAAATGTTACAATGATTTAACGCTTGCCTGTTTCTTTTGTTTTGTGTTTTTTTTTGTAACTTTTGTATTTGTTATTCCTGTGCTTGGATTGTTTTCTATTTATATTAATAAACATTAGTATTGCAATTGAATACTGAATACCCCGCGTTAATGCCTTTTCTATAGCGTTTATGACAACTTACAAGTTATCGCACACCGGGTGTTGGCTAACCCAAACATGAAACGCCAGTTAACGTTTACTGTTATCTTAAAACCAAGCCTATACGTGGCGATATTTCTACAAGCCGTTTTTAATAGTTTTTAGTTTTCTTTACGTTGAACAGGCATAAGTTAAATGCGTCATTCGCAGGTCGGCGTGTGTATATATATTCATATAAAACGCATTTAACTTATACCTGTTATTGAAGTCGTCGACGTGTACAGTCCTCGAAAACAGTGCTCGACCTTTAAAGATGTGGCGCGGTGCTGCGCTTTTTATGCGGTGTGCGACCCCTTAAAACACTATCCGTTCCACCTTAAAAGACGCAACGCTTACGTATTGTCGGCTTGTTATTCACCCTCAGTTTATCATATTTGCGGTCTTGTAGGGCAAGGACCGGGTTGCGTGTGTGTATACATAAACAATTTCATAAGTAAACAATAAGTATAATAAGTAAACTAAACCTGGAGATGTAATGGACTATGAGCAAACCCCATCATTCCGTCCGCTTACAATCAGGGGCCGACACAGACCCACCCATGAACACGCGCATTCACTATTTGTGTACAGATGGTGAAATAATGCAAACAGTACAGTATGTAACATATTTTTAAACATTTAATGTATGTGACTGGCAGTCAATGCTTACTACTTTCTAAAGAGAACACGTTTATAACGAATTTGCACATACAGTAAAAACAAAAGAAAAATAATCTGTGAATGTTGTAGAGTCTGTGTGCTGTCTGTTTATGCTGTTTGTCTGCTGTTACTGTCATTCTCTACAGCATGTTGTTCTTTGTTGTCACTGTCTGTTGGATTCTTGTTTTTCTCTGTTGACACTGTACATATTGTTTGTCTGATTGTCCATCTTCTCATCCGTTTTAACTCTCTAACTCTGCAATTTTAATATGTTTGTATGGCTGTCTATGATTATACTTGTTCTTCACTCTTACCTAACTGTCATTGTGTCAATGCTTCTTGCTGGTCTCTGCATTAGAGACTATCTGCATAATGGTGAGCATTAATTACATACTGTAACCTATGCATGTATTTAATGTTTTATTTTAATATATGACTAGCTACGTATTCAAGTAAAGTTCACTACAAATTTCTACAGTACTATGGCTATTGCTATAGTTTTAGACCCGTTATCCAATATTGCAAGTAGCCTACAGCAGTCCGTTTACCATAAATCGCAGATGTAAATGCCAGATGGCCAGTTCTTAATATCACTGTGGCAGAACATTTTTTTCTTTTTGACAGGCCATTTTCACCTTGAACAGTTAGCACATTTACTACAGTCTGACTGTTTTAAAGTGCAATATTTTATAGGCAATATCCTACACTAGGGTTTTTGCACAATCATGTAAATACATATTTATTTGTATGTATCTGTAAATAACTCCTCCACTTAAATTTTATGTTTATTATGTATTTTTATTTTATTATGTCTATATTTATTTTTTTCTATTTTTTTTTTCTTTTTTTTCTATAATTCCATGCACATTTTAAAACATGATGACATATCTTTTTCAAGTTATGGACCCTTTAATGTACATTCAGTGTAATATTTCTTTATATTTATTCTAATATCCCAATGCCTTATTTGTTATTTGTTGTACTGTCATGTTAATTATATGTCTGGGCATGGTCCTGTAAGGTTATTGTAAGTCTGAGCTTCAATACAAGTATTTCAATGCCCAGTACATTTTTACATTTCTACATTTAGTTGTGTCAGGGACAGGGGAGGGAAGAACCCAATCGCAGAACAGCTTGACAAAATCATGAACTTTATTAAACAAAACTCCCTCAAGGGGGAAAAACAGAAACCAAACAGGGAAACATAATCCAGAAAACAAGACTGACAATTGATGACATCTCACAATTGACAAATAACATCCAACAACGCACCTCTGACCATAAACAATGAACCAGCACAAGACAGCAAACACAAGGGCATTAAATAGGACAAGAAACAAGGCAGGTAATGAGGGCAGACAGGTGGGAGGAATGAACTAATGATAGGAGGATTAATGAGGAAATAAGAGGACGGGGTCGTGACAAGCGACAGGAGAGCACAAAGTAAAAAACAGTAGCCATGTGGTTACACAGATAACAAAGACACAAAGCATGAGTCTAGATCCTGACTCCAAGAAACAAGAACCAAGACTAGGACTGAGTCAGGATCCAGATATTATGCCAGTCAGTGAGTTCAAAACAGTCCTGAAGAGCAGAGATGGCTCCTGCTGGCCAGGTTTTCACCTGCTTCAGAACAGGTTTGGAGTGTTTGACTAGCAGTCTGTATGCTGGGATTAGCATAACAGAGATGTGGTCTGAGTAGCCAAGATGGGGGTGCTGCCGGGGATAGTTGTATAAGCAAGGTCCAGCACGTTCTTCCCTCTCATTGCAAAGTCCACATTCTGATGAAATTTAGAGATCACTGACTTGAACACTGATTTGCATGGTTGAAACCTCCGGCAACAATAAACAGTCCGTCAGGGTTTGAGTTCTGAAGCTCGCTAATAGCCTCATACAGTTCACAGAGCACGTCTTTAGCTCTGTGGGGGAATGTATACTCTGATTATGAAGGCGGTGGCGAATTCCTGTAGTAAATAAAATTTACTGCATTTAACAGTCACAAAGTCCACCAACGATGAACTGTAACTAGAAACTAGCACCAAGTTCTTGCACCATTCTGTGTTGATGTAAACACACAAGCCACTGCCACGAGCCTTACCGCACAGAGCTGTGTTTCTATCGGCACAAAACGAACCTAGCTTGTCTAGCTCAATGGCGGCGTCTGGAACTCTGTCGCTGAGCCACGTCTCTGTGAAAACAAAGGCCTGCAGTCACGTAGTTTGCTGGAGTTGGATGTAATCCAATTTATTGTCCAGGAGCAGATATTGGAGAGTAGGATGGAAGGGATAGCCAGCTAAGGTTTGTTTTTGCCCTCTTGCCATGCTTCTGCTTTCTCACGCACCACTTGCGACGTCCCCTCCCCCAGCCACTGGTATCAGGCGATGTCAAGGGCTGGAGGCCTGGTCCTCGCAGAAAGCTGAGATTGCGTAGGTTGTAGTGTTGTTTCTGAAGTTTATGCATGTCTGGCGGTAGTGTACACAAACACTGAGAGCTCTGATGTCCATGTGCCATTAAAAGTCGGGCTAAAGACACACTGCTGCTTCATGGATTTTGGCCAGACACAAGAACTGTTTATCCCTCAGGCTATATTAAGTCTGAATAATTAAAGCTCTTATACCTCCACACTGCCCAACATATATCCCGAATGGTGATAGGTGATATCAGTTTGCATAAACGGTGGTTTTGGCAATATGGTCCATTAATTTCGTAAATAAAAACTGAAAGCGTAAACAAAAACTCAAATTTGCAAAAAAGGAAGATGTTTTTCTTCTTTTAGACTATTTTATTATTTTATTTTTGTCAGTTTCTTCAGAGTTTGCTTTCATTTTTTTGGCACAAAATTAATCACATACAACTCTTAGTAATTAATTCCCCATTTGACTCACACAAGGCACGTCATACCCATCTCCTGCATGTCATTTTGCCAAACCACCAGATTTCACTGTTGTGGTCAAAGAGCTTCACCTGTGTCTACACCAGAACTCGTTTATTTTATTTATTTACATTTCTTTATACAGTTATTTTTGTATTTATAATTTTTTTACATTCCTTTGCAGTTTTATTTTTGTATTTTTTATTCTATTTTGGCAACTTTGGGATTCCGTAGTGTGTGCACTAACTGGATGGGTTAAATCCAGAAGACAAATTCCAAGTATGGGTTACCATACTTGTTCTGCACTTCACTACCTAATATCAAGTCAATCAGATAGACACATCCATAGCTATACTCATTTGCCATAGTCATTTTCTTGTTTCTTAAGAGCCACCAAGTGGTCAAGCACCTGAGTTTTTGTTGTGCATGGGACTTCAGCTTGAGCTGATGAGTTTGACATGTTGGTAATTCCTCATTCTATTCAATAGCGAAAAGTAAAGTGTTTTAAGTAAAAGCCATACTCACTTCAAACATTTTGGCATGGCATTGGGGAAAGAGCCATGTTCAACTTTCTGGGTCTAGTTTACAAAACTAGGTTTGCAAAAAGCATCAATATGGCAGACACTTCTTTCTGTGACAAATGGTTTAGATTTAAACAATTTTTTTGTTTGTTTTGACGACTCTAGTGCCATCATCTGGGACTTTGCTTCAGTAGTAGTAGTAGTGTGGGAGGAAAGACTACTACTACTAGGGAAGGGTAAAAATCCATCTCATATTGCTGTGGTCATGGCAGATGATGTGTTCTTTGTTAATGTAGTTAACAAAGTAGTTAATATAAACTTTAATGCTGTAGTCGAGGTGCCACTGAGGACGTATTCATCAACAGTAGAGTGACAGGGAATGCCTACTCTTGAAGTTTAATTTGCCTAGGACTGGTCTGCACGATCAGGTATAGTGCATAGTAATATGTTTATGCTTCATGACTCAGCAATAAACACGGAGATCTTATCACCGTCTAAATCGGGCCAAGAAGTCACAGCGGTCGAGGGATGAGATTGACTCCCGGCCGCACGGCGCCGCTGCAACAGCGCATAGACTCTTGAAGCGAAAGGAAGCGGCTGTAAGTGTCTGACGCAGATCTGTGAGGAGAGATGGCTGAGTTCGTGGAGCTGCAGAAACTGAAGGTGTTTTTGTTTGCTTACTGCTGTTAATTATGCTGTGTTAAGTGAAGTTGACGTGATCATTATTATCTCTCAAACTTCAGTGGGCTGCTTTAATCCACAGCATTGCTAGCTGCTAATTGCTGAATCTGCACATCAGCATAATTTAATACTGCACGTGAGATAAAAAAGAAACCAACTGATAAACTGTAGGTCTGATAAAGGACCTGCATCTGTCTGATAACCTGATGTTCTCAAACACTATATTATGATTCTTGTTTTTACCATGTTATTTCAAGCAGCTTTTGCTCTGCGTCTTAGTTTTCACTTCTTTGAAAACTAGTTTTCACAAATTCTTCAAAAACGTTCTTATTTAAGTATATATGGTTTGTTAGGACTTTGAATCCCCTTGAGAATAAAGCATGTTTTGTGGACTGACGCAATCGGTTTGAAAGAGTTTGGTATTGAATCCAGGGCTGTTGAACTCCTGTCCTGAAATCTCTTCTCTCTCCTCAGCTGGCCGAGCTGAAGCAGGAATGTGCTGCACGTGGGCTGGATGCCAAGGGAAATAAAGGTGACCTGATTGCCCGGCTGCAGACTTACCTGGAAGAGCACGGTATGTCTTTTAAATCCTCACAGTGCGTCTTCCTGTGTTTATTTCAGTTAGGATGTATGAGGCTTTATGTCTGCTGTTCTAGAATCAACCCATAAAGACCAAGAGACCATCATAAAATAGTTGATTTGTTAACTGTTGCTACTCATTTCTACCTAAAAAGGTAGCCTGGACCTACAGGGCTGTATGAAAACATTATGACTTGAAGGTCATGATAGCATAAAATGTTTTTTAAAGGAACTGAGTGCAAGTCTCAAAACTAGTTAGTCTTAATGGATAAGTGAATGTCAGTTGAATGGTGTCTGACAGGTTTTGCCTTAAAATGGCATGTTTATTTCACAGATATTTACTGACATGTTAAAACTGTTGTGTTTTTAGAGGAAGTTAATGAGGAGGAAGTTTTGGGAGAGGATGAAGAGGTGAGTTCTCTTGGATGTAATGTGTTCCACAGTGAAAATAAGTCACATCACTTTTGCAGTGTTTTTTGTACTAGGGAAAAGAAGTGTGCAACAGTATTTCTTCAGATTTAAGGATGTCTTGCATGACAAGGGCGATGGCATTTGATTTGTTCATCATAACATTTCACACATGTATACATTTCAGGAAACCTTTGCTAAAGAAGAGCAGGCAGCCCAGAAGCAAGTGTTGACTGAACTTGAAGCGTAAGTCATTAGTGCTAAGTACAAGACCATTTAAAAACATCATAAAATCCAAAAAACAATCAAACATACATGCTCACGCCACAGGTCCCCAAATGTGACCATTAATCATTTGTGAAATTGTTTAAAAAAAATCAAAAAACAAGAAACATTGAAGCACAATGACGTGCATTCACGCATCACAGAGAGCTTGTGTATAATTTTTTCTCAGCTGGTTTTGAGCTCTTATGTAATTTCTTATGGTTTCTCTTTATTCGTTATGACCATCTGACATGATCGTCTTTTGATAAGGCGAGAGTGAGCACTGATGGAAGAGGCAGGGGGTTGATATTTTCGGCCTTATTTTTCTTTCGGCTGAAAAACGATAATGTCATTTTTGTACAAATCTTTGGTGCACACCTAGTCGATAAGATTTAGGCAAACAATTAAAATGCAGAGTAATAGGTTAAAATAAATTAAACATCCGACAGCAGCATTTACCTTTGTCAGAGTATGGCTATAAACATTAATCTTTTTTTTGCTCATAGACAGGGTTTTTTCTTTCAAAATCAATGGTTGAGTATATTGTTTATACATTTTTGTAATGCTTTTTTGTTTGTAATTTCAGGGGGACTGAGAAGAAAATCGTGAAGATCACCCCTCCTGCTACAGTTGACGAGGTTTCAATTCTCATGTGATTTGGATTATTGATCGTATTGCCTTTATCATTCCAATCATAATTAGTGTGGTTGCCTGAAGATTAAATTCAATTTTGGTTGTTAATGCGGCAGAGACTTCAGAAGAGAGCTGAGCGCTACAATCTTCAACCCAGTGTGGACAGTAAGAAGGCAGCACGTGCAGCAAGGTTTGCTTGCTTCATAAAAAATTTACAAAACTCAAAAAAAAAAAAAATTTAAACACTGGTTTAAGATCTAATCTAAGTTTTGGTGAAAATTGGGGGAGGAATGGAAGTTTCCACCAGTTTCCAGAAAAACAAAGCATGTGTATACAGATACCAAATATTAAAAGGTTACCCAAAACAGTTGTTACTCCACGAAAGACAACTGTTTAAACTTAACAGATAACTCCTTTTATTGGACAACCGCCATTGTTGTCCACAACAACATATCAACAACGGAAGTAGCAATCTCACTCACATAGTCTCTCACACTCACATAGACATAGTAGAGTCTTCACTTACTCTAAGTGCACTATATGCAAACTTATGCAAATAGCATATAAATATTACAGGTTTACAAATATCAGAATGTATAACCATAACTAAAACTTAACAAACTCCATCTCTTCAAAAAAAATTAATTATATAAAATGAATAATTATATATGTATATATTTATACATGTGTTCCAACTTTCAGCATGCGCCCCAGGAACTCTCATTGTAAAACAACAAAACATTAATGTAAAATAACCTGTTTTAACAGTTCATTATAAAGAGCTCCTTTTAGCGTGACTCATTCCCTTTTAATAGAGCTTCTATTGTCCTTCACTAAGTGCCTTAAGTAATTGCAGTGCTAATGCCTCTTTTTGGTAAGACAGTCGGCAAGTTGTTTTGTATTATACCACAGCACTCATTTAACCTTTTGTGTTTGTATAAATTCTTTGATGCTGTTTATTTCCATATGGAGTCTTTTCTCAAAAACTTATTTTGTAGACTTCAGGGCATCAACAAGTGAATGATTGTCAGTGACAGATTATTGGTGTAGTATCACCAGTATTCAACTCAGAGAACAGTGTGGTCAGAAATATTGCATTGTCAATTCCATCTGACATTGCCAATGTTTCACCAGCAAGAGTGCAACATACAATCGTCTTGACTCTTTCTGGCTGCCAGGACAGGGGAGAAAACTTAGTATTTTCTCCCATGAGAACAATTAAATGTCCACCTAGAGTTCTCCCATCTCAAAGATTTCCAAACAAGGCATCACTGTATACCATTATCTTCAGTGCACTGTCTTTGCCCAGGTATTGGAAGTTCAGAACCACCTTTTTGGACTTTAGTATGCACTTTATTCAATTTGCTTCATAAATAAAAAATGCAACTGTGCAGACTATGTTCGATGCTAAGCTGCTGGCATCAAACATTACATTAGGCCTGCTCTGTCTTGCAGCCAAGAGAATTTGGCCTACCTTGGACCTCATTCGATCTTTTCCTCCTCACTGAGGGGAGAGTCTTGTTCCACAGCTCGAGAAGGATCCAAATGTATGGACTGTATATGCTAAATATAGTTTTCCTGATGTACCTGCATTTTATCATCAGCAGTTTCTAAGTTAATTCCTACATAACAGAAGCTGTCACACTCCTCACACCCAACTTCAAACGTGGATCTGAGATGAGGTATTACTGTTGTGGAAAACTTTTGTATGCCTTCTCATATGAAGTCCCTGTCATTTTTTTATGTCAGTCTTTGTGGCATGTTGATCCTCGCTTTCTGTATTCACTTTTCTCAGTCTGAAACGATGTACCCTAATGCAAGTCCCTCCATGTCTCATAAATACCACTGCACCATCCTGACCGATGACAGTTCCTGGTCCTTTCCATTCTGGACAGTCCACTCTCTTGTAGTACACCTTATCACCTGCTTCATATTTCTCATTAGTGTGATGTATTTGCTTCTGTAATGCTCTGCAAATTCTTTGAGCACTCTGCTTCTGTTAAAGCCTTTCTTGATGTATGTAAAGCAGAGATGTGTCCTGCTGCCCACTGATGCTTTGTGGTACCCTCTAAAGCTGGAGGTTTATCAGTCAGCACAGATGGTAAGTTGAGTTTCTGTCCAAACACCAGCTGATGAGGACTGTAGCCATGGACACTTTGCATAGAATTCTTGCAATTGTTTTTTCAAGATGATGTTGCATTCTGTGTCTTATTTCCTGAGCTATTTAGAAGTCACTGCAGTTTATCAGCTGAAGCACGACCAAACTGTTTGTGAAGCTTCCTCAGAATGTTACGTTTTTCTGCTGAACTCATTTTATCTGAGATTAATAGGATTTCATTTTCATCTTCATCATTTTTCTTTTGTATGACATTGTCAGCAGTTGCTAAGATCTGCTTGCATGTCTTTTGAGCTACCTTCATTGTCCATTATATTTACACAGTAATGACCAGAGCTTGTAAACTCAAGTTCTACAGGTTGATTGAATATTACTGCTCTGTCATTTTCATGTCTAATACTGTTCCTGCTCTTTTCAAGGAGACTTTGCTTAAGAGAAATAGAATGTTAGCTGGGACCAAAGATGGCGGGGAGGCCAAAGATGGCGGCGCGGTCGGACGCAGCGGCTACTCCGGGTCCAAAAGATGGTGTTTTTATGTCTGTTAGTCTCGTCTCTTTGTCTTCAAACTGTTTAATTTCTCCACAAAATCATCAGATAAACGCTCGGAAACACAAATATGATCGCCAGAGCCTTTTGGAAATCGGTAGTGCGTACCAACATCAGCTTTCGCCGGCGACCACCGAGAAGCTACGAGGCCTCTGCCTGCTGCTGAAGCCGAACTCTGAGACCGTGGCCCCGTCCACTGATGCTACCCGCACAAGCCGCCGGCGCTGTGAGAGGGGACAGAAACGTGGCAAGCGCGGGGGTGTACGAGCTAGGCTAAGGGCTAACCCCACCAGACCAGCGATCCCATCATTAACGCTCGCAAACGTTCGCTCATTGGTAAATAAACTGGACTCAATTCAACTCAGTCGGTCTATACAGCATGAGTCAAGGGATTTTTGTGTGTTTGTTTTCACTGAAACATGGCTAAACGACAACATACCGGACTCCGCCATTCAGCTGCACGGACTAACCTGCTACCGAGCGGACAGGGATTCATTACTGTCTGGTAAGACTCGCGGGGGCGGCTTGTGTGTGTAAACACTGTTCGGCGCTGGTGGAGGTGATGTTTGTGAAGTGCAGACCGTTCTATCTGCTGCGGGAGTTCACGGCCATTGTTATTGTCGCGGTTTACATCCCCCCGTGTGCAAACGCTAAGGACGCGCTTCGCGAGCTGTACAGCGCCATCAGCGATCAACAAACAACCCCGACGGCTTTTTCATCATAGCCGGGGATTTTAACTACGCAAACTTAAAGACAGTCTTGCCAAAGTTCTACCAACACGTGAACTTTGCTACAAGGGGAAATAACACACTGGACTTTGTTTACACAACACAGAAAGACGCGTACAGGGCTGAACCCCGCCCCCACCTCGGGTACTCCGATCACATCTCTGTTATGCTAATCCCAGCATACAATCCACTGTTGAAAATCACCAAACCGGTTCAAAAACTCATCAGTCTGGCCGGATGATGCTACCTCAGCACTGCAGGACTGCTTTCAGACTACAGACTGGAGCATGTTTAAAGAGGCAGCCACTTACAACAACAGCACCGACCTGCATGAGTACACTGAAACAGTGAGTGCATATATCAAGAAGTGCATTGATGATGTGACAGTAACAAAGACCATCACCACACGTGCCTACCAGAAGCCGTGGATGACGGCAAAGGTTCATGGGCTGCTAAAGACCAGAGATGAGGCATTCAGATCAGGAGATAAAGCAGCCCTAAAAACAGCAAGAGCCAGCCTGTCCTGTGGCATCAAGAATGCAAAACGGTCATATGCACAAAAAATCAATAACCACTTCACAGACAGCAGAGACTCACGGAGCCTGTGGCGAGGCATTCAGACCATCACTGACTACAAGCCCCTGCCACAGGTCTGTGATGACGACACATCCCTTCCAGATGCACTTAACCAGTTTTGTTCACGGTTTGAAATGCAGAATGACACACCTGCACAAAAACTGCCCACACCTCCCACCGACCAGGCGCTCTGTCTGTCTCCAGCCGTAGTGAGGAAGACCCTGTCTAGGATTAACCCACGCAAGGCTACGGGTCCTGACAACATACCTGGCCGTGTACTGAGACACTGTGCTGCACAGCTGACAGATGTCCTAACAGATATCTTCAACATCTCGCTGAGCCAGGCAGTCGTCCCCACGTGTCTCAAGTCCACAACCATCATACCGGTACCTAAGAAATCACCTGTGTCCTGTCTGAATGACTATCGTCCCATAGCACTGACTCCAATCATGATGAAGTGCTTTGAGAGATTAGTCATGAATCACATAAAAACCAGCCTCCCCAACACACTCGACCCGCTCCAGTTTGCATACCGTCCAAACCACTCTACGGATGATGCAATTTCCTCCACCCTCCACCTGGCTCTTACCCACTTAAACCAGAAGAACACTTATGTAAGAATGCTGTTCATTGACTTCAGCTCAGCATTCAACACAATAATCCCACAACAGCTCATTAATAAATTACACCTGCTGGGCCTTAACAACTCCCTCTGTAACTGGATTCTGGACTTTTTAACTGAAATACCCCAGTCAGTCCGTGTCGGCCACAACACCTCGAGCACTACCACACTGAGCACAGGTGCCCCACAAGGCTGTGTGCTCAGCCCGCTGCTCTTCACACTGCTGACCCACGACTGCACTGCCAAGTTCAGCTCCAACCACATCATCAAGTTCGCTGATGACACAACGGTGGTAGGTCTCATCAGCAACAACGATGAAACGCACTACAGAGAGGAAGTGGCACAGCTAGCGGCATGGTGTGGCGCGAACAACCTGTCCCTCAATGTGGAGAAGACAAAGGAGGTTGTGATGGACCTCAGGAGAAACTCCACTGACCACCCCCCACTGACCATCGACAGCTCGACTGTGGAGAGAGTCAGCAGCACTAAATTCCTGGGGGTGCACATCACAGAGGATCTCACCTGGACCACCAACACCACGTCATTCTCCAAAAAGGCACAACAGCGCCTACACTTCCTCCGCCGGCTGAAAAGAGCAAGTCTCCCTCCACCAATCCTCACCATGTTCTACAGGGGAACCATTGAGAGTGTGCTGACCAGCTGCATCACTGTCTGGTATGGGAACTGCAGCGCCGCAGACTGCAAAACCCTCCAGCGGACAGTGAACACAGCTGCAAAGATCATCGGTGCCCCTCTCCCCTCCATCCTGGACATTTTCCTTTCACGATGCTCCAACAAAGCCACCAGCATCGTAAAGGACCCCCACCCATCCCTCACACAGTCTCTTCCAGCTCCTGCCGTCAGGAAAACGGTACCGGAGCATCGGAGCCTGCACTGCCAGACTGCTCAACAGCTTTTTCCCCCAGGCTGTGAGAGCCCTGAACTAAAGCACGGCCCCCCTCTGAAAAACCTCATACCTCTTAAATATATATATATATTTTTTTTTTTTTAATTTCTCCCTTGTGCAATTCTGAGTGTGCTACACACAGGTGAGTAAGCCGCACAGACCACCTGTAGTAACACACTCTCCTCTATGTGCACTAGACACTTTTTACAACTGAGGGTACATAATCCCACAAAAAGACTCATGTATGTTTACAAGCCCATGCACTACAGATCATCTTGTACTGTTCTCCAGCCAGGAACAGTGCTTGACTTTTTTTCCTCGTGCAATATTTATGTGGAACATTTGTATAGTTTGTATTTAATAGTTTATGTATAGGCAACTTTATATATAGTATATTTATAATCTAATTCTGTTAGTATTTGTGTTTAGATTTATACTGTTTCACGTCATTGTTGTATGTCTGTATTTATGTAGCACCGTGGTCCTGTGAGGCACGACATTTCGTTCCACTGTATGTCCCCACATATAGCGGAATGACAATAAAGCTCGACTTGACTTGACTTGACAACTTCAGTCTCAATTTTACACTTAATTTTACAGGAATTTTCAACTTTCTGTTGGAATGGACCACTTTTCCATCTCCAAACCTAAACAGTCTATGGCTGTGTGTTTTTCGGTGTCCTTTGCTGCCTTTGTGTCAATCTGGGAACATGACTTGCCTCTCTGTCGCCTCTGTTACATTATATATGCCGTTTCCTGGTTAATTCTTACTGTTAAAGGAAGCGTATTTCCTATGAAAATTCTCTTTAGTGCCAACTTCATTGATGTAAAAGTCTGATCTGCACATGCTGTTAAAGCTAACTGTCAATCTTTCACATCCAAGCATGCAGTGTCCAGAAGCTTAAAAGCTAACACTGCATCAGGAAGTTCCATTTTATACTTGGGCATCCGAGAGTAGTGTTGTTCAAAATCAATTATATAGTCTGTCATGGAAACATTACTGTCTCTCACTATACGATCGAAGCTCATATAAGCTTTATATATCCGATCCTGTTCTTCCTTGAGGAACAATTCATCAAGTTTCGTCATTGTCCACCGGTATTTCCATCGCCGTTTCTCTCGCTCTTCCCGACAGTGCCAAAGTAACAGTGGAACTCTGTAATTCTAACCATCCTTTGCTACCATTTGTTACTCCACGAAAGACAACTGTTTAAACTTAAATAAGTTAATGATTTTGACCTTTTGACTATGACCGCCACCATGGTCGACCACAACAACAACATAACAATGGAAGTAGTGATCTCATTCACATAAGAGTCTTCGCTTACTCTCAAAGTGCACTATATGCAAACTTTCATTCAGAACACTATGCAAATAGCATATAAATATTACAGGTATATATCACGTTTAACCATGACTAAAACTTAAGTTATGCAAGACAAACAGTAGCTCAGGCATATGAGTCTTTTAAACATTAATATTTTACATTTACTAATAGTTTAATTTTTTTTACACTTAAATATGTTCAATCATTGTTTCACACTTCATGTTTTAACATGTTTTACATGAAAATTATGAGCAGAAAATGTTCCTATTCTTATGCTGAATGTCTTTCTACCTGTGTGGATTATGTCTTAATTCAGAGGCTTTCTTATTTCGTCCTTTATTTTCATTGTATTTTATTAGGTTTGGCTTGACAGTACCTGAATCTTCTGAAGGTGAGCTGAAGTCTATCTGTTTATAGATGGTTTAACTGTTAATGCAGCCAACCAGCATATGTTGTATAAACATCTTGTTTTAAGTCTCATGCATATTATCTGTTTGTTTTATTTGAAAATGACTGAAATTAATAACATTAGTTACAGACTTTGACTGATTAATAGTCTATGTGAAGTGGAAATCACTATTTGTGTTGTGCACACCAGTGGGAACACAGGGGTTTGTGTTTACAGTTGTCTTTACATTATGGTGTGGGGTTCAGTCTTTCTCACTTTACACTTTCACAACCTCACAGCAGCTAAGTGGAAGCATACAGGAATAGTTCAGTCCATATAAAAATGGATTATTATTGATTATATACGACTGTCCAATTGAGTTCAGTACAGTCACTGTTCATAATGACTCACTGACCCTTTCTTCCTCAAACATTAAAGTAAGAATTTGTGGCATGCTGATCATTTTCCAAGTAGAAACAGTGATTCACTGTTATAGAAACAGTGATTTTACAGTGTAAAAGCTTAAATATTGGACAAAGTCAGTGCAGCCCCATTCATAGATGTTTTCTGATCACTCCATATACACTGTGTTCAGGACAATTTGGGTTCTTTAATGTTAAATGCATTAACCAACCAGATAATCCTTCAGTTATTTATTTGTATTCATATATTTATTGCATTCATACGCGTATTCTTATGGGTATCAAATGAAATGACAATGAGTAAATGATGACTGAATTGAACTCATTATTTGTCTTACTGACAGATTTCTGTTAGGGTGTAATCTGAAGTTTTATAACACTCATTATTTGTTTGTGTTTTTAGGAGCTGTAGCCATTCCAAAAGTGAGTATAAGTAACTTAGGGTTAGAGTGACAGGTTTGGGGCATCTTTGCTCTCTGACTTCTGATTGAAATATTAAAAAAGATGTTAAACAGGCATTCTCTGTCAGGTGGACGTTGATGTCTTGAAGAAGAGAGCAGAACGTTTTGGCATGAATGTCTCATCAGTGTCTAAAAGGGTACTCTGCTTTATATTCATGTTGCAATTACAGTCATTTGTATGTCAAATTCTCTCACATGTTCTGATGTTTTAATGAATTGAATGGTTCTGTTATATTACGAATAAATGGAACAAGGCCTTTTAAAGAAATAAATTGGAACTCAGATTTATTTCTTAAATGTACGCAAATTGCTTTAATTCATGAAGGTATTTGTGACATTTTAACCTTTTTACATGTACATATTTTAAATGTCCCAACTGTTTCTCTGGAGTACTGTTTTAATGCGGCTGTTATGATGATGATCAAATTTATTAGTCAAAACATAAATGACCTGCAAACATAAGATCTGTTGTTAACATGACCATTTGTGTTATATATTCTGTATTGTAATTTGTTTTATATAAGGTTTTTATACTATCAGCATAGCTTATACAAATACATACAAACAAACAACTGTTGTTTCTAGTTTGGTCACATGCTGCTGTTTGAGTTTTTCACTGCTAAAGTTTGGCTTTAGATGTTATTGAACATTTCTTGTTTGCAGGTGCTTTAGATGGGTTTTTAGTTTATTTGGAAAATCTTATTTTGATTTTGAGCATATATTTTAATTTCTTTTGCAGTGGCTAAGAGAGGGCCATAATATATTGCCAAATATAAACTCATGACTAGCCAGTTTGACAAACCTGGTCCATATGTTCTAATCGTGAAGGTTTAAATCATTTGATCATGTTTTGTTCACCTGAAGCCACATGGTGACTTTGGATCTTCATCGTTGCTCTAACTGTATTTATCATGACTGTGTGATTAACATGAATGACTGAAAACTGATTGCACCATGTTGTTTTGTGGGCTAATTTCACAGTTTGAAGATGATGAAAAGCTTAAGAAGAGGAAAGAAAGATTTGGCATTCTGACATCGGCTACTGGATCTGATGATTCAGAGGTATAACACATCTGTAGCTGCTCTGTTTTTACCGTAACTATTACATCTGTCCATATGCTGCCCTTGGTAAAAGTTACTGTATATAACTTGACAGCCAGGTAAACTCTTTCTTGACATCAAGACTCTGAAGACATTAACTCTTCGTCCACAGGTTTATTGACGTTGCAAAAAAAGGTGAAACTGAAAAGTACAAAAGGCATAAACAACACTACGCTTGCCTTTTAAATGTACAGATTCTCAAAAGAAATAAATTCAATCCATGTTTTTCTTTCTCCTTTAACCGTTACATGCATTTAAACAGACATTTAATGTAAGTGTATTTATATGAACTGGACTAGGACCATTACCACAATGAAAAGTCCATAAACTATAGTGAGGTAGATAGAAGCCTATTATTTTCTAACAATCAGCTTCATAAATGTACCCCTTTCCCAAAATAACAGTCTGCAATCGCAGATATTGTTAAAAGCAGTGAATACATACCCAAGATGCTACAACAGACACAAGATGTATGCAAATATTACAGAATTAGCTTCAGAAACACTGAATATGCTGCTCTCTGTGCCATGCTTGCTTACTTCCTCATTAATGGTCCCATGGTCTGACTCCAGTAAAAACAAGACTTGAAAACATATTAAGTGGTAACAATACAGTTCATGTACTTGTGTTGTACTTTATCTAGGGCTGCTTGATAATGACAAAAATAACTTTAGACCAATATCATGATAATTTAACGCAATTATTCACTGACTTTAGAAACAACATGTATTTATTGCAAATATAAATGATTGGAAATACACACACACACACACACACACGTGTGTAATATATATGTATTTACAGTATTGGGACAGTAAAGACTAAATTGTTCTGTTTGCTGTGAAGTCAAGAAATCTGCAAATATGATTAAAAGATGAATATGGGACAAAATTATAAAATGTCACAATTTATTATTGGTTGTTTCAACACGTTTCAACAACTAAGAACAGCACTTAGCTGAGAGCTGCATCTCTCAATGTAATGTGAGCATAAGTATTCGGATAACTTAAAGCAAATGTAAAAGTCTAGGTTGAAAATTTCTGGTATACCATTACAGCAGTGAGTCTGCCACTACTGGACCTGCTGTCAATTCTGACAGAAATGTGCTGTTCTGTCACAAATGGGACTGGTGCTATCAAAGTTTTCGATTTATTGTAATACCAGCCTCTGATACCTTTTTATCTATATTAAATTGTAATGACCCTGGCCAACCCCACAAACAACTTACTAGGTTTTCAGACAGTGAAACAAGATCATGGCTGATCACACTTTTTTTCCCCTTTCAGGCAAAGAAGCGAAAGCGTGCAGAGCGTTTCGGAAATGTATGACAATTGATTTGATTCTTTTTGTAATTTTTATTTTTTTTATTTTTGAGGTTCTTTTGATATGCTGTAATTGTGTGGTTTTCTTTTTTTTTTTGCGTTCTTTTCATTAAATACACAATTCTGTCATCTTTATTTAATTCCATTGCTTAGCTGATAATTGGATTGATTGACTGAGGACCTTTTAAGAGTTTTCTTTTACTCCGCTGGCCTTGTTGCCAGAATTTACCATTGCTGTGGACCTTGTGAATTAATTCTATTATTGATTTATAATCAGTAATAGGTCATATAAGGCAGCCAAAACAAACTACCCTTTTTTTGACAGATGTACAAAATGTAAACAGATAATTTGGTAAGTGTATGCATAATCATGAATTTAAGTTAGATCCTCTGTTGTCCATATGGGACTGGATTACTAATGGAACTCCTTACTGCCTGCTTAGAGTTTGGCAAACACACTGGAAGTGAGATTCTTTGAGCTAAAATGACCCGATCAGGGGTGTTTCTAGAGTTTGATCATCAATGGGACACAGGCCCACCAAAAATGTTAAATACTTCACAATGTCTGGGGGCACACTAACACATTTTTAAAAATCTAGAACCAGAATCATAAATCCACAATTGTTTTAAGTAGTAAAAACACTACATAATGTTTACGTTAGAGTTTCTTTAAATCAGGGCTGCCCAAACCTGCTCATTGGGGGACCAGGATTCGGAATTGTGTTGGTCTGCTGCAACTGTGGAAAGTTTGGGAATATCAATATCAGTCATGATTAAATCTTAACATACAGTGGTACAAAGCAGCTAGAAAGGCATTTTAATTGTTTTTTTTGTTTTGCAGTTCCATGTGAACTCGGTCTGAAAAAACTGCCACACAACATTCTGTTTGGAATAAACAATAAAAGGGCCAAATTGAAGTTTATATGTGTGAATCCTTTGTGTGATGAATAATCCAAATGTTGTGTCATTATTCATTGATAAAAATGTCCTGTTCATTACAACTCGCAAATCAAATACAGGAAAGCAAGAACCAATGACATTTTACATTGTTTATTGATGTTATTGGCATTGTTTATTGATATTATTAATGATATAGTACATAAATATAATATATAGTTATATAGTATATATTAATGTAGTATATTTAGTGATGGAAATATAATGCATGACATTTTTAATAACTCATGGTGCTTTTTAAAGCTTGACAGCTCCTTGTATTGAAAAGCTTTATTCATGCCTCAGTAGAAAGACATTGATCAACATTAGAGTGAAATTCATTTCTATGCATTACTAAAAAGGTGAGAGCAGATTTCAGTAGCAGCAGGACCAGTAGTCGATTTCATTAGAAAAGTAAGCATTACTGTTAAGTATGTGAATGGCTCTCAACGGAGGCTGCATTGTCCAATATAGTATTTTAAATGGTGATGAAACCCCCTCTTTCAGTTCCAGTCTACCTCACAATCTTTTTAAAAAGTTAAAATAGTAAAAAAACATATGGCGTGGATGTTGTGTGAAGGTTGTGGAGTGAGTGGGGCAGAAAGAGAGGGGACGTGCAACTGTCAGCTGTCACTTCAGGCTGATTTGTCACTTTGAGAGTGACAAAATATTTTTTTCTTTATCTTAATATATATTATACATTCTATACTATATAAAATATATATTATAATATATTAAAATATATCTTAAAATTTATACACCTAGAACCATGTGGTTTGATATTGAAAGTTCATTTAGTAAACTTCCTTTAGTTAACTTTTTATTTAAAAGTTTAAATCCTTAAAAGCGGTTTGTAATAACCCCATCACAATTTGTGCTATCAGGGCATGGCAGATTATCAGACGTCTGGAGGGTCGATCCCAACCCACCTCTACTTTTACTCCTATTTGTGACAATTATGACTTCCAGCTGGGGACTGTAGACACTAATTTCCGAGTCTGGGCACATTAAAGTCTTGCTACTCTGCATGATATATTTGATGGAGACATATTAATGTCATTTGACCAATTAGTTGACAAGTATAATATTCTGTGAAAGGATTATATTCGTTATATATAATTATTTATAATTATATATTCGTTATTTATAATTATATCCCTAATTTAGGGATTTTTTGCAAAAGGATACTACTTCGCTCATGTTACGTACGCCGTTACGTACGTACATTGCGTAAGTTTGTGTGTGTTAGTCTGTTGTGTGTTTCAGATCCCATTGGCCCACCAATCTGTCACTCTTCGCCCTGGAGAATGACGCCCCGGTTCTCGTTATCCAATCATCTCACATCACTTTTAAAACTCCGTTACTGTCCCGCGCGTTTCAGCTTTTCGCTCACCTTTGGTGTTGTTTTTTTTGCTTGTTATTTCAATTCGCTCATTTTGTTATCTGTACAGTATACGTAAGAGTTTTCTTGTTTATTGTGTGTAAATACATTGTTGTCCTTTTGTCAATACAGTATTTGTACAGTCGTTTCGTTTTACTGTTCCGTCTTTGTTTTTCCCTAGGGTGGGAAGGCTTGAGCAAGTAGGTCGCACGACATACATTGTGCAACACATAGGAAAATATGGATGCGTTAGACACGCTAGGTTAGCAGAGGTTGCCACCCGCTGTATGTTTTGTTTTATGTCAAGTTTAGTTAGAGCAGTTTAGTTAGGGCGTCGTTACGCTGAAGGTTTTTTTTCTCTACATTTATTTCTTTTGGTAGTTAGCTTAGGCTCTAAAAATTAGCTAGCTGTCTTTGGTTTTTGTTTCTTTCCTTTATTTGGCACCTCTCGTGCTCCCCCTCCTCACCTTCGTTTTGTTTTGTCAAATGTTTCGGTGCTTGTAATGTAAATATTGTAAATAGTGTAAATAGCTCTTCACTTTATCCACATTAAATTGTCACAAACATTTTTCCTCTTTATTTGCTTGTCAGCACCCCCGCATATGCACATACACAAAATTTTAAATGTTATTCTCCCTTTACCCCTAGACCACCTAATATTAAAATCTAAGGGACGTAACAGCTCACAAACCTGGACATTTCGGCTGTGGAGAGACAACTTTTTTCACATATGAACAATTCTACAAGTTTTTTCTATAAGATCCTCAAAGATTGTGGCTCTTCAAATACAGATTCTTGAAAGAGACATGGGAAAGGACACTTGATATTCAAATTACAGATGATCAATGGGAGGAAGCTTGGAGAAATGTAGGGACCTTAAGCATATGTAATAAGGTAAAAGCAATGCAAATGAAAATTCTGCATAGAGCTCATATATTGCCCTCAAGAAGACAAGTTTAAAGATGATTGTTCACCAATGTGCCCGAAGTGTAATACAGAGGAAGATCTTATTCACTGTTTTTGGTTTTGTCGAGTGATTCAGAAGTTTTGGGTTATGATTGAGCAAGAACTTAATGTTATTTTAGGTGTTAATATTGGCTGTGACCCAAAACATATGTTGCTTGGAATATATGAGGACATTATTATTGACCAACATAAAAAGACACTTTGCAGGTTCCTAACATTTTGTGCAAGGAAATGTATTCTCCTAAACTGGTTAACGGATAAAGCCCCTTCTAAAGCACTATGGCACAGAGTTATACTGGAATATGTATCATTAGATTACTTAACATGTGCTTATAACAAAGATAGTATATTTCATAAAAGGTGGGACCCTTTTATGAAATTTTTGCTATATATGGGCCTAGATATATCCTCTATTCTTATTAGAGGATTTGTTTGAATATGTCATTCTCCATCTCATTCATTCATTTGTGATGAGTGGTGAGCCCCCCCTTTCTTTTTCCTTTTTTTTGTATTATTCAATTGTATGTTGTTTATAATGTGTGAAAATCAAAAAAATAATTTTTTTAATTTATTATACACATCATAGAATTATAATGTCATTATACAAATCATACGTTCCAAGCAACAGCGGTATTACAGAAAGAACTAAACTTAATCTAACGAATATTTAATTAAAACAAAAGTCAAGTAAAATTGTTACAGTAAAAAGGAGTGCCAAACTGCCTTCATGAGCAAGGCTGAAGACTACCTGTCTCCAGTTCTCGAAACTTTCCAGAGAAAAATGATTCCTACATACAAACAGTTTCGATGTGTTGGTAGTTGATGGCCAATGAACCAACTGCAGCCAGAGTCTAGCCCTGACAGCATCACAGGGGAAGGCCATGCAACATCCGGAAATACAATGTACACAGAAATAAACATCTCTGACCCATGAACTTCCTATAGTTTGAAGTGTCAGTCATAGGAAAATACATAATTAAGAGAAACATCTTATTGGATAAGAACACACTCTCATGAATAAATATGAGACACCAGAGCATCATTGATGTACTACACACTAAATCTGTCTGTCTTTCATTTCCCCAAAGTCCTGTAGTCATCTGGATCCAAACTTTGAGACCAGATGATGGGGGACAGGATGGTACGACACTTGAGAAAGGATTCTCTTCAGGATATGATGGCCTTCTTTAGTAAACTTACCATTATATACCTACCTGCCTACAGCCTAGTTAGTTTCTATACTTTGTTCACTGCATAGTCACAGCAGTGTGCTGTTATAGCTGCAATTAGTAACATTAAGTATCTATTTTTAACATTACGCATTATGCTTGTAACATTATGCTGTATCTGTTGGTAACATTTCTCAGTGCCTGACATATTGTCAGATGTAATTAGACCTGACAGTCTTATCACAAAATATTTATAAATCATTATAATCAACTCTCTGTCCATATCCAAGAAGGTTACAAATTGCAGCTTTAACGTGCCAGAAGAGAACTGGCCCTCTGGGTTGAGCCTAGTTTCTCCCAAGGTTTTTTCTCCAGCTATATACTATTGAAATTTGGTTCCTTGTCACTGTCTCCCTGTTGGCTTGCTTACTGGGAGCCTGCCTAAAACTTAGCTTAGGGTTTTGTAAATTGCTAATATTGATTCTAGCGATTCTATGATATAATTACAGTTCAAAAGATTCTTCTATTTTGCTACTCCTTTGTCTCAAATTGTTTCCCATTCTCCTTTATTGTGTATTTTTTTCATTCATGTTTTCATTCTTTTTCATATGTAAAGCTGCTTTGAAACAATGTAACATTGTAAAAAGCGCTATATAAATAAAATTGAATTGAATTGAATAATATCGTACATTGCCACGTCACAACCTGTGACATTCACGCAATGTAGATTTTAAACCCGGAAAATGAAAATAGCATAAAAAACTCTACTCTTTACTGTACATACTTTACTTTAAAATTACAAGAATGCACTCCAGAGCTTGCTTCAGTACAAGAGTTTATTCCTGAACCCGTTACAGTCCAAGGATCTACTTCTGAACATTGTCTTGTGTTGATCCCTGTCTGCCCTGATGCGACTATGGAAGTTGTTTTCAAGTTTTCTGTCCACTCTTATGCGATCATGGAGGTTGTCCCTGAGTGTTCTGTGTTCCCTGTCATGTCTGTGCTTATTTTGCTCCCTGCCATGCCCAAGATGCCAAGGTAGCCGCCCTATATTTCCCTTTCCCTGGTCTCCAGCTTCTCCCTGGTTTCTGACATGGTTTCATGTAGACTTCCAGGAAGTTTTGGGTGGCCCATTGGAATGCATATTTTCAATAAATGCATTGAGTTACAATATTTATATAACACCCCAACATGTGTGTAGTATTTAGTTACATCACTAATTAGGTTTCCATCCACCTAGGTAGGTAAATGCATTAACCACATGGCCAATCTCATTTAACATCATTTCATGTTGTTTATCCCACACTCAATATATTAAAAAGACAAAAATCCTTTTTTATTTTAGAGTTTTTTTTATTTAAGACAATGCTTTCAATGTTTCAATATTTTTTATTTTTGCTATTTGGAATATTGCAGGAAAAGAGACTACAAGCCTACATACGTCCTTCAAGGTATTTTACAGTGTTTCCATTAAGCTTCTTCTAATTAATACATATTTCATGCACGTTCCTCATTAGGCCTTATGTATTTAAGCATGTTATACGTTCCTATTTTTTATGATAAATCATAATGTTTTTAATAATTGCAATTGAATCATCCCAGAAAATTGCAAAATAAATTGTTGTATAATTATTAAACATTATGAAGAGCTCTAATAACACCACACCTAACAACTACAACACAATCTAGTAATAAATGTAATAATATGTACAGATAACTATGGCTCTATGCAATACTTTATTCTGAGCATTCTGCAATCAAATATTTTTGTATCAAATGATTTCTGTATATTGGTTGCGTCAGGCAACTGATCATCTACAAAGCTGTATTAGTTAAACATCTCTTAAAGCTCTTGCTTCTCACATATTAACATAACATAGTATTTTATGTCCATTTAATTATTTGTGTGGTAGCCATGTAATAAGCAAGATAATGTATAATTTTGATCTTCCTGATGATGCGTATTTTACAAAAATGACCAACTGTCTATGGATATAGCCTATCAGTATGTTCAATAGTAGGCCTAGAGGTGGGTATTTTACTTTGTTTTATGGTGTAAATCATCATTCAATGCCTTTGGCCTTTAGCTCATCTTTCACTCTCTTCAGATAATCAGGATCTGGGTAACCATAGCTGTGGACAGAAAATATCATACAGTTAAGATACAAATAAATAAAATATCATCACTGGCTTTGCAGGACATCAAAAATCACTGTAAGATTTGTTCAGAGGACATTTAATTTCTTACCCAGCTGGCCCACCAAACATTTGGGTCTTATGATGAATATCATTCCATGTGACAGTATTTGTTGCACCGCTGGTTGTAGAGGTTCCAATGGTAAAAATCAGTCTCTGATCAAAAGCTCTCCGCAGGAGTTTAAGTATGTGGTTTCCGTCTTTGTTATCTGGCAGATAAGCAGTGCGATATGCCCCAGAATAAGACTGTCCAGGATTTGGATGCTTGTCCTAAAAAAGATGTAATGCATTATTCCAACCCACAACAAAAATTTTTTAAAAGTAATTCATAATACACCAAAATATTCTTAAAGGGAACCTATTATATCCTTTTTAACAACATGTAATATATGTGTCTTATGTCCCCAGCATGTGTTTGAGAAGTTTTAGCTCAAAAAATAAAAAAAGAGAGGAAGTGGCACAGCTAGCGGCATGGTGTGGCGCGAACAACCTGTCCCTCAATGTGGAGAAGACAAAGGAGGTTGTGATGGACCTCAGGAGAAACTCCACTGACCACCCCCCACTGACCATCGACAGCTCGACTGTGGAGAGAGTCAGCAGCACTAAATTCCTGGGGGTGCACATCACAGAGGATCTCACCTGGACCACCAACACCACGTCATTCTCCAAAAAGGCACAACAGCGCCTACACTTCCTCCGCCGGCTGAAAAGAGCAAGTCTACAAGTTCTACAGGGGAACCATTGAGAGTGTGCTGACCAGCTGCATCACTGTCTGGTATGGGAACTGCAGCGCCGCAGACCGCAAAACCCTCCAGCGGACAGTGAACACAGCTGCAAAGATCATCGGTGCCCCTCTCCCCTCCATCCTGAGCATTTTCCTTTCACGATGCTCCAACAAAGCCACCAGCATCGTAAAGGACCCCACCCATCTCTCACACAGTCTCTTCCAGCTCCTGCCGTCAGGAAAACGGTACCGGAGCATCAGAGCCCGCACTGCCAGACTGCTCAACAGCTTTTTCCCCCAGGCTGTGAGAGCCCTGAACTCAAGCACGGCCCCCCTCTGAAAAACCTCATACCTCTTAAATATATATATATTTTTTTTTTATTTCTTCCTTGTGCAATTCTGAGTGTGCTACACACAGGTGAGTAAGCCGCACAGACCACCTGTAGTAACACACTCTCCTCTATGTGCACTAGACACTTTTTACAACTGAGGGTACATAATCCCACAAAAAGACTCATGTATGTTTACAAGCCCATGCACTACAGATCATCTTGTACTGTTCTCCAGCCAGGAACAGTGCTTGACTTTCTTTTTCCTCGTGCAATATTTATGTGGAACATTTGTATAGTTTGTATTTAATAGTTTATGTATAGGCAACTTTATATATAGTATATTTATAATCTAATTCTGTTAGTATTTGTGTTTAGATTTATACTGTTTCACGTCATTGTTGTATGTCTGTATTTATGTAGCACCGTGGTCCTGTGAGGCACGACATTTCGTTCCACTGTATGTCCCCACATATAGCGGAATGACAATAAAGCTCAACTTGAACTTCAACTTGAACTTGAAAAAATCAAAAAAAAAATTTAGGTGAGAGCAGAAACATTCTGTTTCTCTTATCTTTAAATGCTAATGAGATGCTTCACTCAGCAGAGAAAAACTCTGACTTTACAGTTTCAGATGCTTCAGATACTCTGGCAACATCAAAACTGAAGAACCTCTAAGCTTTTGAAATGATACTCAGCTAAAATGTCTGACATTGTAAATAAAGGTGATCAGCTCTAAATGTTTAGGCCAGAGTTAGGCACTGATGAAGGAAGACTCCATAAGAAGTAATACATTTGACTGAATTGTGCATAATAAAGGGGCAGTTACGAATTATACAGACAATTAAAGTAAAATTGTAACTGTTGATGTTATGGCCACCTTATGATTTATCGCTTCCTTGTTTTCCTCACCTTGTAAGTCGCTTTGAATAAAATCTGCTAAATGCCTAAATGTAAATGTTTAGAATTTAAACTTGTCATCCACATTAAGAAAAAACTGCAAGTACCCTGCAATTTTATGTTTCAAACAGAGATGGTGGTAGAGAGACAAAAATTATTTATTGCTTTAAATTTTATAATATAAACATGGTGTACTGTGTGCAACTCACTCATCAGTACGTCACCAGTGATGGGTGGGTCTGTTTCACTGGAACAACTCAATTTAATGTCCTGTCCAGATAGGACTAGTTTTCATGTAGAAGGTCTGTTTTTCTCCAAGCAATCTCTAAAATGCTACCTCTCTTCGGACAGGGTAACAATTAACCTACTATTTTTTGGCTAACTCAATGGTCCTGTGAGAAATCTAATCCTGTCCAAATCCAAATGTCGGTTATCAATAATGAGCACTTTTTTCATGTTTTGGTCAATGTGAACTACTGTAAAAGCATTTTTGTGAGTGATTTATGCCTGCTGCATGCCATTCAGTATGGATGTAAATGTTTATAGAAAAATCAATGATTTTTAAATAATCAAATCTTTATTTTAGTCATTTTATTATTCAGACTTTTTTATCCTTTATATCCTTTTTTATACAAAATTATACTTATGGAAGCATCCAGAGTAATCTTGTGCAAACCCCAGATGTACAAAACAGATGCTCCCATGTATTTAATATCCACAGAGATCTAATCCCCCCTGAATTGGTACGTTGGTTGTTTACACACTGCAGAGAAACATTTATGTTCAAATACCATATCAATTTTGCATAATAGGTCCCCTTTAATAAAACACAACAGGAAAAACTTTTGTTTTTGAAGCCCAATTGAACAGGAAGTGGTCATGTGACTGGCATACAATAAAATGACTAAACACAGTTTTCTAACAATGTTTTCACATACTCAAAATCTTACCGTCTGAATACCATTTGGTATTTTGTAAGTGATTTCAATTGTGCCACTGTCTGGATAACCAGGAAGACTTGCTCTGATCTTTTTACACTTCATTTCTCCGTCAGGCTGGTCACCCTCCAACCTTCCGAAGACCTTCTTACAGATAGGACAGATAGATCCCAGACTCTCTACTGACTGCCTTATACAGTCTCGACAGAATCCATGCCCACATTTCAGTTTTTCCTTGTTTTTGATGCTTTCCATGCAAATAACACACTGCTCCTCTTCACCATGTACACCTTTATTGTCATAACTAGAGTTTTTGTTGGCTCTTTCTTGTGACTTTCCATTGAAATCAGTATCCGTCTCACCTTGCCCTCTTGAACTCACTGCCTCACGTGGTTCACCTTCTGCACCTTGTCCATAAGTAGATGTCTTTTTCCACGTGATTCCTCTTTCTTGAGAGATGTCCCATGAGTAACCAATCAATGTCTTTGTCTTGTCATCAAACACACTCATCCCAATCTTCTTCTCAACGTCAGCAATGAAAGGCCCAAGGTGCTCTGGCAGTCCAACAAGCCTCCAGGGACCATATGCATCTACTGCAGCAACATAATAATGCTGTGATTCAAGTAGCAGTTTAATCTGTGCTATAATATTTGCATTTTTAGGGTCTTTAAGTTCACAGCTCATAGTTGCTGTGACAAGTTTCTGATAGCATTGCATTAAAGCTCTGAGGGCATGATTTTTAAGATCAGTATGCTGTTCTTCTTTGGATTGAGGTTTTATCTTAACAGTTAAATTGTCCTTTAGTTCTTCTATATTAAATGAAACACCATACTTTGTTTCAAGGTTTATTATTTGTTCTTTATAAGAAAGTTTCATCAGATCCCAATGAACCTTGTTCATCTCAAGTTGAGCATGAACGTCCATGTCCAAAAAAGAAACACTGTTATCCATGTTCATTTTACTTCCATTTACAATTGACTTGTCTGTCTGTTGGTTTTCTAATCTTGTCATATCTACTTTTCTGTTTATCATGACTGAGTTTGTTGGTCCAAAGTCCTGGACATTACCAGCAGACATGCTCATTATAATCTTTGCCTCCTTTGTCTGACTGTTGTGCATGGTTTCCTTAAAAATATCTGAACCCACACATCTCTGAATAAGACTCTGAAACTCCTCAGAGGCTTTACGCATAGAGTCAGGGCTTGTGCTTTGGGTACTTTTGAATGAGATTAATGCAGAAAGAGTGACTCCATGCTCTCTCTCAATTTTCTCCAGTTCCTTCCTATAACCATGATGCATGTACAAGTACTGATAGAGGGGGACAGAAAATCCAGCTAAGGTTGTATCATTGTTCATTTCAACAGTTTTCATGGTCTCTTTCTCAGCTGAAGCACTATTCCCTGCAGTTGCATCCATGTCACTGTTTGCTGATAAAGAATTCATAGTGTCATATACCTATAAAAAATATAAAACATATAAAAAAATGAATGATTTTAGGCCCAAATTGACATTTTTGCTAAATGTATTACGATGCATAACAGAAATAACATTTGAAGTTACTGTTTATCTAACAGGCCTTCTAACAACACAATTATATTTTTGTCATTATGCTAAACTAAGTAAACATAAAACCTTTGGTGATGGATCTTTCTCATCCTGCATGAGTTCATCCAGAAGAATTGTTGCAGTCACATTTAAATCCTTGAAATCCTTGAACTTCAACATCACAGTTGTGTTGTTTTTTAAACCTTTGAGAGCTACAAAGAAATATAAAGTGGCACATTTGTTTAAACGTAAATATAAATTTGTAAATCAATAAATCTGTAACAGATTTAAATAAAATTCATGAGTGTGAATGAGATTTAATGCAATATACAATGGCAATATACAAAACTAAAATGTTATACTAGCATCCATAAGTGAATAATCAGATATGTTACCTTCTGGAGGTATGATGTGCACCTCTGCACAAAATGGCTCATCAGGGATGACAGTAAACTTGTAAACTTCACATGGTTCTGCACCCTTGGACAAATCAGAACTACACCAGGTCTGGAGAGCTTTGTGT
Source organism: Chromobotia macracanthus (assembly GCA_036877525.1). Lineage (NCBI taxonomy): Eukaryota > Metazoa > Chordata > Actinopteri > Cypriniformes > Botiidae > Chromobotia > Chromobotia macracanthus. The sequence continues at coordinate 563,834 of JAZGTH010000122.1, forward strand.
AATGATTTATCCCATTTTTCATGATGTGGTCGTTCCCAGGTCAGTTTGACTTTAATTTTGCCAGTTTTCAGGGGTGCAGTCGGATGCGGCCTTTTATTATCTGATGTATTTATGTCCAGCTGTAGGAAAAACGTATGCATGTCTAAAAAGGTTCACCATGTTTCTCACATTTACACAAATCCTGCTATTTTGTAGGGTTAAAATTAAAAGGAATTTAATGCTTGAGCATCTTCATTGCAACCATTTAATGTGTAACCACAGTCAGAACTGTTAATAAATCTTTTCATCTGAACTATGTGCAACTGCACTGCACTGCATGACTACCTTTAACCTAATTCACTTTGCTACCTTTGCAATTAATGGATGTGATGAATTACGACGCAATAACAATATTGTAATTTTACAGTCAGTGAACTTTATTCAATGCTAGGCTATTACGTTTTAGTAGCCCAACAAAAAACAACATGTATAGATTTCCTGTCCAATGTAATGTCCAAGGCAATGTATCCAAATAAAGAATGCCTACCATACTACATTTGTTTGAGACCACGAGTCATTTTGCTGGATATTTGCAGGTATCGCTGCCTCAAGCTTAATGCAATGGGGAATGCAAATAAAATTTGAATAAAAAACCCTTTAAACTATTGTAAGGTCCCAAGAGGGGACACACATGTGACAGAAAGTGTGGCAGGCTTCAGCTATCTGGCACCACACAGAAAACGAGACATCAAGAGATGTCTCCCAGTAGAGGCTCCATTAACAGGTTAGTGGCTAGCAGACACAGGAGCACATAAACCTTGAGAGTACCCAGAGCTAACCCTACAGAAAGACGCTCTTGGAGGAACTCCAGCACTGAATCAACAGGGCAGTTAACTGGGTCAACATGGTGTTGCTTACACCATGACACTGCCACCAGAGCTGCCACTTCAGGGTATATAATCTCCTAGTAGATGCCGCTCTACAATCTCAGTTGAAAGACCAGAATCTAAAAGCTGCCTCCCCTCAGATCAACCCCCCCAGCCTGAGACCGAAGATCCCTTTGGACTAGGAACTCCCAAGGGATTCCCAAGGGTCCAGGAGACAATAGCAGATGAACCCATGAGCATGGCTATCAGGTGAAAGGTTCTGCCACGCAAGCCTGAACAGGGGACACAGCCCTCCCTGGTGATTTATGTATGAGACAGTCTTTAAATAATTTTTGCCTCTTTATGACCATTTAAAACAAAAACATTGCATACGGCAACTGCTTGCAGAGTTATTTTCTTAACATGGATGACAAGTTTAAATTCTAAACAAATGCTGTAAGAACAAGCTATAAATGCTACACCATTCTAGCACCCACTAGCAATTTAGTATCTAGCAATTTAGTAGCCAGGTCTTCATTCTGTTTATAGATGTGATATAATCAGGTCAAACTACTATTTCTCAGGAAATCGGACCTGACAGCTCAACTTTCATTCATTTAAACTTTCTGTTGCAAACTTGGGTAGGGTAAGGAAATCATTTTTAACACTGATCTATTCTATACTTGCTTAATAACAGATTTATGTTCATTTTAACCAAGCAGATTACGGATTGCAGCTTAAGTGTACATAAGAGTTATTAAATTAATTCACTAATTTCAAATATTTCTTAAACTATCTGCTGCGCCATCTTTTTTTCCCCATTTCCCCCTCTTCACCACATTTCCTATAAGATAGTACACTGCATCACTAACAGTGCAACATGTAATAGTAATGAGTAAATTGCAGGCCTATGAACAGAATAACAATCTTTTCTGGGAGAATTGTTTATTTAAAATCTGTCTCATTACAATCATTTTTAGCTGAGCAGGTAAAATTTTTTGAACAAGAACTAAATATAGCTTCAGGGAGTGGTTTCGTCATCACTGCTGGCAGAGAGTAAGGTTTGGAGACAAAATGTTAATGAATCCTAACAGCTGTTCTCATTTTGAGTCAAAAGACAGGTTAAAATGGGGCTGCAGAAAAAGGTTGGGGTCGAGGAAGAGAGCGAGGACGGGACCCGGAGCTACAGAGAGTTTGGTGTTATGATAGTGGAATGCTGAAAAGCCCACACGGTAATTTTGTTTTGTGTTTTTTCTGAAACTGGAAATAAAATACTTTACTGCCCGTCACGTCACTCTTCGACCCGTCTTTTTCCCTACACCCTTGACCAGGGAGACACGTGAGTGTCACAAGCTTGTATTGAAGAATGACTGGGAAATTAAAACCCTTGGTCTAAAACACACCTTGACCCGATTGCAGCTTTAGCTATTTGTTTTCTTTAGCTGCAATTTACAATTCAACAATGAATTGTGGATACATCTTTTACAGTGAGATTTATTTAGTAGTATATTTCCATCAATTTAAGGAACCAATGCCTATGCTTCTAGCACAGATTTTATTTTACCAATCATACCACTGTATGTGTTAAAAGCCATATATTTTTTCATTAAAGGTTTGTGTCACATAAAACCCTGGTATTCAGCTGTCTGATTTGACCTTTGAATATAAATTAATTTCATAGTCTTTAGTTAGATTTAGTTAGAACATTAATATTCTGCAGCAGAGGAAAGGAAATTTAGATCATTATCTGGTGTCCTGTATAATACTGTATAATAATGGTGCACCAGAAAATGTTAATTTCTTCTTAGCTACCTTAGACAAAGTTGCTCCTCTGTGGTTAAAGAAGATAACATGCTACCTCTGGGAGCAATTATTAAGAGACATGGCGTTAGTTTTCATTGTTATGCTGATGATACTTAGCTGTACATTTCTTTGAGACCCAATGAGATGCATAAATTCACCAAACTAACAGAATGCATAGTCGATATCAAAACTTAGATGACTAGCAACTTTGTACTACTAAATTCAGAGAAAAGTTTTAATTATTGGACCAAAAACTTCCACATGGAACAACCTAGAACACTGTCTTAGTCTTGATGGATGCATTTTGATGGCAATTTGTCCTTTGCAAATCACATTTTCAACATTTGTAAAACTGAATTCAATCAAGACTTAAATATTGCAATGCCCTACTGGGTGGCTACCCTGCAGAATTAATACAAGAATTTGAGCTGGTTCAAAAAAACAACAGCCAGAGTTCACCAGACTGAACAAGTATGACCATATTAGTCCAGTTCTGTCAATACTGCATTGGCTGTCTATCAAGCATTGTATAAACTTCAAAATTTTGCTGATTACTTAGAAGGCCCTAAATAAGACTCCTCAATACTTACAAGCTCCTCTCTTATTATAGTCCTTCACCTTCACTGCCAGTTGGTAATACCCAGAATTTCAAAATAAAGCATGGGTGATAGATCTTTGTCATATTTGGTGCCCAAACTCTGAAACTCTGTGTTCCCAATATTGTCCAGGAGACAGATACACTACATTAGTTTAAATCTAGATTAAAGACCCGCATTTGTAATCTAGCCTACACATAGTCCTATGGATTTATTACTCATATCACTTAAGGGATTGTTTGGCTGCATTAATTAGGTATACTGGGGACACTTCCCATAATAACAGATGTAAAGGCTCCACACAAAATCTGTCTGTCTTTAATTTCCCTAAGGTCCTGTAGTGAGTTGGATCCAGGCTTTATCCAAAACAGATGGTGGTGGACAGGTGGGCAGTGTGATGTTATAGCTGCAATTATGTAGTGTACAGCACACCAAAGAACACTCCAGGGGCCCAGTTTATGGCTCCTTCTAACAGCCAGAGTGGGGAAAGGTTCGCTCCACTGTGATTGGACCTTGATGGGCTAACAGCAACAAATACCCAGTGCCATCAGATATTGATGCAAGGATCTGAACTTATGCGATGAACTTGGATCTGAACTGATCCAAGATGGTGCCGAGTATGGCAGCTGTGTTACGAGCTCGTTACGACACTACAGTTTATTATTTATTTATTTGTTTATTCTGTGTATAACCATGTTGTCTTTCATGTGTGATCCCCCCTCAAGCCGACACAGACCAGGCACACAAAGAACTGTATGGCACTATACAGCGAGCAGGAAACCGCGCATCCTGAGGCCTGTTCATTATAATTGGTGACTTTAACAAGGCCAACCTCAGGACAATAACACTAAAGTTCTTCCAGCATATCCAGTTTTTCCATCCATTGCTGGTCGGACCAATCGGATTCTATGCTACAGGACTGTTTTGATCACATGGACTGGGACATATTCCTCTCTGCCTTCGTTGGCGACATCGAGGTCTACTTGGATACCGTTACTTGTTTCATTAAGAAGTGCATAGATGACGTTGTGCCGATCAAAACTATCCAGATCTACCCCAACAATAAACCATGGATAAACAACAATGTTCGAACAGCCCTGAAAGCGCGAACATCTGCGTTTAATTCTGGAGTTGCGGAGGAGTACAAATGCACCAGCTATGACCTCCGAAAAACCATCAAAGCTGCCAAACACCAGTACAGAGAGAAAGTAGAAGGTCAGTTCAATTCAGCGCAAGAAGCATATGGCAGGGAATCAATAACATTATGGACTTAAAGAGAAATAAACACCCCACTATGAACACCGCTGCCTCTCTCTCGGATGAGCTAAATTCTTTTTACGCTCATTTCGAAATAAATAACCCAGCCCTCATGGAGAGAGCTCCCGCGACCGCTGATACAGATGCGAGTACGCTCTCTTTGTTCTGGTCCTTCTGCCGGGTGAATATTCGCAAGGCTGTGGGTCCTTACAGAATTCCGGGCCGCGTACTCAGAGCATGTGCGGTCCAAAAACACCAGCAGGTGTTCTTACGAAGATCTTCAACCTCTCCCTCTCTCTATCTGTGGACAATGACGAGACAAAGATGAGTTGTCCTGTAGTCACTCCTTTGTTATCTTGGCTGTGTGCTTATGGTCCTGTTGGAAGATAAATCTGTCTGAGGTCCAGAGCAATCTGGAGCAGGTTTTCATCAAGGATGTCTCTGTACATTGCTGCATTCATCTCTGCCTCGATCCTGACTAGTGTCCCAGTTCCTGCCACTGAAAAACATATCCACAGCATGATGCTGCCACCACCATGCTTCACTGTAGGGATGGTATTGGCCAGGTGTTGAGCGGGGCCTGGTTTCCTCCAGACATAACACTTGCTATTCAGGCCAAAGAGTTCAGTCTTTTTTATCAGAGCAGAGAATTTTGTTTCTCATGGTCTGAGAGTCCTTCAGGTGCCTTTTGTCAAACTCCAGGTGGGTCGTCATGTGCCTTTTACTGAGGGGTGGCTTCTGTCTGGCCACTCTACCATACAGGCCTGATTGGTGGAGTGCTGCAGAGATGGTTGTTCTTCTGGAAAGTTCTCCTCTCTCCACAGAGAAATGCTGGAGCTCTGTTAGAGTGACCATCGCATTCTTGGTCACTTCCCTGACTACAGCCCTTCTCCCCTGATGGCTCAGCGGGCTGTGTGGCCCGCTCTAGGAAGAGTCCTGGTGGTTCCAAACTTCTTCCTTTTACGGATGATGGAGTTGACTCTGCTCATTGGGACCTTCAATGCTGCAGAAATTTTTCTGTATCCTTCCCCAGATCTGTGCTTCAATACAATCTTGTCTCAGAGGTCTACAGACAATTATTTGGACTTCATGGCTTGATTTGTGCTCTGATATGCATTGTTAATAGTGAGACCTTATATAGAAAGGTGTGTGCATTTCCAAATCATGTCCAATCAATTTACCACAGGTGGGCTCCAATTAAGTTATAGAAATGTCTCAAGGATGATCAGTGGAAACAGGATGCACCTGAGCTTAATTTTGAGTGTCATGGCAAAGGCTGTGAACACTTATGTACATGTGATTTTTTTCATTTTTTATTTTTAATAAATTTGCAAAGATTTCAAACAAACTTCTTTCATGTTGTCATTATGGGGTATTGTTTGTAGAATTTTGAGAAAAATAATGAATTTAATCTATTTTGGAATAAGGCTGTAACATAAAAAAAATGTGAATTGCTGTGAATACTTTCCGGATGCACTGTAAATATTAACACCACACAGTACTATAAATATCAGTAGTTGTTCAAGCAAAAAACTATACTGAAACGATTGTGAATGTGTTGAATATGCTAGCTAGGAACAGAAACCAGGTAGACATAGACTCTGGTATGGATGTGCATTGTTTCACAATGACTTTAGATTTTGTACATTGTGTATGCGCTCTTATATCTGTAAATCAATACTGAGTTTTTTCTTAACTAAAAAAATAAAACTTACATTGTTACTCGCAGCCGAATTTTCATAATCCATTGGCTCTTCCTCGGACATTGTGAATCTCCAGCAGAACAGCAACTGAAATCAAACTGACATAATAAAGAATGCACAAATGTAAGAAAAGCGGGACAAATGTGATTGTACCAATACCGTCATTTATAGGCCTTTATATGTATACTTTATACTTTTTTAAATTAACATTCTAAAGACCAGTTTGGAATCTTGTCCATGGCTTGTGCAACGTCAGACAAATTTAACACAAAATATCGATATCAAATTGTTCTCACTATTAAAGTTTCCAAACGATCAATATGTGCATATCTTTTTACTTATTTTGTTACGTTCGCTTCTTCTTGAAAAGCTTTACAACGAAAGGTGTTATAGTAACTTTTACTTTCGTTTCGCCGTCACGGATTTTTTCTGACGGTTTATGGAAAAAGTTTTCAAACATTCTGTTTCAATTGTAAGGTTTTGAACACAGGTTTAACTAATTATGTATTTGTTTTTTTCGTTAGGTGTTAAATGTAAGTCAATTCCTGTTAGCACCTCTCAAAATTATTACATTTAGAGCGCAGTTTAATGTTGGTTACGGTAGTCTGACATAAAGAACAGGGAATCGTTTAATTATCTCTTTAAATTTTGTACTTACCGAAATTTTAAGCTGTGTAATGCAGTCACGAGCTGTCACTTGTACAGAGCTTGTACTTCTGGTTTTGAACTTTGGATAACGAAACCAAAAGTTACTAGGCATATTACATTGCAATCCAATGTTTACTGTACAGTGTAACTGTTTGAAAAATACAGTAATTGTAAAAAAAAAACATTTAATACATTAATACATACTCTTTAATTAACCTTTAAAAGCAGTGAAGCAATTTCGTTTTAATAATGATAATAAAAAAATAATGTTCTTTGTTTTCCTCAAGCCATTTTGATTAAATAAAAACCCTTCAAGCTTTATCTTACACAGATCATCTAATTGCCTCAGCATATTATTTCTTACTTTTCATCCTCTAGAATAAAATCTGGATGCTTCTGATGCATAGACAGGGGTTTTTGTTTTTTTCTCTTTTTTTGGCAAGTAGCTTGACATTTACATAAATGGCTTTAAAATATGTAAAGGACAAACCCCATTTCCAAAAAAGTTGAGACAGTTTGTAAAATGCAAAAAAAAAATCTTGGCACATCAGGCGGTGAGTGCTAGATTCAGTGGCTGGGCTCTTGGAACGAGGCAGAAAGAGCCCTTCTGTAGCTGCACCCACGACTGAGCAGCCCTCTTTAGGATCCACTTCCTAAAGAAATACGAAACTATGAACTTTGAAGCCTAGAATATGCGGACACTAATGGATAGTGCAACCAACTGCAATTATTGCTAGAGAATTAAGAAGACACAGGATTGATCTAGCCGCCCTTTCTGAAACCTGACTAGCTGACAAAGGACAATTGAAAGAGGAGAAAGGGTGGCTACACTTTCTTCTGGAAAGGAAAAGCTGCTGATGAGCCCAGGATCCATGGTGTTGGAATCGCCATTAGGAACCAGCTTATCAGCCACCTCTATGAACATCCTATGGGGATCAATGAGCGTCTCATGACCATCCGTCTGATGCTTGCCAACAACCAGATAGCTACAGTTGTGAGTGCCTATGCCCCTACTTTAGACTCTGAAGAGGAAGTAAAAGAGACCTTCTATGCTTGCTTAGACAAGGTACTGTCGAGAACCTCCAAAGAAGATAAGATTATTCTCCTTGGAGACTTAAGTGCCAGGGTTGGCAGGGATAAACACCTCTGAAAAGGCACTAAAGGAAAGGAAGGCATTGGGAACATCAACTCTGGAGTTGAAGTTATGCTTCTCAGCAATTGTGTTAAGCATGATCTCACCATTACTAATACTCTCTTTCCTCAAAAAAAAAATTCAAGGCATCTTGGAGACACCCCCGCTCCAAATAGTGGTATCTCATTGACTGTGTCATTGTACGAGCCAGGGACCACCGTGATGTGAACATCACAAGGGCCATGGTCAATGCAGATGAATGCTGGACAGATCGTCACCTCATCCGGTCCACAATGTCAATTAAACTCAAGAGGAAGAGGAGAACTCAAAAAAGCAGATCTGACCTAGATTGAACCTTGATAGCCTTGATAAAACTGCCACCCAGCAGCGGCTTCAGGTCTCTCTTACGGAAAGCTTCCAACAAGAATACCCTGATGACATCGAAGGGACATTCCTCATCTCCAAGAAAAGGAAAGCCTTCTGTGCCTGGAAAAATTATGTAACTTGCAAGGCTAAAAGGTTGGCTCACTCAAGAGCCAAGGCAGATGTCCAGAGATGGATAAAGGAGCTAAAACAACTCTTGGTGGATAGAAAAGGCCCCTGAATTCCAGAGAATGGCATACTCTGGTGATACCAGGGGCTTTTTGGGCCATCTATGGTCCACTCAACCATGGCCTAAACCCACTGCGCACAAAGGAGGGTCAGGTGCTGCTGAAGAACAACGAGTCCATTAATGCCCGATGGAAGGAGCATTTCCAAGAGCTCCTCAACAGTGACAGCTCAATTAAGATTGACATTTCCAAATATATCCCCCAAAGTTCCATCAGAGAGGACATGGGGGAACCTCCAACTATAACAGAGGTTCAAGATGCCATCAGGAGCCTTAAGAACAACAAGGCTGCCAGGTCAGATGGGATCCCAGCTGAGATCTTAAAGAAAGAGAATCAGAGCTCCTGTATCACATTCATGCCCTACTCCTCAAAGTCTGGGAAAAAGAAGAACTTCCCTCAGAGCTCAGGAATGCTCTAATAGTGACCATATTTAAGGGGGGACAAGGCTGAATGTGGAAATTACAGGGGCATCTCACTCCTGTCAACTACAGGTAAAGTCCTTGCTCGTGTTCTTGCAAACCGACTACTACCACTGTCGGAGGAAGTACTCCCAGTGTCACAATGTGGATTCCGCCCATCCAGAGGTACAGAAAAAATGCCATGAACAAAGGCAGCCTTTGTACATGGCCTTTATAGATCTGACAAAGGCTTTCGACACGGTAGACTGCCAGGCTCTGTGGAGTATACTATCAAGGTACGGCTACCATGACAAGTATATTAGACTACTGAGGCTCCTTCATGATGACATGTCAGCCACAGTGCTCAACAATGGGGTTAAACAGGGATGCATCATTGCAACCACTCTGTTTGCCATCTTCATTGCAGCCATACTCCATCTCATTTGTAAAGAGCTGCCACAGGGGATTCCAATTATGTACAGAACTGATGGCAAACTCTTCAATCTTAACAGGTTCAAGGCCAAGAGTAAAGTCAACTACACCACCATAACAGAGTTTCAGTATGTGAATGATAATGTCATTGCTGCACACACTGCAGAGGACCTCCAGGGCATCCTGAATGCTTTTGCTAAGGTGTAAAGAGCCCTAGGCCTAAAATTAAACATCAAGAAGAAAAGGTCTTATTTCAATTTTCACCTAACCAGCCAGCTATCCAGCCAACCATAAGAGTGGATAACACCACTCTTGAAAATGTGGATCACTTCCCTTACCTCTGCAGCCTTCTTTCCACAAAAGCTGACATAGACTCTGAGGTTAACCATCGCCTGAGTTGTGCCAGTGGAGCCTATGCTAGGCTCAGAAAAAGAGTCTTCGAAGACAGAAACCTGTTAGCCCAAACAAAACGCCTGGTCTACAGAGCTGTCGTCTTCCCCATCCTACTGTATGGAGCTGGATCATGGACCACCTACAGCAGGCACCTGAGAGCCATGTAAAAATACCATCAAAGATCCTTGCGAAAGATTATGAGGATCAGCTGGGAGGACAGACGCACCAACATCAGTGTCTTGGAAAAAGCCAACATGACCAGCATCACCACTATAATAATACAGTACCAACTTCAATGGACTGGCCATGTCATTCGCATGTCCAATACACATCTCCCTAAACAGATCCTGTACTCCCAGCTGAAGGAAGGTAGTCGAGCAATTGGTGGGCAAAAGAAACGTTTTAAGGACAACATCAAAGCCATTTTAAAGAAATTCAATATTACATCAACATTACATTGCACTGGACAGAAGTTCCTGGAAGAAATCCATGCAGAACAGTGCAACACATCATGAAACAGAACTCCACCGTGCTGCAGAGAAAAAGCAACAGTTTCGTAAGGAGAAAGAATATGACTGTCCCAAAAGACAGAACAGTCATATTCATTTCGAGTGACCACCGAGAGATGTACAATTATTTAATATCGCTATTTTTTTCATCTGTTCTCAGTGTTAAATGACAAAATTATCAAGCCATATTAAGCATTTTACAACACAATTTCGCCTGCAGTGTCAGTGAGTGAGCTCTGTGTGCTGCTCACAATGAAACTGATGCACCTGCCTTTGAGAAGGTGCACATTTAGAATAGCATCTTTTTTACGCCACCATATCCACACTTCCACACTTTGACAAACTTTGATTTGCTCATAATAATACTGCACATTGATCTAGTGCGAACAGCCATGTACAGCTACATTGAGCTACCATTTGCATTTCAAATAATAAGTGATGTTTGAGGTCTATGAAGCAAATATATGCCTGCAGAATTTGTATGTCACATTTTTGGGTCATCTCTTAGTTTCTAGAAAAGAACTTTTGATGTCCTTTGATTTCATAATTACCACATATCTGTCCATCACCCACTGCATCAAAAAGTTATAGGATTTGTGTCAATACCTCATCCCATTATCATATAACATGAATTTTCAATATAAACAACAGCTATTTTTACTTATAACTTTTGAATTATTTGGTGTATAATGATGAGAGTGGTCTCTTTAGATTCCTCGAGGCATGCTGAGACAAACAATATCTGATGTTCAATGGTTGGCCATTTTGGGCATCGCCCAATTTCAATTTTGTTGTAAATATCGTATTTAACAAACGCAATTGCATATTGTTACAAAACTTTATATGGTTCATCATTACCATATTCTAAGGTGACCAAAATCTTTTAAGGCAAAATTCCTCAAAAGATGTAACACAATTTACGAAAATACTTATAACTTACAATAACAGATTGTTATTCAACTTCTTTCTTTATATTCTCTGGCACATGTTGAGTATTATGATACCAAATTTGTCATAGTTAATGCTACTTGTTGGCAATTTTGCTTTATATTGAAAACCTACTTTTTCAAACTCCTCCTACAGCTTTTGTCCAATTTGCATGAAACTTGGTTTGTAGAATCTACATATAGTCCTGAGAAAGTTACAGAACAAAATTCACATGGATAACCCTTACCGTTCTCGTATATCACGTCTAGGAACTTTGTATAGTATTGTATTGTACCATTCATGTATTGTAGCATGAGGCTATGACTTTGCCATGCTTTGGTGTATTGCCATGAAAGACAGTGTGTCATCACAGGCATGTCCTGTGGGGGCATGCACAGTTTTGTCACAGTGTCACCTACTGGCTGAGAGATACAAAAAATGGTTGCTTTTTGTCTAAAATTATGGGTGGTCTCTTTAGATTCAAATAAAAGCAATTGGGTATTATTATGAATAGTGGTGATGAACCATACCAATTTAGTCTGAGGTGACCTGCAAAACTGGGGCCAGCACCACCTAATGATAACAAAATTTTTGAAAATACTTATAACAACACATAACTGAAATAACTAAATATTGTCATTCCACTCCTTATGGAATTCATGTTGATTCTTTGAATTATTGCCTTTTTAATTACCATACCAACGAATGTGCTGCCAAGCATATAAGATGGAAATCAGGCTGTATCTTTAAAATAACGGCTGGTACATGGGCAGGACAGGGGGCTCGGTAGCACCCCCTGTTACAGGAAACAAAAATATGGTGCATATATTATACATACCGCCCCGAACAACTCGATCCAAACAACTTTTGCACTGACACCCCTTAGCTCCACCCAACAGGAAATTTAGGCCATTAGCCATTATTAATTTTGTCAAAAATGCTATATTTAAAAATACATTGGCCTACTGTTATAAAACTTGGTATGTGTCCACTCTAAGGCTGTATCTCTGCAATGTTTAGGCACCCTGACTTTGCATGTGTCATTGTCACCTTACTCTGACCTATTTGTCGAAAGTGATAAAGTCACTAGTAATTTGATTTATTGGTTGATGTATGATTTTCCAGCCATGTTGCCCAATATTATCTTAATATGTCTTTAATTCTTTGTTGTTGTTCTGACAACCAGCCATGCATGTATGACTTATTGTGCCTTCTTTGTGCTTGGCACCATGATTGCTGCTTGCAGCTATATTTCTTCTTCTTCCGCTCGAGTCTATGTCCCACCAACGGTCCAAAAATTCACTTACATTTGTGCTAATTACTTTTGAACCATAAGGGCTAGAAACAAAATTCTTTCATCTCATTCCTTGGCTCATTGCCAAACACACCCTATCAAGTCATTTTCCATCATGGAATTTTCCTGCCATTTTGAATTTTTGATAAACCTACTTTTTTGAAGTCCTCCTAAGGCAGTTTTCCAATTTTCATGAAAATTGATCCAGATCATCCAGACCATGGCACCAAAAAGTTATGGAATTCAAACTGATTTGTTGAACCGAACTCAAATAACAAAATGGATGTGAGGCTATATCTCCACAATGCTTTAGCATATTCTGAGCAAACTTGGTGTGTGTTATGACAAACAGTACCTGAGGGTACCTGCACATTTTTGGCACAGTGCCACCTAGTGGTCAGGGGATATGAGAAATGGCTTTTTTGCTTTTTATAATTACTGAACAGTTTTTTTATAAAATATCAAAACTGGTCACTTTAGATTCGGTGGGCATGTTGAGTCGAACGGTACCCAATTTGTCAATATCCCTAACTTTTGGCATCACACATTTTGAATTTTGTCATAAAATGCTATATAAAATGAACGTATTGCTGTATCATTACAAAACTTGGTAGGTGTCTTTGGCACCATGCCCTGACGGTATTCAAAAAGTTTCTGGGCTGCTCCACCTTGTGATCAAAAGTTGTAATGACAAGAGAACTTTTGATGGTAATAAAATGGTGTAATAAAACTGGTCTTAAAAGATTCCTTGGGTCATGCCGAGAACATAGATACCACTTTTGACGTAGTCCCCCTAACTTCCTGTCCGCCATTTATTTTCTTTAAAACCTACTTTTTTAAACTCCCCCTAGACCATTTGTCTGATTTCCACCAAAACTGAATCATCATCTTCAGATCATGCCGACAAAAGGTGATGGATTTTGTTTCGATAGACTAAACCATTTTTGTATACCACACAAGTTTTTGGACATTACTCTTACCACACGACACATTCAATTAAATTAAATTCAACTTCATTTGTATAGCACTTTTACAATGTGGCATTGTCTCAAAGCCGCTTTACAGGGAGGAAAAAAAGGATAAAAACAAGGAAATATATACAACGATACACAGTAACAACGATCACAATATGTTATCCACAGTCTCCCAGTGAGCACGCCAACACGGCAACAGTGGCAAGGAACCCAGACTCCAATGATGAATGTGTGGAGAAAAAACCTTGGGAGAACCGAGGCTCACCAGAAGGGTAATTTCTCCTTTGACAGGTTACAGCTGCAATCAGTACTTTGATGTGAAGGTTTATAGATTTACAGCGTTGCAGCCAGTATTCTGATGTAAAGTTGTATAGGTTTGCAGCGTCGTAATCAGTGCTGTTATGATTTAAGTTTTATATTACAGTATTGACTGCTGTAATATATTACAGTATTTTGGTCTGGTGATTTTATATTTATTTTATATTTATTTTTATGTTAGCCTGATGGCTGACATAATACAATAAGGAATGTTTAGGTGAGGATGCCCACATTAAAATGACACTGAGAGCAGCTATAACATCAGACTGCTGGTAGAGACAGAATTACAAAGAATATGAATAGAGATTAACAGTAGCATTAGTGTGATGGGTGATAGTGGCGGTTGAGTTTTTCACAGTCCCATGGTGGTTACCCCCTCCTGTAGTCAGGTTGTTGTGAACATTGTCACGTCGAACTGGAACTTAATCTGTATCATTCAGAGTCCCTCGGAGGAGAGAGAGAGAGGGGAGGGCAAGGGAAATAAAACAGACTTATATTAGCATAGGGGCCGTTCACATAGAATGTAAAAGCCATGTAGTGAAATGGGTGAAAAGTGTGCTCGGTTCCAGTTAAGCCTTTTAGGTTTAAGCTTTATAGGTAATTAATAGTATTTTAAAATGTATGCAATACATACGTAGCCAGAGCAGTGTTGCTAGAAATGGGCTTATGCGGTCGTATTTCTTTGATCTAGTGAGCATTCTTGCAGCTGCATTTTGAACCAGCTGAAGCTTATTTATTTGTTTTGCGTGACACCCCCCCCAGTAATGCGTTACAGTAGCCAATTCTTGAAATTATAAATGAGTGGATAAGCTTCTCAGCATCTGAGACAGACAGCATGTGACTTATCTTGGAAATGTTTCTGAGGTGGAGGAATGCAGTACGACACATTGGAAATGTGACTATCGAAAGACAGGTTCTTATCTAGCATTACACAGAGGTTCTTAACTACGGAAGGTGGGACAATAGTGCAACCTTCAATAAGGCTGTTGTGGTTTGCCATATCTAGTTTAGAGCTATTGGGTTCAATAATCAAAACCTCTGTCTTATTGGAGTTAAGCAGAAGTTGTTAGTTGATACAGTCTGTTAGCCTAGAAAAACAATGGGTTTCACCAGGTTCTGAGGAAATGTAAAGCTGGGTATCGTTAGCGTTGCAATGAAAACTGATGTTGTGTTTCTTAATAATATCTCCAAGCAGAGGCATATATAATGTGGCACGCCGTATTTTACCTGTGAGTAACAAGACTTTTCCTTGTTAACATAAGCAAAGTGGTAACGGTCAGTTAAATAGGATTTAAATTTGGTCACAGCTCCACTTATTGGTCAAAGGTGATAAACCATTAAATCGAATTACTAGTGACTGTATTTCTTTTTCAGCTATTTTGAGCATGTCTTTGCTGTTGCAGTTGGTCTGATTCTACTTACTATATTTGTTTAGCTCTTCATTTTGCCATTATTGTGAAATTTGCTGTAACTTTAGAACTTTTGGTCTGATTGTCTTCTCAAAATTGGTATGCAGTGTCTTTGTCTGCTTTGTCATCATATTCCTTGTATTTTGAGAAACATGGTATGGTAACATGGTATGGCGCCACTATAGAGGTAAACAGGTTTATGCTTATACTGTATAGTGTTTATACTGTAGAGGTGAGCCCGGAGCGGTGTTGAAACTTCTGGACCTCTCCAAATTGAACTAACTGAATTAAATTAATTAAATAAAATAAATTAACTGTATTGGTTTGACTGAAATAAAGTAATTGTATTGTGAAGTATAAAAAGGGGGTTTCCAAAACTCGAAGAGGTGTGTAAATGTGAGTACCACGCTAGGTGCCAACGCTAGAGACCACGCTAGGTGCATGATGGCACCTTAGAGAAGAAAAGGACATGCAAGGCGTGGTGGTGTTCTGAAATCCTGCAAGGCAGGTCATGCATGAGGCGTGTATGTGTTGTTCATTGTGTTTATGTGTTAAATGTGTGTTATTAACGCATCAGAGGAGAAATGACCTTCCGGTGAGCCTGGGTTCTCCCAAGGTTTTTTTCTCCACATTTATCATTGGAGTTTGGGTTCCTTGCCACTGTTGCTGTGTTGGAGTGCTCACTGGGAGACTGCAGATAAAATAGATATTGATACTCCATAGTAGATATATGACTTTGACATTGATAATTAGATATTGACATACCGTTGTTACTTCTTGTAATCATTGTATATATTTCCTTGTTTTTTTTTCTTTTTTCCTCCCTGTAAAGTGGCTTTGAGACAATGCCACATTGTAAATATAAAATACAAATAAAGTTTAATTGAATTAAACTGTGCTGATGAAAACGGACTGAGTGAATTTGTGAATGGGCCAAAGTTATTGTGGTGATATGGATGTGTGAAGCTTCTGTTATGGTCTTACCTGGATGGCCTCTTTATAATGTGGAACTGCACAATGGAGATTCAACCTGTGGAAATGAGGATTTGTTGTATGGACAATAAATCAGCTCCACAGCATGTCTCGTTAGCACTGCTGTTTATTTAAAAGTAAACAGCAGTTTTCTTTCTCTTAATGAAATGAAATATAGTGTTGTGATCATATAGTGGATGAGTTCACAAGATTAACAGTTACAATAAGCATTTCCAATGAATTATTTGCAAATCAATTCAATAATTATACAAATACAAGATTTTATTCAAAATTCAGATTTTAAGGGACAACATCTCAGTCTACATTGTACAACACAAGATAACACAACTTAATTACAGTTTTGACAAGGTCAACTCAACATAAAACAACACACTCTACGCAAAATGCATAATAGCAGTTCCCCAACAAGTTTACCAAGGGATAAATCCACAATAAAACAGTTATTTATGTGTTTTGATCACTTTTAGCTGATAATTCAGCTCTGCTGTGGGCGGTCCTTATTCCACACACTAATTACCATTATGCGCACCACCGATGATGCTGTCCCCATTTATGCATTAATTTAACATTTTACACACCGTTACATGCACCCCCTTACATTATACTAAACTGGGGAAGCGCCTTTACAACAGGAAAATTTAACAATACAAGGACCAGAAAAATGGCAAAACAAAGCAAGATAAAAATCTAAATGTCCTTGACATATTTCAATGCAAATGTCAATTACAAAATTCCTCCATAGGAAGTATGCACGTATGGACCGATACCAGAATCCAGACTAAGCATAGACTAAAGAGATGCCCTAAATACCTTTCTTTACATACACAATTCAGGGAATGAAGTCAGACTGTGAGACTGTTGCATGAGTCAGACTGCTTAAAAGAAAAATCTCAGCTCAAAATGACAAAATCCAACTTAGAAATTACTTATAAAATATTCTGGCAAAGAAAAGCATGGGCTAATATGGGCTAAGTGAAATGGTCCATTGCTACCAAAACATCCACACTCTTATCACCCTGCTCTGCTGTCCAGAAATCAATGCAGATGAGTTCAATCAGCTCAGAAGTATGTAAATTCTCAAGAGAAGCACAGTCTTTCGGTTCAGGAGTCTTGCCTACAATACATTGCATATAGTTTCTCACATAATTTGCTGTCACCTTGCATGCCTGTCCAAAGAACCTATGTCTGGCCAATCAAAGTGTCCTGGAGTGTCCTTGATGACCAGACGCATCATGCAGGCCATGAAGAACTTGTTGTTTCAGAGCATAAGGCACAATGAATTGATGCAACTTTTTGTTCGTATGATTGTCCCTTATAACTCTGAAAAGCATGCTATCTCTGATGATAAATTTAGTCCAATGCTTAAGAAGCCTTAGAACAGGACGAGACTCACTAGCACATTCATGCTTTTCAAGGCGTCTGTGTCTTCGAATTTAAAAGAGTGCTCTACTCACAGTGTTGTCTTGTTCTTGCGCAGCTGGCAGAGTGCTCACATTGAGCGCAGTAGTCTGGTCCACATTGATGAAGAGTGGAATAGCTTCCACGCCCATCATTTGTCCTACACCACTGTAACAATGTGCGTCCAATACTGCATCTACATCCTGCGAACTCAAAGCACCTGAAGTTATCTGACCTTGGCCAATAACTCCAGTTCCATCAGAAGGACCATCAGCAAGACTTAATACTTGGCAGTCAGTGGTAAGTCAGAAAGAATCCTGGATGCCCATTTCCTATCGTCCTCATGTAGGAGCCTGAGGTAAGGTCCATAGTCAAGAAGAACGCATTCCCTCCAAGAGCAGCTAAGGCATCTGACTGGTGTGGCAGAGGATGGGCATCTTTCATAGTTCTGGCATTCAGCCATTAAAAATCAGTACAAATCCTCGAATCACCATTCTTTTCCTCACCAGGACGAGGGGGGAAGCGTACTCACTGTTTGATTTTCTGATTATGCCCTTCTTTTCCATTTCATCCAGTGCTACTCTTAGTTTCTCATGATGGTTTGGAGGTACACGCCAGTAGGGAAGATGAAAGGGTTTGTCGTCCACAAGCCAAATCCGATCAAATCTTTGGCTTCACCACAGTCCATTACCTGTCAAGTACATGATTGCCTCTGCAATTCTCTGTGTGCTGGACAGCAAAGAAATGAACTCTAAACTCTCATTCTCTCCATTACTGCTTGGTAGTGAGCTCAATCTCCAGTAGTCATTCATATTCTTCAGTATAGTAAGCAGGCTTTTGATGGCATTACTCCCCAAAATCATCCCATCTGTCTGGCCTGGAACGATCAGCACAGGTATTGTCATTTTAAATCCATAAACACAGACAGACAAATCATTCATTGCTGTTGGTGTGACTCAATGTTCACCGCATCCGAAAACCACAACATTATCAGCAGAACACTTTAACAATGTAGAGGAGCTTGCCAACAACTTATCTTTAGCTGCCTCATTGAGAATGCAGGCCATTGAACCACTTTTGAGTAATGCAGTGAAAGACGGTCCATTTTCAACAGATACAGTAGGGTTAAATAATGAATCAGCTCGGGGGAAAGACAGCGGTTTTCTCAGGTGATACACTGGGTTTGCTCTGCTCTTATATGGACTCATTTTAAGGCTTATATGGACTCCACCTAGGGCAGAAACTGGTCTGAATTGACCTGGAGACTGACACTGGAAACATAATCAATCTTCACAAAAATGCGTTTGGGCGGAGTGAGCAGCATTTTTAAAGATAGCACATGGCAGAGCATTAAAACCATTCCGGGAAGTCCTTTATATGGCTGGTGTTTAGGATTGGACTGAGATCTGTTAGTATTAGTGAGCAAGACTTTTTCAAGCATGTTCTTTCAAGAGCAGAGAAATATGTGCTTTTCTGTTCTTGTTCATATACCATGAGAGCAGGAACTGGGACCGCATAAACATCAAGTTTGGTAACTGAAATTTTTTCGCTTTGGCTGCAATGCACTGTACTGGTGGCTTTGAATGAGATGTCAGATTGATATTCATTAAGAACGGCCTGTACTTCATGTGCTGACCACTGGTCAATCGGTTTGGATATAAAAGTTAGGGCTAAGTCTTTGCATGGGCAATGTCTGATGAACATATGGACAATTTTCACACTGGGCTTGTCAAGTGTTTTGCCTTGCTCTCACAGGCATTCAGAGGCAACATCTGCTGCTTTATTGGGTTTCAACCAGTAGTCGTATGGATTTTCGTCCTCCTCAGGCAAGCTAGTGTAATAATTAGCAAGAGGAACAGGTGAGTAATGAATACAACTGAAATAGACAGAAGCTGTAGACAGAATGTGGGCAGACAGTTGTGGCAGAATCACAATTCCTGATCCAAAATTTGACTGCATCTTTTGCTTTACTATGCGGGTGCACAAGGATTTTTTTCCACGTTTGTCAGCATTCATGTTGCTCAACAAATTTCCTCATCACATCTTCCCATTCCTCAATTTAAATTGTGTCAGCCATCTGAATGAAGGTGGCACCTTGACTTTTCTGTGCTGAAACACTTGGTTTTGTGACAAATTTAACATGTTCGAAGGGCTGTTAACCTTATAATCATCAGAGTGTCATCTGTTTAGTGTCAATGTCCAAGCTGTACGGGCTAAGATGTAACAATGTTGTCTGCTAACTGTTGGCCAATCTAATTGACAATTGAAGTCATTTGCCCTAACATTTCAGACACTCCATAGTCAGAATTAGATGTTGATGTGCTTGTCCCTACAAACCCCACAACAACTGACAAAATAACTGACATTTGACTGCATGTCTGCTGCATCGTACTCTCTTACAGAACACACCTTTCTCATAATACCAGGGCTACTACCGCTATTGCCAGTATAAGGGCTGTCCATTGGAAAGGGAATTGGAAAACCTAAAACCCCTCTGCCTCTACCCACTGGACTGGGAGTACAGTGATCAGGCAAGAGTCTATTGCTGTTACCCATTTTGGGCAATAACATGCTACAATACAGACAGTAATTCAATACCAAAGAGCAGAATAAGAAAAGTCCAATAGAATAAAAAAGGATGAAGCCAATGAGTCCCTCAATCATGAAATGCTGTTGATCTATGATGAGCTGCAAATGGGTGATGGATGCTTCCAATCCTAGTGCAGCAGCACAGCAATCTTTAACAACTTGCTTTCAGACGTGACCCAAAGCACACGTCTTGACGGCATCACAGCTTGACTTTGACTAGTGGTTTGGCTCTGTCTTTGGTTCATGGGGCAGCTGGTGGCGAGATTTGTTGAGTAAAATTGCTATAATTTGTGTAATTGCTTTTGTTGTTTTTGTTCTGTTGTATTATTCCTATATTTAGATCTGTCCTGGCCCAGGCAACAGCCAAGCAGATGTCAGTTCGTGCAGGACTGAACCTACATCAAGGTCCTCATGGACTTATGTTTAGTATGCTCACTGAAGTAGCTGACACAGACACAAATACAGATGATTTTTATGAAACCATGGATTAATCATTTACTATGTTTTCTGCATCTGCTACTGAATTTTATAAGGAGGGGATTGCCTTTTATGTTTTCTGTTCATGTTTTTTTTTCAAATCATTAGTCTTGTATAAGCAAAATATTATATGATTTTATGTTTATTCTTTTGATATACCCTCCATACCATTTATCCAATGAAGATTATATACTTGTTATTATGGTTATTTCATGTCATGAGCACACTTTAGAAAAGACACATAGTCAACAACGGCTGAGTCCACTGGATCAAGACTCAACACCAAATAGCACTCCAGGCCCCACGTGCTTGTGAGTTCCTCTGGCAACGATGGACAGGTCAGGGACACAAGAAGCCGCTGCTGATGCACAATTACATATACTCTCACATGCACATATATGCATTATATTCACAAAATCACTGATTGTGATGTTTCAGTATTTACATACCACGTTTTGTAATCATCTGAAGCATATTCCCCATTTGTGTTGCGGTTTAGGGGGTCAAATCTTTTACTCCTTCCTGAAAACCGGGAGGAGATGCTTGGTTTGGCTCCAGCAGTGACATGACTTTGTGATAGGGTTTTGTGTGATCATTTGGGTCACCAAAAAGTCACGCAGTTAGCATAAGTGGATGGCAACTGGTCCTGCTGCAGCACTATTGGCGAGGATGGGATTTTTAGAAGCCCCAAAGGGGGGAATATATGGTATATTTGGTATATCTCCACAGACCTCAAAGAGTAAAATATCATTTTAAACAAATGTAATATTACTCACTTTATTAATGCTGAAACATTTTGATAAAGATTAAATATTTTGAATGCTACCAATCCACAATCTGATTCCTGACTTGTGATGCAGTCTGAATCATAATGACAGTGTTTGTTCATTGGCCAGAGTTTTTGTTCTCCATTCTGTTACCTGATGGAGTTTGGGTTGCTGTTGCATCAGGCTTGTTTAGTTATAGGACACTTAATATTCAACAATATTATTGATCTGAATGTACTGACACTATTGGACAAGAACTGAACTGAGCTAGCCTATGACATTATGATTTTCTGCAAAACTGCTTTATATATCAAATTAAGTAATTTAATGATTATCTTTACAATGGAACAGAAACAACACCAAACTGACTTTAGATGAACAAATGAAACCATTTTCTTTTAGAACTGCTTTACAGCCAAAATGAACTCTACATCATTGAAATATTTCCCTGTTTTCACTGTAAAGCTGCGTTGAAACAATTTGTATTGTATAAAGCGCTATATAAATAAAGGTGACTTGACCCTACAGTTTTGGGAGAAATTATGGTAATGTTGAAATTTGTATTTTTAAATAGTGAAACAAGTTCAAAGCACGTAAGATGAAGAATTTGAGGTGGTGAGAAATCCAACGCTTTAATTGAATAAAGAAACAGAAAATAAACTTTTGCAGGCACACTGCCTCATCCAAAGTAACACACAGTCCACAGAAAATGACACGTCCTCGTTCCCTTGCTGCAGACTTCACTTCACTATGACCCCTCACCACAAATAGTTTTTTTTAAAATAACTTATTTGAAATTCATTCACTTTAACCTTCATGAAGATAACAAACAGAATGTGCCATGGTTTCATGAAAATTGCTCCCATCTATTGGAGAAGAAACACTTAAAGTTAAAACAACATGAAATGTCAACTACAGCTACCAGATGGCTGCAGAGCATTACTTCAAATTGGTATACATCTTTTCACAATTTTTTTAAACGAGATTTGTTTAGACATTTTATAATCCCTTCATAATAAAAAATGATTCTTTGTCAAAGTTTTTTTGCACGGAAGTGTGTGTGAGCATGACTGTTCCAAACTGTGGATGTGTTATAGTGTTCACTTTTTCACTTTTGCCTAAACGAGAAGTGAAAAATACCTCTCTAAATAATGTTTACTGCTGTAAGGCATGCGATCATAATATAGGCATAATATAGGCATATGTAGGTACAACTACATTTTATGCCATAATATGGCATAGTTTAGAAGGCTCGGGGGAGGGTGGGTTTGAGCTCGAGTCGAGCCTCGGGTTTAAGCCCCTTTTGAGGACAGCAAGCCAGAATGAATCAACATTTAAATTGAGGTGAATCATATGTCATGGGACGTCACGGCTAAATTCCAAATGAATGTAAAGACATTCAAAAGTTCAGCTCAGAAAATTTCAGAAGCATTTAACTAGCCATACTTATGCAGCCCTGTGACAGTGAATAACTTGAATATGCCATATGTTTATTCCTGAATGAATAAGCATTTTAAACAGTGACTTGCTGCCACCTCCTGGCCATAATACTTTCAAATTTCAAGTATTGTTTCATTTTGTCATTCATTATATATTTATGTATTTAAAATTGTTTTTAAACACATAAAAAATCTAAATGAATCTAAATGATGCATTTATAATAGCTGCCCCATCTAAACCAACTTTACATGCAGCTTCTTTGCCACCTCTGCAGTGCAAAGATGGCTTTGTTGATACTTAATTGGTAACAACCTATAGTGTCATATTCTAATTGAAGTGACTAAATTTAATAATTTAAAGATTTAACAAAAAAATTGAAAATGAAACATTTTCTAATAAGATAGTATATAAAAATTAAATATCCCTAAGGTAAAAAAAATACCCCTAAAAATGAATTTGACTGGGCATATGGAAAGTTCATTTCTCACAGTTATAGATGGCAATAAATATAAAAATTAATCTTCATCTCTGGCTTTATTGTTCTGACTTCCTGTATTATATTCTATGTTATAATGGACATTTATTTAAGATTACCCCTAAAATGTAACTAGGCTAAGCAAGCTGCATATTCCTTTATCTAGGAACCACATCCTCAAATTGGGTGTAATTTATGTAAACATTACTTCATATTTTGGGCGTTGGCCATTAAGAATTTTGTCATAAATGCTATATTTTATGAACACATTGGCCTTCTTTTATAAAACTTGGTATGTGTTTGAATGTACAGTCTGAACATTAACCACACCAATTTTGAGTCCCTTACTCAATCCTGTAGCGCCACTAATTGTCCAAAGTTTCACTTACGTTTGTGCTAATAACTTTTGAACCGTAAGGGCAGGAAACAATTTTCACACACTTTTGAATTTTGAGAAATCTACTCCTCCTAGGGCATTTGTCCAATTAGCATGAAATTTGATACATAACATCTAGTGACACCTCTGACAAAAAAAAATATGGCATTCGTGTAAATACCTGAAACTTGGCATGTGTCATCACAGTTGCGTCCTGAGAGTGCATGCACAGTTTTATCATAGCGCCACTTGCTGGTCCAAAAATGTGAAAAATACTTTTTTGTTATAATTTTTGAATACTTTGATGTATAATTATGAGATCTATAATTATCCTTATTTAAGATTACAGTCATAACCTGAATCACCCATAAGTGAAGCAAACCAAAAAAAAAAAAAAAAGTTATGAATTGCATGTCCCTGTCAGGTATCCCTAAATGTGAAAACCAGAAAAACACGGCAAGACAAAAAACAAGACCAAACTCACAGGAACGGGACGAGGAGTCAGGAACACCAGATGCAGGAAACGAGACACGAGATACGGGACACGAGAACAAGATGCGAGAAACGAGAACGAACCGACAAGAGACAGAGAACACGAGGGCATTAAATAACACACGAACAACGAGGAACAGGTACACGACATGAGCGCAAACGAGACAAGAGAACAAGGGGGCGGGGCCAAGACGCGTGACCGGAGAGCACATGGCGAATGTAAACAAAACAGAGGCCATGTGCTTCCACAGGAGACAAGACCCAGAGCATGTGTTCAGATCCCGACTCCAAGAAACAAGAACCAAGACTAGAAGTCAGGATCTAAACAACACGCTCTGACACAACACACAGGGCATGTCAGGATCCTGGCAATATAATCTTGAAAGATTCAGAACAGGAAGCCAGGACTCTGACAGTCCCAGTCTCAAAAGTACATACTGTTTTAGTAGGCTGTCATTACCCTCTCATAGACCACTGAGATGACGGTCCCACACAATGACATATTTCTAACGCACATCCATTTATTCAAATGGCCCAAATGCGTTGTAGTTAGTAGTTTAGTCAACTCTATTTACAAACTAATTACAATTTTAGTAACACTAATTAGTTTTACTAATATATTTTTATAATGAAAAATAAAAAAAATTTGAAATACAATGTCTGAAATACAATTCTGTTTTTATGTTCATATGTAAAGCTGCTATAAAACAATTCAACCGTGCAAAAAGCACTATATAAAATTGAATTTAATTCATTTGCCTGCTTAACTGCTTTTCTAATAATATCCTAAGTAGAACTGTATTTTATGCTTGTGATGGTGGCAATAGTTCAAAACGGACTTCAACCTTCATACATCAATGTCATTTTGTTTAACAGATTGTGCAAAAACATTTTTATTAAAGATTAATTTTTGTTTAGTAGGTATAAAGATAGTGCCATTTCTTTATCTAAATGGTAGCACAAGCATTTATTTCATGTAAAAGACTTCAAGCTTAACCTCTAACTTAAACTTGACTTGAGATTATGACAGCCAACTACATACATAGTCACGTAGGTATAATGACAGTTATCACACCATAATTTTATTCACTATATTTTATTAACACACAAACAGTACAGACAGTTACCTTGAATACAGGAGGTTGTGTAAGAACACTACTGACAATTACAATGCCAAAGCATATTTAAAGGTAGTTGTGCATTTAATCACAAAGGGCAATACAATTTTTGTCTGCTTGTCCTAAATATGAAAAAGATGGTGTCAGTATTGAAATAAAATACTAAACCAAAACCAAACCAGCAAACTCATCATCTTGTTTGCATCATCAAGGAAGTCAACAGTTTTTAAAGGTAAATTGATGTATGAAAAAAGTATGAAAAACCCTGTTTGTAAGAATATGCTTTGAGGCTGCCGTTTAATGTGTGTTTAAGATCTAGTCGTCATCACTATACACCCTCTGATATCTGCGCTTGGCTGGAGCAGCTTGGGCCTCGCTGTCTGAATGGACGCCACTTTCAGAAGAATCTCCATCTGTAATATGTATTAATATAAACAAAACAACACACATATACAGTAATTACTAAGAAATTTAATGGACTTTAAAGCTGCAAACTGTAACATTTGCCTCTCTATCACCATCTTTATTCACAACAAAACCTCCAGTTACTTGCAGTTATTTTCTTAACTTGGATGACAAGTTTAAATTCTAAACAACCGCTGTAAGAAAAAAGCTGTGTGGCTTTAAAAATGCACTTTTCCTGCAGCATCCTGAAGACGATCACTCAGAATACTGCAGGACTAGTCAGACCAGTTTCTTAGAATTAAAAGCATGCAACTCCCATAACATCCATCAGGTAGCGAAAGGGCTCGTTTTAGACCTCATTACCAAAGTTATACTTGCCTAGGGAGTGCTACTTCTATTACTGGATTCAGTGTAAAAATCTGTAACAGTACATAACCATACAATTTCTGTGTTTTAAGACTTATACATAATATACTGCAAAAATGCATTACTCTTTATCATAACCTAGTTTTGGTGTGTTGGACAATAAAATTGTAAGTTTAGAACAGTGCATGCTGATGCTGTTTAAGAGCTATTATTGCATGATGTAAAATTAACAGTACTGTATATTGTAATTATAATTACTTGTTCAATCAATTAAATGCAATCAATTATATTTTCACCACTTAATTCTTTTTATTTTAAGGACCTGCAGGCATGGCCACCAACATAGCAAAAGAATATGGGTAAAGTCCAGCTTACACTCGTCACTTCTGTCTTAATTCTGCTGTTTTTATTCTACAGTCATGTGTCAAACAGCATTAGGCTGAGTTCTGGTGTTTAACAAAGCAAAAAAAAAAAACAAAAAAAAAACCAAAGACATGAAAAGCAAAAGGCATGGCTTGAATTTGGTCTGCCAGAAGAAAAAAAAATAACTGAACATCTTGGGAGGGCCACAAGATATGAATTATTTGTTAGTTGTTTAAAAAAGTCTGCTACATAACTTTCATTACACATTTGAAATATCCCACTTTAATGTTTGCAACAGTCATAGCGCCACCTATTGCCCAAATGCCACAAAATTACAGGCTTCTTTACGACCACAAGTTGCATAAACTGCCTTTATTTCCTAAACAAAACATCAGCTGATCACGAAACTTAGACTTATTGGTACACTTCGCCAAGCCCCATTTTTAAAATGGCCCTGTTATAGCTTTCAAATGTGAAAATTCAACTATAGTTACTAATTTTATTAAATCAATGTTTCATTATGCACTTCTAAGCAATTAATGCCTTTGTTACACTGGTGGACATTACATAAAATGCAATGGATAATTTTAAAACGTTGCTGATTGAAGATCTACGTTTTATAGACTTCACTAGTCTGCAAAATTGTGCTTAACCATTTTATTTAGTTCAATATGCCTAGCATTACAATATTATATAAAACACTAAAGCATATTACAGCACACTATAGGGGTATAATAATTTAGTGTTGGCTTGTTTGTTAAAGGTCAGTGCAGATTAAAGAAAATTATTTGACTGTCTTTTCCAGTAAGCTGTCGTGAGGTTACAAGAAACTGTCTTTATAAAGTTGTCTTGTACTTGGACATACATGTTTATTTGCAAACTAATGATTAAACTCAAAACACTGTACGTATTTTATGGTTCTTCAAATGAGGTTCTAAGCATTTCAACAATGATGGCACATGAACACTTAAAATGAATTATCCTGTGTCTCCCTCTACTGGACAAAATAAAAAGTGCTTGATCTTTAAAAAAACTGCTCTCTCCCATTTCATTAAACACGTTCATTAAACTTACCATGTTACCTCAGAATGTCAGAGTGTTTGTCACACCGTAGCATATTGCAGACACTAAGAGCATGACGGAGACTAAGGTAATCAAATAAGAGATATTTATTCCAAGGAGACAATGAATCCACAATAACATGTGGGGCCAACACAAGGACCAAGCAGAGGAACTTAAATAGGGAACAAACAATCAAGGAGACACAGAACAGGTGTGGAGCTATGATGAACTAATAATGAGACTTATAAACTAAAGAACAGGAATAAATAAGGGCTAACAGAAACTAAACCAGGACAGAAGACAGAAACTAAATGAAACAAGACATAACCAAAGAGTTGAAAACTCTGACACACTTTTGTAAAATATATTTAAATCCAATTATGGCAGACACGTTTTAAAAAGTACAATGAAATAGGATTAGCCTAATTCATGCCTTAGTGCCTAAAAGTGCATACTGCTGCATCCTACGAGCTGGTTTGAGATTGTTATTCAGAATTAGGAGGTCTCTGTCTCTCTCGCGACTGTCTCCCTCTCTCCCCCTCTTTCTTAGTTTCTGCATGTCTCTCTCTCTCTCTCTCTCCCTCCGTTTCTGCCCGCGTCTCTCTCTCTCTCTCCCTCCGTTTCTGCCCGCGTCTCTCTCTCTCTCTCCCCTTCCGTTTCTGCCCGCGCCTCTCTCTCCCCCTCCGTTTCTGCCCGCGTGTCTCTCTCTCTCTCTCTTTCCTCTTCGTTTCTGCCCGCGTGTCTCTCTCTCTCTCTCTTTCCTCTTCGTTTCTGCCCGCGTCTCTCTCTCTCTCTCTCTCCCTCCGTTTCTGCCCGCGTCTCTCTCTCTCTCTCCCCTTCCGTTTCTGCCCGCGTCTCTCTCTCTCTCTCCCCTTCCGTTTCTGCCCGCGTCTCTCTCTCTCTCTCCTTCCGTTTCTGCCCGCGCCTCTCTCTCTCTCTCTCTCCCCTTCCGTTTCTGCCCGCGCCTCTCTCTCTCCCCTTCCGTTTCTGCCCGCGCCTCTCTCTCTCCCCTTCCGTTTCTGCCCGCGCCTCTCTCTCTCTCTCTCTCCCCTTCCGTTTCTGCCCGCGCCTCTCTCTCTCTCTCTCCCTCCGTTTCTGCCCGCGTGTCTCTCTCTCTCTCTCTCTTTCCTCTTCGTTTCTGCCCGCGTCTCTCTCGCTCTCTCTCTCCCCCGCTCTCTCTCTCCCCCTCCGTTTCTGCCCGCGTCTCTCTCTCTCCCCCGCTCTCTCTCTCTCCCTCTGTCTCCCCCGCTCTCTCTCTCTCCCCCTCCGTTTCTGCCCGCGTCTCTCTCTCTCCCTCCGTTTCTGCCCGCGTCTCTCTCTCCGTTTCTGACAAATTTTAGTGTGGAGGATTGTGTTTTGGCGGCTGGTGCAGTTGTTGGCTATGATAAATGTTTTATTTGCATTGCAGGTGAACAATGCCATTGTTATATTTGTTAAAACTGTTGATTTAGCAAATCTGCTAATCGAGAGATTAGTGGCATTTTTAGTCAAAGTAAATCATCTTTATTAAAGCATGTTGTGTCCTTCAGATATGTTGACAAGGTCTTGATGGTTAATAAAGAGGGTTTAAACCTCACTCTTAATTTCCGCCATTAAGACTGTGATCTACACCACAACAAACACAATGAAGTTTTTCAATTGTGGTGAAAATGGTCATCTCATCTGTGTCTGTCCAAAAAAGGTAACAAAACAACCGCATCAACTGTAGTAAATGTGAGTGAAGCCCAGAATGAAATTGTTGCAGTTGATGCAGAGATGCTAGGCCCGAGCAGAGCACCTGTCGCTTTACAACAAATGAACCATTGTTCAGACACAGAAAATGTTTAAAAACAATGAAATAACTGAAATTGAGGCTGAGATTGTAGAGGACAGAAATTCCATGACTGTAAAACAAGTAGCATGTATGAAGGATTAGTCTGATGAAAATACCAGTGACGATTAGAATAGCGTGAATGAATTAATGAATCTGGTTAATCCAGAGGTTGGAGTTTCCGTTTTAGGGGATGAAGGTTGTTTTTTTAAAACACCTCAGAAAAGGAAATTACCTGAATGTAATGTTGATAAACTGGCAAAGAGAGCAAATTAGTCAGACTGATATAGAAAGCAAGAGTGATGTTTCTGAATGCAACATCACTGCCAGTCTCCCACAGAGAAGTTAAAAGTCACCAAAAATCTGAGATAAGAGTTTTTTTTAGACATCATACAATTTTGTGAGAAAATAAAGGTGTTCAAAAGCTGAAATTATTTCACAAACCAGGAGGTTTACCGCCTGAAGAAAATTCTTAGTCAAGTTAAATAGTCAAGTGGGCCCAGTGAAAACACTCAGAATGGATAAGCTAATGCATCCTTTTGGGCTGTATTGCCTTTTATGCTCTTTTGTATCTAATGTGGGAAATAAATCTTGCCTTCTTAAATATCAATGGAGCAAGAGGTTTAAAGAAAAGAGCTTGTACTTGAAATAATGAAATTATTTCGAAAATTGATCAAAAGGATGGACTCTAGAATGGGCTAAAGAATATAATGGTTTAGTTATTTTAAGTCATTTTACTTCTGTGAGTGGTGGAGCTGTTTTATTTTGTTTTAGTTTATTTTGTGTTTATGTTCCAACTATGGCTTTAGAAAAAATGATTTTTTAAATACTTTGGATAATGTTCTCAATGATTGGGTTTAATGTTCAGTGAGAATTTAATGTTCTCACTGATGAGATTTTAATATTACAAGATTTTAACTGCACCGAAAATGTTTTAGATAGGAACCATGCTGAACCACATATGCAGTCAAGAAAGAGATTAATCCAACTGATAAAGTCCAATAGTATTATTGATATATGGAGAAACTTTGACACACAGAAACCATATACTTGGGCTTATTCACATGAAAATCAATTATCTTTAGCAAGGATTGATAGATTTTATAGTTTTAAACAAAGTATGTTCAGAGAATGTTCAATTATTCCCAAATGTTTTTCTGACCACAGCCTGATAAAATGTTACGAAAAATAATATAAAATCAATAAGTACATATTGGCATTTCAATAATAACTTACTGCTTTAAAGAATTTTGGAAAATGTTAAAGATATAAAGTCATCTTTATTGACGTTGCAGCAGTGGTGGGATTTTGTGAAAGTGCAAATTAAGCAACTGTCAACAACACCACAAGAGAAATAAATAGGTCAATGAGTATATTAGAGGAAGATTTACTGAAGTTTCAAGAACTCGCAGACTTTACAAAAGATGTCACCTATATATAAAATATAAAACATAAAAAGAATGTATTAGCAGATATGCTTGGTTTGACCACACAAGGTGCAATATTAAGACCCAGGTTTTAAAGTATTGAATTAACATGCTCCTATATTCTTTTTTAATTTAGATAAAAAGAATGGTCAGGGAAAAATAATCCATGCTTTGCGGTCTGAAACAGGAGTTTTGTTATCAAACCCCTTAGATATCAGGAAAAAGGCTGTAAAATTCTATGAAGACTTGCACAAAAGTGAAATTGTAGAAATCAATAATAATTTAATTTTGTTTTATAATTTACACCGTGTAAACAGAGGATAATACAGAAATTAGTAAAGCTCTTAGTTTAGGAGAGCTTAAAGATGCTCTTAAAAAATAATAAAAATGGAAAGACACCAGGCATTGATGTTTTTATGGTAGTTTTATAAATCTTTTTGGGCCCAGATTCAGAAGTTGGCCCAGATTTCCTAACAGTTATTAATGAGAACTTGGTAAATGGACAACTGCCACAGAGCTGCTAGAGAGCAGTTATTACTTTATTACCAAAATAAGGTGATTTAAATGACATTACAAACTGCAGACCAGTAAGTTTATTATGTAATAACTATAGAATATTAAAAGAATTTTAAAAGATTGTAAAGTTGTTTCTTTTGCAAAGGTAAACTGTAGAAAGAGTGAAGCAATATTGTTGGAAATGGTTGAAAAGTGAACCAAGGCTGCCTGATGATTTAAAATGGATCAGAGGTGGATTAAAGTACATTGGAGTGTTTTTAGGGAACGAACATGCTGTAAAAAATAATTTTGAACGTGCTGCTGAAAAAGTAAAGGGCGACTGGACAAATGGAGGTTTTTACTTCCTAAAATGTCCTATAAAGGATGTATTCTGATTATTAATAATCTGGTGGCCTCTGCACTCTGGCACTGTTTAGCCTGCATAGATCCCCAGTAGATGTCCTAATGAAAATCCAGTCAACTTTAATAGATTTCTTTTCTGGGACAGATTACACTGGGTGCCAAAAAGTGGTCTGTATCTATTAAAGGATGAAGGGGGTCTTCGTACACCTCTGATACTTGGTACAACTCTGATACACCTCACCTACAATTTATACAAACTGCAGACAAAATTCATCTACAGAGTCAAATTGGATGAGTGCGGCTTGTGACATCCTTCGAAGTATTGAAGGCCTAGGATTTGACAAAACTCTCTTCTGGATGGATCCTCAAATCCATTAAAACTAAAACGAGTTTAACATCTGGACAATTACATCAGGTAGCGGGATCTGATTTTAAGGATGTGAATGCAACTGCTGAGCATTTAGGACTCAGAACTTATGGTATAATGGAGACAGCACTTGAAATATGGAGATTTGCCCTTACTGGAGAGGAAACAGAACTACTGGGTCAATACTCAAAAGGAGTCATCAATCCTGATTTTAAATACCTTTTCCCAGACTTGAGTATATCTTTCTTTGGGAGAATGCAAGAGCATGTTTTTAGACTGTACAGACTTGATTGAGGGTTCAATTTTTTTGTTGTTTCGTTTAGGCGCATTGTTTATATGATTATGAATGATAAAAAAAACGATTTAGATGTGTCCTTGAACTGTCGGGCTGATGAGTACGATTACATGATTTATTTAACAACTGACAAAATTAAATGTTTTAATTCTGGGCAATCTGGTCATTTAACCTGTCCTTGTCCTGCAAAAGCTCAAAGAAGCTCTGAGTTAAATGATATGAATGAAACGAAAAGTGATAGTGAATCATTAGTGAATCTCTCTAGTGAATCATTTGACTCAAGTATTAGTCTTTCTCAGAGTGACTTCTATGGGCATCATGATGAGGTAGATGAGGCATTAAACTGTTCCTTAGAGCTACTAAAAATAAGAAAGGAGTGAGCATTAATGAATACGTTCCTGACACAAGACAGTTTGTTGAGAAAACTAAGCAATTCATGATGGAGGGCTCCTTTACAAATAAAGAGGTTTATCAGCTGAAAAAATAGTGAGGAAACTTAGCTCTGAGTTTAGCAATGAGGACAGTGAGAAAGCCTAATTCCATGTATTTTTAGTAGAATGTTCCTGTGGGTATGGATTTTTCTTTTTTTTACTTTTATATTTCTTTTCTTTGAGTATGTGTCATGTTTATGTTGCTACTCTGAATCTGAATAGTGCTAGAGATATGAACAAAAGAGTGGAATTATTTGAAGTAATTCATCAGAAAAATATTGATGTCACTCTGTTATAAGAGACACATACTGATTCCAATGCTGCCAATTGGGCAGTAGAATGGAATGGGATTGCTGTGTTAAGTCATAACAATTCTCTTTGTGGTGGAGTTGCCATTATTTTTGCCAAGAGCTTCAGCCCACAATTTATTAAAGGTAAACTTTTGAAAGTAAGAGCCTGTTGCTGTTATAAAAATGTTATTTTTTTTCAAATACTTTGTGCTCTGTTTTACAAAAAGTTGATGTTGATGAGTATTGTTTTTTTGGGTGGCGATTTTAATTGCACAGATTCTAACTTGGCTAGAAATCACATTGAACCTCTTTAACCTTCATGTCAACGTCTTGTTCAGCTAATAAAAAAAACATGAATTAACAAATTGATATTTGTAGACAGCTTAATGCGGAACAAAAACAATACACTTGGACTCATGTTCATGATAACATGATTTCACTGGAAATACTGGATAGGTTTTGTTTTTAAACATCATGGTAGTATTGTTAAGGGTTGTTTTATTACCCCATCATGTCTTTCAAATCATTTAATGGTGCAGCGCTGTATCTTTTAAACTCTATTAAGCCAATGGGTGCTTACTGGCATTTAAATACCACTTTAAGTAATAAGTGCTTTAAAGAGTTTAAAATTTTTTTGGGAACAATACAGCAATGGTGGAATTTGGGATCTAAGTCCAGATAAAACAGTTGTGTCAACAATACTCTAAGAATGTCATTAGCGAGGTAGCACTGACTTTAAATTCAAAGTGAATTCAAAGTGATGTGGAGTCTCTCATTAAAAGAAGACTCAATTATCTGACCTATTAGGGGTTAAAACACAGGGTGCTCTGGTAAGGTCACCTTTTTTAAGTGTAAATGAGATGGATATATCAAGGTTCTTTTTTTAGTCTGGAAAGGAAAAAGAGAGAGAACAGGGTCATTCATGCTTTATGTTCTGAATCTGGAAGACATCCGTTAGAGAGCAGTCACTTTTTATGCGTGTGTTTATATAAAAATGAACTGGGTCCAGATTATCGGGATGACAGTGATTTTTTTTTGATAATCTTTCTCAAGTGTCAGAAGTCAATGCAAAGATTTCAGGTGCCTTGACCATGGGGAACTGTATAAAGCCCTCCAAGGTATTGAACTTGGTAAAGCATCAGGGATTGACGGTCTGCCAGTTGACTTGAAGTAATTTTGGTCAGAGCTTGGAGAAGACTTGCTGGAGATAGTGAATGGCAGTTTAGCCAGAGGGCTACCACCACTGAGTTGCCGCAGAGCAGTCTTGACTCTCCTACCCAGGAGAGGTGACCTGATGGACATCAAGTGCTGGCAGCTGGTCTCCCCCCTGTGTAGTGACTACAAGCTGCTTTCTAAAGTTTTAGCTAATCAATTGGCAGAGGTTATAGACCAGGTCATACATCCTGACCAGACATACTGTGTCCCCAGTAGGTCAATTTTTGATAAGGTCTCCCTGACTAGAGATCTTCTTGATGTCTCTAAGACATTAAATTAAGATCAAGAGAAAACCTTTGATCATGTTAAGCATGTTTATTTATGGAGAATTTTGGAAGCCTTTGGTTTTTGTAAAAAATATATTGATCAGGTAAAAGTTCTCTATAGTGATGCTCAGAGTATTCTTAAAGTCAACAGTGGTTTATGTGCTCCTTTTGGAGCTTGTAGAGGTATCACACAGAGGTGTTCACTTTCTGGTATGCTCTATTCTTTGACCATAAGGCCTTTATTACAGCAAATAAGAATGAAACTTCATGGTTTATAGCTATACTCTTTAGCAACAGAACCTCTTTTACAGCAAATGAAGGTCGAACTTCATGGTATGTTTACCAAACTGTAAAAATAATGGTATATTGTCAAAGTATGCTGGTGATGTAATGGTTATGATTAATAGGCAAAGTGACATTTAGGTTTTGTTAAAATTACTTTAAACCTTTAACGGTTTGTCTTCTGCAAGAATAAATTAGGGTTAAAGTGAAACGATATTATTAGGTTAATGGGCAAATGGGAAACCAGAACCTCCCAAAGGTTTATGTTGGGGTAAATTTGGTTTTAAATACTTAGGAGTATTTCTGACGATGCGTCAATAGCACAAAAAACCTGGGAAGAAGTTATTGAAAAACTTAAAGGTCATCTGGATAAGTGGAAATATTTAGTGCCAAAGATGTCTTATAGAGGGCATATTTTAATTATAAATAACTTGGTTGCTTATTTTTTGTGGCATAAGTTTGCATGTGTTGATCCTCTCTCACATCTGATAATTAAAATTGCACTGGGTTCCACAGAATATGTTATTCTTGCCAAAAGGAGAGGGTGGTCAAGGTTTAATACAATCGGTTGCAGTTTGTACAAAGATTATTTGGTTCAGTT
This sequence comes from Chromobotia macracanthus, assembly GCA_036877525.1. Taxonomy (NCBI): domain Eukaryota; kingdom Metazoa; phylum Chordata; class Actinopteri; order Cypriniformes; family Botiidae; genus Chromobotia; species Chromobotia macracanthus. The sequence continues at coordinate 599,246 of JAZGTH010000122.1, forward strand.
GATTTTAAATGGTGTGCTGTTGCTCATTTTATTTTGCGTCATCTTGAAAGTCTGAGTTTGGATAAGACTCTTTTACTTATGGACCCAATGAGACTGAATATTTCTGGTCTGCCAGTGTTTTATAGAAACATTTTTAAGGTTTGGAGTCTCTTTGTTTTTAAAAAAAAAGCAGTGGACTCACCATCTCTTTATTAGATTTTCAAAGAGTCTTTTGCTGGGGCACGTCTGGATTTGTCTGCCTGTGAACTTTTCCCAGGACCTAACAGGACACTCATTGATAGAAAAATCACTACCTTGAACCAGTTATTAGAAGTTTCAGGACTTGACTTCAAAAATTTTCTCAGAGGACCACCAAGTTGGCAGAAAAACAAAAGATAACTGAACATTTTACATAGATTGTGTGGAGAAAAACAGACTTGACAGATTCAGACAGGACAGAAATCACAAAAGTTTGTGAAACAAATTTTGAGAAATCAATGTCGCTGAGGAGCGAGTGGTTAAGTTGTTTACAATAACAATAAGGTTGCAATTACTGTAAGAATGCGATAGTAAATCAAACGTGCTGTTCCCAGATGTCAGAAAAGACTGTCTGAAAAGATCGGGCTGTGCCAATTGTTTTGGACTCAACAAAAATACTGCAAACTGTAAATACTGTATTTCATTTAAATACTATTTTAATGATGGGTAAATTCTTAATGACTTGTATTTTTTTTAGTTTGTTTACTCATTGCATATTGTTTTCAGCGTTCAAAAAGCCACAAATTAGTTAAATAATAATAGTAACTGTTAGCAAGTGACCAGACAATTAACTGCCAAAAACCCATTTAAACAGGTACGATTACACAATCACACAAAATATGAAATTACCATTTTAAATGTAATTCATAATATTTTCATACTGTCCTTGCTGAATCAGGCTGCTCTGCTTTTTGTTGTTGGGGAGATTCATTCTGAGTTAATTTTATTTTGATTACTCATCAGATTCTGGCTCAAACATATATGGCTGTATTACACCAAGAGCCACCGTCTTGCAACTATATGTACTACTAACAGTTCTGCATGTGATGTGGCTGGGGGCTGTTGACAGTTAATTCATAGGTAAAGATGTTAGCCAATCATAGAACTGGGCATTTACATTGAATTCTTAAAGTAAAACAAACAGAATGAAAAACTGGTGGAAAAGGTAATAAATTACCTTTGTTATTTAATTACAAAGGTAATTAAATTTTGTATGTTTTTGTGCAAAATAAGTAATTATAATTACAACCCAGGGTATGTCCATGTCATGACCTATAATTTTGATGCAAATGTATTTTATCTAATTGCATTGCTGGAGACACAACCATTGTACATTTATGCAATCACATTTTGTTGCAATGGATTAGAAATGTCTGGAGTTCTTTGATGAAAACTCTAAATGAGCTTTTGTGATGTTGTACCTTTCTGATCATTATCACCATCATCATCATCATCACTGTTCAACACTCGGCATCTCTTTTTTGAGCTCACCCCCTTCAAACGATCACTGGAATACAAATCACATTTGGTGTCAGTGACCTGTGTTTGGTGTGAATTTCCCCAAAATCTATACAAGTGTAAGTGATGCTAATATACCTTTGCTCCTCAGCACCAGTACTGTCCTCACACAATGCTAAGAAAAGAAAAAAAACAGATCACTTACGAGATGTAAACATCACAGCCATTTAAAGGGACAGTTTATCCGAAAATCAAAATGTAGTCTATTTACTCACCTGTGTCGTTCAAAACTGACAATTTTAAAGACTGCTGTCCCAACTTCCCTTCTGAGGAACTCAACACTGTCATGGGGTTGATACTATTGAACACACCAGTGTCTGAAGCATGTGTGAAACCACACCTATGATCCTTAAGAAGAGTATTATCAACCCTCACAGGCTGCTCTCAAACTGCTCTCCCTGAAGTCGCTTTATATCTCTGAGCATACAAACTTGGGGGGGCAGACATCCTGTCGAGGCAGGCTGAGGCCCAGGGAATCCAGGACAGACATGGCAGAGGCTGCACTTGTATGCCTGTCCATCAAACGCTCTACTCCCAGGAGTGCTAGCAAGTGTTCACCAGGACCGACTATGCTTTCTGATTGTAGCTCCATTTTGGCCAGCCAAAGTATGATTCACTGATCTAATCTCTCCTGGATGGTGCTCCATGGGGGATTCCTGTTCAGAGAGACCCTATGCCTCAGCCCAAGATGTGGACGCTTTGAGTCTAGCCCCTGATGGATACAGACTAATAAATTCTGGTTTATTAACCAAGGTTGTTGAGATCATTCTAAATGCTAGAGCTCTCTCTACAAGGAGATGAAGCTTCTGTGGAGTAGCATCCCCTAATCTCTTTTTTTCTTAGGCCTCAGCCATCTGGCACCACATATCTGCTGAATGACAGTACCTCTCTGAGATCTTTCTATAGTCCTGGAAGGCTTATCAGATTCGCCATTTGAGTCCTAGAAGTCAGCATTTATGACCAATAAGGGGCTTTGTAACTAGTGTTAACATCACAAGTGTGGAAATTTGCACCACTTTCAGTTGCCTCAGCCTACTTGGAATTTGACCCTGGATGGGTCAATAATTTTTGCACTGTTATTTACATAACCAAGGCATTTTGTCCTCACAATGGGAACAACATCTGGTCCTAATCCACTGCCCACAAAACCCAAGAGGTACTGAAAAATACTGTTTGGTTCTAAAGAACAAATAATGCCATAGAGGGTTTGAACGACACAAGTAAATAATGACTTTATTTTTGGGTGAACTATCCTTTTAAGTTAATCACAAAATAAAATACATTTCAACTAAAAAAAAATGGTCATCACCAGTAACATGCTCACCTTCTGGCTGAGCAGAGGTATGTTTTCTTTTTCGTGACAGCAGCAGGGCTCTGAGTGCTTGAGCTCTCAGCATTTCATTATCTCTATGGTCCTCTGTTTCTACAGCCAAACTGTTCTTCAAGTCTCCTTTAGTATCGCCATCAGCTGCAGTCTCCTCAACTAGGTCAAGAGACAACGCTAAAGCCCTGAGTTGATTAGCACTCAGACTGGCTGGAATCCTCCAGAAAGATTCCTGGTGGAGTTAAGACACAATAGAACAGATTATAACCTTTCAGTTAACTACGGACCATGCGACTTCCATCAATTTGTTTCAATAACTAGAAAATTATTATACTAATAACACATCATTAGTGCTAATTCAGGTCCAAACCAACCTGCCCATCTGTTGGTGCTCG